>JABSTQ010011334.1:0-600000 GCA_013358835.2 Ixodes persulcatus | reverse complement strand
AGACGCGTTCCAGGCGCCATAGTAACAGAGACGAATGGCGAGTGGCCGCTCTTTATGAAGCATTCTAACGAACGGGACTGATGTTTTCATATTTCATTTTTATCCTAATGTATTTCTTAAGTTTAAAAAAAAAAGTGATGAGAATGTTTCTTGTGTCGATATATCAGAAAGACTGGCTTTCCCCCGTATACTTTTATCTTATTAAAATATGGATGGAAAGTCAGTAACCCCTGAAATATGGCGTCTTAAACTGCTGTGGACGGCTGGGATCTTTAAGGTACGTCACGTGATTATTCAATGCGGTTCTTATCATTAACGCAGTAGTGCAGACTGCTATTATAATCACTACTACAATAACGACCTTTTTTATGTTCTAAACCAAGGGTCTACAAACCCCGACCAGCGGGCCATATCCGGAGCGCGGAAGTCCTTCGACCGGCCCGCGACTGGGCGTGACCCTTCCAAAGATGCCTGGCCCGCGGCCCGCTTTCAGCAGACCCGCTGCTACCGGCGCAAAAGGATGTGCGCTTGAAAAGCGGCGCCACAGTGCGCTCCAAATTCGCAAAAGAAGATACCAGGAAGAACGAGAGAAATTGCATCGTAACGCGGTTCTATCGCCATGACTGAACATAGTCATCACCAGTATCACCATTCTTTGTCCTCGGCTTCATGTTTGTGTAACTATATATACGTGTACACTAACGCTTTCATCCCACTTTGGGTGGTCCGCAAAAATCGGTTTCTACAAAGGTACAGCTGAGCGTACCTTGTCCAAAAAACCTTGTCCACCGGATGAGCTTACCTTGTCCAAAAAAGAAAAACCTGTTTCGGTCTATCTGCGGCGGCATTCGCAGACGACGTCATGACCGGGCTCGCCTCGTTAAATCTGCCACCGAAAAATGTCGGAAGCGTAGAGCGCGCCAGCAGAGACGCGCGCCGAGTGACTCCAACATCTGTCGGCGGCAGATTTAACTAGGCGAGACCGGTCATGACGTCGTCTGCGAATGCCGCGTCAGATAACCCAAAACAGGTTTTTCTCTTCTTTTTTTTTAACATGATAGGCTCATTCGATGATATTTTAACTGTATTCGTGCACCACCCAGCCGCACCTCTGTAGTAAATCCCAGCGCGTATACGTTGAGAAACCAATTTCTGCGGGCTGTCCAAAGTGGGATCGAAGCGTTAGCATACAAACTGTATATGTTAATATTTATTTACGTTCTTATGTACATTCTCTCAGCATTAGTTTTATAATTTTCGTTAGACTTTTTCATTGGCGAATGCACCGAAGCTTTCATGCGCTTCGATTTATGCTTCGTGAGTATTTGTTGTCACAAAGGTTGTGTAACGTCATAATTAGTTAAATATTAAATTTGAACCTGAGATATATGCATTCTTTCAACTTTAATTTCCTACTTCCTTTTTATACTTACTCCAACATTTCGTTATGTGTTTAAATCATTACCTAGGTTTATTCGTGTAGGTTTTCCTCGTTTATAATTACTTTTTTTCTGCCCGGCCCTTGAGACTGCGACACGTGCCTAATGCGGCCCCTTAACCAAAAAGTTTTAAACCCCTGTTCTACATTTTTTTGTGATTAATTTGTAGGACAGCAGTACGAGCGTTTACTCTAACCCTCGCTAAAAGTACGCGTTGGTCCCGCTTGAACTACGATCAAAACGGGAACGGCACATTGGAAGCGTGCGGACAATGGCGTGCTTATTATGAAATACCGCAATTATTCAATTCTTTGCTGCAGCGTTTATTGGGCCGAAAATAGCAGGTCTGCTTACTCACGAAGCACGCGGCAGTGCTTAATTGTTTTAACCTATTATTGCGCAAAGACGCCAGCAAAGGACGAAGCAGAAATTTACGTTCTCTGGGGAAAACGTTTCGTTTTGCTTTTCCACGTAGTCACGGAGAATGATGTCTTGGACTGACCGGGTGGCATAGGCCATTTCGTGTCCTCGAAACTGGTTTGTGATGCATCACGGCCTCTGAGAAATTATTTTACACTACAGAGAGTGGAGTATTTTTTTAGTAACATCTGCGTTTTGTACTTTCATTTTTAACTTTAGCCAACTGTAGAAAACAAAACTTTAGAACACATGTTTGAAAAAAAAAATACATAAATGTTTTTTGTGTTGCTCTCCCAGGCCGATAAAATTTCCTCACAGCGCTTTTTAATGTTTCTAAAAAAGCTATGTCTTTCGCGGACAACCTTTTTTACGCGTTCGATTAAATTAGGACAAAGCAAAACAGAACAAAAGTGTAATGTATACACTCTAAAAAAAAATGAAAGCCGTTTACAACTCCCTGTAACGCCGAATTGGAGCGCAGCTCTTAAGGAGGAGGAGGGAAGGGTACTGAGGGGAGGGTATAGCCCTCCTTTCTCCTCCTCCCTTCACAGGGGTCACGTGACTTCGGGGGGGGGGGGGGGGGGGGTCACGTGACCTGGGGGTCACGTGACCCCCCGTCCCCCAGGTCACGTGACCTGGGGCGGTCACGTGACCCCCGTGCGGTGCATGTCCGAACATGCACCGCGCGGTTACGCCGACGGCGACGCCGACGCCGACCCCGCTCAAGCCGGAAACGGGCGCCTAAGAGCTGCGCTCTAAAAAAACCGTGCGTCTACTTTCCCACACAACACTCGGAGAGCCAATTACCTCAACTTACGGAGGCAGCTCAGCGAATGACGATGCTGAAACATATGTTTAGACCAAAAAACGCAATCTTAGTTGTGACATTAAGCAATGCAAAACGTCACGCTTGCATCGCTTAATGACACAACTCAGACTGCGTCTTCTGGTCTAAACATACGTTTCCGAATCGTCATTCGCTGAGCTGACTCTGTAAGTTGCGGTGATTGGGTCTCCAAGTGTTGTGCGGGAAAGTAGACGCACCGGTTTTTTTTTTTTTTTTAGAGCATTGTCACAGACAGTTGCTTATTTCATCGCGATCGGTTATCATATTCGGGCTTCTTACATCGTGAATGGGTTTTGGGCGTGCTTACCGGCTGATGCCGCAATCTGATTGGCTGCACAGCTATAATGAAATTCACGAGACTCTCCACGCCCGGCGTTTCTTAAGCTCTCAGTGACTATGCGGAGCGCAAGTTCGTCTGCTTCTTGCTCAGGGGCTTCGGTGATGTCAGAATGCCGAGCTCTTATTGGCTAATCGAAAAATACAGTAGGTAGACCTCGAGGCATCTAGCATCGAGGTTTACCCACCATTCTCTCAACCAAAGCCAATCAGAGCTCGGCGTCATTCTGACGTCACCGCAACTCCTGCACACAAAGCAGACGACTTGCATTTCGCGTATACAAACAAGTTCACATTTCGCAGTGACATATCCGCGCGCGCAGGTACACACTTGCACTTCTCATAATATCTAGGCTGATTCGTCGAACAGAACCTCTAATTGTCCGAATCCATGGAGCGAACATGGGACGAACAACCGACGAACTTCGCCCGGCGGCGCGGTTTGCTTTGCGCGCGGCGTCAATGAAAGCCAACGTTCTGATGCTACGCAAGGAGTGTATGCTATGCCGCCGCCGGGCGAAATTCGTCGCTTGTTCGGGGCATATTCGCGCTCCACAGAGCCGAGCCTCTAGGGCCTTCGGGTTCCACTTGGCCAACCAGGAACCACCACTGCTAACCAACATCATAAAATCTTTTTTTTTTGGCTGGCTGAACATTTTAGTCGTACCGTTTGCTCAGTAACATATTTCTTTTTTGCCCCATTAGACCGAAAGCAGACACACTGCTAACAAGGTATAATAGGCGCGCACGTTTCGTTGCGTGTTCACCAAGTATGGCAATCCATATCAGTCCACGCAGAAAAATAAACCTACCCCGTCAAGCACCTCTTCGCCATAATCTTATCTATACTGAATCGTTAAAACGTGTCCGCTGGCCTAGAATAATTTATTTTCCAACGTTGACACCACCTGCCCCTTTTCTTCCTCCTTTACACCACTGTTTATGTTTTATGATGCCACACGCACTTTAAAAAAGCCCGTGCGCCTACTTTCCCGCATAACACTCGGAGAGCCAATCACCACAACGTACGGAGGCACCTCAGCGAATGACGATGCCGAAACATGTGTTTAGACCCAAAAACGCAGTCTGAGCTGTGACATTAAGTAATGCAAAACGTCAAGCTTGCATTGCTTAATATCACAACTCAGACTGCGTTTTTTGGTCTAAACATATGTTTCGGAATCATCATTCGCTGAGCTTCCCCCGTAAGTTGCGCTGATTGGCTCTCCGAGTGTTGCGCGGGAAAGTAGACGCACGGGCTTTTTTTTGCAGTGACTGTCATAGGCTACTTCGACCAACGTCCCTTACACATTGAGCTCGCAGTCAGTTATCTGACTACGAAATGGAAGGAAAAGGTAATAGTCTGGATTTACGAGGCTAGAGCCAATGACAGCTTAATAATAATATGGAGGGGTTTATCATGTTCACTATTGTTGCGTCGTAGATAGCAACGCCCAATATGCGATGATTGTCTTGCCTACGGGTCCTAAGCGACCAAAGGAAAAAACAAGCTTTTTGAGAGCTTTCAGCGGACTGCGCGGTGGAGCTGACTGGATGAAAGTGAAGGAACTCCCGCCGGAACGCACTGTACGCACTCAAGAAACGTCTGAGAGCTCGCGTTTCTGCAGGGCACAGCCAATCACGGCGTACAATAGGAGGATCTCGGCGAATGGCGAAACGCATAATAAGACGTTTGGCGAACGGGATGTACCTACGCAGCAGAGGAACGCAATGCCTATTATATTCACGCTTATGGCTTCGGAATTCGTGTAGATTACAAGGAACGCTGTGACCAGGGCGGAGAAAAAAAAATCAATATAATTAAATCATGTTTCAAATCGTGATTTAAATGGTGATTTCAATCAGACCAGCGCTTTTACTATGACGATTTAAATCAAGTCCTTTCCTGCAGAAATAATCCCGAGATATATATATTTTTTATTTTATTTTATTTATCGTGCGTCTCTCATTTGATTCTTTCAACGTGCATTTTCTTTTGTACACAAGTGGAAGAATCATTGACCGAGAAAGATTTACATAAAGTTGAACACGACCAAAAAGAAGTGCTCTTCCGGGCGAATCGGAGCGTTGAGCTTTCTTTCTACCTTCCGCTTCATTCTTCAGCTACGTAAAGAACTTTTTCAACAAAGTTATAATACAGAAAAAAGACACGAAAACTAGAAAAGGATGTTATATCACAATCAAGTTAAAACTCGAAAAAAAAAATCAAGCTGTTTATGCTCTAGTGGGGGATTTACAGAAACGAAAAGTTGTGAATTAAACTGTACTTTACATTTAAAATATTTCTTTCTTCTGCATCTCTATCAGTGATCAATCAAATCGATCAGTCAATCTGCCATGTTGAAAAATACGTCCAGTTATAAAAAAATGACAACTTTCTAGCTACAATGACCTAAATCGAATTAATCAAATTTAAATAAAAAAATCTAATTAATTTCTTTATCCGTTTCTTTTTTCTTATTTTGGCTGTAACAGTGGATTGTTTGTTGTATAAATATTCTCATTCTACGGAAAGTTCTCCGAGACGCAAATTGCTACATCGTCACCTTGCGTAACTTTTACGGGTGGGGTCTGTATCGTCACACCTATACTCGTCTTTACTTCAAAAACGGCAGTAAAATGTCCGGCTCATCGCGGAACGTTACTAATTTGCCCCTTCATGCGATGAATGAAGATTTGTGTAGGTGCAGCTTAGATCAGCTTGATGCTATTTCATCGAGAGGCACACGTTCCAAACGCTACAAGCATCCTTTCTTCCTTCAAAAACAAAATTCCTGTAAGCAGTACTTCGCGCAACGCGTAAATAATGTGCACAAATTATTTTTTTTTTAGTTGATAACGAGTTATAGTTATCAACCAAGTTATGCTTCCGAGTAACGCCCCTTTAGCCATCTCGGTACTAAAAATCAGGGTTGCCAGTTATGGGGCGTTTCATCTGAAATCAGAGGAAACGCTTTTTCGTCCTCCGGTAATGTTAAAACAGACCGAGACACATCAAAACAATGTCGTCTGCGCTTCCTGACTCTGTATACAAAACTCAAAGAACTTTATATATATATATATATATATATATATATATATATATATATATATATATATATATATATATATATATATATATATATATATATATATATATATATATATAAGTAAGTGATATACACTGGTACTGATATAGACTGATACTGAGCAACTGATAAGTAACTGATATATATATATGTATATATATATATATATATATATATATATATATATATATATATATATATATATATATATATATATATATATATATCCTGGACGGCATTCAGACGCGTCATGTGCGTCATCGGCCGAGGCCCGAACTCACCGAGGTTCTCCTGGTAGTGGTATCCGAGGACTGCCAGGGCCACCGCCATGGCCAGGAACATGACCATGGACACCGTGGTGACGCCGCACAACGTCCGCTCCATCCGCGTGCGCCGGTTCCACCATGGCGGATTCCTGCGCAGGCCATCGACACAGACTGAGACTCGGTTGAGCGTCTTTAACGCACAACGTGTTTTATCTGCCGAAGTCTGTGAGAAAACCAACACGAAGGACCGTCACGAGAGACTGCCATAAAATGACGTCATGCCACTAGTACCGTGACGTCACGTGACAACGAGTCACCATGTGATATCTTTGACGTCAGGCGACATCGTGGCGTCACCTGACGTCATAAGGTCACATGACTCTGTGACCTTATCTGGCACCGTGCCGTCGCGTGACGCCATGATATGATGCACCGTCAGTCACGTGACCTCATGAGATAACGTGACATCACACGCGCACGCACCCACAGACATAGATAACATGTTCCCTGCTCATGCACAGCACTTCCCAGTTTTTGTCAACATGATCAAGCTCGTGTGAATATTGTTTTCACCTAACACGAAATAATAAATTCACTTCCTCCTGAAATGGAGCGCAAATCGTGCTTTTTGACTGCTAGCCCCTGGTTAGCTCGGTTGGTGGCTTCCTCCGCTGGTCGTGAAGAGGTCCCGGAAGGCAGAATTTTTTGACGACACTCGAAAAAAGCCCGTGCGTTTACTTTCCCGCATAACGCACGGAGAGCCAATCACCGCAACTTACAGAGGCAGCTCAGAGAATGACGATGCCGAAATATATGTTTAGACCAAAAACACCGTTTGAGTGTGACATTAAGCTATGCAAAACGTCACGCTTGCATTGCTTAATGTCACAACTCAGACTGCGTTTTTTGGTCTAAACATATGTTTCGGAATCCTCATTCGCTGAGCTGCCTCCGTAAGTTGCGGTGATTGGCTCTCCGTGTGTTGTGCGGGAAAGTAAACGCACGCGCTTTTTTTAGAGTGTTCCCGTAAATTATTCCATCCAATGTAATACGAGCGCCGCAGTGTTTGAGGCGGAATATGCGGAGAAGAAAGGTATTTCATTTGTTACGCCGAGGTTTACACGGTACACTGGATCGTATGCAGAAGCACTGGCGCGCTGTAGTCGCTGACAGAACTAGAACGGCAAGGAGGTATTTCGGTTGTCCCGCCTCCAGCGTGAGCTTCCTACCTCCGATAACACATCGGCGCCACGTGGGCTTCGAGCGTGCACAAGCAGCGAAAGCGCGGCGGAAGGCAAGGACCACGTGCCAGAGGCCGGGCATCTAGAGGAGACGCCCTGCCGTTTCGGTGGCCGAGTGGGCTAGCGCACACCAGCTCGGAGCACGTGGCGCGAAAGCTCGCGCTGCAGAACCCAGGGATCCTGGGGTCAATCCCCACCCCTGCCCGTTTCGATCTGGATGAGCATCGTACCGGCGTGCGGTCGTGTATCACTACTGCGTGGTGCACGTTAAAGACCCCAGGCTAGCGGTTGTACTGCACTGGCTAAATTGCTCATCTATACAGCTGGGAGACTCGTCGCCCGTTGAGGCAGACCAAGTTCTAGTCTGTATAAACATACACACAACCCAATTTTTTAATGTCGTTATTATTTCACGGTATCTCCTATCAAATTACGTTACCCTTTTTCGTTACTTTTGACTGAAAATGGCAGCATGATTGTTTTAAAACAAAATTTTCCTTCTGTACACTACTTAAAAGTGGCAGAGAAACTCCAAAACAGCTACCTATATATAAACGGCGTCATTTCAAACTCCTTCGGAAGAGTCCCCACGACCGTGCCTAAACGGCGCGAGATTAGCGCTGCGCGGAACCACTAAGCGTCCTTGGTGCAGTCTTTGCAGAGAAGCTGCAAAAATCACCGTTCTTGCACCCTGAAGGAGCAACCGTCTCACTGGAAAGAGTCATCAGTTCAGAAGGCTACGGTCTGCCGCCGCTCGGAGAATTTTGCCTCAGCGTCCTTAGCTACTCCAGCTGGTCACATACTTCTCTTCAAAACAAATAAATTCTCGTTCTGTCAACAACAGGATAAACTCTAAGTTTGAAAGCGTTGACGTTCCCTCGCTTTCAACCAAAACAAGTGGCAAGGTTACCGCACCATTAAACGGTGACCGTCACCAGAAAGACGTCAACATCTTTTAGAATACCTGCCACCGTGGTACAAGGTTGCTGTCTCTCGCTGGAGAACGACTCCCGTTCAAACGATCTCCTCCACCCAAATCCTCTGGGCATCATTTCTCTCATAGCGCCTCAAAGATTAGACGAAAGATTCCGTCACCACAACGCACGGCACCTTCTTTGTATCGCAGTTCGTCAGACATAAATACCGTAGTCTTCCACAAGAAAGCATGCCTTCAACTCCCTAGCATTCAAAAACCGAATTATCTATTGCTGGACGCTGTGCCCGCCTTTTCCTTCTCGCAGTTCCTGGTTGTGTGTGAAGGCTACTGTACCATTCATCTAAAGAGACACATTCGTAGCAATGATAGTGATGGCTTTTGTCTGCTTCGCCCTTACTTTGCTCCTGCTGCGCATGAAAAAAAGTAAAACGTTTTTGGCCTTGAAAGAGAAAGTTAGGGTAAAGAGCGTATAAACGCTAGCCACCTTTTTTAGGCATATACACACGTAAAGATACTACGAGTACGCATGTGATTATAACCAAAGTATGGCCGGCGCCAAACTTGGTTTATAATCACCCATAATTATCTTTGGTTATAATTATTGCTTATAATAAGCGATCGGTGTCCTCTTTTTGTCGCTTGAGCCTAAACCGAACCGTGACTAAAGCCGGCGTGGCTATGAGGGGCGTTGTTTGTGAGCAGACTGTGTACGGAACAGTTGTCTCTGTCGTGTAACGTCTGCCTTTAACCAACAAGGCCGTTTTTGAACGCTTGTTATAAAAGTCCCTTTTACTGCCATCTCCCACTCACTTATCGTCTGTTACTAAGGCCCGGGTTAAGTGCTATGTTTGAACTGAGCCAAAACAAGTCAGACAATTTGCTGTTTAAATGTATACTCAGTATGCCGAAACTCAAGCTGCTGAGCACACCCGGGACGTCGGACTCTAATATAAAAAAAAAACACACATTAAGCATTAAGGTAAGATATTTTCCAATGTCGCTTACGTTTTTTTCTTTTCGTTAAAATGTCGTGGTTAGGTTTTGTTAGCCCAAAGAAAGCACCTTTCTTTCGAGAACGTTTTGTTAGTCACATAGTTTTTCAGCTATATCTCACAATCCTCATTAATGTAAGCTAGCGAAAACTCTTCGACAACGGTTCAATGGACCTTTTTCACATACCGACGGCACCAGGCGGTGGCTGCACGAACTAAAAATCGAGGAAGTGACCTACCTGCGCTACCAATCGATAGTGGGAGCTACGCTACCAGTTTCTTCGCTCTCCGAGCAGCGGCGCGTGCCCAACGCGACTCTAAAGAGGGGGATCTGTGGCGTCCACCCAAACGTCATGTTTTTCTTTCCGTCCACTTTCTTTTTTTGTGTAACACAATTATATATATGTTGCAATTACGTGTTCTACTCGCTGATCCACAGCCTCCTTCCGAATTTCCTCGATTTCTAGTGCCGACTTCCGCCGCTTGGCATCGAGTGCTCGCGCGTGCGCAAAACGCTTCTCGGAAAAGGTCCATTGAGTTTACTTGTATATTTCAGAGGGAGGGTAAATCGATCATGGCAGTTATATATAAACACGCCTATTTGATATTTGTTTAGGTGTGCGATTTATTTAGACAGTTGTTTGTGTACTAATTGCTGGTGCAGTTAATTTAGCTAATATTTTTTCGTTGTACCACACTAGAAATTAACAGCGGTGCTTCGCATCAGTCCTAATTTTTTTTTTTTTTTTCCGCCAGTCTCTTTATTTACAGAAGTATCAGAGTTCGAGGTGCTTTCAAAGAAACGAAAGGTCGAGGCTACAACCCACTTTCCCGACACGCCCTTGCTGAAGCAGTAGAAGGTCAACAGTATGCATCAAGTTCCCGTTTCTCAAGAACGGTTCGACAATCTCGTGGGGATTTTCGTGGTTGAGACGCTACTGTCATATACTAACAGTGAAACAAAGTAACGACAAACTGACGTAAAAGTAACGTTCGTTAGTCATGGCAAGTAAAGACACCGGTATTTCGTTACATTTGTAAAATTGTAACGGAGCTCTGTAACGCGTTAGCTTTTTTCCAAACAAACGAGTAACGCTATTTCGTTACTTATTTTCGGTAACGGACAGAACATTGCCCACGTGGGACAAGGTCACGGGCCAGCGTCCGCTGTGACCCGGGAAGCTTCACCAAGGAACGCGCGCTCTTTTCAACGACCAACAAAGACCGAACCCCCACAAGTGCAAGAGCGCCTCGTAATTGCTGCTGTCGCCGGCTCTGCTTTCAGGGGGTGTCGTTTTCCAGCGTGGTCTCGGGCTGCCTTCGTATGCTTCTTGATCCCGGTTCGACGTTTCTCACGGGGTTCCGGAAGACGAAGAATTGTGCTGAGTACAACCCTTCCATACAAAAATGGTCTATGGTCGTCTATGGAAAATTATATGGCATGCTATCACCCCCTATGGCCCTCTATGGTCGGCCATAGAAATCCATAGAGACAGCTACAGCCAGATATAGAAAAATCTATGGCCCTGTGTCTAAAGACAGGGAACCAATAAATTTTCTTTACCCGCCTATAGAAAATTTTATGGCCACAAGTCTAAAGGCTGGGAACCAATAAATTGTCTTTAACTTTCTATAGAAAATTTTATGACCTTGAATCTAAAGACTGTGAACCAGAAAAATTTCTTTAGAAGCCTATAGAAAATTATATGGCCCCATGTCGAAAGACAGCGAACCAATAAATGTTCTTTACCCGTCTATAGAAAATTTATGGCCCCGAGTCTAAAGACTAAGAACCAATAAATTTTCTTTCCACGCCTATAGAAAATCACTACCGGCACTTACTTTTTAGTAAAAACACTCCACGTTAAAAAATTAAATCAATACTAAATTTCTGTAATGCCGGTGACAAACCACAACCCAAGATATGTTCTCTGCTGTTGCAACGAGTCGTGAAAACCAGTAATATTGTTTGTTTGAAAAATCCATTAAATTACTTGTGCAACAATTAAAATGAATTATTACCCCCCAAAAGTGAAAATAAATTAAACTGGTGCCGAACACTGCAATCAAGCAATAGCTTGATTGCAATTGTCAGCACAAGTGTACTGCATGTCATCACTGCATTGTCAAAGTGATTCATCAAACTTATTAAATAAGATAATTAATAAATTTTAGTTAATTAGCCTAATGATCTACATTTGCTTTTTTCAGGGTGTTGAATTAAGAGATGGTGACTATTCCAAGAGACAATTCCAATAATGTATTAAGTACGAGTAATATTTGCTCCGCCTCTCCGTGTTTTTGCGACAAATGATGGGTCACCGGCAAAGTCGGATTCAAAAATTAGACTGCCATATATACAGCTAGTGGTCCGGTGTCGCTTCGGTGCTGCTGTTGTGTGGGCAGTGTTCTGGTTGTGTTCTGTGTATTCTGTGTGTTCAGAGATGTATGTATTTCTACCATAAATGTAACAAAAAGGAAAACGCAGCAAACTAACAAAAAACATTTTTTTTAGAATTTGCTGGCTAAAGAAAGCCATAGGGTAAGCCATAGAGAAGTTTTTAGCCAACCATTAGACAAGCTAAAGAGTGCTATGGCTGGACAGCGATAGGGCCATAGACAAAGCTAAAGAGGCCCATAAAGGCGTCCATAAAAAATGCTAAAGACAGCCATAGAAAATTCTTTAGCTAATTGGGCCAAATAGGAAATAGCTAAGGCCGACCATACAAAGAATTTTCTATAGACGACCATAGGACATTTTTGTATGGGAAATTTCCTCGGTTCTTTGCTCTCTGGTGAACAATGGTAAATTCTGGGTTCGTCTAAGTATGCACGTGCAGAGAGTTTGAAGCGTCTGACGGCAGGCAGTCACCGAATCCAAGCAACGGTGGAATCTAGATTTACGAGGAACTGTAGTTGAGCACCTTGACCACGGCCAGTTTAGTGAAATATCGTATAGTAATGATTTCTTCAACAAGTCGTGTTCTCTGGATTACTTCGAGTAAATATGCACTCAGAGTGATAAACAGGAAAGAAACTAGCTTGTTCCCCATTCTTAAAAGAAATCAAAATACCTGGTTCGCTCGAATTTGTATCCTTGACATAACTTTACGGCGGTGGCGGCGCTTGTGCATTTTACGCGTAAACCGGTAGGCACTTGGCACCGGCCTGTGCGTTTGAGCGTAGGATAAGCTATTCGCGACTCCAGCAATACGAACGGCACGTAGCGGGAAAACGGTAAACTACATAGCCGAGACAGGTCGTCGCGCAACCCTTCTCGACTCTGGCGGAGCTGACGAACGGAGTATATAGATTTGCAAAAATCCGAAGGATTTTTATTTCTTCTTCAGTGTTTATTAACGTGGTGGAACAGCAGTAGATTGCTTCCTTTCATCACTTCCGTTTCCAAAAACGTCGTAGCTATTGAAAGCCCACTTACGACAACATATGGTCGCAGGCTTCAGATTTCTTGAGTAAGTCTAGGGAAAACAAGTTTTGAAGGCTTGTCCGTCTCTAATCACTTTCAAGGTGAAAACTATGCTTGGTATTCGATAACTGATCTGTTTATAACCTTGTAAAACAGCGGAATGGCGGTGACAGCCTCTGTAGTTGAGCTTTAAACCCTTTCACGGGTGGAAAGACGGATGTACCAGTCAAGATGGGTTCGATTGCTGCTTTTCCTGAATGTGGTTGTGACCGGTCAGCTGGAAACTCGAACTATTCAGGCCGATCGACGCGTTTGCTATTTCATTTGGTGGCTTCTCTCATTAAAAAGGTTCTTCGACAACACCGAAACAGTTGGGCCAATTTTTTGAATGCGTGATGTTGGAAAAGGCCTTCCGAGCGGCCCTTTTCCGCTACAGACAAGTGAGGAGAAGTTTCTGCTGTCAAAAGGCATGGGGCGTGGTCTCGCAAAGTTCGAAGTCGCAACAGCTCCACGATCGCTCGTGCATCCAATATTTGCACAATGCCTGCGTCGCAGCAGTAAAGGCTGAACTCCATGGAGCGAATTATGTGACGAATAACTGGCGAACGCCGCCCGACGGCACGCTCGTTTTGCGGGCGACGTAGCAGCCACTGTGATGATTCCACGCGCAGAGCAAAAGCCGCCGGCCAACATTCGTCGGTTATTCGCAGCATATTCGTCCCATGGAGTTCAGCCTTAATGCGCCTTCATTTTTTAGGTTGCCGTGTCACGGGGGGTCATTTGCCCGTGATTATTTGCATCAACGCCCATCAGAGTTCGTGGTTAGTTGTTCGATGCAGCTATGGTCTGTGTGAATTCCCGGCGTTGAGATTGGAGTCTCATCACCCTCCGTTTGTCGGCATCTTCGTACGGCCGGCTAGAATCATTTTCCTGCGTTGAACTAGAAGTTCACTTTCGGTAAAATACGTTTATTCCGCAGTACACCTAATGACTACGTAACTACGCTCAAAGTTTAAGCGAGAATAAAATACTAATATCGCTTAGGTTAAATAATAGGATCATAACAAGCACATAATCGTCAAAATGACTCGGCGATATCTAAAAAATCGAAATTAAAATGCGATTATCAGTTGCTCAGTGACGCGCAGGAGGGTCAACTGCTGCTGATTATGCGAAAATGTTCTGGCCTAATTTTTTGTCATTTTGACGCAGCCTGTGCGCTTTGTAGTCGACGGTTAGAGCTGTTTCTTGGATGTGGACGCGAACGGCCGTCCTACTTCGCGAGCAAAAAAAAAAAAAAATCGCGCGGTCGAGGTTTACATCACTTATTTAGACTTCACGCCTAGTATCACAATAGAGTCGCCGTCACCATCGTTGTTAACTGATCAAAGCTGGCTATAGATCTGATCGCCGCCGCTGCCGAGCCCGTAGTTTCGACTGAACTTCTTCAAATCAAAACATTGATGCGGAAATAAGACACAGTACCGGAAAAGAAAAACTATGCTTTGTCGTTCAGGTGAGCCGACTGCACTTTACTGTCGCAGTTCACATATCTAGAAAACAAGGAGTAAATCCAAGAACGTCCGCTAAATTGAATGCAGCTCCAGTTCAGCCAACCCGGCCTGCTCGAGCGACGAGAGTGACGAGACTCTTCCCAACCGTAATGTTTGTAAGGAGGTGGCGCCCCCTACAGATCGCTCGGGTCGCGAAAGCGGCACACCATTGAAAGAAAGGAGGAGACAGGGCGCGGTGAAAGTGAATAATCACGTGTGCGACGAAGCTCTGCCTTCGTAGCTGCTCCCCGGCCCGGAGGAGACGACATCTCGACCGCTTGTTGAGACGCGTCTGGTAGTCGTTAATGGACAAAAGCAATGCACACCGTTTCGAGGAATTCCCTTCTCCCTTTCTCGAAGGCTAAGCCCTCGTTTATCAAAATTCAATTAATTTCCGAAAGACATAGAAACGGCAAGACAGCCACTGCTAGAACTAGCAGACGATGCCTGGTGGTCGGCACCCGAACACCAGACCCTGACGCCACTGATTTCTATGCGTGAAGAGTAGACAATGATTTTGCTCGCTCTGACTGAAGGGATAGTGAATTGATATTGGTCAGACAGCAGACGCAAAGGCTATATCTGGTTTTATCGCTGCCCGCTCTCTCCCCTCAGTGATGAGATTGGACTGGTCACAGACACCCATGGGTATGGCCAAATCAGTCAACCGATCCGGCATCAGTCTTGATCACATAGACTATGAAGACGATATTTTGTAGGTGTATTTAGGACCCCAGCAGTTAGGACTATCAAAGCCAAGTTCACACCGATGTGATGGATATTACACCAGATTAAAGACAGTGGTAATTAAAAGAAAATACTTCAACCAAAGCCCTAAAAGAAGTAAGCCAACGTTTCGAAACCTGCTTGATCTCTTCTTCAAGAGAGACTTCCAGCACACTCTAGGAAATTTATACAGGTCCCTGAGTGCCCTGCCATCTCTGCATGCCCAGGGCCTACGCCATCTGACAAGGAGAAATAACAAATGACCGCCTCTGTAGAAAAGGATTGTTCTTAACAAACGAAAAAGATGAGAGCTGCTGCTGCCCCGCGCTGCTGCCCCGTGCGATTTAGTCGCCCCTGAAGAAGAACCCAAGCAGGGTTCGAAACGTTGGGTCACTTTTTTTATGGCTTTGGTTGGAGTATTTCCTTTTAATTATAATATAGTTCCACACAACCAGATATATTTCTAAGACGTTGACGTTCCGGTCTTTATATAAGTTAAAGGACGTCTTGCACATGATGTCTTAATCTCGTCATTGCACCATCGTGAAACCAGGAGCATAATTTCGGAAGTTCACTATAGACAGTGATAGTTTTAAAAAAGCAGAACGTGTCAAGTCCCGAGCAACCTATTGTCGTTCCGCAATTGTTAAGGCCCGTTCAGACACTTGCGACATCTTGCCTCGGAACCTCTTAATATCTCTTACGACGATAGGACACACTGTTACCATCTACTGGGCAGCAGTGTAAAGTTGGCGGTCCCGCATATTTTCTATTTCTCTCGCGCATTATCCTTTCCTTCTTGGCTCGAAAAACTTTGGTCAACGTTATAAACGAGCCTTTCTCATAGGTATCATTACGCACATTTGACCTCGGAAATCCCGCAGAACCTGCGCTTTTGTAAAATGCAGTTTCAGGGTCACCGCATAGGTGGCGTAAGCGTGCCACTGTGTTCTTTCGTCCTAAGAAATTTCAAGAGGTTTCAGCAGGTCTTGTCTCCCTCGGTCGTACGCGGTTGCAACTGTGTGAACGGGCCTTTAAGATTGCCGCTACTACTTGATGAGGACGCCAGGGAACACATCGCGAAACAAGAAGCGCCAACGTAATAAGTACACCCTTGGTTTCATAAACAATCAGCGACTGTACACCTTTCCAAAAAACGCTCCTAAGCCGCCACCATCTTGCTGATAATGATGCGACTTTTGCGCCATCTATCAGCTGGAAATGTTCTGCCATTCTTTTGGGCTGTTCAAACGCACTCTGCGCGGTCCTCCACACATTTTTTGCAGTTTTGGATTATAATATTTTGCGGCCTCTTTAAAGTTTCCGCTTCCTTTCCTTTTCTGCGTACTCTTTTTGTGTTATCTTTCGTTGTGATAACTAAGGAAGTGCCTGTCATGCAAGCGTTTCTGCTCGACATTCACGAGAAGCGAAGGAAGAGAAGAACGTCGAACGGCCCTAGACGCAATTTTGCGAACAATGACAACTTTTCTCCCAACTCCTAGGGATAATCCCCGTAAATTCTTTCTCAGTCTTCTCACCAAAAATAGTATTCGGGTTTTGGTGGGGAACGAATCAATCGCGTTAGTTCTTTTGCCTTAGTGTTCATGCTGTGAAAAAAAAAAAAAGAAGCTCCCCAAAACGTGCCCCAAAACGAGCACCTTTTCGATTCTATCTAATCATCGAGAAGTGACTGTCATGGACACTGTTGAATGTGTTATTTCAGATATGATTGTTTGTTTTTTAACCTTTTCGGATAACGTTGCATTCGTATGAAACGTACAGTATATTGTTCGAATGTTGACACTCGCTGAATATCATGTCTGAGTCTTGTCATATACATAGGTGATCACATTATTTGTGCACGGGGAATATGGAGGTCTTTCGGCTATCTTCTGTTGTAAATTATTTTAAACGACTAAGCACTTTATCGATTGGAATGGCTGAGCGGGTGGTGCCGTCAAATCTCAACGTAAAATAAAACAAACATTCCAGTAGCATTCGTACTTGTGACCAACTTTCTGGGATATTCCGTAAAATAAAAAGCTTTCAATGAAATTCCTAAATGCGAATTGATTTGAGTTCTATGATACCCAGGTGATTACAGTCATCGGGAATATTAGAATCTTTTGTCAAGAAAAGCACAAATATAATTTTGTGAATGTGGCCTATAGGAATCAGGGTCCATATGGCATGAACCAATGATGTTTTAGCGAACAGCGACATTTCATCGAATCGACGTTTTAGCAAACAACGGAAGCCCTTAAAGGAACCATGAAACGATTCTGAAATCGAATTTCATCCACCGATCGTCGTAAAAGGTGTGAAAAGAAACTCAAAAACACAAAAATAGGGAGCCAAAAAAAATTCTTCGCTATAGAACTTTTAAAAGAAAACTGGACTCTTTTGCGCCTTTTTTCCTTCGAAAGCTCTCTGCCTTTTCACTGCGATGCATCCGCGGAAACGCAGCACGTCAGCCGAATCCACGTCGCCTATTGGGTAAGAGCCTACCACACCAGCAACGCGATCGTAAACAATAGATAGCCGGCGAGTGTTTCCTAAAAGTTTTGTTAAATAATATTCAGATCCAAATTTTGTAGCATAATTAAAGATGTGACGAAAATTGCCAAATGTAATAATGCTGAGAGCCAAGCGCCATCTGTCGTGTGGTAAACGAAGCAACTACTGCACCTGCGCAGTGGGGCCGACCGGGCCGACAGCGTCGTTTAGTTACTACTTTGCGACGACCAAAGAACGTTTATTTTTCTACGTGTTCTTCTAGCGCGTCCCGACTTCAAGCAGCAAGAAAAAAGTACTGAGACAGACCACGACGAACAAGAACGCTGGATCCACAAACACCCGCGAAAAGCTACAACGGCGATTACCGGCTCAGACCAAGCGAGCTTGGCGGATAGGCCTAGCGGCCTAGCAGGCACTCCGACTCGGAACAGCGTTGCTTCAACGGTACTTGGCCAAGACCGTCTGCCCACGACCGGCTGGCGTGCTGAATGGAATATGGCCGGGCGACCCTTATGGACCCTTCCCGTATTATAGTTTGATCGCTGACCTCAATTTTAGATTAAGAGGTGAGGTCAATCTCTTCCCCTTGTTTTCCGAGGCAGTGTTGATGAACACTGTCGTCGAAAAAGGACTCTCGTCGATTCTATCTTCTTGTTTTGTGTGATATAGAGCTCAAATAAACGCCGTATCGATTACCTCCGTTACACGGTATGTACACTTTGTTATTAGTATGCCATTTTTATTCTGACACGACTGCACGTCACTGTCGAGCTATAACAGTTCGTGGGAGCTACGTGCAATGCCGGTTCAACCTTCCTTTGCCGAGTGTCACGTCAGTATCGAGTTGCAATCGTAAAAGATCGGTCCCGAAGCGCTTACCAAGAGCGCGAATACAGCACTTCCATCAAACGCGCGCGTCCGCTCCGAGTGTGAACAGGTATTTACGTGGCTCTTGCTGAGACTGTCGTAGTTTAAACGTATCTCTTTTTAACGTCGGCTCGCTCCTGCATCTCCGAGGCCGCGAAAAACGCCGCGGCGATTTGTTTCCATCTACGTCGCTTTGAAAATGACTGACACGGGCCGCCTTTTACCAACAATGACAGTTGGGCTGGAGTCTTCACCGGAAGACTCGCCGCACTTCCCAACAGGCATACCGGCGTATGGGACTAGTCCCATGCTGTCGCTGTAGCGCAACATATCTCATTGAATTTCACTCAGCTGCGATGTGTCCATGCTAGGTCCATGCCTATAGCGGCGATGAGAGGCGCCGATTCCGAAAATACGTCGGTGACATCAGTGCCATCAGCGCATTAAAACCTACCGGCACACCGCCAACTCGCCGCCGCTAACGCTCCCATCTCCTACTGCCGAGAGAGCTTCCGGTTCCGGAAACGGGGTACGTCACGACCGTCAAAATTACGCCGCAGCTTGTTTGGCGGTCAGTTGGAGAGAAAGAAAAAGTCGATATTTCATTAATTTTTTGTGTAGAAGTTAATAAACTGAGACAAAAACGGATGCCTGTTCGGCATTCAGTGAACATTGACGGTTTAATGTAAAAGTTATCTGGCAAAAGTAAAAAGGTCATTTCATGGTCTCTTTAATAAGCGAGACCCCCCCCCCCCCCCCCCCACACACACACACACACACACACACTCCCGCGTGCGCTTGCGCCGCTTCGCGGCGCCAGTTTGCGGCGACTCATTACAAAAATGTTAACCCAGTTCGCCCACCCGTAAACGCCGCTTCGCTGCGGCCGACTATTCGCTAATGTATCATTCGGTGAATCGTTGGCGTTCACTAAAACGTCATTCGATCAAGTGAGTGCCTCCCTGGATCCAACACAAAAACATTTGTAGAGCCGTGTAATAAAAACTATACGCTTCCAAAGGTTTAATTATTGCTTATTGATATTTTCTGACTGTCATCTAAAATATTCCCAGGGAACATCGTGATGTTCGTTGTTGTTCAGCTGTTATTCTCAATTTAGTGCACGCGCCGAGGCGTTGATGTCCAAGCAGGTTAAGTATGGTAGCCAAGCTACTCAAACAATATAGCCGCTGTTTGCTTTCGGTTTCAAATGTGGTACAATGCTTTTTAGATATCTCCGGAAAAATACATACACCATGAAAATTAAAACAAAACAGTGGGAAAAGGCGGGAATTAAGCCGCCAGCAGTGTCTGCAACTGCACCTAATTACCCTGCGCCTATCGAAATCAGCAGTCCGCTCGGTTAGGGTTAGAAAGGGACAACGGTGAGAAACTAGCATCAAACCCAGCGATTGGGCCCAAGAAAGGTTCTCTCGTTCCTGTGGCCGAGTATTTCTTGGAAAGGTACACAATTATTGGATTACGTCCAGTGTGTCTCAAGTTACAACAGAACTGCGAATTCCGCAGCTGATCAACAACTGCTCTTATCGTGACATCGATGGCAACGTTTACTACAGTATACATACATTTAGGGAGCGCAAAGAAACGAACGAATAACGTTTCTCTCTGATTCTGTTCTTTCCCTAAACCAGCTCATTTTCTACCCCGTATGCACGGCTGCCACTAATGAACTGCCTGAGGTACCTGCCCAAAGATCACGGCGGCAATTCATAAATCCAAAACGCATTCTGATTCAATTTGGTTCGTTGGTCGCCGACCAGAGGAATACGTAAACCAGAGTACGGAAACAATTAAAAACAGCGCGAAGACGGACGAAGGACACTTCACCCGTTTTCGCGTTGTTTTTAATTTCACGATGCAGAATCAAGTCACCCAAGTTTCAACGATACGGAAACCACGCTCTTCCTGGCACGCTACCATATACCGAAAGCAGCCAACTCCAACGAAGCCTCGGCCGTATGCGACTTCTACCGCCGGTGACCTCCTTGCTGCTGCAGATTGATACCGCCCTGCTATACGTGTCGCAACGGCAGCCTCGAGTGCTCACCGCGTCGCCTCCGGGTCCTCATGGACGAGCAGATGGGACTCGTCTTCGGCTGGGCACCTGACCTCCTGCCTGCGGTCCATGGCAGGCCGTTGACTCCGGCCTCCAGTTGCTGGAGGTGGAGATCCGCCCGGTGCGAGCGAACGATGGTCACCACCGCCCTTTCTTCTTCATCTTCGTCTCTGACTGTACTTCGGGTTCCTTTTCTTCGTTTTAGTTTTCGTTTTTAAACGAGTCGTCGTCGGCGTACTCGTCGGAACAAACGCCGTCCTCTAAACGCATTCGGTGTCCCTCGCAGAGCACTAGACGGGCCTACTTTTTAAGGCCCGGCACGGCCCGGGCCCACTGACTAGTATTACCAGGCTCGAGCCTGGCCCTGTGGGTTGCCTACCTGATCAGGCCCGGCCCGGGCCCGGCCCGCTTGGGGACGCTCAGGCTATGGGAGACGAAGCACGTGTTCGCCCGTCGAGAAGCCGAGGCGTGTTTTATATCCTAAATCCGAAGTCGCCTTGGGAAAGTGTTGGTAAACTTGATCAGCACAGAAAAACGTCCGCTATTTCCTTCATCTGAACCAAAGCTGCGTTCGCGCTTGAGCTGAAACTAGAAGCTCCGCCTTCAGCGCGAGCAACGTACAGAGGCAGCTCAGCGAATGACGATACCGAGACGTATGTTTAGACCAAAAAACGCAGTCTGAGTTGTGACATTAAGCAATGCAAGCGTGACGTTTTGCATTGCTTAAAGGGATACTGAACCATAGAATTTAGTGTCCATATTAAGTGGCGCACGTTCTTTCCACGAGTCAGCAGCCGCCGGTGTGCGCGAGCACACGCAACAAAAATGACGTCAAAGATCTCCATTCGCGGTTAAGATGGCAGTGAAATGCATGGGCTTCGGGCGAAAAGAGAATAAAGACAAGTTTTTAATCTATACAGTGGTGTCTGGTGTAAAAGGTAAGCGATTAATTGGTCTAACAAGCATGTAGCTTTCACTTGTAGAGATGAAAAGCCTGTCTTTATTCTAATTTGGCCCGAAGCCCATGCATTTCACTGTCCTCAAGCGCGAATGGAGGTCTTTGACGTCATTTTCGTTGCGAGTGCTCGCGCACACCGGCGGCTGCTGGCTCGTGGAAAGAACGTGCGCCACTTATTACGGACACTAAATTCTATGGTTCAGTATCCCTTTAATGTCACGCGCCAGACTACAGCCGCCATTGCCGATCTTTTTTGTCTTACCGAGATACTGAGCTACTGAAATGGATGTAGACGAGCCTCCACAAAGGTCAATGCTGGGGAGAAGGACAGAATAGAAACTAAGATGGAAATAACCTGGCCTACTATGGTAATAATTATGTGAAGTAAACAGAATAAGAGGAACAAAACCTGAAGGTCGATTATGGCGGCGCCCATGCTCAGCTGCTGCAAAGCGTCTTTACAAGAGCGAGCTCCGGGCTTTCAGGGTCCCTGCCAAGCACGCGCGCTCGTGCAGTGCAAGCACTGTTCAGTGCCACATGCTCGCGCTTGTACCATCGGCTGTGTCTAGACTTTAGGTGAAACATAGCCTCCTATATACTGACAAAGCCTGGCAGATCGCCACGAGAAGCGGCCGCCGAAATTGAAAAGGTAGAGCGGCGGACAACAGATGAGAGGAGAGCCACGTGAAGGGCGCCCCGCTGCGGCGAGACGCCGAAACACACACTTCTCCCAAGCGATGGAATGTCCGCTCGTGCTCCTCGCGTTCCTCGCGCTACCGCTTCTTTTCTCGTGGGGTTTGAAAACCATGTGTCGGGTCCTCGCCACTGCAAAAGCTGTGCGCTGACGTCCAGATTCTCCGAGAAATGCTCTGTGCTACAAGATCCTCGCGCTCCAAATCTGCGACCGTGCACTCTGGGGCTCCGTCATCGAATTGCCAAGCTTTGTGAGTATAGAGGCGGCTATGGGTGAAACGAAGTATCTGTGCTTATGCACGCCGGTTGTTTCAGTCCGTTAAGAGTGTGCACATGTTGAATTAGACTATAGGGAGTACTCACAGGACGCCATACTTGAGATTGCTATTTAGAGCGCATGCTCAGAACGAGCTCACATTAATAGGTTGCTAAGACCGTCAATTTTGATGGTTTTGTATGCATGTTTCAATAAAACTGCGGAAGGTCGCCATCAGCAAGCGCTCAGCAGTCGTGCACACAGCTATGGCCGCCAGTAAATACTCTCTATTGAGGTGAAAAAATATGAGGTACCGTATTTTCCGGACTATAGTGCGTGGACTATACATGTTTAAAAGTTGAAAATTCAGGTTGTGCGGACTATCTACGCGTGCGGACTATACAGGAATTTTGTTTTTCAATATCGTTGATTATGACGAGACGAGACGGATTTTGTGAATAAAAGAGTATGTAAGTTATGATTTATGTATAATACAAGCTTCTTTGTGAGCTACGAAAGCAGTCATATGTCAAGGTGTGCCGCGTATGAGAAGATTTTCGTGTCGACTAAGCACCAGGTGCGGACTATGCACCGAGTGCGGACTATGCACCGGGTGCGGACTATCTAATGCAAAATCTTTTATTTTAGGGGCGAAGCTCCTTAGGGGCTAGCCTTGTCCGTATGTCCAGTCCGCCGTAGGCCCGGCGTCGGGTGCTCGTGCTTCTGCTCGTGAGATCACGTGCTCACGAGCACGTGAGCACATACTCACGTGCTCGTGTAGGGCAAAAAAAAAATTAAAAAAAAAAATATGAAAAAAATTATGAAAAAAGAAAAAGAAGAAAAAAAAGAGTAGGGGGTTTTGAGATGCCATCCCATCTGTCTGCTTAAAAAAAGAAAAAGAAGAAAACCACACATTCTCCTACTGACATGAATGAAAAGGCTCAAAGAAAAAGAAGAAAAAAAAGAGTAGGGGGTTCTGAGATGCCATCCCATCTGTCTGCTTAAAAAAAGAAAAAGAAGAAAACCACACATTCTCCTACTGACATGAATGAAAAGGCTCGGCATGCTGCGGCTCGGCGTCTACGCAGACAAGCACCACCAGAGCTTCGCCCCAAGCAACATCATTCACCACGTGGAGATGCGGTCAATTTTTTTACCTTGAAGTTGCCCCTGCGGGCTTTACACCGGGTGCGGACTATAGTCCGGAAAATACGGTAGTAGTTCATGTATTACCTTCGTATGCTAGCATCAACGGTACTAGAACAGCTCTGTTGAGAACCTGCCATAG
Source organism: Ixodes persulcatus (assembly GCA_013358835.2). Lineage (NCBI taxonomy): Eukaryota > Metazoa > Arthropoda > Arachnida > Ixodida > Ixodidae > Ixodes > Ixodes persulcatus. Next base: position 576,071 of record JABSTQ010011334.1, on the reverse strand, counting down.
AGCCTGCTTTGAAAAAGTGGCTTCGATCCGTACTCCAGAACCGAACTAATGGCGATCGCAGCGCCGCCATTTCTCCCGCAGTGGCCACTCCGGGAACTGCACGTTTGCACGTATCGATTCAGGTCGAGTTCCACAAGGGCCAGTGCCGCCATCTCGCGGTGCCGTTTCGCAGTAGCAATTTAAATATACGTTCAAGTTTTGATTAGCCGCTAAAGGGTGGCGCTGTTATCGTATTTAGTTTGGTCTCGGTGGACGCGAGCGTCTGGGTTTCAAGGGTGAATTTCCCAACTGAGTGTTTTAGTAATGTTGGCTAGCATCTATGCAGGTATTTGGGCACCGCGGATGCATCACAGTGAAACGTCGGAGAGCTTTCGAAAGAAAGGAAGTAAGAAATTGTCCGCTATATCTTTTTTTTTTTTTTTTTTTTTACAGGGAAGCAGGTTTTTTACTTTCTACCCTCATTACTTCCGCCCAACAAACGATATGCGATATAAAATCATTCATCCTAGCCCAAAATTCATTTCATGGTCCTTTCACTTCAGGTACAGTACGTATTACGTTCCTGCTGAATGACATTCCTGGTGAACTCCTTTCCTACTTCATATTTGTTTCCTACGCCAAGAAGTATGCTCTTAGAAATGACTGGATGTGAGCGGTACCGTGCTCCAATGGTTGCCAAGTCTTGTGGAAAGAGACGTACATCCCTTTTACCCTCTCCTTTTAGAAAAATGCTTTAAGCCATCACGCCTGTATAAGCACCGGACTGATTACAGTGAAACATTCGTGAACCCATTTGCTCGCGCACCTTAAGCGCTGAATAAGGGTGTGCACACGCCCTCCTCTGCTCTTCTAAAATGTCACATAAAGTTGTGCCGACATATAGCTAACATGATAAGCTCCTTTTGCTTAACGATTTATGATTGGTGTTCGAAGCTCAACACACGTCGGGATTCCTTACATTCATGTGCGTATTTCCGTGCACCCTAAATACTGCTTGTGCATCCACAGTCTCGCAGAGCACTCTGAGGATCGCGACAATGTAAGGAGGAAGCTGGGCGAATGAGGAGGCATAAGACCTACCTAAATATAAAGCGCGAGATGTGTCACTGAGCATGGTGTTGCCCGTATGCACGTCAGACTCAATTCCACATCGCAGACATTAGTTCTATGTTTAATAATAGTTTTCGCTTCGTAATTAGTCCATCTCTTTTTGTAGAAAGCAGTGACTGGTTCTCTGGGTGATCCGCTGAAAGGTACACTCTAAAAAAAGCCCGTGCTTCTACTTTCCCGCACAACGCTCGGAGAGCCAATCACCGCAACTTACGGAGGCAGCTCAGCCAATGACGATGCCGAAGCATTTGTTAAGACCAAAAAACGCAGTCTGAGTTGTGACATTAAGCAATGCAAGAGTGACTTTTTGCATTGCTTAATGTCACAACAAGACTGTGTTTTTTTGGTCTAAATATGTGTTTCGGCATCGCCATTGGCTGAGCTGCCTCCGTAAGTTGCGGTGATTGGCCCTCCGAGTGTTGTGCAGGGAAGTAGACGCACGGGATTTTTTTAGCGTGTAGACGCATGGGCTAATTTAAGGGTGGGTGTGCCTCAGTTTTCAGTGATCACTTTAAAATAAATCCTCGGCAGTTTGATACTTTAGCACCATGTTCCAGGAAAACACAAAAGCCGGCCGCCGGATAGTCAGAAAAACAAGCTTCGCATGTAAGGTTCGTCACTATATCAGGCGCAGTAGAAAATCAGTCATCCGCGTTATGTTCCTATTTTGAACTGTTCTTGTTCGCGTTCGGTCCATTCAAAAGCACGGCGTGATAAAGTACGTCTGCTATGCTCACCGTCCCCTTGGCGACGAAACGTCTGCTCAATGGGCACTCACGTGGTCACGCCACGTGGCCACCTAGCCATAGTGGCATTAACCACGTGACCGTCGTACTCCTCATGTTTTCGTTACACGTTTTCGTGACGATCTCGAGTCTAGACTTAGGAACCATCCCACCGAAAGCATTCTGTTCCTAAAAAACAAATCCTTACGTACCGATGATCGTTGCAAGCTTTTCGGTGCCACGCAGACCAAGACACGACGCGTGCGCCGGTCCGCCTTGTGTCTTGAGCCAATTGCCAATTGCGCGCCTTGTTTACCCAGCCGCGTGCGGGGCAGGAAGCGCTCGTAATAAGCCCGGCTACACCCCGTTTCACCTTACGATGGACCGCAGACAACGCTACAAGCCATCGAAAACAATTCAATGCCGTGTGCGTGTCACGTGGTATTTGGGAGGTGCGCAGCGACGAGCGGAGCGCGTAGGCACGTGACAGGTTCGCAGCACTGGATTGGCCGGGATGACTTGTAGCATCCGCTGCTGTCTACCATCGAGTGAAACGGGGTACAATGTATACGTGCATCATTGTCTCTCCCTCCGATCAACGTGCGTTGCGTCTGTGCAACAGGATGAGGACCAGAGCCGTCTTCGCAGTGTGCGATTAACGTGTGCTAGCTACAACCGAGCAGGTGTGCCTTTGTTAGTGGGAAGTGAAACAGAGAGAAACATTGGGGAGGCCGGTTCAGACCAGGGTGCCTTCATGTGCGCTTTGCTTAGGGTGGTGGCATCTCGCCATTTTATCCCACAAGTTTATTTTTATTTTTTGTTCAGAAGCGCGTGAAAGAGCGTGTCCCTGCACGTGTTTGTGGCGCTGACTGTGCTATGGCGACATTTTGTTTTCGTCGATTTCTTTGTATTTTACCCGTGAGCGCGTGCTGTCGGCATCGGGTACTACAAAGGGTGGCATCACCCTAAACAGAAGAACATTGAGGCACCCTAGTTCAGACACTTGCGCTTGAGTGCGGTTGACTGCGTTGCGTCGAGAACCGAAAGCGAGTCACCGGCACATCTGTGCTTCGTATGAAACGTGAAATCCAATTCAAGGAATCATCTTGGCACGCGATAGAAGCACCAGGGATGTCCTGGTTTCTCGCTGCCGCAACGCAGTCAAACGCAGTCAAACGCAACTGTCTGAACAAGGCTTTAGTAGAACGCTTCCACACTCTTCAATGGCCTCCGCAACCCGCTACAGGATCCGGAACTCGGCAGACAAGGCTAGTGGTGCGCGTGCGCAGTATACCATTAGCGGCGCCTTCGTTGTGAAGAGCCCAGCGGAGGGTGAAAGTTGGAACGCTAAAAATGAAGTCTGCGCTGTGGCATCGCGCATTGCGAAGCGTCATGCTTGTATTGCGTATTACCACAGCGCAGACCTAATTCTGAGGTCTAAACCGATGTTCCGCCTCATCATTCGCTGAGCTTTATTTCGTAGATCACAGAGATTGGCTCTTCGAGTGTTTTGCGGCTAAGTAGACGCGCAGGCATTTCTCAGAGTGTAGTGATTAGTAAATAACTTCATTAACCGCATAAAAGTGGCATCGCTTTAGTTACAGAATTTATTCTGGCCAGTGAGTGACGTTCAACTTTCCAGTGTGCTGCGCTTAATCCTATGTTCCACATCAAGTGTATAAAGACAAGCGACGAATCTAAGCAATAATAACAGTAGCAACGAACGTAGGGATTGTTCATGGAGTGCCAACATCCATGGATGTTGGCACTCCATGAACAATCCCTACGTTCTTTGCTGCAGATGCCGCTAATATTATTAATCTGCGAGATTTATATTCCGCTCAAATGATCCCCATCTACGAGCGGTTAAAAACGTGTAAAACAGTAAAAGTACGCGACCTATAAAAAATGCGTTTCTCATTTTGGTATTGCGCGTATTTTATCGGATGATACAAGTTTTCTGACTTTCCCCTAATTTCAAATGTTCTTTAGCATGCAGATATGATGTTTTGAAGACTAGAACAAGATGACTTATGTACCTATGCAGGAACAGAGAGAACAACACAAACGTTATTTATTGCAAAACGCACTCGTTGCTTGGCTTTCACTTTGTTATGATTGTCTACATGCTGAGGTAGGTATTGATCCAGTGTTAGCTTGTTAGGGAGTAGTTCTTGACGTCTCTCTTGATTTTCGATATGCCTTTCGTTGCCTTGGCTCGTAAACGTCCCTTGCAGATAAGCGCCGATGCTGCGTTCGCGCTAACAGTGTCGGGCAGTGTACGTGAATGCACGTATGAAGCTATTTTTGCACGGAGTTTAAAACCATTGATTGAAAAGAGAAAAAAATCAACTGACCAATATCGTCATCTGAACGACTGAAAAATGCTCCAAGCTATGTATCACAAAAAATGCTTCGTAATGTTCCTTTAATAATCAAGCGCAGAAAGAAAATTCAACCACCTATTCTCATATAAACGTATTACCGGGAGCCAAGTTTAGACTGGTTGCCGTCTGATTCAATTTGAAACCTCACGCTTGCGCCAGCTGAACCTCTAACGAACATTAGAATAACTCCATGGCAAGACTTGACTATCAGACGATCTACACATACCAGCATCAAGATGGCAGCTCCCAGAGGTCATACTTGCAAACGTGCATGGAGTTTAAAACTATTAACATTGGGTGTATTCTTTTTTTAGTTGTGTTGTTTTTCTTACTTTTCTCGCCTCGGCCTATCTGACTATGTTTTGTTTTGGTTATTCTTTTCGGTAGTGTTGGCTCTAAACTAAAAAGGGGATTGATCAAGTATTTAAATGGTCAGGTCACGTTTTATTGATTCTGCCGATAGCTAGCCCTTTAACCAATATTGCCTAGAAGAGAAGGCCAGCACATGACGTCATCGTTTGTGAATCCCCGACCGACCCCAAGCGACGCTCAGAGGTCTATGGTGTGCGGTAGAGACAACCCTGCTCGGATAGTGGATACCGGACTTTGGGCGTATAAGCTAACAGAATACACGCGTTTCAATACCGCTTGCGTGTGCGCTATACCGAGATTAATTACCTATTGACCTTCTCTAAACGACCGTCTTACCGAAGATTTGAAAACTTATCCCACATTGAAGAGGTCTTTGGTGGACCGAGCTAAAGGCGGTGTGGCTAGTACAGCCTGGAGTGGGCGAAAACTTTCCAGAAGAAATATAGAATTATAAAATGAAGAACCGGGCTAAGCAGAGTACGCGCGGGGTCGAACCCCGTTCCTCCGCGTGGCAACCACGTGCGTTGCGAACTTCGCCACGCACGAGGCACTGTTACGATTGCTATTGAGAAGTTGCGTTCCATAGGAGCCATTACGGCAGCTTCTGCATGCTCAAAGCGACGCATATATCTGCGTAAATCCTTGCACGAAGTCGCCCTAATATCGAAAAAGTTGAACTGTTGAGCTTTGCCGAACAGTGCATCCGGCAAAACTCAACAGTTCAACAATTACGAGCGATTGCCGGTTTTCTAGTGTTTTTAAAAGTAAAAATTTTTTAATTATTCAGCTTCTTGCCCAATCAGGTACTATCGTGAACAGTATGAGCGCGACCGCCGGAGCGCGTGGCCTTCGATACCTGCTGCGCTACCGCGAGGCCAATAAAACAGCGTAGTGGAGAGGGGGGTGCTGAGAGAGTATGCACATATAGGCGTATGCGCACACGCTCTCGCAGCCCCCTCTCCATTCCACTGTTTTCTCAGTCTCGAGGTAACCCAGCCTGTATCAAAGGCCAGGCGCTCCGGCGTTTCCGCACTGTTCGCGATAGTAAACTCCGCGATATCGATGACGTGGACAAGTCATCGCCGGTGTTGTGTTTTTCAAAGTATTAAAGTACTCGCAGTCATCAAAAAACTACTCAAGTGGCGGAAAGTGCTCCATGGGGGTTCTAACTGAAATAGTAAATTTTGAATTACTATTTCAGTCATCAAGGTTTGCAAAGTCATCAAGTTTTGCGAAGGAGAGATTTAAAGGAAAAAAAAAACTTTCTGCCTTTCCACTCTGGTCAAGAAGGAAGACCAGCGAAGCTGTACTGTGGTGGGAACAAAGTAATGGTCGGCCGCAAGTCGGCAAGCCAGAGTGGAAAGGCTCGAAAGGTTGCCGCCGTCGCTCATAGAAGGCGGTAGCTGTCCAGAGTTTTGTGTCGACATTTGTTTGCCCGCGGACACGATACTGGGGAAACTAGCACTTAACAGCTCCGCTGTAAAAGCTCAATGTTATCCTTAAAATTAGACCGCCAACAAATTAGCTTCTTGGTCAGTGGCGCTGCGTGCTAGTACACTTGAGTCCCACAAAAGCAAAAAAGCTCCTGTAAAAAAAAAAAAATGTTTCCGCGGAGACTGCGTTGATACATAGCAGCGGCTTCCAAACCTTTCGGCAAAGGGGCAAGATTGGGGATTTCGCGCAGCCTGAAGGGCAGGAAAATAAATAATTCAATATAAATGAGGAAATCCCAAGTAAGTCTTTAATTGCAGAAATTTAAACTACAGCAAAAATTAAAAATGGGTAAAGCAAAACAATATGTCGGTAATTAAGACATTAGAAAATAATTGTGACCTAGACAACTCTCTCGGCAAAATTCAAATGGTACACAAACTTTCAACTTTGAAATATTCACACAGGGCAGAACACCAATGAGAAATGGCTATAGATTTCATGATGACAGTCTTCAATAGGTGTGACACCTGATACTAAGCAGGATACACATGGAAACGCATAGGAAGTTTAATTTAGTTACACAGACATGAAATAAGGGAAAACAAATGGTAATACTTCAGATGAGAATGTAAAATAAATAGTATAGGCGAGAAAACCCGCGTTTTGATGCCGTTCTGTCTATTTCTTTCTGGTATTTCCGCTTGCGTGTCGTTGCGCCGTTCGTTTTGCGTTTGTAGCAGCTGGCTGCGGGCCGGGCGTTACTGGAAAGACATCGTCGGATCTGGCCCGCGGGCCGGGAGGCCCCTGATATATAGTACACTGGAGCGGCAAGAGGGAGAAAAAGAGAGAGAGAGACTTCCGCATACGAAAACGCCGAGTAGGCTGCTCAGCGATTGATCCTCGATTTTGATAATTGCTGGTTCTCAATCAGCCTAATGGACTTCTCCGCGTCGCTGTTGCTATAGAGTGTCCTGCGAGTCCCGAGACAACGTTCTCGAGAGATTAAATGGGCCAATTTTAGATAGTTGCGATAACATACCTCTAGCGAATCCGCAAAACCAGAACTACATAGACACGAAGGAGTCTTAAAAAAATCACTATCAATAAGAAGGAATTAAGATTGGGACTAATTCGTTGTATCTCGAGAAGTTCGTTTTCCTTTTTGTTGTTGTCGATAATGTGTATTAGCCTAAACACATTGAAAACGTCTTCGCTTATATATATATGAAAAAGTAAATTTGGCGGGTTTAGGCGCCAAACCAAGAAGTTGTGTCTGCACGTCCCAGAGAAGGACTTGGTTCAGGCCAGCTGGGATCCTTGGACGAGCAACCGAAGGTTACGTTACACCGCGCTTTCTCTGCCCTCCAGGAAATTTAGGGAATCTTGGCCGGGATGCGTATTCTGACAAACTTGTGGAGTAAGTCAACAGACGAATTTTGCCAATCTGACTGGCGAGTTTTTGTGGACGACGTCACATCGCGTGGTTTGCGGGGGAGAAAAAGAGGAGGGAGTGGGGAGTTGAGATTTAGGTAAACACGTCTCAGTGATTCACGCGCTAGCCTCTCGCCGGCTTCAAGATTTCCTTACGCGTATCGGTTAAGCAAATCTGGGAGCCGGTTAAAGCCTGGCGCGTGAATCACTTAAACGTGTTTACTTGATGCCCCCCCTCCCCCACTTCTTCTCTCTGCCTCCGTAAAACAGGCGATGTGGCGCTTATGAAAACTCGCCAATCAGAGTTGCGAAATTTGCCTCTTGATCTACTCCAGGGCCGGCTTGCTAGAACAGCGTCTCAGCTGAGACTGGGTGAAAGAAAGCACTGCAAAGGCTGAGGCGCGCGAGCGTCTTGAGACGCAGTTTGAGTCCCGCTCAGCTCGTGCGCTGGCTTTGGCAGTGCTTTCTTTCACCCAGTCTCAGCTGAGACGCTGCTTCTAGCAAGCCGGCCCAGAAGTTTTTCCGAGTACGCGGCCGGGATTTGAACCCGTCCAATGGCGACTCCCCTGCTCTGCCAATACAGGTCCCCTAAATGTCGTAGCGCAAGGTCATGGACAATCTGGCCCGCACTTCGTCTGTGACGGTCAAGAACATTTGCACGCCCGTCAAAGCCACGGGTCGTTCCATTACTTACACTGAAGAACATACCCGCAAAACGTTCTTTATAAGCTTACGCACTTTTCTCCACGGGCCCTATGGGTGTTGCTACGCACTGTCGGACCTAGAAGTGAAGCGGCTGTAAAAGAGTGCGAATTCATATTCCGCCACAAGTGTGAGTGAATCAGAAGATATAGGGTGAATTCACTGGCGGCAATAGCTGTGTGCGCGTCTGCTGAGACGTACTGATGGCGAACTTCCACGGTTCTTTTGCAACGTGCAGTCCACACCATCAAGATTGACGGTCTTAGTAGCCTATTAATGTGAGCTCGCTCTGAGTAGATCATGAAGGTAGGCAGCTTCTGGAGGCGACATGAGGCCACCGGAAGTAAAGCCAGAAGTGAGAAGGGACACGTCCACAACGATCCTTTGTCTCCCCTGCACACGTCGAATGCGTTCAAATGCGAAAACCAAACGCCGGACGCCGACGTTCTGAGTTCTAAAGCGGAGACAAAGGCAGCTTGGATGGAGCCCACTAATCATTCCAACCAAAGCTCGGCGTTCTGACGTCCCCACACTGCTCTCGCCACCTCCTCTTTCTTGGTTTCTCAGCGCATAGCTTTTCGTCTACCCACTAATCCTTCCAACAAGCGCTTGGTATTCTGACGTCCCGCGCGCTCTTGTCTCCTCCTCGACTACAGCTTCTACCCGTATAGTCACCGACAAGGTGCGAACGGCAGGGCGTCTCTTTCCAACGCCCGACTTTCTACCACGCGCCCCTTGCCTTTTTTCGCTTTGGCTGGATGTGCATGCTCGAGGCACGCGAGACGCCGAACCGTTACCGAAAGTAGCCTAGCGCGCGCTGGAGGCGGGACAGCTGAAACTCTATGCCGTCCTCACCTTGTTTGTGATCGTATACCTGCAGATTCATGGTTCTGTGGTGCCAGCTGTGAGCGTCTCAAGATAGCTCGGACGTCACTCGGTTTTTCTGAACCACAAAGGGAAATAGAGGACGACATCCATGCCTGCCACTTTGTAGGTCTCCTCACTGCCAGGTACCCGCGTGTGCCCAGGGACCCAGCGGGTGGTAAGTGTAGCCAATCCTAAGATGGTCCCGAGTACTGGTACACGCAGTAGGAATACATGGCCGCACGCCGGCACGGTGCCCGACCAGATCGAGACTGCAGTCACGATCGATTGAACCCCCGGGATCCCTGGGTTTGACAACGCCGGCTTTCGCTCCGTGTGCTCCCAGCCTCAGTGATGACTTCGCTTCAAGTACCGCAATCCAAAGCAGTCACCCTATAAAACAATCTCAACCAAATCGGCCTCTGCTTTCTGCAAGCAACGAACTGTGCTCTTCCGCGAGCATCGGGTTTGGTGTCGTCTCTGTTGACCGTCCTCACGCACCCCGAAAATATCACGCGTTGAACCTGCATGAGGTTGCCTCATCACGTGAGCGGCTGCGACGCGACCACGCCGTTGGGTCATCTGGCGTAGCCTTGGGCGCGCATCGGGTCCCTTCAGAGCCGCACAAAGGAGGTCGCAATCAGAGCGGCGGCGGCGGCCGACGCGTCCCTCCCGCGGGACAAAGGACTGCGCGCGCACAAGACGGCGAGCTGCGGGCGCCCGATAGATGCCCGGCCACTTTCGTCACGAGCATCGGGCACGCGAAATTCAAAAGGACTTCGGAGAGGGAGAAGGGCTCCAGTATTCCCCGCTGACGTGTGCGGTAAATGGACGCCTCTGCCTAAACGGCTCGGCATTTTCTCCGCTCGCGAAACTGCGTACACGACGTTCAAGCTTGATATTATAGAAGAAAAAAGAGAAACAAAAACGCGTAAAGTTTAGACTATCTTCGCGTCTTTCGGACATTCGTGTTATGAACGACCCACGAGAACGTATATACGTTTAGTGCGACGATTCGAGCGCCTATAAAATCACAGGCTGTTTTTACAGGAGTGAGACAAAAAAAAAAAAATCGAGATGCGACGACTGCGATTGGCTAGAAGATGACGAAAGACTGTGATTGTGATCGATCCCTCTAAATTCAATGCGCTACAATACAAAATATGACTGTGCTTTCACTGTTCCCTAGAATACGGAGACAGCCAATCACAATGAATAATGAAAGTACGCAGACAATGATGAAGCTGGGCGTACAATTATAGACTTGAAAAATGCGGTTTCTGCAGCGACAATAAACCAGTAAAACATCGTGTTCATTGTCTTAGCATGCTGAGGTCCTTCCATTGTTCGCACTGATTGGCTGTTTCCGTGTTTTCGAGAAACTGCACACAGATACATATAATGTTTAGAATGCGCGCTATATTCATATAACCGAAACCATGGCCTGCAGCGCAACCACTGGCCGCCTCGGCAAACGAGCAAAGGTCGCGCAAAATTCACCATCGGTCCCGCGCCTAAAATTTCATTCGCCAAAAATACTTTGCTGGATATGTTCATATAGTCGTTCGATTAATATCGGGTAAAGTAACGTACGAGGGGCGTTCATAAAGTTCGTATTATTGTCACGAAGGAATAGAGATTCAGCAATCAAACTCGAGTAGGAGTTGAGACTTTCTCTACATATTCTATACCAAAAGTTACCCACTTTTTTCAGCGATGCACCACACGCCGGAGGCCATTGTTATAGAACTTCTAGTTTTGAGGGCTCAGGAATCGCTCCACTTCAACAATCACTTTGTCGCCGTCCTTGAAATGCTTTCCTCTTATTTGGCCACACTGGAAGCGTCTCCGCTATTTAACCAAAGTGTCATAAACTGGGGCGTTGTCCCCGAACAACGCTCCCAGATTGGAATGAATATCCTTGGCATTGCTTCCCTTCAAATGGAGACAACGGATCACTGCATGTGCTTGGTACCGATGGGCGGTGCCATTTCTGCTTCGGAGCTCCCTAGCGGCGTTCCGAGCTACTATAGCATGCGATGTTTATACTGTGCGGAAACTAGAGGGACGCGCGCTCATGTTGATGCCTGTTTTGTTCCATTTTTTTCAATTCTTTGTGCCGATAATACGAACTTTATGAACGCCCCTCGTATTAGGAAGTTTTGGGCAAACCGTTTTGGTAGATCCGATACCGCTCCAGGCTCGTGCTCCAAAGCATGCTTTGAAATGGCAGAGCGAGTTTCCGATGTCAGTATCCTTCTACGAAAGCACGATGTGCTAAAACTTCGCTACGTTCACAGGTGATCGGCTCTGAAGCTCGAAAAACATCAGCACATATTTATCTAACCAAAATGTACAAACACGACAGTGGATAACGCTCATACCCCCCTCCTCTCTCTCTCTCTCTCTCTCTTCCTCTTCCCTTTTAAGCAGCTGTTTGGCTTTTGTTGCTTTTCATAGCTCTATTCCCAGCGGTATTGCGTGCGCGGGCGAGCTAAGTTCAAAGAGCATCAAAGCCAGGAGCGGAGAAGTGGCCGCGCACCTCAACCTACTTTTAAGCAAAGTGGGAGCAACGACGACTGCAGGCCGACCAAGAAAGTATGACACGGTTTAGCGGCGTGCGAGGTTAAGAGGCCGTGCGCAGTGCACTCTCCCACAACCATCCAACGGTGGCTGCTCTTTCTTGTTCCGTCCAAACAAGCTTCGCTTCGAGAGCGCTCGAGGCGGCAGAACGCCGAAGTGACGCGTTGTTCGACGGCCGCCGAGTTCTCCGATCTGACTTCGTCCATACTCCGTTTCACCTTACGATGGATCGCAGCAGAGGCTACGTACGAGCCATCCCAGCCAATCAAACGCTGGAAACCTATATCACGTGACTACACGCACCGCATGCCGCTGTTCCCCTGACGTGGGTCACACGACGCCTGTGCGCGCTTTCGTCGTCTCCTGTCCGTCTCGTCGCATCAGGAAGGACGATATATATTGGCTTTGACGGCTCCCCAGTTTCGCCAGTGGTCAACCGTAAAGCGAACAGAAGTTGAGCCGCAGATGCCCCCTCGGACGGCCAACAGAATGAAGATTTGACGGCTTCCCGAGGCGAATAGACGTCGCGCGACGGTCAACTGGGCGTTCGCTTTCTGCGAGATAATAGAGCCCTTTCAAAGATTCCGCCCGACCTCTCCGGCAACCGCCGAAGCGCTCCTAAGGGCGGCGGCATCATAGGAATGACCGCTTGATCGCCAGCGATTCGGTAAATGGTAACGTCACGGTATGATGCAAGTATTCGCTGAGAACAAAGGTGGGCCAAGATATCAAACGTGCGTTCCGATTAAGTTTCACGCTTCGCTCTATTACCTGTAATGTGGCACGCGTTTCTTTATTTTTAAGTGAATAGAGTTGCGTGTACTCCGAAGCCCTTTTGAACGAAGGACACCGGCCGCGTACTTACACGCACCGTGAATGCTGTAAGTGAAAAGTGCCTTTGGGTGATGGGACCAGTACCGCTGTCGGTAAATCCTAGCTGGTGGCGACCATATATAAGCGTGAACGTTCGGGATTCACACGTTACTCAAAAATCCGGGTACTTCTTTCTTCTCCTGTCCTTTTTTTGTTTGAGTTACATTGTTGCGCTATACCATATACGATGAGAAACTGAGAGAGAGGAGATGTTTGTGCGCGTTCTAACGACGAACGCCGGTGTCCGGCGTCCGAGCGCGAGACGATCCGCGAGGAGCAGACGACGCTCTTGTTCGCTCTGATTGGAGGGGAGACAGAGGGTAGAGATTGATTGGTTCAGTTAGCTTTTGCGCCCCCTACCCACTGCTCCTTCCATTCATCTTGGCACTCTGACGTCCCTGCGCGCCAGTGTGTTACCGAAAAGAAGCAGCGAAACACGTTACTCGTTACTTGCATAATAATGGGAACCGTGACCGTTACCGATAAAAAGTAACGCAGTGAATTTTGCATTACTTTTTATTTATAAATCGACGGTAACAGCGTTTTCTTGACGACAGCGTTTTTTGACACTGGAACAAAGGGCGTGGGCGTTGGGGCTTTTCCTAAAGTGGGAGGAACTTTTTGGGTTGGGAAAAAACAGGTAAAACTTTTGAAGGTATGTGGAATGAGTGCAATAATTAATGACTTGGCGCCTGTGCTCCGTCTCAGCTTAAGTCCAGACGCAGCCGACGCGTATACGAGCTTATGGGACCGATCCAGCAGCATCAAAAGCGCAAGTCGCTGTACCTTGTTTTGTTTACGATTGGTTCAGCGATGACAGACCACGTACAGAATCATGACGAACACCATGATGGTGCCCTTTTGACGCTGCCTTCCTGTCGTTCTCAGTCACGTGGGTTTCGTATCTGGTATGCGCGACGGAAAAATAACGAGACATTTCAACCTGGAATATGCGAGAAAATATAGGTGAGGCAAAACAAGAATGTGTGCCAATCACGCGTTTTTCGTACACACCTTCCACCGAAGTGGAGAGATCAAAGCGATGTTTTACCGCATAAGAGAAGTGACGACATTCAACATGGCTGCGCCCTTGTGGAAAAGGTGTATTCACTCTTAAAAAAAGCCCGTGCGTCTACTTTCTCTCATAAGACTCGGAAAGCCAATCACCGCAACTTACAGAAAAAAGTTCAGCGAATGACGATGCCGAAACTTATGTTTAGACCCAAAGCGCAGTCCGAGTTGTGACATTACGCGATGCAAGCGTGACGTTTTGTATCGCTTAATCTCACAACTCAGACTGCGTTTTTTTTTTTTTTTTTTTTTTTTTTTTTTGTCTAAACATATGTTTCGGCATCGTCATTCCCTGAGTTGCCTCTCTAATTCGCGGTGATTGGCTCTCCGAGTGTTGTGCGGGAAAGTAGAAGCACGGGCCTTTTCCAGAGTTATTGGCAACGTGAGCGATCGAAAGCGTCGCTGGGGTCGGCCCACCACAATTGGCCAAATGCTGACTATGACGTCAGCAAAGGATGTCTGATCAACAGAAATAAGAGGAATGTAAGAACTTCAATTTTGACGGTGTTGGCAGAGTTGCTTCGAGGGCGCTATGATTTCAGGCTTCCACGATGCCAATCACAAACACCATCGAATTTGTGTTTCACAAGGTAATGACATCACTAAAGGTAACCAAACGAGGGCGCCACCGAAACATCTCACCGCTAATAGCGTCGGCTGCGTCTAGACTTAATCGAAAACAAAATATAGAAACACAAAAAAAAATGAACTGTACTTTTTATATAGGTCATGGGAAGAAGGTGTAACGAGTAACGTAACTATGTTACCCGCTACTCGAAATAAGTAACGTAAGCACGTTACCCGGTACTGTTTTGAAAATGTAACGAGTGCGTTACTATAATTAAAAAAGTAACGCGGTAAATGTAAAGCCTGGTTCAGACAGTTGCGTTTGACTGCGTTGCGGCTGCGAGAAACCAAGACATCCCTGCTGCTGATATCGCGTGCCAAGATGAGTCCTTGAATTGGATTCCACGCTTCTCGACGCAACGCAGTCAAACGCACTCAGCCGCAAGGGTCTGAACCGGCCTTTACGCCCTGACTTGTATACATTACCCTTTCTAAATGCAACGGTAACACGCTACAGCCAACACTGCCGCGTGCGTTCATCTCCTCCTCTCCCTCATTTTCGCAGCGTATAGTCCCGAGCACTTTATTATCGCAGCCCGTGAGATCGCTTCATTAACCGATAACACCGAAGAACAAATTACGAACATATTCGGCCACTTCCTGCCTTTCTTCAGCTATCGGAGATTTTAGTACGTCTGCGCTCGATGTGGCCCGTTTTATACGTTTTGGCGCAGTAACCTAAATATTTTCCTATAAAACAAAAAAAACGGCATATATCGGTATCATCATCCTTCCTCTTCTCTAGCATCAATCATGATGTTGTTCATGCGACATCTTCCGCAAACCTTCCCGGAAGCCAGACCCCATCAGACGTATTTTCCAGTGCGGCTTATATGCGCGGGAAAGAAAGGTTGCTGTCCATGCGCGACTCAAGAAACGGCGGCCACGTCGCACGCGACACGGGAGCGTGCAGGCGGCGCATCGGGCATTGGCCGGTTCTCGGGTCGTTGGTCCGCAGCAAAGCGGTACAAAGGGGCCAATAGCGAAGCGGAAGGACATCTAATTAGAAAGCACGGGCAGGATTCCACGATTGCCTTCCGCTGCAGGTGTATGTGAATGTAGAAATGGAGGGAACTGGAGGCGGCGAAGTGCTGCGGGCCCCTTCTTCGGCGCTCGCCTCTTCCGGCATTTCATTAGGCTCTCCAATCGCCGTTTTGCACGTCCCTTCGACGCGGAACGCTTCTGTTCTCGGAGGATTCGCGTCGACAAGTCAGGCGAGAGCGTGCGTCCGTCAAAACGTCGTTTATAAGCTATGTGGAGGGCAAGTTCGTCTGCTTCTTGCACAGGGGTTGAGATGATGTCAGAAAGCCAAGCTCTTATTGGCTGATTAAAGATACAAAAAATGGTGCGTAGACCTCAAGGCAACTAGCATTGAGGTCTACCCACTATCCTTTCAATCAAAGCCAATCAGAGCTCGCCGTCGTTCTGACGTCACCGCCACCACTCCTGCGCAAGAAGCAGCCGACTTGCTCTCCGCATACACACTGGCGGCTTAAGAAACGCGCGGCATGGCTGATCACGCGCACGCTTCTTGCTTCGCGATTGGTTCTTTGGCGTTCTGATCGGCTGATGTTGCAATCTGATTGGCTGCGATGCGACAATGAGATGACGCGCCACGCACTGCTTTGCTGGAGCTGCCGGTGTCTACGTATTCCGGGTGTTTCAGCGAAGACTCGCAAAAATCCCTACTTGTATGATGTTTGAGATAGAGAGAAATAAAAAAAGAAAACCCTTTTCAGAAACAATCTTCCCGTAACGGTAAACATTATGAATTACCACACAAAAAAAACAATTAGCTAACTAATTAACATTTTAATCGGCGCGGCTTGGTGGCCGGTACCAACGAGAAAATTGAAGCTGCGGACAAAACAATCCCATATCTGTTGTTTTTGGTGTTTCTTTTGTCGTTGTTGTTGTTGTTGCTTTTTTTTTAACGAAGAAAAGTTATCGTAATGCCTGCAGCGCGAGAATATCTCGAGCTCTTTTTCAGCAGAAATCTTAAACACAACGCATGAGAAGAGCAGGAAATCACGTGCAAAGTAAACTTCCGCTCGTGACGTGTTGAAACTACACCTCTACGTCGCGCTGTTCACATGGTCTGCGTTCAAATCGTCGGCGCGCAGTTCACATCGCGTGCACACACACACACACACACACACACACACACACCACGCACGCGCACACACACACACACACACACACACACACACACACACACGCGGGCACATGCACCGCGTAAACATTCGCAAAGTCCTTTCCAGGTAAAACTCATGCCACGGGGGACACGGTCGAAAACCTCGAGAGGGTTAGTCATCGCCGACAAAAAGAAAAGTTCGAAACGAATACAGCCGAATCTGCGGTCGGGTGGTTTTTACTTTTGTGTGCGTTCTCGGGACGACGGAAGAGCAGTTTTCAGATGGACGCAGGATGTATCCTAAACACACAATGCGCCCGTGGAGCCGCGCCGGCGCCAAGTCAACGCGGTGGAAAACAAGAAAATACATCGAGAACCAAACCGATAGGACAATGTCCCGTGTCCATTTCGCTCTTTGTGTTCGTTTTGATCGCTCCTAAGCTGACACTGCGGTGAAAGCTACTTGCTCGTTTTTCCAGTCATTAGACTACGTTTAGAAATGTTTATTACCATGTGCACAAATGGTGGGGAAAGGGGGGGGGGGGTAGCTTCACAATTAAACTAGACGATTGCTCCGACCCATGGTCAATTGGTGAGAAAACAACTTGTACAATTAATGAACACCTAAAACAACGCGCACAAATATAATAAAATATATAGTATAATTGAAATAATAACAGTAGAAAATCAATAATGGAAACAGAAAAACAAGAAACTGTTTAGTTATGTACTCTAAAACTGTTCAAAATATGCTTAATTTTGAAAAAAAAAGAAAAAGATTATTTTGGTGGATTTTAAGGAATTCGCTAGCATGACCCTTGGACACGCCACATGCGTTCCCCTTTGGAAAACGCTATTGTTACCCTCTTCACTTTTTCTTTTGGCTTTCTTTTTTGCTTTCTATATTTCTGCTGATTCTTTTTGCATACGGTGATCGACATCACAAGTGGAAAGAACCACATCCATACCACTCGTGGAAGAAACCGCAGCGATATCACTCGTGGAGGGAACCGCGTCCATCATCTTAACTAAACACACACACACACACACTTACACACACACATATCCTAGTTCACGAACCGCTACTAAGGATACCCAGAGCAAAAAAAAATCGGTGACGGCAAAGCGGCAACTGTGCGCCCGCGCACAGTGGCGTCACAAGGGCGAGGCGGACCGCTCCAGGCGCAGCGCTCAGGGGGCATCTGTGCAGTGGAGAGGGGGGGGGGGGGGGGGAGGGGGGCAGTCGCGGCGGGCTACCGCTCCCGGTGCTGCTGACCCTAGTGATGCCACTGTGCCCGCATTTCACCGCGCCGCGGCGCAACACCTCCACTCTAAAAAAAACACGTGAGTCTGCTTTCCCGCACAACACTCGGAGAGCCAATCACCGCAACTTACGGAGGCAGCTCAGCGAATGACAATGCCGAAACATATGTTTAGACCAAAAAACGCAGTCCGAGCTGTGACATTCAGCAGTGCAAGCGTGACGTTTTGCATCGCTTAATGTCACAACTCAGACTGCGTTTTTTAGACTAAACATATGTTTCGGCATTGTCATTCGCTGAGCTGCTTCCGTAAGTTGCGGTGATTGGCTCTCCGAGTGTTGTGCGTGAAAGTAGACGCACAAACGTTTTTTAGAGTGTAGATAAAAAAAAAAAAGCCGTAGTGCTAAATGAGATGCCGTCATCATAGAAGGCCAACGCTGGGCCCAGATTGGACACAACGATTACGTCAACGTTCGGCTTAAAAGTTTAAACCTGATTCGAAGCAGAGCGCTGACGCGGCACTCGTTACCAATCTGTGTCCAGCGTTGGCCTTCTCTGATGACGTCATCTCATTCAGCACTGAGGCTTTGTTTCGAGCGGCGCCTCCTCCTCTCTGGCTCTGCGCCAGCTGTGCCCTTTGACTTTGACGAAAACCAAAGGGCTCGTTTTGACGAAAGCCCGGCGGTGTCTTTCAGTTTGTCAGCTACGGGAAGAGAGGGTGAAGGAGGGGGACAGGTTGATGCGCGCTGACGTCACCGCTTCAGACCAATGTTAGCGTCGCGACCCCCACCCCCCGGCCTTTAAACGGACGTTCTAATGCTAACGGAATACAAAAAAAAAAACATGCAACGTGACGCGAGATCACAATTCTGACCATACCCACGCGCCGAGAGCGGGATCAGGCGAAAGAAGGGGCGGTTGATTAGATCGGCGAGCATGTAACTCCCACCTAACTGTATACTTAGGGGTTAACGAGACAAAAGCGAGTGTGCAAACGAGCTGGTGATAATGAATTAATTATAATGTAACGTAACGGTAGGAGACGTTCTCCTACTCTTGTATCTTTTTTCGACTCGCTAGTTTCCTCATTTTCCCGCACCGCAGTCTCAGGTATTACATTATGAGCTTAGGGGTGAAATTCCGCGGATAACCTTCATTTTCGGCCAACTATTTTTGCGGTTCCGATATCACTTTGAGTGAGCGCATCAAACGACAAGTCCCGAATTCGGCCCCTTAGCCGAAACATTTGGAGACCCCCTGGACCAATGGAACAATCTCATTGGCTGCGGAACAATTATAAGACGCCTCGCCCCGCTCTTCACAGCTGTCAGAGGCCAAGTGATGGTGAGGAGACAGACAAATGGGAGCTTATATCGTTTTGTTTGTTCGCTTTCTAGAAAACAACTTGCGTAGACAAAAACGGATACCCATTTCTGCCTTACGAATGCAAAATGTTTATCCTCAGTAATATTTCTTCACAGTGAAACGTAAAATAATAATTGCATTGTCCCCATATAGCTCGTCCAGGTGGGCTCAACGTCTGGGGTCGTAAAGTTCGTTTTTTTTTCTTTCTTTCTTTTTTTCTTTTTTTAAGTAGCAGCAACCGCACGTGCCCATTCGGCAGGCGTGGACAGGTCCGCCCTCTGGGCGTCGGGTCGGACTCAGGCGCGCGTAGGCCTCCGTCCACGCGCATCTCCGGTCACCGGATGACGTCTCGGCCGAGGAGTCCGGCAGCTGCCGCCTGGGCCCACTCTCCCCGACTCCCCGGAAGTTCGATGAGCGCCCGTTTGCCCAGCTGTCCTCGCCGCGCTTTCGCCCGCCGCCGATTTCCCGCGGATATTGGCGACTTCTGCCCAAATCCGCTGCACCCAGGGGCTAGACACAGAAAGCTGTCACGCCAGGTTCGCTCAACAGCGTTCTCGAGCGAATCGTGCTTTCACAGCGCCTGGTGGGCTAAAGACGAAAACCGAGAAAGTAGGTTGAAAAACACGCGATTGAAGTCGCTCTATAGTCCGTGCACTCACCCTTAAGCTGACAGTGCGACGAAGGCTACGTCTGCTTAGAGCAGGCATACGTCTGTCTTCAGTTACGTGATCACTCATCTTCCCACACCCCGTGCGTAGAGAGCAGGGGTCATGTGATGAGAGGGAGGCGGCTGATTGGTCCGGCAAGTGCGCAGCTCCCAGCGCACTGTCAGGTTATGGGTGAGCGGATTATGGTACCTCTTCAACTCTTTTCAGCGGATTTCCGGTGTGAGTGGAATGGACGGGACACGCAGCTCTCATGTCCAGTCTTTGCTTCGCGAACGATCGAGGAAGACGTTCGCTGTCGACACTGGTGTCGCTAAGTCTGCGAATAGAGTGTTTCAATAAAGGGATTCTCGCTCGGGCCCTTCACAGCTTCGTCCGTAGAGCGCGTGCTGTGTTTTCGACGCAAAGCAGCGAACAGGTGAGCCCTCGGCTGGGGACTTCAACGCAAAATGCAAAACGCGTCTGCCGACACCACGAGAATGCGAAGCGTATTTTTTTTTTTTTTTTCACTCCAGAAAGTAATATATAAATATATGAAGGCTACGCATCGTAAAACCCAGAATGCCAGAATGCAGTGCTAGCAGTTGGAATGAGATGCTAAAGTTTCGGAAGTGGAACGTTATCTAATCCAAAATTTAGAAACGGTTTTCGAACATTTTCAATGCGAATATGGATAGCTGCCTGACGGTAATTCTCTCCTCGTATGCGCCAGTGTTTCTGGCGACCTTCTTTTCTTTCTTTTTTTAGTTTAGAATGTCCAGAAATTCTTGCTATATTCGTATTTTATTCAAACCGATGATGCGAACGAAATAAGCAATCAAAACTGCGTGTTTTTTTTGTGTGTGTTTTTGCTATGGGCACGCGCCCTATAATTTTCTGATACACCAAAATATAAGTCTACGAACGGCCGGAGCGCGAGAGGCGAGGCTATGAACGACTGACGCCAAACCCCTCGCCTCACTCGCCCACTGAACTCGTATTTTTTTCTCTCTACTACCTCTTTCATTTTAGAGTAAATATTGAAGGTGTGGAGGAACATGGCAGACATTCCTAGCCCATAGAACCTAAACATGGCACTTTCCGCTCATATTTATTATAGGGCTAAGGTCACAAAGGTTTCCCAACGACCGGCGACAGCTATATGAGCCATTGATCTCCCCAAAGTGCTTCGCCGCCTATCTTTCACCCTGAAGTGCATCGTCATCAGCGGTGACAGCTCACTGATGAGCGCTCCAGACTGAAAGGTATTCCGTTGCACAGGGCGAGTCACTCGCAAGTTCTTCGCCAAACACGGGCATCGCTTTTCCAAATGACTGCTCCTCGCCTCTGTCGCTTCCTCCTCCGCCGAGGGCAGCTCATTACTCGGTGCTTCCGCTAGACTGTGAAATTATAAGGTTTGACGGGACCACCGTCGCTATGTTGTTTAGTTTGTCATAGCTTAAGAAACCCAGGCCGTGGTGAGTCCCGAGCGAGTAAGATCGCAGCAATTAGCCAATAATAACGCGAAACATAAATCACAAAGCAAAAACAAAAACGTGACCATAATAAAAGCTGCGTCCCGCTTTTCTTAAACTAGCTGATACTATAACTATAAGCGTTGCGAGAAAATAAAACGGAAAAAAAAAATCAGGAGCAGGAACAACAGGCATTCTCAGATCTTCAGAAGTAATAAGACACGGAAAGTATTAAAATGGTCGCTTACCACTGCTTTCTTTTTTTCTTTTACCGCGTGTTCAGTGTATCGTACAATGTTTTTTATATGGTCGATTTGTTGGGTTAAATTGACTACACTATATTGTTTCATGGTAAGTAATAGCGTATAGTCAAAGGCTGGAATACGCAGTAGAAACGACACGCATACTAATAGCGCAAGGTCGACGGTGCACTCACTGCACTTGATTGGCTTAGCCAGTTATTGCAGACGCACAACAAGGTGACAAATGCAGTGACGTTGCACTTTTAACGCTTTTTGATTAGCCTCGTCTTCTCGTAGGGTTTGCTGTTCTCTGACTCTAATACCCCGGGGTTTTCTTCATGGTCCCCGACTTGCCTGAAAATTTGCAGCACCCCAAATATTAGGTCGAAACATTTTTTTGCGAAGTTAATAAATTTTTAATATTGTTCCTCACCATGTCTTTTTTTTTTTTTTAACCTCGAAGTCCCTATTGGTAACAACGAAAACGTGACGCCAGCGGCAGGCAGGGGTTCACTCTTTGGACTGTAGAATTTGTTCCCAATTGATTCCAAGCTGTTTGATGGTGTCAAGTGAATGCTTTGGAAGCTCGCTCCAGGATCCGCGCAACAGCAAGATGCAAATGCTTGGCATATTCTATTTTTTAGACTGCTTGCTCGACTGGCAAGCCTGCCTGCCACTTGACGTCACGGCACTGAAAAGTGCGGGTATATTTGAATGTTGGTTTTTGTATCATTTTCATTTGCCGATTTCACAATAACTGTTTCGAATTTCGCGATACTAAATGTCATACCGGAAACTGTCAACCGGGGATTCAAAACATTGTGTTAGTTGTGGTAGCTCAGAAAATCGCCAGAGTAAACTAGCTTGTGTTTACACGTTGCAGCGTATTTTCTCTATTTAGTCGCTCTTCACGCGTAAATTTGCTGACCTGGTTTGCACCCCCTTCCGCACGGTATACAAAAATTGCTCTTGTTTTATTTAATGAGACGTAACTTAGCTGCCGTTGGCCCATAATGAATTAGATATAACTAGAGTTCCGTGCTTTCAAGTATATCTGGCAAATTCTGAGAAAAACACTTGCCGGTAAAATTTTCGACAGTTCGGATTTATCTGAAAAACTCTGAATTTCGAGGTCACCTATGACAAAATAAAAAAGAAGGTATTTTACTAATTAAGTTTGTGAGAGCACAGTGTTAATAATCTTAAAAAAAACCTTAATTTTTATTTTATCTTGGAATTAGGACAAGAGTGAGTTTTCCGTTTACCTCGTCAAGGTTCGCTCAGTACAATGGGTCAATGCACTTCTGGACTACGACAGAAGTCCCTCTTCCGATTTTAAGTTTGAACCATAAATTTGTGCATCTTAAAGGGAGGAGAAATTATGTTTTCATAAAAGTGACAGAAAAAAAAGGTGAAACTATAGATATTATAGGATGGGAAGGAGAGGAAGGTTTTATGGGTCCAACAGTGTGGCTATTTCAAAGTACCGACGTTTATTAAGTAACATTGTTTTCGATATTCGTCGTGCGACAATGAGTACTGTCAACCGTAAGCTCGCCAATGCCAAAGGCAGCTGCAGAATTTCGGTACCGGTGAAATTTTCATGAATTTAGTGAACGTTTTTGTCCATACATTTGTTTTTCTTTATTTAAAAAATAAGAACATAGTCAAATTAAACTCCGAAGTTCGGAGAATCGGGAATCTAACAAAAATAAAGCTCTGTTAAACACCAAATGTTCAGCAAAAACTTTTTTTTGAAAAACACCTTTGAATTTTGCAAAAAGTAAACTCCGGAAACATGGAATCCTAACAGAGTTCAAAGCGTAAAGCTTTGCCACACATAGAAACAGTCTTTCCTTACTTGGTTGTTCTCTTTTTATTTTTTCCTGTGAATCCACGTTGTCAAATACCGGCGCTGAGTATACTGTGTGCGTAAAGTTTCTAGATAAAAGCTTCCCAGAAGTAGCGACATTCTTTGAAGTGCCGACTGCGTGGCGGTGCATTGCATAGGAAGCGAATAGCGGCGCACACCAGAAGACTGATCTGAATGACGTATCGGTTGTCGTTAGTTGTAAAAAGAAGTATCAAGGGACTTTATGTATACGGCATGCAAGTTCGTCTGCTCCTTGCGGTTTTTTGCCCGCCGAATGCAGCACGAGCTTCTGTTTTCCCCTAACCTCACCCAGTGACGGCGAGTGCTGTTCCATGGGCGCCGCCATGTTTGTTTATTCTGACGCCATGACACAGTGCGGGGGGCTGCACTTTTTGTAAGACTCCGTTTTTTTTAGAAACCTTCGCACATATCGTAGTGCACGAACGTCAGAAATGCACAGTCACGAAGGTCCAAGTACAACACCGATACTAAGAGTTGTTAAAAGCAAAAATAATGCTTTATGCGCAGCCCTTCTCTTCAACCTGCGTTTGAAATTATTATTTCCCATTTTTATCGCTGGGGACTAAGATTTCCAGAACGAGCTCACTCACCTTAAAGGGGCCCTGCAAGGACTTTTTTACTGGTTTTTAATTTGCACCAAACCTGAGCGCACTGAACGTAGTAACTTAGTAAAACTTTTCTTTTCTCGAAATTCCCTTTATTTTAAAAGTTATAGGCAAATTAAAATTACAAAAACAAGCAAAAAATAACCTCCCTCATGACGTCCTTGGTTGCTTGAGTGGCCGTGAACTAGAGGAGGGGTAGTGGGCTCATCGCAAGCGCTCACGGCTGCCGCACTCCGTGTCGACGGCGCGAGAGGGCGCCACTAAAGCATGTTTTGGATAGGCTGTATGCAGCGGGCAGCCGGGCGGCTCTCATTGCATTTGCTGCGCGATTAAACACTAATTCGGCATGACACTTCATTGGCCACAAACGACAGCAAACACGCGGTAAAGATCAGTTCAGAATGGGAGCCACTTCGCGCTGCCATACCGCGAGACGGCCAAACCCCAAGACAAAGCTTCTCGCCGAAGGCCTTCGGAACGCTCGGAGCTGGTCGGATCATCCTGTCTATACGACGGCAGCGCCGCCGCGTACATCCGGGACCTTTCCGTGTCGGCGCGTGATCCCACTACTCCTTTCTAGTGTGCGCCGCCTTTTCCACCGCTCGGTGGCGGGTATGTCGACGGGTCATTTCTCGTTTCCGTACTTTATAAACTGCATTTGTTTCTTTTCTGATCTAAAATACTGAACAAAAACTACTTTTATAAATAATTGAAACGGTTCGCGCCACTTATATTTTGTAGTTCGACTACAAAGAAGCTTTTAGAGGCTCTGACCAGTAGTAAGCCCAGGACCAAAGACGTCACATTTTGCGCGCTTTCGGTACCGCGGGTCGCCCTCGTCGGTGGAGGAGGTTTCCGCGTCGTCCGGTTAAAATATGACGCACTGATATTTAGTTACTCTCTCCGTGCCCGCTGGCTTGCCCGGACTTCAAGAGACGTGGAAACCGCAAAAAAGTAGACGCTTAAAGGGGCCATGAAACGAATTTGGGGTTGGGATGAATGATTTTAAATTGGGACTTTACTAATCGCATATCGTTTAGTTGGCCAAAAGAAAGAGGCTAGAAAGTCAAAGCCAGCTTTTCGGTACGAACATTTGAAAATATAGCGGACTATTTTGTACCTTCTTGCCTTCGAAAGCTCTCCGCCTTTTGACTATGATACATCCGCGGTTCCAAAAGCGCGTCACCGGCGCCAAACTGACGTCAGCAGAGCCCAGCTCACGCATTGGACACGAGAACTGCGTCACTCGGACGTATGCGCTCGTCAACAATCAATCCGTCGACGAATATTTGGATTCGCGTTCGTGGCCAATGAGTGCCCTGACGGAACTATGATGCAGGGCCCCTTTAATGGGCTGCTAAGATCGCTAATCTTGATGGTGCGGAATGCACGTTGCAAAAGAACTGTGGAAGCTCTCCGTCAGCACGCGCTCAGCAGTCGCGCACACAGCTATGGCCGTTAGTAAATACTCCCTATTCGCATCGAGAAGTTTGGGTATCGCCGTCTGGTGGACATTTTTCAAAACCCTGAGTGAGAATACTTCAACCACCTCTGCTTATTGCGGTGGCGCTGTGCTGAACATTTCATGTCCGTTCTTGAGCCTATCTGCATAGCACCCACAGTATGCAAAGATTATCCTTTTTCTCATTCTTTTATTCTCTCCTATTGTCCTCTCATCCCCTTCCCTAATCCACCAAGTAGTGACTCGCCCCATCAACGGAGGCCCACAATCTCCTGGTGTCCACCTTTCCCGTCACCTCAGAAATAAACGAAACAAACAAACAAACAAACTGCTGATGCAAGCACGTGCAATGCCAAGCTCATTAGCACTACGAAGATTAAAACATAACAACGTGGGTAGCACGTGCACGACCCAGAGTGAAGAAAACAGGTGCGCCCCTAGCGAGGTTCTCACCGCGAATACTCCATCTCACAAATGTCTGCAGTAAAGACAAAAGTACAGGCGCATGAGTCTAGCTCACCAGAATGCTTTTGTTTGTACAAGAACTCGTGCATAAAAGGCACTTTCCAAAGCCACGCGCGCGTGCCCATGCCTTTGTTTGCACAGAAGATGTATACGGCATGCAAGTTCGTCTGATCCTTGCGATGGAGTGTCTGCCTGGTCGTCGCGCGTTCCCTGCGCGTTCTCTGTGTGCCCTTTGATTGACGTGCCCCTCCTGGCGTTCCGATCATCCAGAGTCGCATTTTGGAACACTTGCTCGACGTACAGTAGTTATAGCATAGCGTTGCTGTACATACCGCCAATGCTATCGGAAACTCGCAATGCAGCTGTCTCGAAGAATGCTCTTCAGCACGCGCGTTGCCGTGCCCACAGTATAGGCAGAGGTAACGCCATTTTAAAAGTGCCTACTTGGACGTATTTTAGCTGCCGCGGGCACATCATAAATCGGAAAGCCAAGGTGTGAACTACTATACTCCGTTTCACCTTATGTTGTACCGCAGCGAAGGCTAGAAGCGCGAGCTCATAGCGTTGGCAGCGGCCCTTAGTGCACGAGAGCTTGTGCCGCCGAGATGTGCCCTAGAGCAAGGAGCTCGCGCTTGTAGCCTTTCCTGCGGTACAACATAAGGTGAAACAGAGTATATAGACACGCATGAAACGCATGCTATTTTCAGTGCCTTCCGGAAGGCTTTTGATTCTGTGTCCCATCCTTTGTTGTTGTATAAGCTGCGCTCTTTGAGCCTTGATAACAACGTCTACCGATGGATAGAAAATTATCTTTTTGAGAGAAAGCAATGTGTAGTCATGAACGGTGCAAAATCTGAACTTGATGCTGTGATATCTGGCGTTCCGCAGGGGTCAGTCTTGGGGCCTCTTTTATTCCTTGTTTTTATAAATGAAATAGCTGTAGGGATTAACTCGCCTGGGCGGCTGTTCGCAGATGATTGTGTTTTATATCGCGGAGTAGAACATTTACGTGATTCTGCTCTCTTACAATCTGATTGAGATAAAATATCCAGCTGGTGTCGGACGTGGGAATTAAGTCTCAATGTTGACAAGTGTGTCCACGTCACTTTCGGGAAAAAACTCACAGCGCCTTATGTGTTGTTGTATGAATTATCAACATTTACATAAAAACATAAATGTCAAGTATCTTGGAGTCATTTTATCAAGCGGTCTTTCTTTTATTGCTCACGTAACACAATCTGTAAAAAATGTCTGGTAGAATGTAAAATTTTATTAACCGAAACCTACGCAGTGCACCCAAAGACCTAAAAGAAACTGCGTACTGCTGCTTTGATAAGACCGACGCTTGAATATGCGTGTGTTCTGTGGAACCCACACAAGCGTACCTTGCCACTAAAATAGAAAAGATTCAAAACCGTGCTGCAAGGTTTGTATCGGGAACGTACAATAGAACATCCAGTGTGATAGAAATTAAACGTGAGATCGGTTGGGAACTATCGGATTTAAAGTAGAAAGAAGTTTCGTCTAAAGATTTTTATTTTCTGTTTTTAGTAACGTAACTAGAATTGATAAATATAAATATCTTGAATTACCAAACTATTTTTGAACCCGAATAGATCATTGTAATAAGATCAAAAAAATATTCTGCCGAACTGATTATAAAAAATACTCATTTTTCCCTCGTAAAATAACGGAATTGGAATTCATTGCCTGCGTCAGCCATTCACTACAGATGACATGGGATATCTTTTTTCAGTATCCTAAATTTTAACATCCAAGAGTTTGTGTTTTATTTAACAGTATTTATTGTATTTTGCCATTGTATTTATGTTTATGATTATATGTTTATTTTGTGTTTCTCTGCTGTAATGCATCGGCGCAGCAGGTTGTTTTTGTAAATAAACAAAATATAAACTGGCTTGCTTTTATTTATTTATTTAGTTTCTTTTTTCCGTTAGCGGACCCGCGCTGCCTCATTGCGGTACTGAGTAGGTGCGTCGACGCACTAACTGATAACCAATTTACTCGGCGTTCGAGCGTGAACGTAGAACTTTGGGAAAAGTAAACTGACGCACGTGACACGGATGTGCACTGCTTCAGTATAGACTTGCTTAGAAAAAGACCTCCATTTATCACGAAATTGTATTCGATGCGCTCGACGTCCGGCCATCATACACGCTTCCTTCTTGGTATTTCGTGTTATTCATATTATTTTCCTCCTTGCATCGGTCGTGCATCGCTGCCACTCCGCGGCTCTACTGCCTGAACAAAAAGAAAAAACGAGACCGGACTCTAAGTAGGAAAGAAAAAAGATATTGAGCAACATCAACTCAACCTCGACGAGAAGTTTAGAGTTCACTGACAGTTTAAAAACGTCCTATGGCGAGTCCCGAGCGACTTACTAACGCTCAGCAGCCAATAAGTTTGCAGCATTATCGGACTCGAGCAACACCTACGTTTCTTCAGTTGTCGGTGACCATAGTTGTTGAGCTGATCATGTAAGCATATTGGTGTCCTTGACGAGAATGAAGAGCTTGGTCCGACGTTTAAAAGGTCTCGGGTACATTCTCTCGATTTTAAGGTTACTACAATTTTTAGTGAAGTAAGTGTCCCTAAATTACGAGGCGTAATTTTTTTTTTCGATTCTTTGTGAAGTTTTGAAGATATCTTATCTCTAAGTTTTGTTTCGGGGGTCTAGGACGAAACCGAAAATACCGGCTCAAGAATGATGGCAACCCTTGTGATCAGCTGCGCGGCCATCGTGTTACGCAAAGTTCGTACCGCGCGGTATACCGCATAACGTACGACTAGCCTATAATCGCAAAAGCAGTTCCGGTCAGTTATGTAAGATGCTACGGCTGCTTTACTGCTTGCTTCGTAGATATCGACCATCTGTAACATACACGTAAAGTTGCCGGCCGAAAAGCGAGTTCGCCGCGATGAACGCAGGCTCAGCGCAGGCTCGGAACGAGCCCCCACTTAGCTTATGAAAAAAGCTACAATCTTGGTAGTGCGCAATGCGCGTTGCAGAAGCGTGGTGGGAGCTGACCGTCAGCTTGCGCTGAGCAGGAACGGCCTGAACTATGGCCGCCAATGAATGTCCCCTTCGGCACCACGACGCGCTTGAGCGACCAGGAAGTCGAAATTTTAGTAGATCGGATGTCAGGTCACGCTATTTGTTGCGGGAGCTCGAGCTGCCACTTCGATGCATGCTCTGAAGCGCGCACCCGTAGCGGTAGCGGGCCTTTGAAAACGATCTACTAAAACTCCCTCATAGGAACTTTTAGAACCTCGTACGCTAAAGCTCCGCTTTTGGGAGCTCGTGCCGTCACTTCGAAGCATGGATTGAGCACGCGCCCGCTGGGCCCGCTTTCCACAGCGTACAATCTACTAAAACTCTCTATTGGTCTTCGAGCGCGATCGCTTAGGACCACTTAAAAAATCTGCGCCCAATAAAACGTAACGTAACAAGCATAAATCGTCCGCTGGGACGGCTGGAAATGCAGCAGAAAAACACGGCGAAAGAAGTGGCAGTTACGAACAAGTAACCTCTGGGAGTACGAACATGACGTCGGGGCACAAGGTTGCTTGACAAAACACCAACCCGTTGAATGCCTGCAGAGAAGCTGGTGGTAGGAGTTTTAATATCAGTTTTAGAGTGGATCGCCGTTTCCCGTTAGTGTAGTATTTTGGCACTGCTCGTACCTAGTATCCGTAAGTCGATATTAGTCATTAATACTGGTTCGTCTTTTGACCGTAGTTACATTTTAAATAAAACGCTTTGGCTTTTATCATTTTCAAGGTAGAGGAGTCTTCCGACAGGCAAGATTTGGCCATAACAAAACGTGATAATACACACCACAACTTAGCGTGTGTCTGACTCTTTTTGTAGGAATCAAGGAGTATAATGAGCTCGCGAATTCACTCTTGAAACCAAGCTGAACAATGTATGGCGAAGGAGGTTACTCGATTTGCGGTCGGGCACCTTTGCGATGTTAAGCGCAGAGCTCTGTAAATTAGAGTTTAAATTTACTTATCACGATCCAGCCATTCGGTGTTCCGACGCAAGAAGTGCATTGAGACCTGGTGATTGGTGCTGCGTACGCGTGCACCGCAGTATCATATGTATGTGTGAGGAAGGGTGCTGCACCAGTACTGGTCAATGCGAAGCTAGTATTTATTTTAACTGAAAGCACGCGTCATGTCTGTTCCTCGGTTTCATGCTTCAGCCGCTACGCGGTGACAAATTATGCAGCAGCTTTGAGCAGGCGCGAGGTCCCCGATCCCTGGCATCCGTTCCCACCACTAGTTGGTGTTTCTAAGCTACGTTTAGATTAAAAGTCTTGGCAGCGGCCTTTATGTTCGAGGCGCCATAATTCGCAGAATGCAGTATTTAAGGAAATATTGTTTCAGTTTATTTAAAAGACATTAAACAGACGTTTCGGGAGTGAACAAGAACATATTGTTTACTAATTTCTTCGCAAAATATAGGAAAACATTTACATCACGTGACACGACATCACGCAACGTGGTCCCGTGACGTGACACCACGGTGTCACGTCAAGGTGACGTCAAGTTCATAGCTAAACTTAGCCGGGAACTGCACGAGCGGACGGACAGACAAATTTCTAGTATTAGGGGGTTTCACATAAAAAGAATTCCTCGCTTCAGAATACCGACTGCTTGGCGCTAGCCGTCACTCGGCTAAGGGAATTTGAGACGTGTGCATTTATGCTTCTTTCTATCTTAGCTCCACCAGACTATTCGGATTTATATATACAACAAAGAAAATTCAATGACCAGGGGGAAAGTAGCCGAGGTAACAGCACCTCGGTGTCACCACCAGAGTCATATATTCTCCAGTGACCATAGTGCGAACTACATGCAATCCAAACATTCTAAAGCCTGATTCGAAAAAGTTTGGTCCCATAGCTAGTTTCTAGTGCCCGCCTGTTTGTAAATAAAAAAATGTCGCGTCCATTTTTTTTTTTTTTTTGTGCTGGGAATAAGCAGGTGCGGGGTTTTTCGTATTGCTAGCTCTGCTGAACCAATCACAAAGAGCTGCTAGACGCTTGCCGCGAAATCACTACGATCACCAAGTAAGCAACTTGGAAGTTTCAGAACAGGCAGATTATAAGACAGCAAACACCTCTACGTCAGGTTACTCGGCACGAACAATTAGCGCGTCTTTCTTGGTTGCTGTTCTTTGTTTGCAAAGCTTTCAAAAGGCGGTTGACCAATCACAACGAACAGGAGCTAAACGGGACGGTGGAAAAAATCTACCTCTAGAATAGTTCCCAAATTGGTAACTAATGAGCGTGGAAAGCGGCTGTCGCCACGCCAACTGCACCGCGTTACGGAGCTGTATTTATTCTTCGTTTCAGCTTCGGTCTGAGCACGGCCGATGTAATGAGCCGAAAGGCCAATCAAACAGCGAAAGAGGCACAATGTCATGGCGTGCTCACTGCAGTTGATAGGACCAGCCGGTATTCGCCGTCTCTCTTTGCGTGCTCCTTCGCCGGCTAGTCTTATCAAGCGCAGAGAGCACACCATGGCGCTGCGCTTTTTGTGCTGTTTGATTGGCCCTTCGGCTCATAACATCGGCCGCGCTCGGACGGAAGCTGAAACGAAGTATAGAATCAATAAGGACGTCCAAACTCCTACCCCGTATGAAAGAAGTCATGACCTCGCAGAAATTATTCCGTGCGTGGGCGAGCCCAAGGACACGGGATTGAGCTCTTAGTGTATCTGGTAATGCGCCCGCCAAAACTCGATGATCTCATCGACACGGCGGTTGACTTATCAAACTATGCCATCACCGCGATTGCGAAGCCAGTTATCTGAATACCCATGAGGCCGGTTTTACTTGCGCTTCTCAGCAGTCCGATAGAAACGCCCTTCCTTTTATTTTTTATTTTTTTATTTTTGCAGACAGCGTTCGGTGCGACGCGGTTGTTGACACGACCGTGGGGCGCCGAGAGCGTCGGGGCACAGACGGCGTGGTTTTCGAAGGTCAATCGTTCGGCATGGAACATGTCCAACACGGCGGCGAGGTACGCGTGTGAGACGCGTTCCTCGCCGCCGAGGTACGCGTGTGAGACGCGTACATCGATGCGCGTGCTGGGTGGTCGCGTCTCACATTGTGAGACGCGACCACCCAGCACGCTCTGTCTACGACACCCAACGCCTGCGCCTATAGACCTTTCCAAAAAAAAAGGGCTCCTGGACGGTTCCATTTTCAGTCTTGGTGCGTATGCCGCGTAATTTGCTCGCTCTGCGAAGCGACAAACATGCGCGTGCTGGACTGAGGAGATCGCACGCTGGGTTGAGGACTTGTAAATATTGGAGTGGTGTATATACGTAAAGCCGGGTCACATTGCTTATACATCATGCAAAAGACAGTCTGCATACAGGTTCGAACGCGAGTCACCGCGAGATTCCTGCTTCGAATGCCGCATGGCAATGAGTTCAAGGAGAAACCATGCACACCGCATTCGAACCACGGATATCGCGGCGACTCGTGTTTGTAGACAGTCTTTTGTTTCTGTATGAGCAGTGTGACCCCGATCGTGCATGCATTTTGAGATCATATCAGCCTGTAGCACACCAGTGTCTCAACCAAGGCGTGGCGTTTTCTTTCATTTACTAATATTTTAAACTGGATGACTGCCCCGAAAATCCAGCCAGGTATCTGCTCGGGAATATTTTGCTTAATTAACGTCTTTGTAACGTACAGATACTGGCACTCGCGTTAAATGGAAAAGGTCAGGCAAACTGGAATTTCATCACGAAGCTGCGATTTCGGTCGAATTCGAACCGCCAACAACACGAAGCTTCAGTTTTCTGAAGTTTCAATTTTAGCGGGATCGGTGGTTGAGGGGGGGTAGGGCAATTTACACATGGATACGTTCACTGCAGCCAAAACGACAGCAATGACCCAAACACTAGCACAACCATGACTGAATACTGCTTCCCGAAGCTACTTCTTGCTTGCTTGCCCCATTGTGTACGGCGAACAGTTGTGCCGGTGAATTTGTCGTTGCTGTTGTTTTGGTCCTTCAGAACGCAACCGACGCAGCTGTGTGCGAACGCAGGCTTGATGGTGGGGAAACGCTCTTCGGGATTTCAAAAGAAATGAAGCGTGCGCGCGTACACAACCTGAATCGGTGCTCAAGGCGCGCGAGCGCACCCATACATAGCTTGCACGTGACGTCATCTGAAGGGCGCTCCGATGGGCACCAGGGAAGAGGGGAAGAAGGAGCTCCCCTCTCACCAGGACCCTATTTGGTGTCTCCCAGATTTGCCGACACGTCGCTATTCTCCTCTCAGAACATTATAGAAGATTAACTCGTCACTCCCAATTCCTACAAAAGCAGCTTCCTTCTCTCTCTCTTTCATGGTTGCCAAAAGTACGCGACGTGACGTCACTGCAAGCCACGTATATCTTTGGCTTTGGTTTTTTTGTCACAGAAAGTTTTGTCCGGAAGTACACACCACTGCAATGTTTACAAATCTACAACCCAGCGTGCGATCTTCACAAACCCGCACGCGCATGTTCGCCGCTTCGCAAAACGAGCAAAGCACGCCCCGTATACGCATGAACGCTGAAAATGGCACCCGAATGCTCGCGCGTTACAGAGCCCCGAAACCTTGAGCTGGACCATAGCCTCCACTACATTCATAAAGGGCCGGCAGTTCGACGACGGAGCCATAGAGTGCCCAGTCGCAGATTTGGAGCGCGAGGATCTGGTATCCCAGAGCAACAAAGAGCCATTTCTCGGCAAACCTGGACGTCAGCGCACAGCTTTTGCAGCGGCGAGGACCCGAAACACACTTGTTTGCTCGGGAGAAGTGTGTTTCGGCGTCTCGCCGCAGTGGGGCGCCAGTCACGTGGCTCTCCTCTCATTCGTTCTCTGTCGCTCCACCTTTTCCATTTCGGCGGCCGCTTCTCGTGGCGATCTGCCAAGGCTTTGTCAGTATATAGGAGGCTATGGCTTGACATGTACGGGCATTGTAATGGCGTGCGACCGTGTGATCAACACTGAATAGTGCACGCTAAGGATCCCAGGGTTAAAACTACCCTTCTACAGTGGAGATACAAATACTTAATTGCGCACTATAGTCACTGACAGGATTAGAACGGTAGGGAGAAGTTTCAGTTGTCCCGCCTCCAGCGCGAGTTTCCTACCTTCGATAACGCGTCGGCGTCTCGTGAACCTGGAGCGTGCACGCGCAGCCAGAGCACGATGGGAGGCAACGAGCGCGTGTTGACGGCCGGGCATTCGAAAAGAGACGTCCTGCCGTTCTCATTCTGTCAGTGACGATCCGCATGTCATGAAGGGAAGTAAGCCCGTGGCTATGTTTCATAAACAGCACGGGCTATCATATCTGAGTTAATTCAAGATTCTATGAATCACTCCTTGTCGGAAAAAGCAATTTGGGTGACGTCCTGACTGCTTTCGTTGCCACGTCGGGTTGCGGCGACTCTCGGCGTCCCAAGAAAGCACCCTCACTCGTGTCGACCGTGCGCTGACCTCCTAGCGAGGGCGCGGCGCTATACACGTTTGCAAGTCCGGCTTCAGGGCGCCGCCATCTTGCTCGCTGGGGTGCGCTGGGACGCGTGCGAATCCGATTACGAAGCCTTGCTAAGGCGCCATAATCGGATTATGGCTGCGCCCAAGCGCACCCCACTGGACAAGATGGCGGCGCCCTGAGACCGGATTTGCAAACCTGTATAGCGAGGCGACATCCGGGCCTTCGGAGGTCGCGCCGGGGCGCGCCAAGAAAGTCTAGCGCGGGGGCTCTTCACGCAGCGACAAGCCCGGACATTTAGGGAGTCAGCCCCATAGACCCGTTTCAAATTTACGCTCTCTAATAGCAGAGCTGGGAATACTGAACGATTGGGTGAAAGCCTCAAGCAACAGTTCTGAGCTTGCTAACAAAGAACGACTCTATGACTGAAGAATTGCCACCGCAACAGAGATCTAACAGGCAAACGGGAATTCCAGGTGTATTGAATTTTGTTTAGACACGCTAGAAAAAAAAATCTTGTTCATCTACTTTTTAGCAAGGCACTTGAGAGAGCCAGTTGCTACTGTCTACTGGAGAGAGCTCGGCGAATGACGAGGATGAAAATATAAGTTAAACCTAAAAGAAATGTCTGCGCTGTTACATTAAGCATGATGTCGTGCTCAGTGTAACAACGCAGACATCCCTTTTAGGTTTAACATATCAGCTTCCTCACTCGCCGAGCTTCATGCGTAGTTTGCAGCGATTGCATCTCTTCTCTCTCTCTCTCTCTCTCTCTCTCCTCCTCTAGATCGATAGATTTGTGTATCAGTGTTTGTATTTAGGAGGGGGTGGGAGGGCGGTTAGCCCATTCTAATCGTTACAAAATCACATCATGCAGCGTCAATCTTTCCAGCCCAGCAGACAGGAATTCGTTACTCCAGAAAGCCAGCAAAGCGAGGGCCGTATATACGCCAGAACAGGCCAAAAGGCACCGGCCAGAAGCCCTTTTACGGGGAAAGTTTATGCCAACGTTCGCTGACAAGCTCCACGGGAGAGCGTCGTTAGAAAACGGTTCTTCTCCGTTGCCAGCGTGGATGCAGCTATCCTGCACCACCAGCAACTCCGTTCCCACTGGATACGGAGCAGGACTGTTTGCGAACGACGCTCTTTTTGTGCAAATTTCATGTTCCCTATAAGAACCACAATAAAACCAGTTTTCACCGCAGGCAATGTACACTCGACGTTCCTCCGGTTCCGTCCAGAGCCGTTTATTGAGAGAGTTTGGCCATACATTGGTTTGAATAGGCGAGCATCTCGGGCCAACCACAGGCCGCGAAACAGCCCCTAGCGGTGGTCGCGTGCTCTAAATTTGTGCCACGACTATCTTCGTTTCACCTTATGTGCGAGCGAAGGCAAAACTGGAAGCGCGAGCACGGAAGCTCCGTGCGTTCAGGCTTTGCTCGAGCGCGCGAGCTGGGGAGAAATGCAAAAAGCGCTGGTCTCGCGCTTCTAGCTTTGGCTTCGCTCGCAGGTAAAGTGAAACGAAGTATAATTTGAGCCGTGCCGAGCGGAACGCCGCGTCTCAAGACGCTCGCGCACCCCACCCTTTGCACTGCTTTCTTTCAGCCAGTCTCAGGACGCTGTCCTAGCAGTGCAGACAAAGGCATGGGCACGAGCGCGTGGCTTTGGAAAGTGCCTCCTATGCACGAGGTCTCGTACAAACAATAGCGTTTCGCTGAGCTAGGCTCACGCGCCTGTGCCTTTGTCTTCACTGTCGACATTTGTGAGATGGAGTAGAGGTCTCCTGATTGGTCGACGCTGTGTCACAAATTTAGTTTACGCTCTAAGCGTGGGGGGAATATTCGGCGCTGGCGGCGGCCTTTGCTCCGCCTATTGTCCAAACTCTCCTAATATACGGCTCTGGTTCCGTCACGTAGTGAGCGCCACCGAGCGGACGCGCCACGGAAAGGCGCCGGGCGTTCTATACTTCGTTTCACCTTATGTGCGAGCGAAGGCAAAGCTGGAAGCGCGAGCACGAAAGCTCCGTGCGTTCAGGTTTTGCTCGAGCGCGCGAGCTGGGGAGAAACGCAAAAAGCGCTGGTCTCGCGCTTCTAGCTTTGGCTTCGCTCGCAGATAAAGTGAAACGAAGTATAGGAAGCGCGTCAACGAACTTTGATCTCTTGAAGTTGGCCTATGCACCGTTCCAACGTGTGCAACCTCACAGCCCGGCGTACGATCTCCACAGCAGAGAACGCGCATGTCCGTCCCTTCGGAAAACAAGAAACGCACGTGCCATACATACGCACGAACGCTGAAAACGTCACCGGTAATAGTGACTGACCGAATAAAGGCTGGTTCACACACTTGCAACGATTACGTTCGCATGCAACCGAAACGACCGTAACGACAAGAACACCGCAACAACCGTGGCTCATTGATTGCTTCGCGAAGCTACTCCTTGCATCACTTGCCATGCTGTGTTCGGCGAACGCTTGTCCCGGTGACTTTGTCGTTACGGTCGTTTCGGTTGCATGCGAACGCAACCAACGCAGATGTGTGAACCAGCCTGAAGAACGGCAGGACTTCGAATGCCCGGCCTCCGGCCTGCGCTCCGCGCCTTCAGCCGTGCCCAATCGAGGTGCACGAGACGCAGAAGTGTCGTCGGTGGGCTCGCGCTGGAGGCGGTGCAACTGAAGCTGCTCCTTGCCGTTCTCACCTGACTGTACTTCGTTTCATTCTAGCATGGACTATTGTTAGCCGCGCATGCTAAAAGCGCGAACTAGTTGTTTTGTATGAAGCCTCGGCGGGTGCAGGAGTGCTCGTGCTGCGAGTGCTCCAGTCAAGGCAGTCAAGGCTAGCCGCTTCCGCTTGCATCATTTTCCCAGTGAGTCTATGCCACGGTGGTCTATGCTAGGGTGCCTTCATGTGCGCTTTGCTTGGGGTGATGACATCTGGCCATTTTGTTTCGAACGCTTATGTATGTTTTTTTGTTCGGAAGCGCGTGACAGGGCGTGTCCCTGCACGCGCTCGTGGCGCTGACTGTGCTACGGCGACATTTTGTTCCCTGCGATTTCTTTGTATTTTCCCTGTGAGCGCGTGCTGTCGGCATCGGGTACTACAAACGATGGCATCACCCTAAACAGAAGGACATTGAGGCACTCTATACTTCGTCTCACCTTAGTATGGACTATTGTTAGACGCGCGTGCTAAAAGCGCGAGCTAGTCGCTTTGAATGAAGCCGCGGCGGCTGCACGAGCGCTCGTGCAGCAAGTGCTCTAGTCAAGGCAGTCAAGGCTGGCGCTCGCGCTAGCGCAGCCTTTGCGGTTAGTCCATGCTAGGGTGAGACGAAGTATAGTCTATGCTAAGGGGAGATGAAGTAATAGAGAGTTTTAGTAGATCGTTCCGATACCTCCGATAGCCCCGATAACGATACTATGCATGCGCAAGGGAGGCAGTGGCGGAGTATCGTGATCGGCAGTATCGGAGGTATCGGAACGATCTACTAAAACTCTCTATTAGCGGCTAGATGTTTGGGTGACCCCCTCCTATGGTTACCTCTCGTGACGTCATCACCCTGTGAACAACAAGTTAGAAGGTGTTTGTAATTAGCATGGTGGAAGCTGAAAATCATTGCGCTTTTAAACCAATACTGCCAACACCGTCAAAATCTAAGTTCTTACACTAACTACTCTTATTCCCGTCAATGAAAAATCCTTTGCTGACGTCAAAGTCAGCATTTGGCCAATCGTAGAGGGCCGACCACCGCGACGCTTTCGATCGGTCACATCGCCAATAAAGATACAAACAACGAACGCGAACCCAGCTTTCCTCGTCCGTGTGTCCGTCGTGTGCGCGGCGCTTTGGCGAAACAACAGCCCCGGCCAGTCCTCTGGGAAAGCGATGTTCGGATCCAAGACTTCAGCGGCAAAATTCACCGATACGGTTGCACGCGGCTTCGCCTGGCTACCCTGCTGCCTATAAACCTCGGTAGACTCTCCCAAGGCCGGACATGCCCCCTTCGCTCAGCTGAGCACCGCGTACATCTCGGTTTCGGTGGCCGCCTGAGAACGAACGTGTATCTCTTCATGCACGGATGGTCGCAAATTTTTCCCCCCGCGAGTACCTCCTAGCGAGATATGTCCGCTTCGACCTCCATGCAAGCGATCCTCTAAGCTGCTTGACCAAATGAGTTGTAAAAGAACCACCGAAAGAAAAAAAATTAAAACCAGTTTTGTTTTTTGCTCCTATTTTTGTTACGTATAAATGGAGACCATTAAAGTGGTGACAAATTAAACTTGCTGTCCCAAAATGCGACTCAGACTCTTCAAAGGATGCAGGATAATAATTTTACTCGCAAAAGCCACAGAGCCTCCCGGAGTAATCACCAAAATGCTGACAAAATCACTATGACTTTCCGTCGTCCGATAGCGACTCCTGGGAAGAGAAAGCAATACACGAGGAGGAGATGAAATCATTCAGTGACGTCCGAGCGCCGTGCTCTGATTGGAGGGATTAGCGAGTAGACGCCAAGGCAAGCAGCCTTTGTCTGCCCACCGTCCCCCTTCAAAGAGTGTGAGCAAAGGCGTCGTCGGCTCCTCGCGCACGGTCTGGCGTTCGAACGCCAGACGTTAGGACATGGCGCCTACCAACTAATCCTTCCAATCGGAGCTCGGCGATCTGACGTCACCGCACGTTCTCATCCACTCCTCTCCCTCAGCTGCTCGCCGTATTGCTTACGCCACCCACTTCGACGGAGTGAACTTGAATGAAGCAGGGATCGCTCGTGAAGGATAAGCGATGCAAGAAGAAATAAAGTCGGTGCAAAAACTCGCAACATCTGCGGGAGAGCCTCCATTCCCAAGAAACGACACTTGGATCCGCTCAGTGCTCCGCGCGAGCATGGAGCGTCAAGGCCTGTTCACACATGCAGCGGAGCGCTACAAGCATAGCGCTGACCTCGCATTAAGCGCTTGCTGACGGAAGCGTTTACCAGCTTTTTATCGTACCGTCAGAACTGTTGCTCATGGCAGACAATAAGTAGCTGACGACACGTGAGCAGCGCTGCATCAGCGCTTCGCTGCATGTGAGAACCAGCCTTCAGGGTGAGCTTCGTTCCCGCAAAAGCCGATCAAAGGCAAGTGCTGACATATGCCCCACGTTTTCCGTTACATGGAAAAAACGGTTCGTTCGTATAGACCTTTCCAATGTTTACAAAATCACAGTCCAGCGTGCGATCTTCACAGCCCAGCACGTGCGTGTTCGTCGCTTCGGAAATTGAGCAAAGCACGCGCCATACACACGAACACTCAAAATGGCACCGGCCACACGCTCTTTTTTGGAAAGGTCTATAGACCTTTTCAAAAAAGAACGTGTGGCCGGTGCCATGTTGAGTGTTCGTGCGTATGGCGCGTGCTTTGCTCGCTTTCCGAAGTGACGAACACGCACGTGCTGGGCTGTGAAGATCGCACGCTGGACTGTGATTTTGTAAACATTGGAAAGGTCCATTAGCGCCGAGATGTTTCGGTGGCGCCCTCTTATGGTTTCCATCCGTGACGTCACGATTGGGATTTGCCTCGCCGTGACTTCACCAGTTGTTATCCTGGCTACTTACAATCAGGTGCGACGACGAGTTCAGTGGTGTGTTTAAAAAGCACAGTGGAAGCTAGAAGCCATCGCAATCCAAAACTAACACCGTCAAAGTTGACAATCTGACAATGCTCATATGCCCATGGTTTGGCCAATTGTGGAAAGCTGACCGCAGCGACGCTTTCGATCGCGCACATCGCTAATAGACGATTGCAAGCAGGGCGACTGGCCGCCGCCATGTTTCTACTCGTGCGGACAAGCCCGTGCAATTGCAAGCTCGCCAAAACTATGTTCACGCGCAAGCTGCACGTGCTTGCTTGCACGCATGGGGCACCAGCCGGGCCCCATGCTTGCAATGGTCTATACTGATTGGTGCAGCTACGCCATTTTTTTTAGAAACCTCTCCTCGCCAAGTGTTTTACTTCGCAAAAGGTAGTGAGAGAGCGCTGCAAGCCCCGCTCACAAATCTATTACTCAATAGCTGACGGGCGCCGACGACCGCCGTCATAATTAACCACGTCTTACTCTAGTAAAGCAGTCGGCATCAAGCGGCCTAAATGTTAAGTGTAGCGTCTCGCACTTGATTTCTCTGCATTCGGCAATATCACACGGCGCGTGGTGGCAAAAAAGGCAAGAAAGCCGTCACCGAAGCGCGACTTCGTGCCTTCATTCCTACCTTCATGAAGACAGGAACAATAACGTTATTCTGTTTTCTTTCTTGAAAGTGCCTGAAGTGCTTTGCGCTATAGTGTCCTAACTATAGTCTGATACGTCTACTTTCCGTCTACTACGTGGCGAATTAAGTGGCTGATAATGTACTTAACCCCCCCCCCCCCCCCCCCCCCCCCCGAAAAAAAGAAAAAAAAGATCCGCGTTGAGGTATTAAGCATGACGTAAGCACGTAAAGTGTCCTGCTTAGTCATGTAGGCATAACAAATCAGTTTGCTCTGTGACACTAAGTGTCAAAGAGCAAACTGATATTTTCTTATATGTACTCTAAACATATTATCAGCATCGTCGTTCATCGAGCGCCCTCGACAGATTGCAGTGATAGGCTCTCCGAAGAACTTGGCGGGAAAATAGACGCACCGGACTTCTTAGGGCGTGGGCACTCACCGGTCCTTCGCATAGCGGTTCATGACGTCGCGCTCGTTCGTGCTGCGAATCTGTGTCCCGATGGCGAAGACTCCTATGTTCCCGGGTCGTCGCGTCCTCTCGGTCTCGGTGTCTGTGTCCGCGCGCCCTGCTGACGACGCTTTTGTGCCGCGGGAATCCGGAAGCGCAGCAGCGGCACGGACGAATCTCCCAGATTGTGTTTCTTTTGCTTGTCTTCTGCTCCGCGGTCGCGCGGGGCGAAGCAACCACTCTATAACGAACTGGTGGAAGCTGTCTGACGGGTCCCGGGCCCGATAACGGCGTCGACCGTTCGCCGCCTTCGACGCCAGACACTGCCGACGGCCCTTAAAGTGACAGCGGCGCATTCATTGTACCAGTCAGCTGTTGACCTCGCACCACGTGACAGTGCTCTCCCCCCGACTTCGGGTGCGCAAAGCGCGTAGTGATATTCGGCCCAGAGTCGACGGCTGATTGGCCGAGTCGGCGCGCGTAATTTTGGGCTACGCTGTCAGCTGTTGGGACGAAGGTGGGTAAGTCTCTGTGGCGGCTGGGGTAACGGCGCTTCCGTCTTCGGACCTGTCCTTGTTCTTCGTCGTTGAGCGTTCCGGGGTGAAGGTCGGCCTCGACATGGCTAACGACAGCGCTCCAGAGTCGTCCCGAGGAGAGTGCGTCCTTATACAAAACTCCGCACGCCCGAACGGGTTGCAAGTGCTCTGCTAAGCCAGGACTGCATCGTTTAAAGTCGCGACTGGGTTTCGGTGAACTTTACTTCCGTTCGCAATAAGGTTATGCCCTATAATCGCTCGTATATTCATGTTACCGTCCTTATAGTAATACCTATTTTTTTAAGCATATACCCCCCTCAGTCATACACAATCAGATTAACCAAAGGAACCTTCATTTCAAATAAAACGGAAATCTGACAGTCTAAACTCTAAAAAAGAGGTGTGAGTTTATTTTCCCGCAGCACACGGAGACAGCCAATCACGGTCACGTGGTGCTATGTCGGCACACTGTTCAATGAATGACATATACTTCGTTCCAGCTTAAGTCCACACGCAGTCGACGCTACGAGCTAATGGGATCAATCAAACAGCGTCAAAAGCGCAAGTCACTAGGCCTTTTCTGTTTCTCATTGGTGCAACGATGTAGACCACATACGCAAACATGACTAACCCGATGATGGTGCGGCTGCGTCTGGGACAAAATGTTCCCGAGAAAAGAGAACTGTTTTTCGGCCTGGGTAAATAAACGATGCATCGCATAATGCTCGAACTCCGTGAGAACGTGGCGCTAGATGTTGGGATAGAATGCGGAAATTCGAGAACATGACGTTACCTGGATCAAGAGATAACTGAGAAAAACTATTTTTCTTTATGAACCGACGTCCACCTAAGCCTAATTTCGTCAAGACAAAAAATTACATGGTGGGCGCCTGTAGCGTCAGTGAAACAAACTTGTCAGTAAAAATTAGAAAACAAAATTCACTTTGTTGCAGAAAAGGGTTTTTTTATTGATACAAATTCCACGAGCGTTTACAATATCATTTCTTGTTTTGACGATATTAGGCTTAGGTGGACGTCGGCTTATGGAGAAATTTAGTTTTTCTGAATTATCTTTTGATCCAGGCAGCGTCATCTTCTCAGACTTTTTTTTGCGTTCTATCCCAACCTCTAGCTACACATTCTCACAGAGTTTGAGCATTCCGCGATGCATAGTTTATTTATCCGGGCCGAAAAACACAGGTGTCTTTTCTCGGGAACTCCCTGTATATACACTCCGTACCGTGGCGTGGTTCGTCGGTGCTGCGAGTCGAAATTGCGGCTGACTGACGGGTGGCTATGATCCGCATGACTCCGAAAAGCACCTCATAATTCACGCGGGTTGTTGAAAGACGGCTCCTCGTGTACGCCGAGATAATCGACTCAAAAGGCTCTGTTAACTGAACTGAAGTCTGCCAAAGCATCGGTCATTCAAAAGTATGAACAAGCTATTCCGACGTTTGGCTGACATATCCTCTCTTCCGTGTTCCAGGGTGTAGTTATAACCACCCTGAGCTGGTTTGTGATGTTCTTCAGATGGGGCTCGTTGAATACTGCAGAAAATGCCTGCGCATCTATAGTTTCCCACAGAGTACGAGGTACACTCTAAAACAAACTAATGTTCCCACAGATTATGCAACTAGCCAATCACCGCAAGGAGAAATTAATGGCTGAGTGTGTGAAAAAAACAGCTGAGAGCACGTGGAGAAAGCTCGCATAAAAGAACCCGAGGACCCTGGGCTAAATCTTCACCCCTGCCTGTTTCGATATGAATCAGCATCGTACCGGCGTACGGTTTTGCATCATTACGCACGCTAAAGACTTCCAGGCTAGCGAGGGTACTGCACTGGCGAAATTTCTCGTCTACAGCTGAGACACCGGACGCCCATTGAGGCTTACCAACTTTTGGCTGTCTAAACATGCACGCGACACAATTAGTTATTAAGCACCGCAAGCATCGGAAGGATCCAAGCGAGTGACCCACAATTACACGTGAAAAATGTGATGGGTGCAGAGATAATGAGTACGTGAAACGCCATGCTCGTTGTTCCAGCGCTTGTACCCCTTTTTTTTTAGGTCGGATTGTTTTCTGAGTTTCCTTATTCGCTCGTATTCTTCCGATGCCCAGCATGCTTGTGAAGCTGACCTCGGCAGACTTGCAGTCGCACGTGCTTTCTCGCATTAGCAAACAAATTGTGACGGCCAGATGTGCCGGTGCGTCGGCGGCTATTCGGCCGGGTTCGCGTTCGCGTTCGCAACCAATCAGTGTGGTGACGGAAATCGCCGAACCGCGGTTACATTGCTAATACTTCATGCAAAATACGGGCTGCAGACACTGTATGAGGCGGATTTGTTCCTTGTAGGACGGTCCTGTCACATCGACCATGCAAAATCTGTTTGCAGGTATGTTCGAAGCACACAAATGTGCGAAGCAAATAATGCTCCAAACATACGTGAGGTCTGTCCGCAGATCTCCATGCAGTGGCTTACCGAACACAGCAAAGCGTATGTTAATGCCCAGCATTACAATTGACATGAAAGGTATCGTTAAGTTGCTGCGCGGAATTGATGCAACCAAGACCGTCGGACCTGACGGCATTTACCCTGTTATTTTCTTTAAGTGCAGTGAATCTGTAGCGCGTTATCTTTTTGTTATATTCAGCGAATCTTTAGAGACAGGAATGTTTCCAATGGATTGGAAGATGGCAAACGTCACGCCTATTTTTAAATTCAGGTCTAAATCCAGTGTTGAAAATTATCGCCCTATTTCATTAACATCGATCTCGTAAAATTTTTTGAACATAATATTTATAATAACCTTTACTCGTTCCTAGATTTGACACATATTTTTCCCTCTCACAGCATGGTTTTCGAAGTGGTTACTCTTGCAACACACAGCTGGTACAATTTTATCATCAGATATTTAGATCACTAGACAGCAGGAAATATGTCGACCGCGTGTTCTTAGACTTTCGCAAGGCATTTGACACAGTTCCACATCAGTTATTATTGTATAAATTGGCTTTGCTAAACATAGATCCAAACGTCCTGAACTGGATACGAAATTATTTAGAACGTCGAGAGTAGCGCG
The DNA here is from genome assembly GCA_013358835.2 of Ixodes persulcatus. Taxonomy (NCBI): domain Eukaryota; kingdom Metazoa; phylum Arthropoda; class Arachnida; order Ixodida; family Ixodidae; genus Ixodes; species Ixodes persulcatus. The sequence goes on along the minus strand of JABSTQ010011334.1, from coordinate 531,498 downwards.
TTGTCCTAAACGGTATTATAAGGCCCGTTCACACTCTTGCGACCTGTTAAACCTGGGTTCCTTAAAACTTCTTAAACCAGAGGACACACTGGCATTGTGGCGCCATCTATGCGGTGACCCTGGAACTGCGTTTCACAAGAGCGAAGGTTTTGCGGGATTTCCCAGGTCAAATGCGCATAATACCCATAGAAAGGCTCGTTTATAACATTGATAAAAGTTTTCCGAGCCAAGAAAGAAAGGATAATGCGCGAGAGAAATAAAAAGATATGCCAAACCGCCGAGTTTACACTGCTACCCAATAGATGGCGCCAGTGTGTCCTCTGGTTTAAGAAGTTTTAAGCAACCCAGGTTTAAGAGGTCGCAAGAGTGTGAACGGGCCTTTATCCACAACAACTCGGGTTACGTCGGGTGTGCCACAAGGAAGTGTCTTAGGGCCTTTACTTTTTCTCGTATACATAAAGGACATCACCGAAAATATGCAGTCCCATATTAGACTGTTCGCCGATGACTGCGTATTATACAAGGAAATAAACACGTCAGACGACCTTGCCATATTACAAACCGACATAAACATTTTATCTTCTTGGTGCAATCATTGGAAAATTAGTCTATATCTAAGTAAATGCAAACATATTCTTTTCTCGAGAAGCAAGCTGCACGATTTTCGAAGCTACCTAATCAACGGTACCGTTTTATGCACTGTGTTCGAGTATGTTTACCTAGGAGTGCTATTTGCAAATTCCCCAAGATGGAACAGCCATATAAAACGTACAATCAGAAAGGCTATGTTTCAGCTTCGGTCGGAGCGCGGCCGATGTTATGAGCCGAAGGGCCAATCAAACAGCGTAAAAAGCGCAACGTCATGGCGTGCTCTCTGCAGTTGATAGGACCAGCCGGTATTCGCAGTCTCTCTGTGCGCGCTCCTCCGCCGGCTAGTCCTATGAAGCGCAGAGCACGCCATGACGTTGCGCTTTTTGCGCTGTTTGATTGGCCCTTCGGCTGATAACATCGGCCGCGCTCGGACCGAAGGTGAAACGAAGTATAGTCAAATGTTTTATTTTATCCGGCGAAATTTTAGATCCGCATCAAGAACCGTTAAAGAAACACTTTAGTTTCTTTGGTAAGAACGATCCTTGATTACGCCTGTGTCGTGTGGGGCCCTTATCGCGACTTCCTTATCAATAAAGTAGAAAAAATTCAAAATCAGGCCGCGCGCTTCGTACTGAACAACTACGACCCTTAAGCGGCGTTCACACTTGTGCGACTTACCAATCTTACCAATTTTTTAGATGTGTGTACTCATGATGTGACCAAGTGGGCCCCTCCCCTCTTTAATATTGCGAATGACTATATTGGTGGCTGCGTAGGCGGCCCTGTAATATTTGGCGGCCCGTTTGTGCAGGGCCGGCAAAAACGGGCCGGCTATGCGCATAATAGCGGGAAAAAAACAGTCTGCTCTCCGCTAGATGGCGGCAGTTGCGGCCGCCCAGCGTGCCCCGCGGGCGCAGCCAGCGGGCACGCATGCGAATAACGGTAATTTCTCTTCTCGGCGTGCAAGGACGACGAAGTTTGAATATACGAAGTACGAATCTAATCGGAAGCATCTGCGGGTGACGTTTGTTTTCATATCTTGGTGATGGCAGCCTATGTTAAAGTGTGCGTCAAAGCCGCGGGACAGTGAGTTAGTTCTTCAGGATGCTCACGTCGAAGGATATCAAAGGAATCCAACGCGGGTGGTGTAACCATGAGGGAACGTGTGCATGCGGTGGCGTCGCACGGCCCGCTGATCTATCGGCACGACCAGCGCGACCAGCACGACCGCCACTTCTGGGCCAACTTGGCTGGTGCTGTTACTGCGGGCACAGTCCTCTTTAGCACAACCGACTGGGTAATTATGTAGCTCACTGGCTAATAACAGAATAGAGTCATGTGTTAAAAGAGTTCCTAACTAGTAAGTTTTGTTCTCGCCAACAGAGGACATCTTGAACCCTGTCTTGGACGATACAGGTATCTATACACAATATTTTTGTATTCTAAGAAGCACGTTTGGAATCGCCTCTTTTCATATTATTCGGATACCGGCTGGCGTCGGCGGTGGAAAGCGGAAAACAGGTTTACTGTTCACCTTAACATGGACTTACCTCAACAGCTACAAGCGCAGACTCTTCGCGTTTGACGCCGGCTCGGCTGCGCACATGCACTTATGGAGGGTGACTATTTGTAAAGTAATCGGGTCACAGTCGCAGCCCTTACGGTTTGCCTATGGTAAGGTGAGGCAAAGAAAGCTAACTGCCAATGCCTCAACGGTGGCCACCTGTATTTTAGAGTGACAAGGTGTAAATAGTTTATAGGGGGGTACTTTTCTCTCACCGAAGTGTCCGCCGAGAGCACGGCGTATACGGGGCACTCATCAGCTTGCCGTCCGAGGTATATAGTCGCGCGTCTCGGCCGGCGTCGACGATCGCGTTGAACGGTGGAGGACGCCCACACAAGGAACATTCATACTAAAATTGATGATGAATGTAACATCTCGATTACTACACTAAGTTTGTCCTTGTGTGCGCACCCTCCTTTGCTCACGCGAAAGTCGACGTCGGCCGAAACGTTCTTTCTGTCTTAAAGAGCCTTCAGGGGAGACTCGAGTCCCTGCGCCAGACGCCCAAGCGTGACATGTGAGGACAATCTCCGCCCACCGCGTCACAGCCTACGAAGTATTGCTGTCCGTAGTGAAAAGGTGCCATACTGAATTGCTTTAAAGCATGTTGAGCTCTATTCAGTTCGCGTTCGGAAGCGAGAAAGACAGGCAGCGGTTCTACGAACGCCCGAGCAAAGAGAGTATACTCGGGTTGCTGCGTCTCAGATGGCTTCATTCCAGCTGTCGCTGTCCACCATCTTACGCGGAAATCTTACCAGTTGTTTAGATGTGTGTACTCATGATGTGACCAAGTATACGTGTTAGATCTGATTTCAGGGAGAGAGCTGAGGACAAATTTGTATTATTTATAAAAAAGATTTGTGTGGGTGCAACTGTGCGAATCGCAAGTTGCACACATTTTTGTCCTCATGTTATTAGCAATTGAAACGTCAAAGGGGGAAGGGACTAAGGGGGGCCTGACTTCTTCGCATTTGCCTACATCTTAAGTAATGCAATGTAACTTTTTGGCGACACTCTCAGAATAAGCTTTTATTAGGCTAACTGAATTTAGGAAATGTACTGTATTAAACAATATTTTTTTTTTAGAAATGTCGAACTATCTGTTTTACAACATTTGACGCAGTTTAGCAAGGTGTTTACCCTGACCTGACCATATTTTAAAATTTACTAATTACAGAAAGTTAATTACTCAAAATCTTTGACGCGATAATTATCCGAACGTCAAATTTTATGAATTTACATATTAAACAAAATTAGCTTTTTATTTGCGACGTATAGTTTTTGAGGAACGATTTAGCCGGTGTTTCGTGACACAGCCTGTATGATATGGCCATAGACCTGTATTTCCTGGCAAGCGGACAGCCTTAGCTCCCCTTCCTGGTTGCGTCAAAATTTACTGTTTTGTTCCCACTCTTCAAACTGCCGCCAGAGCTATACAGGGTCTATTCATTTGACGTCAGACTGCTTTTTAATGTCGAGTAACTACACACAAGCATGGCCGCCGAAAGAAAATGCGGTTATCTAATTGGCGAATTTGTTTTGCCTTTTGTTTTCTGCTGTGTTTACGAATAAACTTTAAGTTAGTGGCCATGTTTGTGGCCGATGACTCAGCATCTGAATAGACTCTAACGTCCAGCAAGCTACTTTCTAAAAAAACCTGCTGTTTGCTAAATTTTAGAACGTAATTAGGATACAAGACATGTTCTCTCTCCCTTATTTTCTTATAATAAAATGCTGAAAATTCTTAATCGCAGCAGCATCATGCCTTGACGACAGAGGCAACTGGCCTTCGGACGTGCCGCGGAGACCCGTCTTGTTGCAAGAAGCTCCGGCAGAGTGCAACACACTTGGCTCGGAGAGCGCACCTGCAACTGTGGCGAGTCCTAGTTCACCAAGTGTGCCAAGTGAAAGCAACGGCCATGCTTCCACCAATGTTTCAGCAAGTGACAGAAGTTTTCATATACTTTTCTATTTTATTGTTTGAAAGTGGTATTTATTAAAACAAAGCACCACCTGTATCTTACGCTGTGCATCTAATATAAAGAAATAAATGGATTGTTTACCTGCGGACCCACTGTTCTTTTAAATGTTTAGAATTCATCGGCCTTGCCCTTGAAACAATTTCTGTATATTTACTTTCCCCTAGAACACTCGGGAAGTCAATCGCTAAAGTATACAAATTGAGCTTGGTAAGGATTTTTCAATATATTTTGTGACTCAAAAATAAAGTTGCGACGTGACTTCTCACAAGAAGACGTCAGGCTCAGTACCACGTCACTGCTTCGAATTTACGTTGAAATTTTTCGGTACTTCTCATTCGCCTGGCTTTCTTCATGAATCACAGTACTGGACCCTCCGAGATACTCTGCGGGGAAGTGCACAACGGGACATTTTTATAGCCAGCAGAAAACGGGCCACCTAGGGAACGGCCCAGCTAGAAAACGGGCCAGCTAGAAAACGGGCCCGCTACAAAACGGGCCCGCTAAAAAACGGGCCAGTTCGAAAACGGGCCAGCTAAAAAACCGGCCGGCAAGATCCAACTTGTCACGGCAAATTTTGGGGCCACCTAAAAAGGGACGGCAAACGGGCTGGCAATTTTAGGTGGCCCCAAAATTTGCCGTGACAAGTTGGATCTCATTCGTCACGGCTATAGGTGGCTCCCTAGGTGGCCCCAGATTAAGAGTGTATGCTGGGATGGGAAACACTCGAATGTAGAAGAATAAAACTAAGACTAAAATTCTTCCACCGTGTTTCTCACAACAAAACAGGAACTGATAAAGCCACCTATATTATGGAGCCATCCTACGTCTCCTCCCGTTTGACCATTCTAAAAAGGTTGCTGTACCCACTTACAGGACTGACAGTTTTGCTAATTCATTCTTTGTCAAAACCGCGAGAGAGCCGTACGACCTCCTGGAAGATATTGTGTCCATTGATGATAATGACGTGTTGTTGTTGTTGTTGTTTTTTTTCACTTGTCATGTTGTTTTCTAAAAAACTAAACCTACAGTAATGCCCACAGGGCGATGTAGGTACAATGTAAATAAATAAATGAAATAAATATACTTGTGTCGTCATGTTCGTAGCGATGTCTTTTGTATGAGCAGTGCGACTTTAACGTGCCAAAAGCACTGTGCGCGCTCCTAACCGGGGACAGAACACGTGACGGCTTGCTGTGTCCACGAATCGGGGCGGTTAGCGCGGCTCGACTTTACCCGACGTTTTCTGTGACAGTTAGAAATGCAGAGTGAACAAAAAAAATTGACCGCATCTCCACGTGGTGAATGATGTTGCTTGGGGCGAAGCTCTGGTGGTGCTTGTCTGCGTAGACGCCGAGCCGCAGCATGCCGAGTCTTTTCATTCATGTCAGTAGGAGAATGTGTGGTTTTCTTCTTTTTCTTTTTTTAAGCAGACAGATGGGATGGCATCTCAGAACCCCCTACTCTTTTTTTTTCTTCTTTTTCTTTGCGCCTTTTCATTCATGTCAGTAGGAGAATGTGTGGTTTTCTTCTTTTTCTTTTTTTTCTTCTTTTTCTTTTTTCATAATTTTTTTCATCTTTTTTTTCTCCACTTTTTTTTTTTTTTGCCCTACACGAGCACGTGAGCATGTGCTCACGTGCTCGTGAGCACGTGATCTAACGAGCAGAAGCACGAGCACCCGACGCCGGCCTACGGCGGACAACGGACGGCGGACGGACATGGCCAGCCCCTAAGGAGCTTCGCCCCTAAAAAAAAAAATTAACGTACGTTTTTTTTACATTACGAACACTGAGGATCAGGTCTAAAAGAGTATTATAGTTCCACGAGGGAATCATTGATCGGTCCCTTTAACCAACGTCGCTGGTATTGACTGCATCCGTTCGTTTCCGCCTCTAAAATTCTTGGAATTCAATTATCGCAACTATGACCCCTCGGGCTTAATTTGTGCAATATTGGGGCCGCTGAACAAAAGGTCGGGTTTTGCAGTTCTAGCGTTCGCTTTAAAGCGTTGCTGCCATCTCACACATAAGTTAAGCTTCAGTCATACGAGGTTGGAACCCCTTACAGTATTTGACAGCTTAAGAAAAACAGGGCGTGGCGTGTTCAGAGCTATTTAATAATCTAAGCCAATGAGGTTGCGGGATTGGTCGATAGGAACCAATCACGAAGCAAGAAGACTGAACATACTAAGCCACGCCCTACGTTTGTTAAGCTCTTAGAAACGTCCGCTTTTTTTATCATCGACGAGAACGACGTGACCTTGTACGAGGCGGTCACGAACAGTTAACGTTCGAGGAAAAACAAATTAAAAGGAAGGCGAGTCGTGGCCTCTTCGGTAGTGCGGTGCCGGCAAGAAGAGTTCTTGACTTTTCGTGTAACGCGTGAAAGCACGCGGGAAAGTTTCTCAGAATGCCCGCTACAAACCTAAAAGAAAAAAAGAAACCTAGCGAAGCAAAAAAAGAAAAGGCTGGCTAGGGAAGTTCAACAGAGCCAGACGGTCAGCAGAAGAAACTCTTCCCGCGGAGGACCCGCTTGAATTAAACGAGAGGCAACACTCGGCTGCAGCTTCCTCCAAAGATAAAACGGCACACGAAACGTAGATGCTCAAATACCATTTTGTTTTGTTTTCCTTTTCATTGTTGAGTCTGGTTATGACACTCCGCATTCTTGATCCTACGGGAGCGCTGCGACGAAAGGTGCTCTGGCAAACCCGTAGTTCTATACTTATGCGAATGGAAACTGAGGGAGAGAAGGAGAGGAGAGCGTGCGAGGAGGTCAGAACACCGCGAGCTCCGATTGGAATGATTAGTGGGTACACACAAAGCTAGCGACATTTGTCTCTACTCACCATTGAAACGAACGCGTTCGAACGTAGGCGTCCGGCGTTCACGTTCGAACAATGAACAAAGGCAGCCATAACTTAGCTTCTAAACACTGATCATTCATTCCAAACAGAGTTCGGCGCCCTGACGTCCCCCTGTTCTCTCATCTCCTCTCCCTGAGTTTCTATACGTATAGTGTTTTGCTTTCACGAGCCAACAAAACAACAGGTGTAGACATTACCGAAGGTACGTATAAACACATGGCCGGACAATGCAATAGTTTCATTCGCTCGTAATTGGCCAACATCTTTGGCAGAGGTATGGCTGTAGGACAATATGGTCCCAAACAAAAAAGTGGTCCTTCAGAACTCTCGCAGAGAATATGATTCCGTATGAAGTATTCCAGGACACAATGGTGTTAAATGGCACAAGACAAAATGAGCCCAAGTGAATTTTTGAATACATTGCAGCCTCTTTACGGATCTTGTCTTTATAAATTTCTAACGCGTTCAGACTTTTTACTGATGAATCTCGTTTTAAGAACTAATACTGCTTATTCGTTTTTTTAATGGTCCGCTCAAACCACAAAATATATCTCAGGCAGCTCTATGACTAAACCAGACAAAGTGGTTGGTAGAACGGGGATTTTAGCATCATCTGAAATCTATCAAGAAAGTACTGTGCATTTAGCGAGTTTTATTTGCTTGTGTATGTCGACTTAATGCAACTGAAAGACGTTCCCGTAGCGTTATGATAACTAATTTCTCACGAAACAGAATTCATCGTTTATTCTCATAACATTACCAGCACGGTCTAATTCGTCGTGTCTCTCGACGTCGTTGACACATAAGATTTCTTCTTTTTTTTTTTTTTTGCTATCACGCGTGACCTGAAGTTTGTTCATAAACTGTGAGTAAAAATTATTTTAAAAAAAAGCAAGCTTTATTAATGTTCTGACGAAGGTGGCAAGAAAACAATGAATCATAATAAACAACCGCGATTCCGAGATAGCTGAATCAATATCGTTTCTCATTTTCACAAATGTATGGCACTAAGCGAACCGTGACACATTAAAATTCAATAAATCTACCTTAAGATTAAATATGAAACGTTTAGTTTTAGTTTTCGTCCATGTTCCCACAACGGGCAGAACTTTCCAGACAACAATTGTACTCTATCAGTGCCCCCTACCGTCCGTTTCACTTTATGATGGACCACGGAGGACGCTACGAGCCATCGAAGTCAATTTATCGTCGCGTCACGCGCACCTTTCGGGAGGGGCTCAGAGCGGCGTGCGGGACGCGCAGTCACGTGGTAAGTTTAGCGCGTTAGATTGGCTAGCGCTATAGCGGATACCGTCCGCTGCAGTCCATCGTCGAGTAAAACGGAGCATAAAAAGAAAAGCCCTCCGCACTCGTGGAATCAACGAATTGCCGGCGAGGGATTTGGTGACTTCGGCGAAAACCAATTGGCATGCGAATCTCGGTTCCCAAGCTCATCGGCGACTTTGGTACCCTGTCGCGGAAGACAATTATACGGTACGGGGAAATCGCTGAATGAGCAAAAGATATCAATCGCCGCGTGCTCACTGTTCGCGTAACGGGAAGGCCGGACGGTGTCACTGTTGGGCCCACTGGCGGATTGGCTCCGAGTCGCGCTGCAATCCATGGGGTCTAAGACAACGTCAATCGCCCTTTCGGAAACCGTCCGAGCCAGCAGTACTGACAGCGCGGAATGGAAGGATTCGTCCGCACGTCGACTTCCTCGCAAAACGGGCACGCAGAGAACCTTTTGGCTGCACTTTTGAGTAGAGTCCTAGACGGCCGATTTCGCGCTCCGGTAACGTTATCTGATAACGATACGATTCATGGACGCAAAGGCACCGGCGGAGTATCGGGCAGCGTATTGGAAGTTATCGGAATGATCTATTAAAACTTCATATATCTCACGGCCGGCGTTCGACCACCGTGCTCTTCTGCGATAAATGAATGAATTCCTCTTGGAGTTTTCTACTCCCAAACTGCGGGTGCGAGAGCGAAAGAAGAAAGGGGTTTTAATCGATGTTCGTTGAACTTTCTTTTTACTGAATCCTTTATGTTCGCTTCAAGGCCCGTTCACACGTACATCGCAGCACTGGTTCAGTCCCATTTGTCAGCGCCGAATACAGCGCCGACCTTGCTGATAAAGAGCTGACTTTCCGCCAGTGTTGACGGTAACGCGTAACATTTAAGTAACGGCGTCACCGGTAATACGTTAAATTTTTCTGTAACGTAGTAACGTACTCGTTATTTTGTCAAATCAGCAACGGGTAACGTACTTAGGCATTTATTTCAAGTAACGGGTAACGTAGTTACGTTACTCGTTACATCTTTTTTCCAAGACCTGAGAAAAGCACGCTTAAATTTTTTTCGTGTTTCTATAGACCGACACGCTGTTTCCAAAGAAGCCCGCGTTTGCCCCCACCAGGTGTGGGCACTGCGCGTGCGCAGAAACCGAGTTCGCGTGAAGCGTCTGCGCATGCGCAGTACCGTCGACAGCACCACCGCAGCTGCGTGATGTTAGGGCCGCGTGCTGGTCTAGAGTTCGTTTGAGCTTAAGTCCAGACGCAGCCGACGCCATAAGCCGATGGGACCAATGAGATAGCTTCAAAAGGGAATCATCGTGGTGTTTGTCATGGTTTTGTACGTGTTCTATCATCGCTGAACCAATTATAGACCAACACGCGGCCCTGACGTCACGCAGCTGTGGTGGCGCTGTCGAAGGTAGTGCGCATGCGCAGACGCTTCAATTCGCGCGAATTCGGTTTCTGCGCGCGCGCAGTGCCCACAACTGGTGGGCAAACGCGGGCTTGCTTGGAAACAGCGTGTCGGTCTATATACAAAAAAGGCCCAGTGACTTGCGCTTTTGACGCTTCTTGATAGGTCCATTAGGTCGTAGCATCGGCTGCGCCCGGACATAAGCTGAAACGAAGTATAATGTGCCATTTGCCTGGGTCACCCACGCTGCACCGCACTGTCTTGTTTTTAATATTCTTGAGGCCATCGAGCCATTAGTTATTGCACTCAATCCACATGTCTCCAAACTTTTGCCTGTTTTCCTCGCGCAAAAAGTCCCACTTTAGAAAAGCCCCAACGCCCACGACCATTTTCCCAATGTAAAAGACGCTGTTAACAAAAAAACGCTGTTATCGTTTATTCATAAATACAAAGTAACGCACAAGTAATGTGCGTTACATTTTATCAGTAACGGTAACGCGTTCCTTTTATTTTTAGGTAACGTAGCTCGCCAACGCATTGCTTTATTCGCAAGTAAACGAGTACCGTTTTCGCTACTTTTTCGGTAACGCCTACAACACTGCTTTTCGCTATGACACAGCGCCGCTTCGGTGCTAAGTTACCTTCGGCTCAGCGCCGCATCAGCGCTGTTCTTGGCGTTCATTTATCGCTGCGCTGTATGCGTGCGGGTGAGCCGGGCTCAGGTGAGACAAAGGATAAAGGCGTGCAGCGAGTGAGAGACTCGTAAATAAAGCACCGAGAACAGTGGAGAGTCCAGAGTCCAGTAACGTGCAAAGCATCCGCGCGCTCCACGTTCGAAGGGAAGTGTTCCAAAAGCCGCGGGTCACACTGCTAACACATCATAAAGAGGACAGTCTGCAGAAAGTTTCAGGGAACCGTTTTTGCCCATCCCATGATGGGCCCACCAATATGCAAACTGCGCATAGGCTACCGCAGAAAACTCGCACATGCGCAGTTCGTACAGGAGGGCCCATCGTATAGCGCACCGGATGCGCAAAAACGGTTCCCTGAAACTCTATAGTAGGGAGTTTAAGCGAGTCGTTTTTCGAGCACACGGTTCCGAAATCACGAACGGTGCAGCTGGTCCGTTCCGTGAAACGGTACGTGAAATTTGACATATTTTAGCGAATCCTGAAACTGGCGCAACCGTGTAAACGATGATTATTGCGTTTGACCGGTGGCGCCTTCTTCGAGTAAACATGTGAAACATTCTGCAACGTGTAAATCCGTGGCGACTCGTGTTTCCGGCATGTACGACTGATGTAAACAAGGCGGACGACGTAACATTTGCCGGTCGGAATTTCAAGAACTGCGAAGCTAGATAGAGTAAAAAGTATCTGAACGACCGTCAAGGTATGTGGTGTGTCTCCGTCATCTTAAACTTGAACGATCGTTCACGTTGTGCGCCGTCGAACCAAATCATTTCGTCTGCTCGCGGTCGCCATGGCAGCTAGTCTGCCCGCAGACCGCAGAAATTTACTAGCATGTGCGGTTTACAGCATTCACGATCGCTTACCATTGTGAGCAGTCCTCGAAATGATTTGGTTCAGACTCTCGAATGAAGCAGAGTAACAGGATGGCAACTCGCCTCCCGCAGTCCTAAGCCTAACGCTCGGCTGGGTCGGCGAAGTCAGTCGCCGAACCGACCGCCATCTTTTTCTTACCCTAGTCGTGAACGGTGCTGGCTGCGTTGCGGTGCTCCAGAGGCCGGAATCGGAGAAACGAACGAGAAGAGCCTCTTGACGCCCCAAACGACTCGCGCGCGTATGCGCCGTATCGTGCTGATGCGTTCGAGTGCGAACCGTTCGCGTGGAAACGACCTGCTATAACTCCCTAGTGCCTGAAGCGTATGACGGTTCCCGTCACATTTGTCCAACAAAACCTGTCTGCGTACATTTTCGAAGCCTACATACGTAAGAAACAAATATACTGTATACTTGGAACATGCACGAGGCGGGTCCGCAGATAGTTATGTCGTCATGTCTGTAGATGACACATTGTCTTTTGTACCATGTACGAGCAGTGTGAATGCGGCTGAACTATGGAGAGGAAGCACCATACACGCGGAAAAAATAAGAAAAAGGGGAAAGCCCATGGGAGCGAGCAAATGCAAGCTTGAAGAGTGCATACTGTGCTCCCATTCTTTCCTCCCTTTGCGCCTTCTTTTGCTCTCCTCCTCTCAGTGGAGAGATCGCTGTACTTGACTGTTATCCCCAACACCTTCTAGATAAAAAGGCCTATAGTGGCCAGCGCAAGGGCGCGGATTGAATGCTGCGTTATCGTTCGACTCTCGCGTATAATCGGTGTGGACGCACTAGTTTCAGGGGAACACTGCCTCGGCATTGGTGTCCTATCCGTAACCCGCATTTGCCTCTTTAGGCGCACGTATAGGAATACCGTATGTCCCGGATTTTTTTACGTCATAACGTGGAAAACTCGGGACTACGGCCTTCTTTTCTATACGCTCGAAGAAATCGGGAGGGTTCACTTGCCCGCAAATCATTTTGGAAGAGCCCCTGTCTGCACTCTACGGAGGAAGATCGGAGAATGACGTGGCTCAAAATGTCTTCAGGCCTAAAGAGGACAGTCGGTGCTGTGAAACTGGGCATTGCGTAGGGGCCCGTTCACACACAGTGCATTTGACTACGTCCGACTGAAACAAGACCGGTTTTTAAGAATCTTGTACCGGCTCACAACGGCTGCACTGCTGCGCAGCCGGTGGTAAGCCATCATAAGATGCTTAAAACGGGTTTTTAGCCCCTCCTGTCGTAAGCAGTGGCAAGTGTGTGACCGGGCCTTTAAAACCCTTTTCAAAGCCTTTAGCGACTTCTTACGACCACGCAGGTGGTCCTAAGCGGTCGAAAGAGTATTAAAAAAACAGTTGTTATAGCCTCTCCGGTCGTAATCCGTTGCAAGTGTGTGGACCAGCAGTCAAGACTGGTTCACACACTTGCGACTGCTTGCAACACCGGAGAGGTTTAAAACCCGTTTTTTAAGCCTGTTAGGACTGCTTAGGATCGCGCAGCCGGTCGTAAGCAGTCGTAAGCAGTCACAAGTCTTAAAAACCAGTTTTTAGCCTCCCCGGTCATAAGTAGTCGCGATCGTGTGCACCAGCCTTCACAGTGCAGCGATTTACTTTTGCAACTGCTTCGCGGGAAAGTAGACGATCCAGGTTCTTGCAGTGAGTACGCTAGCGGCTTCTAACCGCTTGTGCGCGACTTTCATGCCGCTCCGCTCTCCGTCTTCTTTATCCGAGCACGACACTAAGCAGCGTTACAGTCGGTGAACTTAATCTATCGTCCCTAATCTATCCTCCCGGATCTGCGTCGCGAGTTTCGACTCTAAGCGCGTTTGATTAGGCGAATAGCGAGTAACGAGATCCCCGGCGTTCGCCGCGGGAACACCGTCATCCTAGGAAGTTGGCAATTGGATCGGACACCGTCTCCCGGTGTCCTCGGCTCATCGCACACGCCGGGCGCCCTGTCGCCTTCGCAAAGTCCGGCTTGTTGGGCGAGTCTCTCGATCCAGAGCCGCCTTGGAGCATTACGAGCCGTCGACACGTGGACAACGGAAAACACCGCTGCGAGTCAGGAGGGGTGGTCTAAAGTCTTGGCTGCCGATCGGATTACAGAGCGAACTCGACCAATCCCATTTTGAGCATTTGAGAGCATAGAGCTTATTCATATAATAATCCAGAGGAGAATGTCCTACGCATTTAGGCCGTTTCGAAATGGCGGGGCATGGACGCTGAAATTGATGTTATACGGATGGAACCATAATGCTGGCGACGCCTTAATTTGCTTCGACCTTAGAAACCAGCACATTTGGCACGCCTTGCGGAATTCTCATTCCAAACGTATGCGAACGTCGTTTTCAAGTCAGTTTTCTGCCTATTTTTCTTTCTTACAGCTTAACTCGGAATGCATAAAAAACATATAGCGTACGTACGCTAAAGACACTTAAGACTGCTTACGAGTAGGAATGCGAAATCACTCCTACACGCAGTGTATTCGTATACAAGCAGCGCCACGTCTTCCTTTTTTACACGGCGCTCCTGCGGTGACATCACGCTCCCCCACTGCGCAGGCGCGGCGAACCCCGCCTGCTCCACGGCTTCCGTGGCGATGCATCTGCGATGCTGTGCTTTTCTTTGTGCCTTATTTCTGGGGCGCGGCCGCTTTAACCTTGAGCGCCCCGCCGGCTTCCGTGACGATGCATTTGCGTTGCTGTGCTTTTGGCCGGCTTCGCTCCATGGGACAGTTAGTGCTTTCGCATTAAAACGGCGGCCGTGCATTTTCTATGTCCCACACCGGCTTTCTCGTCGTCTGCACATTGGCTTGCGAACTTGCTCCCGGGTGGTTATCGTTCACATATTACAAATTTGTTATTTATCGCTATATTTTCTTGCTCGTTGCCAGCCTATCGACGATTGTTAGAGGAGTGACTGGCCGCCTCCATGTCTCTGATTGTGAGAGCATGCCCGTGCAATTGCAAGCTTTCCAAAGCTACGTCCACGCGCAAGCTTCATGTGCTTGCGCGCATGGGGCACCAGTAGGGCCGCCATGCTTGCAATTGTTTATATAGAAATAGACAATAAGGAGTATTCACTGGGCGCCATATTTGTGGGTGCTGTCTAGAGCGCATGCTCAGAACGAGCCCCCATTAATAGGCTGCTAAGACCGGCCATTTCGACGGTGTGGAATGCGCGTTCCAAAAGAACCCTGGAAGCTAGCCATCAGCACGCGCTCAGCAATCGCGCACACAGCTTATAGGAAGTATTCACTGGCGGCCATAGCTGTGTGCACGACTGCTGAGCGCGTGCTGATGGCGAGCTTCCACAGTTCTTCTGTAACGTGCATTTCGCACCCTCAAGATTGCCGGTCTTAGCAGCCTATTAATGTGAGCTCATTCAGAGCATGCGCAATAGACATCACCCACATATATGGCGCCCAGTGAATACTCCTTATAGGAGGTATTCACTGGCCGCCATATTTGAGGTCACTGTTTAGAGCGCATGCTCAGAACGAGCTCGTATTAATAGGCTGCCAAGACAGGCAATCTTGGTGGTGCGGAATGCACGTGGCGAAAGAACTGTGGAAGCTCGCGTTCAGCACGCGCTCCGCAGCCGAGCACACAGCTATGGCCGCCAGTGAATACTCCCTATGGGAAGCGAGCATGCCGGCCGCGTCGCGGCGGTCGCCTATTGTTTGCCGCATGAATTGTTGTGGCTTTCTTAGAGCGAAATAGCTACCTTGGAAATTACAGCGCTAACCCGCTACAACGCACAACCAACGCAGCGACTGACAGAAGTTCCCCGATGCAACGGACCCGTTTGCCGCTAGGGGCGCCCTGGTCGAGGCTTGAATTAGATCCGCACATTTTCTATGCCGGCCTCGTCGCGGCGGTCGCCTATTGTTTGCCGCATCATTGTTGTGGCTTTCTTAGTGCGGAATAGCTACCTTGGAAATTACAGCGCAAACCCGCTACAACGCACAACCAACGCAGCGACTGGCAGAAGTTCCCCGATGGAACGGACCCGTTTGCCGCTAGGGGCGCCCTGGTCGGGGCCTGAATTAGATGTGCACAGTTCCTATAGACGTATTGCTAAATTACCCAAGTATTAAGGAGAATGGTGAGTGTATGTACACGCGCCACACGCGCTCGTCTTCCCCGTATAAAAGATTCGAAGTAAATAACTAAAATAAAGCGTTGACGAACGCGCGTGCAAGATGCCATTTGTTTTAGGCATTTGCTTTATAACAGTTACTGTTGCAGACGCCAGCACGCGAAGCGCGTGTGACTACACTTCTTGGTGCTTGGGTAATTTAGCAAAAGGTCTATTTAACACCGGTGCCCCATGCGTGCAAGCATCTGCATCGTGCGCGTGAACATAGCTTTGGCAAGCTCGTAAATGCGCGTACTTGCCCGCACGAGCAGAGACACGGCGGCGACCAGGTGCTCTCCCAGCGGTTTTGCGTTCAGGGCACAACCCGGGAGCGAGCTCGCACACACGCCTTTTTTGATTTTGTGTTTTTCTTTGCACTATCCGGTTGGACGGTGTGCAGCAGTCTTGCTGTGCAGCCGAACGTAAATCCCACAACAGGGCCGCTATACTTCGTCTTACCCAGAGCCTTTTATACTGGGAGAGTTCGGCGGTTCTTTGATCCAGCCGCCAGTCTGGCAGCACTGATCAAACAGTCTGGCAACTGTGCGCATCGCACTCCGAGTTTCGTTGTCCGCCATGATGTGCCTTGCCGTCTAGCGTGGAGCGAGAGACGACAATGAAAATGATCGTTCTGCGCTCTGCCAGACGTTAGAAGAAAACGAAATGGGGGGCTGCAGTGCCGTTGGGTGCTCGAACAACGCGAAAAAGGGGTTCAGGATGTACCGGTTCCCGCAAGGAAAAGAAAACCGCGCAAGGCACAAGATCTGGGAGACCAAACCAAAAAGGGCTGACTGGAGGCCGACTTCGAGTGCTCGATTGTGCGAGGTAAGTTATAATTAACGTATGATTAACGTCACAAAATGCTTGTTTTTAGACTTTCTCCTTACGCCAACAAAAGCACGAACGGCAAAGAATACACGCGTATACATCGCATGTCAATGGGGACCCACTCGCCGGGAGGCACATCATGGCGGAAGCGGCGCCCGCTGAGTCCGCTAGACCTAGCGGGCCGTAAGCCACTCCCACCCGCCGAACTCTCCCAGTATAAAAGGCTCTGGTCTTACCCTAGCATGGACTTGACTAGAGCACTTGCTGCACGAGCGCTCGTGCAGCCGCCGCGGCTTCATTCAAAGCGACTAGCTCGCGCTTTTAGCACGCACGGCTAACAATAGTCCATACTAAGGTGAGACGAAGTATAGACCTTTTCTTTAACGCCGCCGCCATCTCGAGAATTGCGGCGCCGACGACGCCGTCTAGCGATTTAGAAAAAGAAATACCGGGTAGTTCTGGCAGCAAAGCTATCTGGGTAGGCAACGGTGTGGGTATGGGGGGAACTTGGCTAGACTTGGCTATGGTGGGCTGCAATAACTTGGTTGGAGCTTGTCCGGTTGAATCCAGGTGGCTACTCACAGGCCATCACCTTGCCTCCTCGAGAGAACGAGGACGAAGACGGTGGGGTGTTTTGATTGAGTTTCCACAGCGAAGTATATATGAGCAGTTTAATGTAGTCTATGCAGGTAAGCTCTCGGCATTTGATAGCTCCATCTTGAGTGGTGGCCATGTAGACTTTTTCATACCTTTCACATACCATGGGGCTTGCAGTGATAGCCTAATTTGACCACCTGCAGCGGGAATAGGCCATATGCGAAATCCTTGCCAGCTATCATCATCATGCCATTAAGAGCCGCCATATTGGGGGGTTTATCACATCTTCCAGTTGTGGACGAGGCGCATCTGCATTTAACTCGGTTTTTATGATATTAGGGCAATTTATTTGTACACTCAATCGCTTGCTGGTTAGTTTCGGATCAAAGAAGAAAAGAAAGACGGCCGCCAAATTCAGGAAAAGGAATTGTCAGCAACGAGGTCGCAAGACTCGTCACTCAAGCAGTGAACTGGGCCATCCAGGTCAATGCACGGTATTTCTCGAAGACGTCCTGTGAAGGGTTCGTACTGGACTTGCAGCAGGTGATCATATTTTAGTTCTACGACTTACACTTTGCCGGGGCTATTGTTTTTCGGGCGAAATCGTCGGTACGGGAACCCCCCAATATGGAGGAAATCTGATCATTGATCATGAATACACTAGATGGCGCTTCTTTTTGCATATGGTCTATTAAACTATTAAACTCGGTCCTCTTGTCGTAGACGAAGTGGTCGTGAGCTTAAACGTGACGTTGAGTCTGATACGAATCTCTCGCGATTCCAGCTCGCAATCGACTAACTTCATAAATAAGGACTCTTGGGGAAAATGCGAAGCTCGATAACATTGCAGTCACACTCGCGCTGCAGCTTCTTGTGCTCATTGCACACGTTCTGCTATTGTTCTTATGCTTTTTAAAATTATTTATCCATCCGACTACCCCGCAGTGGTAGCCAGACAACCGTAGATTTTCGGAAATTGCAGCACGGTAAAAAGGAGCACTCGGAACTACCTCATGCACGACGTCCGTTTTTACGCCTTTTCGCCCATACCCTTGGCGGTTGCATACCCTGTGTCAGCGGGCAATCCAAAAATTCACCAGGTCGAGGGTACGTCAGTTACTGGCTGGGTTGAGGTTATGCGAAAAAGGTCTATAGACTGACCCATGAAAGAGGTTCCATCGTGTGTTTGTATGTATCCAGGATCTCAAAATATTAGGCCATTCTGACAGTTTCCAAGGGGCACCAGTCGGCACGCCATGCTTTGCAGCTACCGGGATACAACGAGTGTGAGCTATCTGCCTTCACGATAGTAGGTTGGGTATGTTGGCACATGTATAGTACAGATATATCAGTAAGTTTTAGTATTGCATATACGCGCAAACGCAAGCACTGTGCGTTTGCATCAGCGATGTATGTTCCACACTGCGCGTGCGCGGGAGCCCAAACTGTGTCTTGAATTGGCCCATGGCGACGACGCGCATGCGTTGCGTGGAGCACGCAGCGCTAACGCAAAGGCACAGTGCTTGGGTTTGCTTCTACGCGCAATACCAAAACGCTTTATTAGCAGCGCCATAAACACTTAAATTTTACTCTAACCTGAACGCACGACGAAAGGCAGCTAGCTGGCGCTAAATGGAGAAGACAACTGAGCTCACAAACTATCAGCGAATAACCGTTTACGAGTGTCCTCACTCCCGAAAAGTCGCCCGCGTGTTCACACTAACGGGCAGGCTCAGCTTTCATCAATCTCGGGGCGGCACATCCCGCCCAATATCGACAACACGCTCGCTCTCGGCTTCCGGAACGGGCGACACCCAGGAAACAATCCCTTCCCGAAACGGAGACGTCAAAGCGGCCGCGTCTGCATGTTCGGCGGCGGATGGCCTGACAGGCGCGTTGCTCCCTTCCTCTCTACTTGGTCCTGCGCCGTGCACTGCACCCTGGCGTTGTCGACAGCTCCGCCGGCACTTCCTCTCCGACGCGAGAACAACGGGTCGTGAGCGTCCGAGAAGCTCCCACGGGGAAAAGTCGGGCTCACGTCCAAGAGAACGGCGACGACGGGCTTCCGCCGTCGTCGCAACCACCGGGACGGCAATGGGGCGGCGGTGCGACCCGAAAGCGTGGTCTCTACGGACAGAAGCAGAAGCCTTAAGGTCTACCCACTATTTCTTTTTTCAATCAGCCAATAAGAGCTCGACTACTTCTGTCTTCGGCCAAAACATTAACTCACAGACATTTTTTTTTAGGATGTAACTGTAAACTAAGCGAGATGGCGGCGTTATAATCACTGACGCGATCAGAACGGCAGAAATGAGCTTTAGTTGTCACGCCTCTTTGCTTGAGCTTTCTACCTTCGACAACGCTTTTCGGCGTCTCGCGCACGCGTTACCAAAGCACGGCGGAAGGCATGGAACGCGTGCTGGAGACCGGGCGCCGCGAATTCGCTTTCTACCGTTCTCACTTTGTTAGTGACTATGGCCGATGAAAACGCCGAAGAACAAATCACGAAACTAAATAGACGTTTGCAAGTATGGCCGCCTCTGGTCACCGCCACCCTGCTGCTGGCGTGGATAGATCGTCTGATATTCAAGCATTGCTGAGGCCGTGGGTGCGCCTCAGGAATGCTTGACTATCAGACGATCTACCCACACCAGCAGCAAGATGGAGGCGCCCAAAGGCCGTACTTGCAAACGTCTGTCAAAGCACCAACATAGTAAGCCACCCCAGCTGCTAGTGACTCTCTCTGGAAACTTCAGAAAGGCGGGGCGTGGAGCTTTTATCCTCCGCTCACCCTTAAGCTGAGACTGCAGCTAGCGCTACAAACACGAGCTAGGCCGCGCTCCTGGCTTTGAGACATGCATTTCTAGTGCGAGCGCTCGTTCTGCGTGAGAACGTTTTAAAGCAGAGACCTCGAGCTCTCGTGGTTCTGGCATTGACTGCAGTCTCGGCTTAAGGGTGAACGGAGTATAGAGAGTGTTTATTGCGCCTCATTTTAATCAGGTTGCGACATAGATAAACAAACTCCGTTTCACCTTTAAGCCCAACCTACAAAAAGGTTTTCCGAAAGGTAGGAAGATCCTCATCGCCACCAAATTTCCCTTTTCCCCCTCTACCAGACGGCAGGGGGACTCCTTCTGTTGCTGCATCTCGGGGCTGCATAAACCGGGATGAGCTGCCGGCTTATCCAGCACTGAGATGCAGCAGCAAAAGGAGTATCACCTTCGTCCAGACACCATGGGGAGAGTAGGAAACGGGAAGGGTGGTGAGGAGAATGCGGTAAATTATTTTGTAGGCCGTGCTTTAAGTCCAGACACAGCCGACGCTACGAGATGTTGGGAACAATCAGACCACCTCAAAGCGCACCATCATGGTGTTGGTCATGTCGTACGTGTTTTATCATCACTGGACCAATCAACAAAAAAGGTCTAGAAACTTACGCTTTCGACGCTGTTTGATTCGTCCCATTAGCTCGTAGCGTGAACTGTGTCTGTACTTAAGCAGAAACAAAGTCTGCACCAAGAAAGAAGAAACTGAGGGAGAAGAGGAGACGAGGAGGCGCGCGGGGACGTCAAAACGCCGAGTTCTGGTTGGAATGATTAGTGAATAGACCTAACGAGCTGGCTTTGCCCCACTGTACTGCGAACGCAGAAAAATGCGGAATGCTCGCGTCCAGCGTTTGGCCTTCGCCTTTAAAAGCGTTCGACGAGTGCAGTGGAGACACAGGCAGCCTTTGTCTCCACTGTACTATTGGAAAGCTTTTGAACGCCGGCGTCCGGCGTTTGGCACTCGCATTCGAACGCGTTCGATCGACGAGTGCAGTGGAGGCAAGAGCAGCTAGATTTAGGTCTACTCACTCATTCGTACCAGAGTTCGGCGTCCTGACGTCCTTGCGTGTTCTTGCCTTCTGCTCTCTCTCACTTTCTCGGAGCAGCTGACAGCTGAAGAAATGCGTGCTTATGTTCAGTCATACTTCTCGTTTTGTGATTAGTCCTTCGTCGTTTTCTTTTTAGGCTTATGCTGGCATTTTATTAGCTGCGGAAGGAGACTAATGTTCTCGAAACTCGAAACGCTCCGCGTTTCTCAAGGCTTTCGTTGCTTACTATACCCCTTTTCAAAAACGAGCTTGTGGCCGGTGCCATTTTGAGCGTTCGTGCGTATGGCGCGTGCTTTGCTCGCTTTCCGAAGCGACGAACACGCACGTGCTGGGCTATGAAGATCGCACGCTGGACTGTGATTTTGTAAACATTGGAAAGGTCTATAGCAGCCGAATCGACAATGCTTCGGCTTCTGTAAAGGCGCATTCCCACCGACGATGTATGCAGTCGTGCGATGCGACTAGATCGCATCGCAAAAAAATATTAGGTGGTCACACCGGCGTGCGCGATGAGCGAGTCCAACGCCTTCGTTGGCGAGTCGTTTCTCGAAAACTCTCGCTCCGAACGCCGTTGATTAGCTCAGCCGCTTCGCGACTAGATCGCATCGCAAAAAAAGTTGAGTCGAGTAGCGACTGCTCAAATCGTGTCGCTTTTTGCCCGCGACGGTCGCTTTTTGCCCGCGATGGTCGCTTTTGCGATGAAAGTTATCGCGCGACTAGATCGCATCGCCGGTGGGAACGCGCCTTAAAGGGATACTTCAACGAAATTTGAAATATTCCCGTCGTGTTCAAAAATAGGTTGAATATGATCCACAATATCCGTAAATGACAATCGCACGTTTGTATTTTGATCCTGGTGGCTGTATTTTTCGTTATAAACGGCCCACTCTGGCAAGCGCTCGGAGAAGGCCCAGCTTAGAGCACGTGACATCCAACGCAATCGTGACGTAGGTCGTCTCGAGACGAGCAAAGCTACGGCGAGGCTGACGCCGAGAGGATGGCCTAGTCGTTCCAGCTACCGAAGCGGCTGCTTTTGTACGAATTTTGAGTGACGGGTTAATCTTCTATAATCTTGTAGGGGGACAATAGCGACTTCTGCGACACACAAAAGGGATTCTCGGGAAGAGGGGAGTTCCTCCTTCCCCCCTTCTCTCGTCGTGGCCGGAGGCGAGACAACCTCCGTCACTAGCTGTCAAGGTTCCTAGACGAGCATTACAAACGAGGCGTTAGCGACATCCACCAGGTGCTCTTTGCTAATCGTTTAATTCGTTTTAAAATTCCTTTTCGAGACTTTTTTAACAAGATATTGGTACGTTCCATGTGATACTGCTCTTTTGAACAGTTATAGACCAAGAAATGAGCGCCGAAATTTCGTTGTAGTATCCCTTTAAAGGCCCGCTCACACACTTGCGCTTGACCGACTGAGACAAGGTCGTTTGTTAAGCCTCTCGTGATGGCTTACATCCGGCTGCATTGCTGCGCAGCCGGTCGCAAGCCGTCGCCAGAGGCTTAAGAAACGGTTTTTTCTCAGTCGGTCGTAGTCAAGCGCAAGTGTGTGAATGGGCCTTAACCCGACCGGAAAGAGAGGTCAGACTATTCGCAACTTTGACGGCCTACACTTGTGCCTGTCAAAATGGCTGTCGTCTGGATTAGAGTTAGAGATCTAATCCAGACGCGTTACGCGTTCATCCCCGTAGTGCCGGCTTTCCTGCACGGCATTCAGAGTCTACTCCTTACGTGACTGCAAAAGCAAATTGTTGTGTGCATGTTTATACAGCCAGAA
Organism: Ixodes persulcatus; assembly: GCA_013358835.2. Classification (NCBI taxonomy): domain Eukaryota; kingdom Metazoa; phylum Arthropoda; class Arachnida; order Ixodida; family Ixodidae; genus Ixodes; species Ixodes persulcatus. The sequence goes on along the minus strand of JABSTQ010011334.1, from coordinate 508,999 downwards.
GTTAGTCTGCCTCAGGTGGCGTCTGGTGTCTTAGCTGTAGATGAGTAATTTAGCCAATGCGGTGCAACCGCAAGCCTGGGGTCTTTAACGTGCACCACGCAGTAGTGATAAACGACCGCCGCCGGTACGATGCTCATCCAGATGGAAACGGGCAGGGGTGGGGATGGGTGGGGGTGGGGACTCGATTCGGCGAATAGCGGCACCGCGCGTTCGAGGCGCGCGGCGCGCTTAAGAGCAGGGGAACGGGCGCGCGCAACGTCTACTTTCCTGCACGGCATTTGATCCGGCTCCTGACGTGATCGGATCTCGGTGAATAGCGGCGCGGCGGCACGTGGAAAACAGACGCGCAACTCTGCCTCCCGTGGGGAGCCTAGGGTGCCTTCATGTGCGCTTTGCTTAGGGCAGAGCCGTTTATTGAGAGAGTTTGGCCATACATTGGTTTGAATAGGCGAGCATCTCGGGCCAACCACAGGCCGCGAAACAGCCCCTAGCGGTGGTCGCGTGCTCTAAATTTGTGCCACGACTATACTTCGTTTCACCTTATGTGCGAGCGAAGGCAAAACTGGAAGCGCGAGCACGGAAGCTCCGTGCGTTCAGGCTTTGCTCGAGCGCGCGAGCTGGGGAGAAATGCAAAAAGCGCTGGTCTCGCGCTTCTAGCTTTGGCTTCGCTCGCAGGTAAAGTGAAACGAAGTATAATTTGAGCCGTGCCGAGCGGAACTCCGCGTCTCAAGACGCTCGCGCACCCCACCCTTTGCACTGCTTTCTTTCAGCCAGTCTCAGGACGCTGTTCTAGCAGTGCAGACAAAGGCATGGGCACGAGCGCGTGGCTTTGGAAAGTGCCTCCTATGCATGAGGTCTCGTACAAACAATAGCGTTTCGCTGAGCTAGGCTCACGCGCCTGTGCCTTTGTCTTCACTGTCGACATTTGTGAGATGGAGTAGAGGTCTCCTGATTGGTCGACGCTGTGTCACAAATTTAGTTTACGCTCTAAGCGTGGGGGGAATATTCGGCGCTGGCGGCGGCCTTTGCTCCGCCTATTGTCCAAACTCTCCTAATATACGGCTCTGGCTTAGGGTGGAGACATCTGGCCATTTTGTTCCACACGTTTATTTTTATTTTTTGTTCAGAAACGCGTGAAAGCGCGTGTCCCTGCGCGCGCTCGTGGCGCTGACTGTGCTATGGCGACATTTTGTTTCCTTCGATTTCTTTGTATTTTCCCTGTGAGCGCGTGCTGTCGGCATCGTGTACTACAAAGGGTGGCATCACCCTAAACAGAAGGACATTGAGGTACCCTAGGGGAGCCTATACACTATACAGGAACTCGAATGATCGTCGTAGAACAGCAATACAAGGTTGTGTCTGCGACGGGTGAGTAATTCTATAGTCCGGGACGGGCTAAGGGTTCAGCGGAAACTCCTCGCACTCCTTTCCTCTTTTGTAGAGCTAACGCTGGAGTGGGGGTCGCCTCCCCCCCAGCGTTCCTTTTCTGGTTGAGTACAAAATCCCCCTCTCGTGTAAAACGTGTTATGTCGGACGAACTGTAAGATGTTTAAACGATAGGCTCAAAGAGCAGAGAGGGTTTTGTACAAAATGCCCCTCTATGTAAAAAGTGTTCTGTCGGACAGACTAGAAGATGTTTAAACGATAAGCTCAAAGAGCATTACACTTTCTTGTTGCCACGGCTGGCACCTCCAGTTACACTGACAAGTGTGCAAGTTAAACAATTGTTTGGTGACGCTACAATTTTAGAAAGAAACGAAGAAAGAATGAAGAGAAAAGTTCTCGAAGCTTTTCACATTGTTACTGTGGGAGACCGGCGCGTACGTAAAGCGTCAATAGCGCTTTCGGAAAAAAAAAAAAAAAAAATTGAATTTTTTTTTTTTTTTAATTTGAATTTGAAGAGGTGGTCACGTGGTGACGTGACGGATATAGGGGTGACAGGGCATCGGGTTGACAGATGTCTGAGTGATAGTGCCTGTATGGTTTCTTCCTTTCTTTTTCGTCCTTTCTGTTTCAACTTTCAAGTAATAAAAACTTCAGTGGAGAGTCAGCGTCCGTCATGTCTGGTGTTCCTCCTGCTCCGTCCGTGTTTTGTTTTGCGCTGTTTCTACATTAAGATCATCGAATACCAACTAGCTCAACTCTCGACATTACTTTACTTAAACGAACTTTCTATGGCCGAAAAGCGCTCAGAAGCACCCCGTATAGTCGGTGTCGTAAAACAGCAGGGACGTTGTTTCCCTGTCTGCTGTATAATCTCCTCTGAATAGTAAGGACAGGAAAACCTTGGCTCGGTGACACCGTTTAAACATGGCGCGCCTTCTGGGCGAACGAGTCGTGCACTCGACCGTCGACGCCACCCCAAGAGACGCGCGCAGGGCGGCTTCCTCGCTGCTGCCGCCTTCTTTGTCCTCCAGCAAGAAACAGCGCCTCGCCGCCAATATCAGCGCGTGCACGTCGCCACTGTGCTCAATCTCGAAGGATTTTATTGTGCAATGTTCTGGGAGGTAACTTCGACTCCAGTAAAGTAGACGGAACCAAGTTTTCGAAGTAAGTGTTGAATAGTGCTTCGCGGCAATTCAGAGTTCCTCGACAAGGACTGTCGTCGTATAACTATAGTAAGGCCTATTTGCACTTCCACGGAGTAGCCTTTGACTACGTTTGACTGCACTGGGGTCTGGATGGTTACTTCGAGATCATAATACAGGGTTCCGGGTTGTCCCCACCAACTGATCCACCACGTGGGCGCGTCTTTCTCGGCAAATACACAAAACTGTTTGTTGTTGCTTTTTCCCCTTTTTCGCACGATGTGGTTATTTTTATGCACTATTTAGCATTCAAAATTTTGAGAAATTTTGCATTGGGTCCTAGAAGCGGCTGTCCCGACGGTGTCTGGAATGCGTCTTCGACAGGCGTGCTTAGCATCCTACCCCTTCCGTAGATCACGAGTGGTGCCGAAGTGACAAGTGACGTCACAGAGCCGGCGCGTCATGTTGTCGATGTCGCGACGCTGGCGGTTGGTGCTAAATAGACCCGGCGAAAAGTACGAGCGTACGCGAGTGTCGCTATCATCGTGAACTTCCAGCCCCTGGCTGCTGGAGCTTCCGCGTACTGTCAAGCTGGAGAGAGACCTGCTACAGAGCAGGTGTCGGGCACATCCACCACCGCTGCTGGGACACCTTTGGGATCCCGAATGGCGACAGCGTGAAACTTATATGATGTCATCATTCGGAAATCGAGGGATCACTTTTTAGGACGCGACAAGCACAGCAGTCGGACTCGCGGTCCAGGCATCAGAACTAGGAGATGGCCGCACGAGTGCAACAGAGAGAAGAGCCACACGGCGACCACTTGAGCAAGGCCGCGCTCGGGGCCGCGGCGGCAGGCGTGCAGCACAGCTGTTAGCCGTCTCGTGTATTATCTCGCGCTGGCGAAGAAGGGGTCGCCAGGTCCCTCACCCTGTTCGGGTGACCGGGAATGCGGCCTGCCGGACTGTCCACGCGGTATAAAGACTGGCCGATGCAGCCCGGGCTCTCTTTTATGGGGCAATCATGAGATCGTAGGAGAGCCGCCGGCCAGCCAAGAAGGGAGAGCGATCCTTTACTCCGCTCAGTCCTAAGCTGACCGCGGTGGAAGCTACGTGATCGTTGGAACCAGCCGTGCGTCTATCTTCCTACGCGTTCGTCCACACCCAGGCGCGGAGAGCGGGGTCAGGGGATGAAAGGGAGGCGGTTGGTTGGTCCGGCTAACGCGTAGACTCCGACCGTACTGTCAGCGGATGTGCCCCGCTGGTTGGTGGGGGTCAGTCGAATAGCGCCGGTCGTGACGGTCGGAGCTGGTGCGGGGGATCAGTGCTCGAGTCGACCGTGGAAAGGTCAAAGAGAGACAGTGACTGGAGAGCGGTGTCAGGGAGAAGACAGGAGGTGGGAGATGGATCCGAAGAGATAAGAATAAAGCGGAGGAGCGATCAAACGATCCTGATAACGTGATCGCCGGAGCGTTGATGCGAAACGAGCGAGCCGCTTCGCATCGGGTCTCATTGAGCGACGGTGGACGAGGTTCTGAGGCCCAGAATGTTCGCACTCCGTCTCAAGGCGTAAAGAAACATGGTTCTACGTCACAACATGTTTGCGTTCTTCGTTTATTTCTTCTTATTTTTTTTTTTGTCGAGAGCAACCTTGGTGCCACATTTAACTTGTATAAAAATTACAATCACCAGAAAATTGTCTAGGGTTTCAATTTTTCAAGCTCTATACTGTGTAGCTGCAACACAAGCATACGATTCGCGGCGAGAATTTTTAGTATCGCCGCCTGGTGGAATTTTTTTCACAACCCAGAGAGAGGATACTTCAACTTTCTCTGCTGGTGCAAGCACGTTAAATGCCAAGCTTCTATGCAGTCTGAAAATTCGAACATAACCGCGTGGCTAGCACGTGCACTACCCAGAGCGAAAATTAGGGCGAATATCTTTTTTTTTTCTCTCCACCACGGGAAGCTTGCTGTCTTGGGCGTGTAGGCCAACTTGTTGAAAGCCAGTTCGTCGAGGGTCAACTCGTCGAATAGAATAATTCATCCTAGGGCCATTTGCAGAAAGGGCAACTTGTCAAAAGGGGCAGCCTGTCGAAGGAGATTTAGTCGAATTGGCCGGAAGAGAGTTCTAGGTGTAGATTCTTTTCTTGGATCGCTTTTTTTTTTCAATTTTTGTTTTTAAGTTTATTTTGCTTATTATTATGGACTCTGGGGCAGAAAAAACTGGCACATTGGAAAAGCGGTGCGTCCCCTCTGGCTCCATGGGAAAGCGGGTGTATGTGCACCTCTCCTATCACTAATGCTAGTTTTCGTTATTTTAGTTGTTTTTTTTTTTTAATTACTAGGTGCCCTCAAACACTGACGGGAGCTCGTATCGTCACCACTTAAAGCACGAGTTAAGCACGCGACCAAGGTGCCTTCAATCCGCCGCGTTCGTGAAACTCAAATTATGCCAAATAATGTAACACTAATGTGCCATTTGTCTGGGTAACTCACACTGGCTCCGCACTGTCTTTCTGTTAATATTTTGAGGCGTGCATCGAATCGAACTAGCATTTTTTTTAGAGTGAACCTACGTCTCCCGAGCAGTATTTCTGGAAAGTAACACAGAAGAAGAAAAAGATGATTAAACTTGTCCTACACATAAATGATTCAGTAAATACATTAAGCAAAGCGAAAAGTGATTATTCAAATCGCGGCACACACAAATTGGTCATGTAATATATTTGTGTTCGGATAAAGAAGCTAAATGCAACGCAAGAGTAGCGACCAGATGTCCTCTTCGACAAAACTGAGCTTCGACGAGTTTCCTTATGACCATTTGGCCTATTCGAAAGTTTACCCTTCGACGAGTTGACTTTCGACGAGTTGTTCTATCGTGTATAGCGCACAGGGAAAAATGGTGATGTGAACGAGGGATATCAGGGCTGTTGGTCAGACCTTTGTCGCTGCGTTGTTTGGTGCTAGCTCTTTTTCTTTCTTTGCCGTTTTTAATTGTGCTATTTTGTCGCTGTGCCATATACTGCCGCGTGCTATTTTGTCGCTGCGTTGTTTTGTCGCATACCACTTTATCGCGTGATATTCTGTCGCGCCCCGGTTACGACGATGTTTTCTCTGCCGCCCCTGTCCCACACACTGTATAAACGGCGCGCCGCAAGTGGACCATGGCGTCTTCTCTATACCACAGTCCGGGGCACTGTGTCGGTGCACAGCTGCGTCCAGTGCAAACCGACTCTGCCTCCTTAGCGCGCTTTTGTCTCGGGGTCCGGGCAGTCCGTCGGACGTGCATCTGCTGTGTTTACGCAGCTGGGCGTAATAGCGGGACAGCAGCGCCGGTGTGCCAACGGAGTCGCAGACAGGCAGCCCAGCTGCCGGGTCACGCCGGTCACGCCATCGGGACCTCGGTCCCCGCACCTTCGTCCGCTCGTGGCAAAAGGGAGCTCGAGAGGAGACCCGCCAAATCACGGCCTGGCCGGAAATGCTCAGCTCCGTACGAGTGATCGTTCATTCGCTCACTCAAAAAAAGAAAACTCCTTGCGTCTATACTTTGCGGCAGTGCTCTCGGACAGAGACAATCGCTGCTATCTGTGGAAAAAGTTGAAGAAATGAGCAAACCGAAATAACCGCTACAGAACCAACTGCAAAAAAAAAAAAAAGAGGAAGAAATAGAGACCAGGAGAACACACGTGCAATAGTGTTTTGTGGTCTCTGTTTTGTGCACTCTGCTTTATTCGCGGCGAGACGTCTGGGTATATCGCCGCCTGGTGGAATGTTTTCACAACCCAGAGTGAGGATACTTCAACTTCCTCTGTTGGTGCAAGCACGTGCAATGCCAAGCTTCTACGCACTATAAAAATTAAAAAAAAATAACGGCGTGGGTAGCACTTGCACTACCCCTATAGTAAGGAAAACAGAACCGCCCCTAGCAAGCTTCTCGCCGCGAATACATTTTGACCTTTCCAAAAAAAAGGGCTCCTGGCCGGTTCCATTTTCAGTTTTCGGTTACGTATGGCGCGTGATTAGCTCGGTTTCCGAAGCGACGAACATGCGCGTGCTGGGCTGAGGAGATCGCACGCTGGGTTGTAGATTTGTAAATATTGGAATGGTCTATTAGCCCCGTGCGCGACCGAAAGCGTCGCTGTGGTCGGCCTTCCACGATTGGCCGAATGCGTGCTGGACTGTGAAGATCGCACGCTGGACTGTGATTTTGTAAACATTAGAAAGGTCTATAGAGCACTTGCAGCACGAGCGCTCGTGCAGCCGCCGCGGCTTCATTCAAAGCGACTAGCTCGCGCTTTTAGCACGCGCGGCTAACAATATAGCGGCGAGAAGTTTTGGTGGCGCCCTCCTGTGGTTCCCCTTTGTGACGTCATTACCTTGCAAACAACAAGTTCGATGGTGTTTGTTATTAGCATGGTGGAAGCTTGAAATCATTGCGCTCTCAAAGGAACACTGCCAACACCGTCGAAATTAAGGTTCTTTCATTCCTCTTATTTCCGTCGATGAAAATCCCCTTTCCGACGTCATAGTCAGCGTTCGGCCAATCGTGGAAGGCCGACCACAGCGACGCTTTCGGTCGCGCACGGGGCTAATTGTTGCTTTGGATGAAGTAGAGCCACTAAATAAGCTGCGCTTAGAGTATCGGCACTCCGTTCCCCGACATTGTTGTGGGCGCCGCCATTTTGGCTCGTATGCAGAGCAGACGCAATTGCCGATCGTCATAATTCAAAAGTACGACTTCCTCAGGGTTAAATTCTGTGTTCTAAAGCTCATGTAATATTGCTTTTCTCTGTCGCGAACTGTTAAAACATTTGTGGAGGACGTTAAAGCGTTTCCTGTGATTTCAGATAAAGCTTCAGACAATCGGCAACCATGATTTTAAGACACAATATGGCCAAGTGGCGTTACTCTGAAGCGTAGCTTATTTAGTGGCACTAGGATGAAGCCTCGGCGACTGCACGAACGCTCGTGCAGCGAGTGCTCCAGTCAAGGCAGTCGAAGCTAGCCGCTCGCGCTTGCTCAGCCTTCGCAGTTTCTTTTTTCTTTTTTTTGAAAGGTCTATATTTTTTTTTTTTTTTTCGCTAGAGCGACAAACAGAAACAACCGACACCGACAAGCCTCAAGCACGTGCAGCATGTACGCGAAGATTACGTAGCTTCGGCAGGCTTGGCTGGGATGAATGTGATTGTAGCGCCTCGAATCGAACAGAAACCAATCACAAGCACCCTGTCTCCTACTTCTTCTCCTTCTACCCAGGTACTCCCAATAAAAATAGTAAAATATGAGCCGACGTTACCGACGTCCACCTAAGCCTAATATCGTCAGAACAGAACTCGATTTCCTGGACGCTTCTAAAATTTTCAACGCGTCGTCCCCCCTCCCCCTCTTCTCCCCCCCCCCCCTCAAAAAATAATAATAATAATTTACAAAATTTTTCTGTACCGCAAAAAACAAAACAAAAAAAACGATAATTTTCCACCCAAATGTAGCGCTAGCGGTCCGAACAAGATGCCAAAGTTTCAGGACTTGCCGTTATTTTATTCAAAAGTCACAAGTGATTGTCTGAAAATTTCAATGAGAAAATGGAGCCCATTTTGGCCCGTTTTCGGTAAGTGGCGCCATAGAGCTTCATTTATTCCAGTGCTCGGTGAAAGTGTAAAGAAAATTCACTTATAACTTTTGAATAAAATAGCGGTTAGTGCTGAAAATTTGGGCGGAGACCGGGCGAATTCGGCGATGCGTATACTAATTCATTTTTACGGTGAAAAAGAAAAAAAAAAACTGTAATTTTTTCGGGGGGCACCATTAGTGGAAAACACTTGTCAGTCGGAAAGAGGGCGTTGTTTCCCTTCTTGCTAACAAAAGATTTTATTTTTTTTTTTTTTTGAGGGGGGTGTTTTTTTTTTTTTAAATAAGTGCTACGAGTGCTTACAAAGACATCTCTCGTTTTGACGTTATTAGGCTTAGGTGGACATCGGCTCATATGAGAGATTTGATTTTCTCAATTACCTTTTGATCCAGGTCCTGTTCTCAAACTTTCGCGTTCTATCCCAACCGCCAGCGATCTCATTCTGACGGTTTTCTGCGATGCATAGTTTTTTCACACGTGCCGAAAAACACGGTTCTCTTTTTTAGGGAACTCCCTGTGGTACTTTCCAGCGCGTGCTGTGCGTGTTCGACGCTTGTCGGTATCGGCTGTTTCTGTTTTTTTTATTCATAATACCTCGAAGGTCCATTGTCCATTTCTGGACATTACACAAGAAGGGGGGGGGGGGGGGATTTGGCCAAATTACAGTATAGTCAACACTTAAAAGTGAAAAAAAAAGAACAGTACCAACAGGGCAGCAATATCACAAACGCTCCACACTCGCGGGGCAACGTTCTGTGGCATTTCAGAAGTATAGTGATGAGTGCGCGTGCAAAGCTCTGCTGATAGGCGCTCGAGGATGCCCAAGCGCACGAGCGCCCATAGCTTCGACTGCATATCCCCATAAAGATGTCCGCGAGTATATGAGAGACTCAGACATAATGAATCGGCACCAACTACATGGGCAGGAGATCGCATGGGCAGGAGATCAAACTATAAGGAACGCTTTATCGAGCTTGTTGTTCACACAGCCCGGTGTGGACTAACATGGCAAAACAAAGAAATTGAGCCTCGCCTAGCACGGGCACGAGAGCTTTGCTTTGACCAGAGCTTTTTACGTACGAGGAGCGGCCTTCGAATCGTCATCTTCGACCTCTCTCATCAACAAAAAACAAGAAAATTCGGTTTGTTGCTCACACAGTTGAAGCATGCCGCTAGAGGCGTGACTGTTCGATCTCCTCCCCCGGGGTGACAGGCGAAGAGCGCAATCGAAGCTCCGCCTCCAGCGCGAGCTTCCCCGCGTCTTGAAAGCGGAAGAATGCTCACGTACCTACACGCAGCCAGAGCGCAGGGAAAGACAACGAGCGCGTGACGAAGGCACTGACTGTATAATGCTTTAGACAGATCACAGCCACCGAGGAAGCTGCAATGCCATGAAAACCTTTTTTTTTTTTTAATTGTGGAATGAGAAGAAAAACTACCCCGTCTTGTGACGTGCCGGGATCGTTATAAAAGCAGCTCTCACCACTAAATATGGCTTCTCTATACTTCGTCTCACCCTAGCACGGACTAACCGCGAAGGCTGTGCTAGCGCGAGCGGCCAGCCTTGACTGCCTTGACTAGAGCACTGGCTGCACGAGCGCTCGTGCAGCCGCCGCGGCTTCATTCAAAGCGACTACCTCGCGCTTTTAGCACGCGCGGCTAACAATAGTCCATACTAAGGTGAGACGAAGTATAGGGTGTATTCACTGGCGGCCATATCTGTGTGCGCTAATGCTGAGCACGTGCTGATGGCGAGCTTCCACAGTTCTTTTGCAACTTGAACCCCGCACCATCAAGATTGCCAGTCTCGGCAGCCTATTAATGCGAGCTCGTTCTGAGCATGCGCCCTAAACAGTGACCTCAAATATGGCGGCCAGTGAATACCCCCTATAGCAATATCTGCTGCTACGAGTGTTTCTATACTCTGTTTCATACTTTGCGTGCAACGCTGTCAAAGCTACTGGCGCGAGCGTGGGGCTTGATCTCATAGGTCATTTGCACGCGTTCTTGCGCAAACAAAACCATAGATGAAGCCACGCGCTCGCGCCAGTAGCTTTGACAGCGTTGCACGCTAAGTATGAAACAGAGTATAGGTGGCTCCTACAGTATTCTAAGACAGTAAGTAGGTCGTCAACGCTTGCAGTGGCGGAGCGTGGACGCCGCCATGTTGAACACAGGGCCCCCGGCCGCGGTATCGGTAAGGCGACCAACGCGTTTCAGGCACAAGACACAGGTACGAGTCACGCATGCGCAGTAGGGCCCACGGTAACGGAAGTACGGTAACGGTTTGCTATAAGTCCATAGGGACTTATAGCAAACCGCTGCCGCGTTCTGAGCACCGCACTACCGGAGCCTTTGAAGCATGATTTAAGCGCGCGCCCGGGCCACGGTATCACCCGGGCGCGCGCTTAAAAGCATGCTTCGAAGGCTCGGTAGAGTGCGGTACTCAGAACGCGGCAGCGCTTTGCTAAAAGTCCATATTAACATAATAAGCCAGACCCCGCAGCTGTCGGTGACGCTAATAGTCCGAAACGAATGACGCGGCCGCGAAAACTGTCTCAATCTGGAAGTGAAGTCTAGAAGATGACACCGAGCGTTGACGTCTGCTCTGTTCCATGGCCGCCGCCACGGCTGTTAATGCTGACCAGTAAATAAGGGGGCTGCGCTTTTTACGAGACTCCGGTTTTTCTTTTTTTTTTTTTGTTTTTAGAAATGTTCGCACATATCGTAGTGCAAGAACGTCAGAAATGCATAGTCACGAAGCTCCAAGAGCAACACCGATTCCAAGAGTGCTGTAAAAATCAAAAATTTTGTTTTATATGCGCAGTCCCTCTCTTCGTAAGCGCCTGCGTTTAAGATTATTATTGCCCATTGTTATCGCTGGGGGCCAGGATTTCGGACACTGCAGGTCTATATACTCGGTGCCATGCATCTCAGACGTCATTCTTAAGGTCAAAACGCCGTTTCAACGTCCTTATTTGCGAAGAACTCCCGTCGTAAACAGCAGTGATTGACTCCCCAACACAGAGCAAAAGCGCGGGAGCTTCGATTGAGAGGGAGCACATGTTTCCCCGGACGAAGCTAGCCGCATTCCAGCCCCACCGCGACTTCGCCGGTCTGTCGAGTGTCAGTTGGAGGTCCCAGGAGCAGAGGTCATTTATTCATTCGCCTTTGATCGATGCGATGAAGGAGAGCAACTCCTTTAGATACCGGCTGCTTCCAAAGAAACATGGGAATGTGTGGCTTGACGGAAGTAATGGGCAATCAAAATACGTTCATTTTCTTGGCACCACTTGGCTTTGAAGAATATAAACAAATTAACATTAAAAAATGTTAAACAAAAACTATTAATTTACTGCTTGACAAGTTCTGTAAACAGTATAAGAAAATATGTAAGATGATTAATAATAATAATAATAATAATAATAATAATAATAATAATAATAGTCGAGGCACGGGTCTGTCAAAGCCAGTAAAGGCGTGTGGTACAGCACCCTACTAGTCATGATAACAATATCCCCCCCCCCCCCCCCCACAAACAGTATCAAGCTCACCATGCTATATCCACACTGTAATGCAATAAAATATTACACAAACACATGCGCATAGTTTCAATAACTATACTGTGATGCAATAATAATAATAATAATATTAAATGTTTGTAACATGTCCGTGACGAACGGAAATAGAGAACAAAAACTACACAGGCGCTGCTTTACGAGTCGCCGCTCCTCGCTTCTGCAATAAAGGGGGGCCGGTAGCCAAGTGGGCTAGCGCATACCACCTCGGAGCAAGTGCATGCATCGAAAAATCGTGCTGCAGAACCCAGGACTCTTGGGTTCAATCCCCACCCTTGCCCGTTTCGATCTGGATGAGCATCGTACCGACGTGCGGTCGTGTATCACTAACTGCGTGATGTACATTAAAAACTGCACTGGCTAAAATTTCTCATCTCCAGCTGAGAGACAGTCGCTCGTTGAGGCCGATTCAGGCTGTATAAACATACACACACCAACTTTTTTTATCTTGTACAAAAAAGAAACAGTTCAATCATACAATAGCGCATATAATATCCCCATGGCACCCCTACTGTGCAAACCTTTAGATGAAAGACAACAAACATAATCAGTTATCCCTTTTTTCTTTTCACGTATTAAAATCGCTTCGACTGATTGCATTAATTTTTTTTGTTTCATCTTGGGCTGATTTTATGTGCTATTTATGTCGTTTTTATTCCTACCCACTTTCCTACTGTAATGCTTCAGTGCTGCAGGGTTTTCTGAAAATTAATTAATTAATTAATTAATTAATTCTGCACGCCTTCAAGTCTCTAACACAACGCAAATATAAAAATATTGCACGCAGCGAAGCAAAACAGAATGTCTTGATTTTTCATGATCTTACGGTCAAGGTCAATATACACAAAATGTGTTCCCGGGGCAATCTCCGAAATGTGTAATAAACGTTGCAATTTTTTTCGTGATATTTTATTTAAAGTTTTGTCCTTTTTATATATGATGGCGGTGCCCACCATCACATAAAAAAAGTCTTGGATTTATAGTTTCTTCGTATAAACTGTGTGAACCGGAACGCCGAACGCTCGCCTGGTGAAGTTTGCGTTCAAATAGAGACCAACCTGGTAGGTAGAAAGCCACCTAACTTGGTGCCTACGTTGCTGTTCTTTTTTTGTTTTAATACGTAATAAAGATATATAGTAAACCCTTTAATTGGCACAGTGGTAGAATGTCGAACTCACAATCATGGTGCAGTGGGCTCGATTCCCGTTGGGACGCGCTTTTAGCATGTCGTTCTTCCTTCTCAATTCGCCACTCCTTTGTGCAGATTGTCCTTTGCGGCACGTCTTACGCATTTCGTAACGGTTTCCGCGACGCTCCATCATACTTTCTTCGGGGCCCCGAGCCTTCAAATACATTCCTCGTTAACAAATGAATAAAATTTTACGTTTCGTTTATCGAGCATCGAGCTCCGTAGAGAAACCAAGCCGAAGGACGTTCGCTCGGTTTGATTTCGTCGCCAGTAACCGTTCATTCGAGACGTTCGACTTTGGCGGCGTGAGCACGACCTCTCCACAGACCGACCGAGACGGAGACCTCGTCTTCGCGATGATCCGCCAAAACGAGCGTGCGACGACAGCCGTCGAAAGGAAAAGTGCCGCTCGGTCGTGGCCAGTTTGGCAGGCCGAAGAAGAGGAGGGCTTCCCCTCCGAGCATCGGCCGAGCAGGAAGTAGCCGAGGGGGAAGTGGTGGCACGAGTGCTTGTTCTGCCGAGGCGGCGCATGGGGGCAGCTGGTCGACGGACGCAGAGGCGCTTTCGCTCGTTCTCTCCGCGTGAGCAGAGGGAGACCAGGGTGTCTCGGAGTCGGCGTGCATGTGTTCTTCTTCGGACGAGGGACGTCGGGGTTTCGGAGAAAGGGCTACGCGGTCGTGCGACGGAAGTGGCTTCCTCGGCCCTGGAAAACCGACCGGCTCTAATGAGGCTGCACCGCGCACGACTGTGATCTCGTGCCACTGGTTGCGAGAGTGTGCCACAGCGCGGGCAAACATTTGAGGGGATCTGCTGCTGAATGCCAAGCCAAGCCAAGCCAAGCCAAATGTGTGTGTGTGTCTGTTTGTTTTTCGCTTTTTTTTATATTAGTTTATACGATTTGTATACATTTATATTCAGCCAGGGCAACCAAAGTTTTTATACAAGACTATTGAATCCTCGGTAATAAAGGGTTAGTTAGCGATCAAAAGTTAGCCAAGCATTCAACATAAATCAAAGGAACAAGGTTGTAAATTAAAAAAAAAGAAAACAACAAAGTTACGCGAAGTAAATAAGCAATTGTGGCTGCCGTTGCTGGACCGCGGTGTCTTACATATGTTGCCTGATCATTGAACTGTTTTCCTTGTGTGTCGTAGGACGAACGTCAAATTTCTTGACTGTATACCCTATGAAATATGCTCACGCCCGATTGCTTGTAAATCGGTTTCGAGTTCGTGATTCTCGCGTAATAAATATATTTAAAATACCGATGACTCAATGTGTTCCCGCGCCGCAGCTCGAAGCACGCGTGCAGCGAAAGATCGCGCTGCAGAGTCGAGGGATGCTGGACTCAATCAATGCGGAGTGAAAGCTCGTCCGCTTCTTACGCAGGGATTGCAGTGACTTCAGAACTACGCCGAACTCTGATTGGCTCTAATGGAGGGATAGTGGGTAGACCTCAGTGCTAGCTGCCCTGAGGTCTACCCACTATCCTTCCAATCGGAGCCAATCGGAGCTCGGCGTTCTGACGTCCCCCCGCGGGCTCTCATCTCCTCTCCCCCAGTTTCTCTCCGTATAGTCGCTTTTACTCAAATTAATAGGTTTATTGCGTGATCGGCCCTTTCGCAAACTCGGTAAATGACCCGTACTATTTTAGATGACGTCGAGAAAATCAAGTTTCAAATATGGGCGTATTACAGCGGCGCTGCACTGTTAACTTCCAAGTTCGATCCCCCTCCCCCTTAGGAGTTTTGATGAGAGCCTTTTCATTTTAGCTTAAAATGAAAAATAATAAAACTGGCGATTGCTTGTTCGCGTTAACAGTGTCCGCGCACTGTACGTAACGCGACACTCAAACAAGCGATCGCTGTTGTTGTCGTTGATTTTTTTTTCCATTGGGACTTAAGACTGTCATCAGAACTATTAGTGCGGTTTGAAGTTCTCATTTTGAGGCATTAACTTTATAGATAAAATTTGGTGCCCACCAGTTTACCCTTTCAAAATAAATCGCTAAAAGGCGCCGAAATAGTGCTCTATCTCTTCCAACTTTCGTACCGAAAAGCAGTTTTTTTTTTTTTTGTTTTACTTTTCACTTTTTCATTTTGGCCCACTAAACGATATGCGATTAGTAAAACCCCAAAACAAAAATCATTTATTCTGGCCAAAAAAATTCATTTCATGACCCATTTAAACCAACATTGTCGGATTTCACACTCTGGCATTACTCTATAATGTCCGTCGATGTAAGCAGAATGAACTATAAGATCATCATAGTGAGCGTTGGGCCGACCGTGGAAATCCGACCACGACGGCCCTTTAGTCGTGCACGTCGTGAATAGCGCACGTGAGCAAGGAAACATAAACGCGGTGTTCGCTGCAAAACGTTTTATTAATTTTTTTTTTTTTTTTTTTTTTAATTTGAACGGATTTTGAGGTGAATGCATGTCTATGGAAACAGCTGGAGCTCGTTTGTATAACCAGCGCGCGATGCTGCAGCACTCATTAGTAAGCTCACGTGTTCTTCGGGCCGTTGTTCGACCTTATAGCTGGGCATAAATGCCGACGTTCACGGATCGTTACCGAAGCGCGTTACGCGGCTTGCAAGTGATGCGATGCCCACTTCTCTGCGATGGCGTCTGCTAACAAGTTACCTCGGCATCGTCGCCAGAATGGACGTAACCTTTAACCCTCTTTCGGCCTCAGTCTCGCCCTTTTACGCAGGCCGGCACTCGATTGAATGTACGGCCTCCCTGTTGGGGCCTCGTGTGCAGGCAACCCCGTGCAACATCCACGTGAGGAGCGGGAAAAGGAAGGCGGAGGATGAACCCATCCGACACTACACAGACGTTGTGAATTGGATGTGCAAGTGGATTACAAAGGTCAAGGGAATAAGGAGTGCACACCGGAAACGGAGACGAAGGAGAAAGAGATGGTGGGACACAGAGGTGGGAGAGGCAAGAAACCGGAGGAAAGCAGCGTGCAGGAAGCACGGTGAAGCAGTCAAATTGAGGGGGCAGAAAGAGGATATTCTCAAAGCATGGGAAGAATACCAGGAAAGGAAGATTGAGATCTCGACTGTGGTGCAAAGAAAGATGAAGAAGGTAAACCGACAATTGCTTGAGGAATTGCGAAGCAGTGGCAGAGATGCCCCAACAAAGTTCTGGCAACATGTCAGGGGTGAAGAGAGAGGGGCAGAGCCTAACCCGACAGCAATAAGGGATGCCACGAGCGGAGTAGTCCTGACTGGACAGGAATGTATCAGGCACATCGCTCTAGCAATGGCGGAGAGCTTCGAAGAACCAGATGCAGTAAGACAGAGTGACCCCCTGAGGGACAGCACGAGAGGTACCCAACAGCGCCGAGCTATATCCCAGGGCGAGTTGAACAGGGCCATGCAACGCATGGATGGTCACACGGCAACGGGTCTAGATGACATTCCAGCAGGCCTTCTGAAGAAAATGGGAGGAAAGTCCAGGGAACAGCTCCGAGAGAAGCTCTCCTGCGTGATGGAAACGGGCGACATACCGGAGGACTGGAGGAGACCCCTAATCAGGATACTGTACAAGAGGAAAGGAGACAAGCTCATCCTGAAAAACCACCGTCCGATAACAGTGACCTCGGCACTCTACCGGATTTTCATGCATGTACAGAAGGAACGCCTACAGAGCTGGGCTGAGCACGAGGGTATACTCGGGCAACTCCAAAATGGATTCCGTAAGGGAAGGAGGCTGGAGGACAACTTGTTCGTAATCACACAGGCTATGGAGATCGCCAACCATGAGCAGAGGCCTCTATACCTTGGCTTCTTGGACATTTCCAAGGCGTATGACTCTGTGAACCATTCGCTGCTTTAGAGGGTATTGGAGGAGTTGGGAATGCCTGTGGAATGGAGGGACCTACTCCAAAAGGTATACAGAGACAACAGTGTTGTGGTTCAGTGGGGGGCAGGATTCACCGAGCCCATAAAGGCCACAAGAGGACTGAGACAGGGGTGCCCGCTTTCACCACTTCTGTTCATGCTGTACATTGCAAGACTGGAGAGAGCACTGGAGGACAGTCGCTTGGGTTTCAGGATGTGCTATGGTGAAGAGGGGAGGCAGGTAGATCAGAGGATCCCTGCCTTGATTTATGCGGATGACGTGGTGCTTATGGCGGGGTCCTTGGAGGAGCTTCAGGAATTACTGGACACCTGTGGAGAAGAGGGAACCACCCTGGGGCTAACGTTCAACCCCAGCAAGTCAGGAGTCCTTGGGGCAGGGGTGGAACAACGGGAAACCCAGGAAACTGAGGATGCCCCTACGCAGCTGTCGCAGAAGGTGAACATTCAGGGACAAGAGATAGAGTGGAGGACCGAATATAAGTACCTGGGAGTGACGCTGCAGTCGGGACAAAAGTACCTCGAACAACATGAAGTCGAGCTGCGGACCACGGCAAACAAACGCAAGGGCTACCATGGGATGCAGGGGAATGTGGAGTTTCAGCCGGTACGAGACGGTGCGGGCACTCTGGAAAATGGTGGCGGTGCCGGGTTTGACCTTCGCCAATGCCGTACTGTGCCCGTCGGCACGTACACGAGAACATCTGGAAGTGAGGCAGCGAGAGGTGGGTCGCCTGGCGCTGGGAACACACCGAAACACCACCAGTGAGTACGTCCAGGGCGACAATGGCTGGTCCTGCTTTGAAGCCCGTGAGGCCAGCAGCAAACTGATTTTCGAGCGGCGTCTTTGCACTTTGCCAGAACAACGATGGGCTCGCCAGGTGTTCAAGTACATCCACCTTCGAAGCATCAACACCCGGTGGGTAAAGAGAGTGAACAAGCTCACGGAGCGATATGACGTGCCACGGGTGCTGCTGTGCGAGGTCGAATCTCCGGGGACGGCGAAACGGGTTCGGGAACGCTTGAAGAAGACAAAAACGACCAGATGGGTCGCCGCGGTTTGCGCGCGATCGTCCCTCGCCGTCTACAGTGCGGAGAAGAAGAGCATTGTGCGCGAGGAATTCGTCGACAACTCGAGGGGCAGTCGGCTGCTATGCGAGGCACGAAGTGGAGTGTTGAGGACACGCCATCTGAGGCCCAAGTACACGCCGGGGATGGACGGTACATGCCAGCTATGCGGCCAGCAGGAGGAGACAGCCGAACATGTCATAATGGAGTGCCGAGAGCTGAGGCCGCCAATGCCACCAGATCTGGTGGATTATGCGGTTGCGCTGGGGCTGAAGAGGTTGGGAACGACACCATCGACAGGGCAGGAGCAGACGACGCAGACGACGTGCATCGATGAAGTGGGAAGTCGAGACCATGGTGGCCAGCGCGGCCAGCGGGAAGATGTCGGCGTCCTCGGGGTGGTTGAAATCACAAAGCGAAGATTGGAGGACTGGTTGGGGAAAACTGTGAGGAGGGTGGAGGGCAATAGCAATCAAACTTAGCTTTTTATTTTTTTTGGCTAGATCCAGTTTTGTTAAAACTGTGATCGCCCGATACAAAGGGTTAAGCCACCATATCCATATCCATATCCATATCCATATCCATATCCATAGAAGGTATGCGTAAAACCCGTAAGGTGGAACACATGGAGAGCTGAGGTGTGACGTCGGAGTAGCTAAGGTGTCATTTCGGAACAAATGGACTGAATGAACGGTAAAGGTGCGTGTGTGCACTATACAGTGAGTATAGACGTTTCGTATTAAACCGAGTAACACACCGGACGAAAATTAATGAGGGAGTATTAAGGAGTGGGCATTTCAGAGGGGAGCGTGTTTTCATACGTCGCTTCGGTATAAATAGTCCCACGTGCTAAACGAAAAGCGTCGAATAAACAGGGACAAGGAAGTAAACAAGACGAAGTGCACTCTCAAGTAAAGGTTTATTGAAACAAACACGCACTATTAAAACCATCTTTCGGCTATTCGTTTGGAAAATAAAACTCTCTATTGTCAGGTGCATTGACGGGGCACTAACGCACTTGCTTTTCCCTTGCTTTCTAATACAGAATGCATCGTAAAATTTTAAGGCAGTCTGCGTATCTCTCGAGAATTGTTGTTTGTGCTAATTCTGGGTCACATGGGCACTGCCATGGGCATCCCAAATGGGCACTGTCCCCAAGCACTGCCAGATTACCCGAAGGGACTGTCTTACTGACCACAGTGGCGTCATAAGGGCCCGGGGGGGGGGGGGGGGGGGGGGACCGCCCCGGGTACAGGGCTTAGGGGGGTGTGGCGGCGGGCCACGAGAGCGGGAGAGGGGGGGGGGGGGGGGGGAGGAGCCGCAGTGGGACATGCGTGAGCCAGGGGGGCGGGAGGGGGGGGGGGGCGCGGCGGGCTACAGCCCCGGGTGCCGCTTACCCTCGTGACGCCAATGACTGACCACCATGCATATTATCTCACTACCATGCATGACGAAGCATGTTCTCTTGCTGGCTTGTTACCTCTTTATCAGCTGCCCGTGGAATGTTTTGGCGTAGTGCCGAAAATGGCCGCGTCGATATGGAGCGCGGTCGACGGCGCGAAACCGCAAAGTGTCCCACTAACAGCTATCGCTGTAATAGCGCTGTAATAAGGCAAGCTGTAAATTGCACCCGCTTTCCACGTGAGAATATAGAAGCGCGCACAACCAAGACCGCCGGGCATCGACAAAGTGGCGTGGCCGAAACGCCCTCCTTGCTGCTCAAACGTTATATCGTTCCCTAATAACCTCTTCACCTTTCCGGGCGGATGTCGAAACGCTGGCACCTTGACAACTTACACAGACCGATGAATTACAAGTCTCGAGTGCGGCACTCGCGCCTCGTTTGTGGGGTATCGTCTCACTGCAGGAACAAATTAACCATCAACGCCGTCCACAGGCTCTTCAAGTAAAACCATTGTTACCAAATGACCCGAGAGTCGCCAACAAGTCTCAACGAAAGAAAAATATTCATTTTGCTTCCTTTTCCGGGAACCTGACCGTGGATTTGACGCTTGTATGGCAACCAGTCAGGAGCTTTATGTAGCAGTTTGCGCACGAAGTGAGGGTATGCCTGCGACGTAATATCTACAGGAGAGGATCTTCCCCGCCAAGAACCAAAGCGTCATTCACGCGGACTGCTGTGCCAGTAGCCGCAATCTGAGAAACGAAAATTTTCCAGCAACAGCTGCAAAACAACATCAAGTTGGCAATCGTATTGATTTTATCATGCTAATTTTTAAACAGTTGTAAGTGGCTTCGTTTGTACATCCTCAATATCAAAACAGTATTTGGCAAAGTCGTGAAGAAAATATTTTCATAGTTAATTTTACGAGAGATACGCATATTCGTTGATTCGCAGTGACCATTGACCTCTCTTCTTAAATAGCCCTTCCAAAATTTAACTCTGTCTTTTTTTTCTTCTTTTCTTTTCTAGATACGTCTTTCATTTGCACCGTTTTGTTTATATCTTATTTCGAAACAGACACTACGTTGTTAGGCAATTTCGGGAGTAACGAGAGGGTGGGCATGAAGAGTATTCTGGAAAATGAAATTTACAAAATCGTGTTTTTCAAATTAAATATATTTATGAAAACATGACACAAAGAGGGAAAAAACCGCCCGCGTGTACCGACCTGCCCCATGCCTGCAAAGTAGTCACGGCACGGCAATCAACTTTTTACCACCTCATGATGATATACCTATAGGTAAGGACTTAGTGCGTATACCCTGTCGCGTGGTCTGGGCGGTGCGACCTAAATCGCAACAGCTACAGGCGTTGAAACGTAATACTACATCCCCGAGGAGGCTTCTGAGATCGCCTAATTATGGCGATACCTCACTCTGTGGGCATCCTAGAAATCCACAAATCATATTGATGCGCGGCCGATTTCCCTATTAAAAAAACAATCAAAGATCTAAATTATCTCCGGCGATGGGAGGAGCATTGTGCCGGCAGCCAGGACGGCATGTGACCAATGAAAACGCGACATTTCGTTGAGATTTCTAACGTTGTTATTACAAAATGTATATGCTCTTGTAGATCATGGAAACAACTAAGACTAGTCTAAAATTGTTAGTTCTTTCGTGGAGAGAGAAGATAATACTGAATTATTCGCCTCAAAAAACAGCGAACTATTGTTGTTGTTGTTGTTGTTTTTTGTTTTGTTTTGTCTTCCGCAGGAGTGATGTGTCCGGTCGTCAGCTCTCGAGCGCGCGCTCGCTGGGTATAATCGTGGTCCGGGCTGTATGGTCGGAGGTGAAATCGGTGTGTTGCGATCTGTGATTGCTTTTTTAATGGGGAAATCGACCGCGTATCATGGTTTAGGGATTTCTAGGATGCTTAGGGCCAGTAAAGTGAGTTATCGCCATATTTAGGCGATCTCAGAAACCTCCTCAGGGCACTTTAATTCAACTTATAAAGAGGTAAATTTATTACGCTTCGCGAAGAGCCGAGCTTTCTTCGACTACGGTCCTCGAGGTAAAAACGTGTTTGGTAGCTAACCAGAGAACGTCTCTTGCACAAGAGGCGACCACGCGTCTGTGTGCTCACCACGAGATGCCCATGCCACGTCGTGCACAATCCCCTCCAAAGGAAGGTCAAATTACGCGCACGTGCGAGAGGTAGATTAAACAACAAGAGGCGTGTCGTCAAGAGCGCGCTAGCTTCCGGGCTTGCTTAAGCATATATGCGCCCCAGGCCGTGCAAACATGCCGGCGGCGCTGGGCGACTTTCCAGGCGAGCGAAACCGAGCCGGGTATAGCGCTAAATGCCGCGCTGCTCCTTCCTTGTCTTTTGTTTGCGTTCCAGCATGTTCAATCGGAGCACGATCGGCTCCTTCCGTCACCTGGCCTCCCCATGCAAGACGACGGACTGGGTGCCAAGTCGCCGCTGCTGGGGCACACCGGTCACGTTTCCAAACCAGAATTCGCTGTATTGTACACGGGTGCGTACTTATATACGCGGAGAGCGCAAGGGCGTGACGGTATGCCCACGCGATGATTCCGACATCTCTCGAGTGTTTGGGTCCCCGCTAATCACTCCCCTCGAGCTGCACATTTCCAATGTATTCCGATGGGAGGCAGTCGGAATCGGCGCAAAGCTGGCGATCTTAGCACTCGATCCGTTCGCGCTTCGGGGTGGCAAGCGCTAGTTCACCGATTTATCACCTCTCGTTTCTCAATAACTTTATTAGGTGTACGTAAAAAGAATATTACAACCGACTTCTTCTTTTTCCCCCGACTTAGAAAGAAAACAAGAATTATAGCCACATGTGCATACTATCGAGTACGAATGAAATGCGAAGAGCGGTGCGTGTGGCCTACGACGATACATGCTGAGCTATCGTGAGGAATCTAGGAACTGATAAAACTACGGGATGGAAAGGGGGCTACGAGGGTGTGTGCCTTCTCCGATGTGCATGTAGCCCCTCTCTCCAGTCTGCAGTTTTATCAGTTCCTAATTGCCTCAAAGTTGAGCAGCAAATATCGTATGCCACGCACTCCGCTGTTTTCATTTCATCCGTGCCCAAGAGTACGTCTTGTTTGCTGCGAGTTGGCGAGATCTCCGACCGCCGTGATTGGCCAGCGCCAAGGTCGAGCCCGGAGGTCGGTGATCTCGCCGATTGTGGTTCATAAATAAAGTAAATAAAGTGGTCCGGTATTTTGCCCCAACCTGCAGCCACGTCAACATTCAAAATAGCGGACATCACAAAAAAAGGGTTTATACGATACAGAAAATGTTATACACTAAGCGCCAGACACATGAACGATAAACTGAACGACCCGCCATTTGACGCTTTAAAACGTGACCTTCGAGTTATCCGGCGGTGTGGAATTTGCAGAGCGGCAATTTTGTTGAAGCGTCGGAGGTTTTATCTTGCATGTGTCTAGCCCCTCATGCGCTGCAAATTGTCGCCAACCCTTCTAAATGCCCCTTGAGAAAACCATTCAAATACTGCTCTGGAAATGCGCGAATCAGTCCATGTCCCGTACAATACAACAAAAACAAACAAAAAAACACGAAGGTCATGAGCCGAAATTAAATTCGAATCCCGAACCTCGATACTTCGCATCCCGCATTCCCTGTGTAGACCACTTTCAGGTAAAGACCATTTTATTTTCGAACGCCACCAGGCGGTGCTCCAGTTTTTGACGCCCCAGCTAACTTCCGGATCACAAAAAGAATGAACAAAGCCCACCTTAACACCGCTGCTTGAAACGTCCATGAAACATTTAAGCACCAATCATCCAGGTGATCGCCAAAAGATCCAAGAAGCGCATGATCTGTTCATTCTTTTTCTAATATTCTTGTAAACCAACTTGTCTCCCCCAACACATTAAATCGTACAGCCGATGGCTCTGGCTAAATCTCCAACTTTGTTGTCCGTATAGCGTCTATACTTTCTAGCACTGGTAACATAAGCAAGCTAGACTGCAGGCTTACAAAGACGGAGAGACCGGAAGTTGCTTGGGACGCAAGCAGCGGTTAATTTTTGTAAGTAGCAAAAGGGTCGATAGCATACTTTTTTGTCGAAGCTCTGAAAGCACAAAATATTGCCGCGTGCGTGACGAAGTTGGTGACAACGTGAACGGTTGCCACCCGTCGAGTGTTCAAACCCCACTCCGCCTAGTTTTGTTTTAGAGCGCAGCTCTTAGGGGCCCGTTTCCGGCTTGAGCGGCGTCGCCGTCGGCGTCGGCGTCGGCGTAACCGCGCGGTGCATGTTGGGACATGCACCGCGCGAGCCCCCCCCCCCCCCCCCCGAGCGGTGCATGTTGGGACATGCACGGCGCGAGCCCCCCCCCCCTCCCCCGAGCGGTGCATGTTGGGACATGCACGGCGCGAGCCCCCCCCCCCCCCCCCCCGAGCGGTGCATGTTGGGACATGCACGGCGCGAGCCCCCCCCCCCCCCGAGGTCACGTTACCCCCGTGGTCATGTGACCCCCCCCCCCCGAGGTCACGTGACCCCCCCGGAGGAGATTGAAGGATGAGGGGAGGAGGAGAAGGAGGAGGATGAGGAGGGGTATACCCTCCCCTGAGTACCCTTCCCTCCTCCTCCTCCTCAAGAGCTGCGCTCCAATTCGGCGTTACAAGGAGTTGTAAACGGCTTTCATTTTTTGTTTTGTTTTTCTATTACTTTTTTTATCAGTTTCATGTTTAACCCATTCTCGGCTGTCCCCGTGTGTTTTTGTTCAGAACATTTTACCGCGTGTATAACAGCAGCGGTAACTCGTTGCTTGGGGTCAGTCGCCCTTTCATAGCCGTCGCTGGATGTACGGTGCCCTCTTCTTTTTTCGCGGCGGGCACACGTTCACCTTATGAAATATTTATATTCAGTTTTAAAT
This sequence comes from Ixodes persulcatus, assembly GCA_013358835.2. NCBI lineage: Eukaryota > Metazoa > Arthropoda > Arachnida > Ixodida > Ixodidae > Ixodes > Ixodes persulcatus. The sequence continues at coordinate 484,790 of JABSTQ010011334.1, read as the reverse complement.
TCATCTCTCTTTCTTATACGTGATAATATGATGTTGTACACGTGCACACACTTGGAAGTGAATCAGTTTCAGTCTTAATAACCAGTTCGATTGTCTCTTGAGCACCCTACTGCGGAGCCTTTACAATTCTACCAAAAGAGAGCATCATTCATTCTCAGATGTTTCGCGCGGATGCGCGAAAACAAATTCCAAACTTATTTATTGATTTATTTTATTTTTATTTTTCCAGCGTTTTTCTCGAAAATTTCGTCAAGTACCGAATGTCAACGGGTCTCGAAGTTCCGTCAATTCGGTGCATCACGAAGGAGAAGTTTTTTTTTTTTTTAATTTATTTATCTTTTATTTAATTGTTTTCCGCGGGTTACCAGGAAACGAGGCCTTTCACCGTGGGGCACACGGCCGGTGTACAGCGAGTTACACGTCACGTGACGATGCCGGCGAGAAGAGGAAAAACGACCGTGCTCCCCTCCCTTTCAAGAGTGCCGGTCGGTCCGGCTTCTCCAACTGGGTCAGACGTAGCTCGAGCGCAGCAGCAGCAAAGACTGCGAAGCGCTTCACGCTCTGCTCACCGCTAAGCTGACAGTGCGGTGGGATCCCACACGCTCGCCGGACCAAGCAACCTTTCATCACCTGATACCAGCAAATCGGTGGCCGAATGTTTTCTATAGCGCACCACAGCTCAGAGCATATGTGGAATCAAAAGCTTGCGTTGCAGAACCCAGGGATCCTGGGTTAAATCCCCGCTCCTGCCCGTTTTCATCTGGACAAGCATCGTGCCGGTGTGCAGTCGTGCATCGCTACTGCATGATGCACGTTGAAGACACCACGGTAGCAGTGGTGATCTACTGGCTTGAATTCTCGCCCATAGCGAAGACACCAGACGCCCGTTGAGGCTAACTTCCCGCTGCCTTAAAAAATCACGCAACATAAAAGTACAGTTATTAGATAGTTTTAAAATAAGGGGACCCCCGCCCTTTTACGTCCCCCAAACAACTTAATGGGCTGCAGTACGCGTGCGCAGTGCGACGCCCCAACTCTTTAGGGGACCCCAAGCTCTCTATTACCCGACCACGCTTTACGCGCGTGGGATATGGAACGGAGCGTGGCCACTGATCACGTAGCGAAAGAAAGGCGTACGACTGCTTCAACGAGCACGTAACTTCTGCCCCACTGTCAGCTTAGGAGTCAAAGGAGTGTGTAATCCCACGAGAACCTCTTCTCTCAGAACCCCACTGTGGCGTCGAGTATGCGGAAAGAAAGCAAATATTTACTCCATTCGGGGAAACGTGGGTGCCGCGCTATCAAAGGTGTACTGGCCGCGCGAGAGGGGATGACTCTATGCGTGTACGAGCACTCCCGCGAGAAACTCCATTCTACGGGGCTGCCAGCTCGCGCTCACGAGTTGCGCAACGCCGCTCCGAGCGCCCGAGCTCTTACGACAGAGTGCAGAGCACGGCAAAGTCAGCACGAACACGCGGTCGCTTGCGTTTCTCGTTTTGCTCCTGCCAAACTCTCCTCATCATTTACTCTATCTCTCTCTTTCTCTGTCTATCTCGCGCTCTTCTTTTCCTCTTACAGCTGAAAGGTCTCCCTCATTAAAACTCCTAGCGCAGCGGAATGCGCGACATCACTTCATATAGTAGAGGGGAGGGGCAATATATATATACTCGCAAGAATGCATTGAAATAGAAATACAAAGTATCTCGACAAAATGGTATTCAATTGAAAATGCTTTCTATACTTCGTTTCACCTTATGTGCGAGCGAAGGCAAAGCTGGAAGCGCGAGCGCGAAAGTTCCGTGCGTTCAGGCTTTGCTCGAGCGCGCGAGCTCGGCAGAAACGCAAAAAAGCGCTGGTCTCGCGCTTCTAGCTTTGGCTTCGCTCGCAGATAATGTGAAACGAAGTATAGACAACTATTTAAAAGCAAGATACAAATATGACGACGGTATTTGATTATCTTTGAATAATTTTACAAATTACGTTTTTGTTTTCATATACTGACATATTAGACTTAAATTTAACCCAGGTAAGAAAAATAAGACCGTGCCAAAATAAACTGTGGAGTCTATAAAATATGCAAAAGTCAAGCGCTAAAAAAAGTATGCACATCTAGAAATAAAAATTTGTTTGTCGTAATTTGATAGGCGGGTACAACACCAGGGAAAACAATCAATTCAGTGGGATAATAATTTCAAAGGCTGAGTAATACACCAAATCCTTTTCAAACAACATGTCGTTAATGTGACGGTGCAAAAAAAATAAATCACTCGGCCAAAAAACTAAAACATTTTACTCATCCCGCTCATTCCGTGTTCTACTCTCTACCTTTTTCTTCGATGTTTATTATGTGCAAAGCGCAGCAAGTGCCATGCTCTTCGCATATGGCTCTCATCGCGAAGAGTGTCCAGTGTCCACTATCGCATTTGATTGCCATGTACAATGCCCAAAATTTAATTTGGGGCAGTATTTGAAGTACATGTATCTGAAATACTCCATTTTCAGTATTTAAATACAGTTGCCAAATACATTACCCAATATGTAACTTAATACGAAATTCAAAATACTCAAAGTATGTTAAAACAGGATTTTATATTATGCCTAGTTATCTCCCCTTGTATTGCCATTCGCCTTGTTGTAAATATAAATTTGAACTTCGTTCGTTTCTTTTACTTGTCCGTTGTGTTTAGCGCTTTTACCCTCGGAAATATGGATCACCAACTAGCCCAAGTGCATACCCTTCTACAGTGCAAAAGAATGTCCGTAACGTTACCGAAATGCACTCTAAAAAAAGTCTGCGCGTCTACTTTCCCGCACAACACTCGGAGAGCCAATCACTGCAACTTACGGAGGCAGCTCAGCGAATGACGATGCCGAAACATACGCTTAGACTAAAAAACGCTGTCTAAGTTGTGACAATAAGCAATGCAAAACGACACGCTTGCATTGCTTAATGTCACAACTTACTCAGACTGCGCTTTCTGGTCTAAACATATGTTTCGGCATCGTCATTCGCCGAGCTGCCTCCGTAAGCATGCGGTGATTGGCTTTCCGAGTGTTGTGCGGGAAAGTAGACGCACGGGATTTTTTTTTTTTTTTTTACAGTGTAGTTCTTGAGTTTGTAGGGTTTTTAGAGTATGGCGATGAATTCCCTTTTAAAGCGTTCCTCCTGGCACGTTAGGCTTGCACCCCGGGTGTCACCAGAACGCGCGCTGCCTGATCGCAATCCGACCCGCACATATTTCGACCGACAAGTTAAGAAACGCAGGATGTGGCGAGTCCCTATGACATCTCATTATCGCACCAGAACCAATGAGATTGCAGCATCAGCCGATAAGGACGCCTTATAACCAATCACAAAGCAACGTAATTAACATAATTAGGTCACGCGATTGACACAACGTAATTAATATCATAGGCCACGCCCTGCCTTTCTCGAGCATGTCAGTAGAAAAGTTTAGAAAACCGTCTTTGTTTCGGTTTTTTTTTTTTGCACATCCGGTACGGTGCGATGGGCCCTCCGGTAAGAACTGCGCATGCGCGAGCCCTTTGCGGTAGCGCATGCGCAGTTTGTACCCGAGGGCCCATCGTACCGTGTCGAATGTGCAAAAACGGTTCCCTAAAACACTCTAATGACTACAGTGGTAATTACTATTTACCCGAACGTTCTTCAAAATGCCCGTGCGGAAAGCACGCGATGCAGTAACCTGAACCATTGTCGTATACGGAACGGCATTACAAAGAACGACTTTCCAGGAACGCGTTCCGTTTTAGGAAGAACGGACACACGGTTCATTGTGCGTCGTTGGAACTGGCACGAAAAATTGTTACGTTTTCTTTCTTTTTTTTTTCTTTTTACGGGAACGGTAGGGAGGAACGGCGTTCCTTTTGGTAATTTTACCCGCATTTAGTAGGTATTTAGGGCATTTTTATTATGGGCTATTTCAACCTCCGAATTCGAGTGATGGGAGGTGTGACTGAGAGAGACAGTCGAGAATCAAGAGCTGGAACAAATTCGATTGTGACGACTCGACACGTTTATAGTTCGATGCGGATATTTTTGCTCGCTCGCTTGATTCCGGCACAACAGGAAGTTTTCGTAGATGGTTTTCGTCGTCCTGCAACGCTTTCCGCAACCCGCTACGATACCCGGAACTCTACAGTCAAGGCCATCGGCCCGCAGGCACAGTAGCGGCTTCTTCGTTGCGGAGGGCTTAACGGAGGGGAAAACGTGGTCTACGAAAACTCCCTAATGTAAAAGGGCCCGTTATCATCCTAGAAACGTAACGGGAACGCGATAGGGAGTTTTCATAGATCGTTTTCGCCGTCCCGCGACGCTCTCCGCAACCCACTACGATACCCGGAACTCTACAGTCCAAGGCCATCGGCGCGCAGTCGCAGTAGAGGTTTCTTCGTTGCGGAGGGCTTAGCGGAGGGTGTTGGGACCGAGCTGTGTCCGTGGTGGTGAAGGGGCGACTCGAGCTTTGCAGCACCTGTGCATGGACGCCGCCATAACCAACCTTCAGTTTTTGTGCGCTCTTATTCTGTTCGCTTCACTTCATCATTGCCACAGCAGGACAGGTTATTGCCACTTTAAGTGCTACTGTGTCCTTCTCCCCAGCATAGGCCTCTGTGGAGGCTCGTCAACGCCCATTTCCGTGGCTCGGCATCTCGGTAAGACAAGAGAAGGTCGGCTATGGCGGCTCAGCCTGGCGCGTGTGTAATGAACCGCGATCTCGCTTGAAAAGTACACTGTTTATTTACATTATGTACTGTTGGTTCCAAACCAGAGGAGATGATCGAGAGTGCAGTGAACGGGCCTCTATATAACGAATACTGGGATTAAGGGACCGCACTGCCATTGGTCAGACGGCTCGGCATTCCCTCGCGTGATGTGAAGTTCATGGAAGTTTCCTTCAGAGTCGGAATCCTGGTGCCGGTGTATGAAAGTCAGCCAGACGGCAGTATCCCGCTGCTCTGGTGCCTGCGGCCCCATAAGCCGAGAGTGACTCACAATAGACGCGTACACAACACGCGGCACTCGAGGTCAGGATCGAGTGTTGTTTCCTTTTCGAGGAGAGCCGGGGCCTCGGAATGCAGCCACGGGCACTTGCGTCGTCCACTTAGCCGACCAAGGTTAAGGTGCCTCAGGCAGACGGATCCGACCAAGGTTACGGTCCCGCAGGCAGAAGAAAGCAGACGCGTCGGAATGCAGCCACGGGCATCGTCCGCCGAGCCGACTAGGTTTAAGGTCCCGCAAGAAGACGGAGCCGTAGACACGATTCATCACCGGCACGGTTCCTTCCTGGGGCTTGTTTCACTCTGAAGGGGCCGATTTCAACACCAGACATATAACAGAAGGCAGTTCACAACAGCAGGCTGGTTGACCTCATGCGCCGATTTAACCCCGCCACGGGCCATTCGCAACAAGGGAGGAGCGCAGTCTAAGAAACCTCCCTATTGACACACTGTAACTCGTCACGAGAACTCGTTCCAAGATTGAGGAGGAAGGAGAAACGAGCTATTCGCTCCTGTTTCGATGGAACGTGTAAAACACTGATCTGAACCCGTTACACGGACATTTTAGCGACAGCAGGCTTCGCGTTACAACGGCCTTGAACGAAAACAGCTGTAAGCCGAAGCCTAAGTCGAGAGTTTACGAATGACAGAAAGGTGGTTGGTATTGTAGTCACTGGCAGAATAAGAAACGCATGACGTCGTTTGTTATGTCCACACTTCTTCATGATTGGTTTTTCTTACTAATCGAATAAACAGGAAACTTTCGTTGGCAGTGGATCAGAAATAAGGCGCTCAAGACTCACCCCGTCCGGCGTTTCTTAATCTGGCAGTGACTGCGTTTTTTTAACGCTGAACGTGTTTTATGGCTGGCACCTAACCGTTTCCGTTTATCACTCCGCGCTGACAGAACCAGAAAACGCGAGAGCCAGCCGAACGCTGTCGAAGCGCATGTCTCCTCATTGATTGGACACGCGCGTCAGCCGCGCGTCTTGCCGAGGAGATGCGGGTTACCCCCGTGGAACACATTGCGTGATCGAGCACAGAAAGACACCAAGGACGTGTACGTATATCCTAGGACCCGGCATGACGTCATCCTCTGCGACGCAGGAAAAAAACTCAGTCCCAGACTGCCTTGCGCACCGACGCCGCTCTCATCGTCTGCTCGCCGCTCGGTCGGCTCGGTCGGCTACGTTATGCCGGGGTCACACTGCCTCATACATCGTACAAAAGACAGTCTGCAAGCACGAGTGAGCGCAATATCCGTGGTTCGAATGTGCGCGTGCAAAGTTTCTTCTTGAACTCATTGCCATGCGGCATTCGAAGCACTGATCTCGCAGTGGCTCGCGTTCGAATCTGTATGCAGACTGTCTTTTGTATGATGTATAAGCAGTGTGACCCTGACCTTAGGCTTAGGCTACATCTGCTTCGTGCCTCTGACCTGCTTCGTCTGCTCGTTGCTACGGCTTGCTTTCGATACCATCGACGCGCGTAAGCGCAGTCAAAACACGACGGAAGACAAAGATCGCGATGCCGGAAGCGGAGCTCTTGCGGCATTCTTAACCCGGTGCGATTATCAGCGTTCGTGCGTATTCGCAACTTTCACTACCTATAAGGGGCGCACTGTCGCATAACAAAAGCGCTGTCATCTCGATGATCGTCGTAGAACAGCGGTACGAGGTTGGGTCTGCGAAGCATAAGTAATTCTAGTTTTGCTATATACGAGCAGTATTAGAGCCTACATTATTTTTCCACGTCAGCAAGGTGTAAGCAAGTAGCGTTACTGTGAAGCCAAGCATCCAGGAACTAGGGAGTGCGATTCTCACACCGCGGTTTCACCATCGCTGAAAGTTGCGAATTGTCTCTGATATACAGCTTTTCAAAGCCGCGCTGACGACGAGCTATAGACGGCAATCCCAGCGCGTTTCGTATACTCTCGTCACAAGCCACCTGGCAGGCATGTCCGGTGTGGGCGACAAAATAAGAATAAAACACTCCCTCATATAAATAGTAAAAAAAAAAATAGAGGGGAGGCTAAACAAGAATGGACGACGGTTACGTTTACCTCCTAAATGTATTCTATTGGCGTGGCGACGGCGAAACTATATGTTTCCGTCCATACTGGAAGTGACGACTCTCAAGATGGCGGCGCTCTTGTGGAAAAGGTCTGTAGAGAGCGTCCACCACACTCCGACTTCCTGCTGGCCAGGCAAGTGTTGGGCTCGAATCCTGTTCGACACTGATTCAGTGGACACGGCCATGTAAAAATGGGGCAAACAACCGCGTTGCCACGGCACTGCCATGGCAACGCGGTTTTTTTCCCTATATTTACATGGAGGCGACCATTAACTGAGTTTTCCATTGGGTGAGAGACTGAGGGGACATTTCGTGGCCACGACAACTTCATCATATGGAGAATACGGACGCTACCTTCTTCTCACTATAACCTCCTTGCCTGCAACGGACCCTACCATGACTCTACACCTAGTGGCGGGGAGATCAAACTATAGGGGGCGCAGCTTCATTATCATCATCATCATCAGAAACAATCGCTGTGGCAAACAACTCCGACGCCAGCACTCGCCTAGCGTACACCGCTTCGTTTCCGCGCTCGCTGCATATTTGTTTGCAGCGATATGGTGCGCACTTGCTGCGTACCGCAGTGCTCGAAGCATGCTTTTAAACAGGGCACATGCAGCGCGGAGGACTGCAATACGTGCGCGTGTCATGTGTTCAAGAACCCCCCCCCCCCCCCCTTTTCCCCACCCTAAAGTTTTTCACATAATAAATTCAAGAGGGAGGTCAGGATATCCGGACCTTCCCCCCCCCCCCCCTTTTTTTTTTTTTTTTCATGGAAGGCAAAACAAGCATGCGCTTGTTTTGCCTTCTACGAGGACTGCGATGACATTGAACACAAGAGGGGCTAGATTGCTTTTATCTAGAAGCCTTTAGAAGAAAATAGTAGTGTTACGTATCCTTTACCAGCCTTGCGTCGTCGTCTTCTATGGCAGCGAATGCACTAATGACCGCGGTCGAAGGGTCTCTTTGCCACACTGCGTTAGTTCCCGAGGTGGCCGCTAGGGAGCGCCACTCGGGAACTAACACTCCTCCCAAACAGTACGGTGCCTAGAACGCGTCTCCAACTGGTGTGTTAACTGCGTCCAAAAAAGTGGTCCTCGATTTCCACCTGATGGCATCATAGAAGTGTAATGCTGTCACCATTCACGCGCTCCTGGCGGCATCTCAACAGTCGTGGTGTAAGTGGCAGACGCCTGTTCTGCTGCAGGTCGCTCTCCAGTGTGGCAGCCCACGGAAGCTTCGGAAGCCAGAAGTTGGGACGCCATGACGACAGCGACACTCGCGTTCGCTTGTGCTACTCGCAGTTTCTAGTTAGCATTTCTACGACCAACCGCCAGGATCGCGACATGCAACAGCATGACACTCCGGCTTCTGTGACGTCATTAGTTGCCCCTTCGCGACCACTTTTGATGTATGGGCAGCATAGGACTCTAAACACACCAGTTAAAGACGCGCTCCAGGCACCATACTAATAGCACGCGCTAAACGAGCGAGCTCCTAAAGCCCCTCTATCCTGGGAAAAGTGGCGCCATTCATTGTTGTAAAAATGCTCGACGCACGTGCCGCGCGCCTCTTCTGGGAAATTCATGGCGTCGGAAATCTAGCTCTCTGCGCTGTGCCGCCATGATCTTCTCAAGGGCTGCACGTTGCACATGTCTCGTGCAATCGACGGCACCTTGCGCTACTTTTGAAACATGAAGGGGCTTTACGAGCTCCGGGCTTTCAGCGTTCCCCGTCGCGCTTTTTTCTTTCTTCTTATTTGTAGTTGTATTGCACTTCGGGGCGCTTTCTGGAAGTCGCAGCGCGGCGCCAGTCTTTCATCTTCTCCGTTCCGTTATATCTCGATCCCGGATTTATGCTGCCGGAGTTGCCGCGGCGCCAGAAACGGCGGCGCTGCGATCGCATCTAGCTCGACTCAGCATCACATTCTGCGTTGCCGCTGCCTTTGGCACGATAGTGGAGGAAAGGGGCAATCTTTTATTAATAATAATAATAATAATAATAATAATAATAATAATAATATATTATTATTATTATTATTATTATTATTATTATTATTATTATTACTTGTCTCTTTCAAGCATGACTAGCAACAGTTAATGGTCTATAGTCCCCACCAGTCCCCCCTAAACAAACAGCCAGTCAACATGGATAGCGTACATAACGAGAACAGCTTTTCGACGATCAGCGAACAATCAATGACCGCCGACGAGAGCCTATCAACGAAGCTGCTGATTAAAAGCGACGCCAGGACCGTCCCCAGGTGCTTCTCTCTCGCGGGATGCCAAGCGAGTGTTCTGCGTTCGCCCGCGCTAATCCGCTGCCACCGATTTATCCCGCTAATTAATCCCCGGCACTCCTTCGCTCGAGCGGTTCCAGATCGGGCATCGGATCGCAGCCGCCGGCGTTGCTTCACTCTCGGGCCCGGCCTTAATCTTCCTAATCCCCGAGCAATGCCTCGACGGGGACCTTTCGCTGTATACGGGAGCGCACAAAGCCCGGACGCTCCAAGATGCTGCCGCCATCATCCTCCCTCTGTCACTGCGGCGTCTCCCTCCAGACGTCCTCTGTTGCGTCCAAGGGGTCCCTGGGACGAGGCGCGGAGACTCGTGAACAACCGCTTATATTCGCGTTTATCATTAGGTTCCGTGTTTCTGAGGTTTCTTTCGTTTGTTTTTTATATAAACAATTCGGTGTATTTTTGGTTATTTGACCTACAGATTCGGTGTTTTTCAGTATCAATATTTTATGTCGGACGAGAAATCGGGGTTTATCGGGGCTGGTGTCGAAGAAAACACGATAAGGACTTCAAATTCTCCTCCGAGGAACGTATGCGCGTGACTCGAATACCTGGGAAGCGTCCCAGTAAATAATTATTGTGTTGAATGTATGTTTATACAGCCGGAAATTAGTCAGCCCTAAAGGGCAACTCCGCTTCAGTTTTGTTCTAAAAAAAACAAAAAAAAAACAAAACAATGCAGTCATCCTGAGTATTCGCGACTCCAACTAACTATAAGTGGCGCCACTCATTTTCTAAAATGGCGGTTATAGTGAGGGTCGAAGATGCGAGTCGCTGTTGAGCCTGCCTAGTGTGCTGGCTTCACTGAGCGACACAAATTATTTCTGGTAATACGAGGAAGCTAGGGTGTTATGAGCGCAGGTCACCTCTTAACCCTGAAAACAAGAACAGTGTTTAGCGTAATATTTACGCGAGGATGCGCGCTTTAATTCTGAAGCGAAACCGAAACTATACCTCTATTTTGGATCTAATTTCTCAATATAGGTCTTAATTTCGGATTCTTTCAAACCTCAAGATGTGTCTCACATCGTAGTTATTTAGTTAGAGAAGTAGCTTCGCGAAATCTTTATTTTGTGACATACATGTTCGATCCAGGCTGATATTTGTAGTTGTTGAAAAAACCAGTGCTGATATTTGTGCGTTCTGGCTGCCTTTTCTCGCTCAGATAATTGTCATGGGAAATAATGAACTGCGGGCCTTTTAATGGGTTTTTGTCTATTGAGACGATTAATTGGTTAACATTATTCCCAGCTCAATAATAAGAGAATAATTCCGATTTTTACAATATGTCCACAAAACGTATAAATATAAATAAACGCTGTTCTCACTGCAATAACCCAAAGACGGAATCCGAGTCAGACAGCTGAAGTGTGTGTGTGTTTTATAGCAACGCGTGACGCAAAGGACTTTATATTACATTCATTGTTTGACTGTTTGTCTATCTTGATAACGATGTCAGAGTTTTTCATATGCTAAAAAGAAAACAAAATTATACCTTTCTTTAAAGAGTATTATGGTTAAATGGCGTATTTTCGTGATCTTGGCTTTATTTGGGACCATACATTGCCGCGATTTGCATTAATAATAATAATATTAAAATTCAGATATTTGAATACGTAATTTTTCAAGCTCTGATTAAATTGTTGCTTCTGATCTAATTTCAAGCGCGCGAACAAATATTACAATCAAAAGTGTGCTAATTATCATCACTGGTGCCAACTGCAGCCTTTTTACTTACCAAGTAATAAAGTAAAAATAGTCTAAAATCAATGAAAACACTCTAGCTAATGTGAGAAACCCATGTAAAATTACATTAATTATGGGTAAAGTATATTTTCCTTTCAAAGTCGCGACTTTTGACAATCGACAAAACAGTCGAAAGTCGCCGCCAATATCCTTTCAGAACAAATGCCCAGATAAAAAAATAATAAAAAGTTCTTTTTTAATTATTAATTTTTTATAACATTTAGTTACTTTCATTTTTACGCTCCGTCGCTTTGCCAATCACAGCCTTTTCAGTTCGAAGGAACGCTTACCTGCTTGCACGTCTGCTCACTTCAGCACGTTTCGTTGGCGTTGGAAGCCGGTGAAACAGGTGTGAGTTTTAGTATTGCGCATACGAGCGAACGGAAGCGCTGTGTGTTTGCGTAAGCTTTGCGTGTTCCACACTGCGCGTGCGCGGTGCCCAAAATTGCGGTCTTGGATTGGCGCACGGCGATGACGCGAATGCGCAACGTGGAGCACGCAACTCTAACGCAAACGCACAGCGCTTGCGTTTGCTTTTATACGCAGCACTAAAACTCTCTAATAAGTTACAATCCCATACCGGCTGCAGCACTACGTTGGGACAGTGAAGAGTGTTGTTTGCATTCGGAAATGACATATCGCGAGCCATATGATCGCGAGCAGTTCCACCGTGCCCGCTGAGCAGGAGAATCGGGGGACCCTGCTTTCCGTTTCCGCCGTGGGAGGGCGAGCGTCAAGCTGGAGACGCGAATTATCTAGAAAGACCACACGTCATATTACGATACTGTTCTGTCGCAAAATTTTTTAAACGGTCCGGCAAACTTTTGAACGCGCCAAGTTGCTGAAATCGGCTGACTCCGATGGCAAATTGTGGCGCAATCAACAGCGCGGTCAAGGCTACGGTGTTGGCGTGGCCAACATTGAGGTCGACGTCATAAACATTGCTACTTTTTGTTTGTTTTTGCTTCTCAGTGAAAGTGTAGCAGGTGACGTCAGCAGCGTGTCTTCTCGGCGTTGTCCGATTGCGTTAGCTCAGTGGTGTCCACGTGATTGGCGTAACGCGTCTGCGCAGCGCACTTCTCAGCATGGAGCCGTCCGGCCGTCTCCTGTGTCCCAACAGACGTCGTCGTCTCGCCGTCGTCGTTTCGCTCTGGTTATTAGGGTTTTAAAATGGGGAGCCCAAATGCTTTGGGTACCCCCCCCCCCCCCCCCCCCCCCAGTATATAGCTTGGGGAATCGCACTGCGCAAGCGCATAAGTTCTGCACACGCACAGTGTGGCACATCAAGCTGCTCGGGGGGACCCAGAGCTAAAACTTCCTACTGTCTCTCGGAGTTCTGTTCCCACTATATACGTGCGCGAATACGCGTGCCGTATACGCACACGTATAGGCGCATACCAAGAAGATATCCAATCATTGGTCGTGGATGCATTCATCTGCGTCACCGAGCACTGTGACCAGGCGGACCTGTGAAATATACCGATGTTACCTCATATTTGCCCGCGAAGCGGGTGTTGGAGGGAACGGTTGATTTACCACGCTTCGCTCTTCGAGTTCCCGTGCGTCTTGCTCCGCGCGTCGGAGCACGTGAAGTCGATTGCTACACATCTTCGACTCCCTCCAGACTGGTTCGCCGCGAAGTTTCTTCGGAGAGGAAAAGTACGGCGAGTGAGCGCTCCGCCCGAGGAATCCAACTCCTATTCTCCGGCTTCGCTCCCTGAGAAAGTCGGCAGGGTCGAAGTTGGGCCGAGCAGCTAAACTCCGATTCACTTCAGGAGGATGAAATGCAGAGGACGCTACAATACGCCGAGAATCAATCAAATGCCCCGCGTGAGTGCCACGTGACCCCCGGGAGGGGCTCGGCAACACGAAGGACGCGTGGTCACGTGACGAGTTCGCAGCGTTGGATTTGACCGGGCTGACTCGTAGCGTCCAGAGCGTTCCATCGTAACGGGAAACGGGCATTGCGCCCAAGGGATGCCTCGCAAGCCGCGCGGCGAGACGCATCGCTGAACTCGTATATAGATATCTACGCTATCGCGTTCCGTGCCCCCGGCTGTTGCCGCGCGCACCTGTTTGTGTAGCAGCGAGCGACGGCAAGGTGCGGCGGCTCTTAGAGGATATTGGCCCGAGAGAGGGAAAAAAAAGGTGGCCTTCCGCGTATTCGTTACCAGCACGCCGCCTATAGTCTCGGCGAGGGGAGGCGGCAGATGTGAGCGAAGAATTGCCGCATTCCTCGTCCAATGACGCCTCCCAGCCTGACAGAGACGAGCGAGATGTTCTCGGCCCCGATCCTTCCTCGGCTTGTCAGAGTCGCGGGGTGAAAGCAATACCACCTAGAACACAAGCCTGCGCGTTTCCTCCTCGAAACGTCATCACTAGTAGATCCCCTCAGCGCCCCCTAGGTAGCCCGGATGAGCACCGTCGTCCGCTACATCATCTGCGACATCGTCTGCTCCATCGCCTGCTTCAGTGGTTTGTGTAGCAGATAATGAAACAGATGCTCACGCCGAGTGTCTGTTGCTATAGCATACGATGAAGTTAGACGTTCACGTGGAGCGTCAAATGCCTGAGTGAAAATGCCTTACTGCTGTGCGAAGGGCTACAAAGCCTTTCGCTGGACGCTGGACGCTGGCACTGGACGCCATTTTCGAGGGCGCTGTTTATACTCCGGGTCGCTGCTTTGAAGCGTTCTTCCGCAGAACGAGCGCGCGCTAGAAATGCTCGTCTCAAAGCAAGGAGCGCGTGCTAGCTCGCGCTTGTGGTCGAGGGAGTGTTCGCGTGCGCGTCGCAAATGAACTGGAAGCTCGCAATCAGCTCGCGCTCAGCAGTCACGCACAGAGGCTGTGGCCGCAGGTGAATGCGACGTAGTTGCGACGCGGCCCATACTCTCGTCAAGCTTCAGCCTGTTTGCCGCTTGGGGCGGGTCGGGGATCTACTAACGAAACGTCATGCGCAGGCCTTGTATTCTAGGTGGTATTGGTGAAAGACGCGCGCAGGGGCCGACTGACGGACGGCGAGACTGGCAGGAGGTCACGTGGTCTGCCGGGAAGTCGACCTTCCCAGTCCGACTGGAGCCGATGGTACACGAGCCACAGGAGCCAATCAAACTCAGCGCCAAAAGTGCGGCGTCACGGCGCTCGTTCTCATAGAGCTATTGGCCCTCTCCTCCCCCCCCCCCCCCCCCCCCGCCCCCCAGTCTTCACAACGCTTAGTAGCTAGTTCTCATTGAGCGTTTGCTATGAACGCCCAAACCAACCACGAACAGCGTGGTGACATTTTTCTTTTGTATTTTTTTTCTTTATTATTTTTTTTTTTGTGTGTGTGCGCTGTTTTCAGTTGTGTCGAGAACCAACTCGCCTGCACGGCCACTTTGACTGGCTCTACCGAACCATAGCGTGCGCTGCGGTCCGATCAAGTACCCCGCCCACCCGCTCGGCATTTTTTGTGTAGAAATAGGGGAAAACCGTTTAAACGTCCGACTTGGTCAAATTTTGCCGAAAGTTCGAAGATGAGCCTAACCGGTCCAACCTCGCGATTCGACGAAAGTTCGCGGCATCCCTAGTAGTGTGAGTTGGGGGAGGGGGCGGGGGTGGAAGAGAGAGAGATTCTTTTGAATCTTTGGAACCGATAATTTCAAGTTTTATTATATGTAAATATTAAAAAAAAAATCATGTTATATCATTATAATTAATGTGTACACTGCGCATATCAGACGCACAGAGACGTCGATTACGACAGTTTTATATTCATTCCTTCCTTCAATCATTCATTCATTCATTCACTCATTCATTCATTCATTCATTCATTCATTCATTGGAATTTGCAGGTCAAGGCGGGCAGGGTGGTAGACGAAAGAGGAGTTTCTGGTTCAGACAACTTGGGTTCTATAGCACCCATCGCTGTTAGGGTTCCACTCCCAAAACAGTGATATGACAGAGTTACGATTCGATTAAATTAGATTCCCCCCAAAATATCCCTTTAGTCCGTGCTTTTACTTTAGATTGCTCCCGCGTAGAGCAATGGCAGCGTAATTATCTTTGGAAGGACGGGGATTCATGGCTTTGACAGCCGGGCCGTGCTACAGGGATGATGTTACAATATTCAAATTGATTTTTTTTTTCACTTTACACGAGCTTATTGGTACTAGTCGGACACAAATATACTCACACGCAAAGCCATTGACCGAGAAACCTCTTTGTTGCGGTGTAATTTCAAGAATAAAAGCGATCGTGCTCTTTTAGTATCTCTTTCGCAAAACTTGATGACGTAATTTGGAGGTCGCAGCCTCCTCCAGTGAGGCGATATACAGTCCCCCATTAACGATATTTGAACGGCTCATAGTCTGGACCCGAGCATTGCGTGGGCACTCGGTTTAAGAGAGAAAGAGTCAGAAGAGGAAGAACAGAGAGGTTAACCTATAGGTTAAAGTCCTGGTTGGCTATTCTGTTTTGGCGAGGGGGTTGTGGGGATTTAAAAGAGAACGGTTAGGGCTCGCGATAATCAATACGGGGCGCAAGTTTGTCTGCTTCTTGCGCAGGGGTTGCGATGATGTCAGAACGCCAAGATCCTATTGGCTGATTGAAATAAAAAAAATAGTGGGTAGACCTCAAGGCGTAAAGCGTTGATGTCTACCCACTATCCTTCCAACCAAAGCCAATCAGAGCTCGGCGTCGTTCTGCCGTCACCGCAACTCCTGCGAAAGAAGCAGACGACTTGCTCTCCGCATAGCTCGACAAGCATTCGGGTAGTGGCTCGTACCCAATCGCTTCCATGACGACAGTAGCAGAACCCTACCAATCTCTGGAACTCAGCGCGTGTCCTGTGCTTTGCCGACCCCAGCGCGTGGATATATGATCAACATTGGCGGCATATAATCGGCTCCAGATCACGTATACCCGCTTGTTCTGGCTGCGAGTTAAGAGAAAAAACGCTGCTCGTTTTTCTTTTTCCTTTTAAGAATAAAGATTTCTAGGTCCCTAATATTAAGGAGTTCTAGAATCGAAGACCTAAAGCTTTGGGGCCCCTATTCTGAAGCTCTAGATTATTAAAGGGTTTTAAACCACGGGGCCCCAACGCTTTGCGTCCCCCCGCAACTTGGGGCATTCCCACCGCGCTCCGCGCTGCTCGAGGGACGCAAAGTGTTGGGGCCCGCTTTTCAAAGACTTCCCTACTGAAATACACATCTTAGTCGACCCCCAAGTCTGAGCGCAGGCGAGAAGCGTTACAATAAGCGCGGGCTGTTTGCTTTCGAGCGGGCCTCTCATGCAACGGGTGCATACTTTTGGAAACTATCTGCTCCCTCTTTTAATCTAAGCACAGTTGCACGATAGTAGATAAAAATATATACGATGTGCAAGTATTGTGTCATATGCATGCTATCGCGGACACAGCTGGCTATATGACATCGGCAGCGCTTTAATTGGCGCCGTCTGCTCCGCGCCTAGCAGACGATCAAGTGAGGTTGCGATCGCGTTCTGGAAAAGCAATCAATCTCCGAGAGGTATCGCAAAGTGTTCTTCCCCTCGGAGGGCGCTGGGAGTACGCGGAATGACCACAGTTCGCGCGTTATAGCCAACTGTGTCCAGGAAAGTACGTCTTGCTTTTGGTTGCATAGGGTGAGATCGAGAAAAATTAAACCCGGTTTTTCGGCCTGCATAAATAAACCACCCACCGAAGAGAGCTGAAACTTCCTGAGAAACTGAGGCCAGCGGTGGTGATAAGATGAGAAAGTTTGAGCATGTGGCGTTAGCTGGATCAAAATATACAAAGGAAAAACAAAACAAAAAATTCTCTATGAGCCGACGTCCACCTATAAGCCTAATTTGCATCATACCGATATTTGAGATTGTGGGCGCCTGTAGCATTTATCTACGTGAAAACACTTGCCAGTTAGAAAGAAAATATTGTTTTCTTTCAAGCTGACGTTGTTTTTCTTTTTTTTTGACATAATTGCTACACGCGCCCACAATCTCAAATTTCAATTTGGTGAAAAGTAGGATTATGTGGACATCGGTTCATAGAGAATTTTTTTGTTTTTCTTTTGTATCTTTTGACCTACGGTAATGCCACGTGCACAAACTTTCGCATTTTATCCCCGCCGCTATCGTCACATCCTCACGTATTCCAGCTTTCTGCGATGGCGAAAGTAATCCCTGGAGAGGGGGAACAAGGGGGATAAAGGACAAACACAAATCTCCAAACAGGTGACTGGTGCGCGACCGAAAAAATCCGCCTGGTCCGGGTCTGCGATGCGTAGTTTATTTATGCAGGCCGAAAAACTCGTTTTTATTTTCTCGATTTCACCAGTATATACAATGTGAAAAAAATACCGTGCGTCTACTTTCCCGCACAACACTCAGAGAGCCAATTAGCGCAACTTACGGAGGCAGCTCAGCGAATGACGATGCCGAAACATATATGTTTCGGCATCTTCATTCGCTGAGCTGCCTCCGTAAGTTGCGGTGATTGGCTCTCCGAGTGTTTTGCGGGAAAGTATACGCACGGGCTTTTGGCTTTTTTTTTAGAGTGTATGCATCAGGCAAAAAATGCTCAGTCACTGTGCTGTGGACGCATGCGCGGTGTCTTCAAATCCGCAGGAGAAAGCTATGCTCAAAACCATGGGCGTACCAACCGGGGGGGGGGGGGGGGGCAAGGGGGACGCTAGCCCCCCCAGTTCTCTGAGTGGGGGGGCAAGACATCTATTTTGCCCCCCCCCTCCCCCCTGAAACAGCCGCCACTGGGCAGAACAAACACTGTCCGGCGGCGCCCAAGGGATACCAAGGGCTCCGCCCACCGGCCCTTGGGGGGGGGGGAGTGTGGCTTGCCCCCCCACTCAAAAACAAGTGGTACGCCACTGCTCAAACCGTGTTCCACAGCCCAGCGGACAAAGATGGCAGCGTGCAAGAGGCGATCCTGGGAATGATCAATATGCGCTCACGTGTTCGAATTTTCCTTTCGCCTCATCTCTCTTGCCGTCGTTCTTGTTGCACGGGGACTGGCGTGCCGTCTCTTAATCTTTTGGAGGACCGAGAAATTCATCGATTAACCTTCTGAATATTTAATGTTTGCCTTAATCGCGATTTCTTTTTTTTTTTTTTTAACCGGTTAATTGCTTGTATTCTGAGTTGGAACAGAGGAAAAGTAAAAATGTCAAGAGTCAGTGACAGGTTAAGAGCTCAGGGGAAGCTCCTCCCACCCCTCTCCCATTTTGCAGAGTGAACGCTGGAGAGTTCTGCTAAAGGGGAAAGGGGGGAGGAGCATCCACTTCATTCGTAACCTGTCACCGACTATAATTGATTAGTTAGTGGCAGCTATTTTATTTTAGGTTACAGCACTGTCCTCTTCTACGGTAAACCGATTTTCTTTTTATGCGCGAGTGTGTGCGCGGTACTTTTACGCACTGCAACGTAATGTAAGCTTTCAAACGTGGCTCTACATTTCGCCGTTCGCATTTAAAGGATAGCGACTAATCGGCTGAAATCTTTTAACCTCAGGTCCAGCCTTAATTTTTTGTCTTCTGCGAGAGATCGTCCGAGCTCCTACTCGTGCGCAAAATGCGCAATTTGCCTACGCGTACTTGCCGAGCGTCTATAGAAGCGTCCACGCACTAAGCAATGCCTAGACGTCTGCTTTCCCCCAGATTATACGCGGTGGCCCAAATCGCGGAGCGCGAAAAACTCCAAAAGTCATTTGTATGTAAAGATATATCTAAACCAGGGTGCGGAGGCTGAAACGCTTCTATTTTAAAACCTCTTACACAGACAAATACCGCAAATAAATTTCTCCCGTAAAAAAAAAAAGAAAAACAAAAAGGACGGACAAGCAAACGCAATCTGTATCACGTGCGAGAGCTCAAATCACGTGGTGCAAGCCCGTCTGTCTGAAACATGGAGAATAGAAGACTAGGAGAGGGCATGACGTCAGCCGCGCAGCCTCCACAAGCCATGCTCCCTTGACGCCTCGCCCCTTTCTTATTTTCCTCCTTACACTCCTCACTTATCAAGCCCGCGTGACCACATCACGTGACTGTAGCGTGGTTGACGGTTGCGGGTAACAGGGAGCATGGTGGTTTCTATTTATCAGCCATCAGAGCTGGAAACTGTGCGTGTCGCCCGCGCCCAGCCGACCGATTCTACGCTTGCTGTGCTTCGTTATGTACCCTCAACTATGAAGGAAATGCATTATGTTTTCTACGGACCGTTACCATCCTGGCCTGTCACGACCATTCCTCTGACTACGATGAACGCCTGCGGACTTTTGGCTGGCACCGCCGAGCCACCGACGAACAGTGGAGCGTGTCCGACTCGTTGCTGTTGCCGCTGGCCCCTCGCTGGCAGGCTCCTACTTAGCATCGGTTCCCCGTATCTCTAGCCGGACAGGCTGTCCTATCCCTCTCCGTACCTGCACCCGGCGACACGAAGCTTCACTGTTCCCCTCCGTGGTGAGCTCGTACCTATCTTTACAGAGCGCACGTACAGTACGTGCCCGCCGCTACCCGGGACTGGGGACGAACTCCGCGACTTTAGCAGGACTGCGTCGCGTGCCCTCCGAGCTCAGTAACTTTGTGTAACTGCCATTTCTCCCTCCCTTTCATTTGTATAATCATCTTCATCATTTCACCTGTTGACATACAGCCGAGGAGGCAGGCAATACTTGGTTGTACGGGCTTCTGCCTTTTGGCTGCCTGAGACACTCGGCTGTGTGGAAGTTGTGCCAATAAACACTTTGAACCTTGATAGTATTCAACGTGGAACGTCATCGCTGTAACGATTGCCTGTTGGCGTGTTTTGGAACGTACCGGCTTAGCGGTGAAAGGTAACTCCGGCCGAGGAAAGGCCAGTTCGATTGTGGCAGCCGACCACGCTACAGGCGCCCATCCCGTAGCCGGCGGAAATTAGCGTCCCGGCGGCAGGCCGGGCTTTCGTTTTCTGAACCGCCCAACTGCCCGCCTCAAGCGCTTGCTTGCTTCAGCGTCACGTCTTCACGCCGTTGATGCCTTTGATCTGAAAACCTACCGGACGGAGCTGCTCGCTTCACGTCTAGCCTTCGATCTAATAAAACCTACCGGACGGAGCGCGCGCAAGCCTGCAAGGAATCCTTCTACAATCAACCATCCATCTCACACGTGACATGTCACGCGCACCAATTGCCAGAGAGATCTACGGTCACGTTGGCCACAACATCGTTTAAACTTTTTATGACTAGGCTTCACCAATATTGGAACGTGCCCTCTCCTAGTACTTCTAACCTCCTTGGTCTGAAAGGATTGCCGGACGTTTATTTTTCACCGTAACCGTGATCTGGCGCACTTCCGGGCATCGCGTTTGAACGGTGCTACAAGGCGTCAGAATTGACGTCGGGGCGAGCGCCGACGCGGTTGTTTCACTTTTGTTTTGGGTAAGATAGGCACGGAAACTCCTCGTCTTCGCCGCAAGCTGCGACCCCATGAAGCCGGTCACGCTCGCGCGCGCCATCGGCCAACCCGAGGGAACGCTATCACGCGACAAGCGCTTACGACGGTTGAATGCGACGCCCGAGAACGTTTGAGCGCAGCGAAAGCAGCGTAGCGCAGACCGCGCGCCTTTCATTGGCCGGCGAGCAGGAGCTCGATATCTGCGCCCAGTCAGTAGAGAGTTTTCGTAGATCGTTTTCGCCGTCCCGCAACGCCCTCCGCAACCCGCTACGATACCCGGAACTCCACAGTCAAGGCTATCGGCGCGCAGGCGCAGTAGCAACTTCTTCGCTGCGGAGAGCTTAGCGGAGGGGGATACGCGGTCCACGAAAACTCCCTAGTATCCGTGTGCGCTGCGCTACGCCACGTTTATTACGTTCAACGTCAGAGTGTAAACAGAGCCTTCATGGTTGCCATCCGTGACGTTACGACCAGAATTTGCCTCGCCGTGACGTGAAGAGTTGTAATCCTGACTTACTTAATATCAGCTGCGACGACAAGTTCCGCGGTGCGTTGAAAAAGCAGAGCGGAGGCCAAGAACGCGTTCCTCAACCAATAGACCATATGCGAAAAGAAGCGCCATCTAGTGTATTCATGATCAATTATCAGATTTCCTCCAATTAGGGGTTCCCGTACCGACGGTTTCGCCCGAGAAACAATAGTCCCGGCAAAGTGGAAGTCGAAGTAAAATATGATCACCTGCTGCAAGTCCAGTACGATTCCCTTCACAGGACGTCTTCGAGAAATACCGTTCATTGACCAGGATGGCCCAGTTCACTGCTTGAGTGACGAGGCTTGCGACCTCGTTGCTGACAGTTCCTTTTCCAAAATTTTGCGGCCGTCTTTCTTTTCTTCTCTGAACCGAAACAAACCAGCAACCCGTTGAGTGTACAAATAAATTGCCCTAATATCATGAAAACCGAGTTAAATGCAGATGCACCTCGTCCACAACTGGAAGATGTGATAAACCCCCCAATATGGCGGCTCCTACTGGAATGATGATGATAGCTGGCAAGGATTTTGCATATGGCGTATACCGTCGAAGTCGACAGTCCGACAATGCCCACGGTCTGGCCAATCGTGGAAAAAAGCCAACCACAGCGACGTGGTTGGTGGCGCACGTCGCTAATCCGGAAATGCCGATACAGTGACGTATACCAGATTTTTTTTTTTTTTTTCACGTTTTGGGGAGGGAAGTTTTGCTCTTAAATTATTTTTTCACTGCTTACGCCATTGCACCGATACATCTTGCACGTCACGTCATCCGGGCCGCCGCATTACCTGCTGGCTGCGAATCGCATTTGCTCGTAACTATACTTGGTTTCACTTTTAAGTCCGACCCGGCCAACGCCACGATACGATGGACCCAATCAATCGAGCATTTACATATACCTAGCCAACGCCACCTAAAATCACGAGCATCTCGGGCACTATCTTCTGACGTCATCAAAGCGAGACACCGTGAGTGCGGGGTGATTGGACAGGAGCGCTTCTGCGCGTCAGAGATCGGCTGGGCGTCACGTGCGTCGTGAAGGACGACGCACGGCGTCGGAATTGGGCCGACGTGTCGTAGCCCGCTTCGATTATTCGAGACGGCATATTCGCTAAACCCCCACCCCAGTTTCGTAAAAGACGAGTCAGCGGCAAATCTGATAGGTATGTCAAAGCCAAACTCGAAGCCATGGGCGTTCAGCGGCGTGCATCGAGTGTTTTCACATGCACCTGCGCGAGAAACAAAAAATACGTACTAAAATTTTTAAATTTTAACAACAATTAAAATAACTTATTAAATTTGCTAAGTCAACATCTCTTGCGACGCAGCTCTTGAGATGGAACGTGTGTTGTCGACCTAAGCTGGCGAATTTTACGATAAATATTCGCGAGCCGCACTCGGGACGACGGTCGGGTCGAGGACACCGCGCTCGCTTGGCTCGGTGTCAATTTTCGGAAGTCAAAACGACCAGATAAATTTCTGCGAGCATGCGGATAGCTTTACCTGCATACGTTTTATACGGTGAGAAACTGAAGGAGAGGAGGAGATGAGAAACTGCGCTCTGATTGGAAGGATTAGTGGGTAGACGCGAAGGCTAACTGCCTTTGTCTCTACCCGCTCTCTCCCTCCAATCAGAGCGAGCAAGATCGTCGTCTGCTGTTCGCGCGGGGCCTGGCGTATGAACACCGGCTTTCGGCGTTAGAACGGGCTTCATAAGGGAGTAGAGACAAAGGCAGATAGCCAAACCACCATCCCTCCAACCAGAGGTCGGCGTTCTGATGCCCCTGCACGCTCTCATATCCTCCTTTCCCTCAGTTTATCAGCATGTAGCTTTATATTGTGTATATCATTTCTTTAAAATAATGGAACAGGCGATCATATAATATCCATTCTATAGAAATCCGTCGAAGAACTGTAAAGAAACTAAGAGAGGACGACAATGAATCTGTCCGTGGTTGTCTCAGGGTGTGAAAACACAAGGAGTCCCTGCACTCTAAAAAAAAATGTTTGTGACTTTACTTTTTTTTATAACAAAAAGACAATCAATCGCGACGAAAAATAGAAGGGTTCTGGCGAATGGCGAAGCTGAGAATGCAGTTCGTATGACAATGAGTAGGACGTTTCACTTACCCATTCTTTTTGCGGACATCGCATCTTTTTTGTTTTTTGTTTTTTTTTTTGTTATATTTTTACGGTTTCTGGACAAACGAAACGTGTACTCAAAGCAAACGCATTCTGAACAAAGCAAACAAACGTTTTGCGCGACAAAATTGTCCCATATATACGTCGAAGGGAGCTTGTGCGCCCTTCGGATTGTAATGCAGTCTAATTCTTAAGTCGCCTTTATTTAAGTATACCTCCCATCAGAGCGAACATGATCGCCGTCTCTTACTCGCGCATGGTCTGGAGTTTGGACGCCAAACTTCGGCGTCCCGCGTTCAATTGCCAGGTCCGGTCTGACCTCACCGCACCTTCTGATCTCCTCCACCCCCCTTCACTTTCTCTCCGCATAGACAATTCCAGAAAATGACTTCACACCGGGGTGCCATTTTCAGTGTACGTCCGTACGGCGCGTCCTTTACTCGCTTTCTAAAGCGACGTGTGTGCGCATGCTGGGCTGTGGAAATCGCTCGCTGGACTGTGCGGTTTTACAGATTTGAATGTCGCATAAACCCCCCGCAAAAATATTTGATTCCCGGTCGCCACGCAAGTGTCCACATGCCAGAACCGCAGTGTTTGTCATTCCATTTTATTTGGTACAATGAAATTACTATACTTGGGGACAAACTTTCTTGGGAATGAAGCCAAAGCTATAGAGGTACCTGCGCGCCCGTGCGTATAGAGCGGCGATCACAGCTGTGCTCAACAGGTCTTTACTGTTTCGGAAATGTCAGAAAAAGTTGTCCCCGAGCCTTTTCGCGCTATGTGACTGTTACGTGACCAACAATGCCGGAAACTATATACGGAAACCTTCGCATTCGCGGCTCTACAATCGCTACTATTTCCACTTCATCGAGCTCGTAGATGCCAACGACACCTGTTTGTGCATTTGAGCCGGCGGATATCACGGCATTCCAGGTTTCCTTCTGCCATTGTCCAGTCGTGCTTCGTTCTTCTTTTCTGCTTCTAATTTTGCAACGCTTGAATTGTGACTTCCAAACTGACCGATTGTTACGACGTTGGGGACGCGAAGTGTGCAGGCGCGACAACGAAGCGTCCGACTCCAAGAAACCCGAAAGCTGAGAGAACCGACGAAAAGGAATCAAGGGGACAGCGTTGTGTGTATGTTTTCCCCTGGATTAGCGAGTCTGCGTGTTTGCCCGTATCGTATTTACTCGAGTTATATATACGCACTGTTTTACGAACATGAACCGCGCGTAAATTATATATATATATATATATATATATATATATATATATATACAGGATGTCACAAAAGAAAATTTACACGGTCTTTTTTACCGCAAAAATAACCTATAGCATCGCGGAACGCTCATTCTCCGCCCAAAGGTAGAGCTAGAGGTCACAACCAGATGCCAAAGTTTCAGCCCGATCCGATAACTTAATCAAAAGTTATAAGTGATTTTCTGAAAATTTCAATGGGAAAATGGCGGCCAATGGAGTTTTCGAACACATGGGGCTCTATGGCACCAGAAACCGAAAACGGGCAAAATTGGGCTCCATTTTCCCATTGAAATTTTCAGAAAATCACTTATAACTTTTGATTAAGTTATCCGATCGGGCTGAAACTTTGGCATGTGGTTGTGACCTCTAGCTCTACCTTTGGGCGGAGAATGAGCGTTCGGCGATGCCTAGTTTATTTTTGCGGTAAAAAAGACCGTGTAAATTTTCTTTTGTGACACCCTGCATATATATATATATATATATATATATATATATATATATATATATAGGGTGTTTTTTTTAAGCTTAACAGATTTGTTTAATGAAAGCCGTGAAAGTTACACTTATTCCTCTTGTGGAGGTGAGTTATACGGCCAGGGGGACAGATTATAGAGGGCTAATCGTAACGATCAGTCGACTAATTACTTAAAATTCGTTAATTAACTTTTTAATTAATGAAAATAGACATATGGTTCTAATTAGAAATTTGCTCAGCGTCGTCGAAAACCCCTAAATCAGTAATTTTCAGAAAGACTTTGAGCGCGTGAGAAGCGTAGAAGTGAACTGAAGTTAGCGCTCGTGGAGCAGGTACAAAGCTAGAGGTTGCGATAAGGCGCCCTTGAGATTTTTCCGTCTCTTATCAAGCCCCAGCCTTGTACCTGCTCCACGAGCGGTAACTTCAGTTCACTACTACGCTTCTCACGCGCTCAGTCTTTCTGAAAATGACTGATTTAGGGGTTTTCGATGACGCTGAGCAAGTTTCTAATTGGAACCATATGTCTATTTTCATTAATTAAAAAGTTAATTAACGAATTTTAATTAATTAGCCGACTGATCATTACGATTAGCCCCCTATAATATGTCCCCCTGGCCGTATAACTCACCTCCACAAGCTGCAAAAGTGTAACTTTCACGGCTTTTTTAAAACAAATCTGTTAAGCTTAAAAAAAAAAACTGTATATATATACATATAATATATATATATATATATATATATATATATATATATATATATATATATATATATATATATATAGTGTATATTCTATTACACGCTGCTCGGTGGTGATGTGAAGAAATCCCGAGGTTCGTTATCGCCGCTTCATTGCACTACAACCCGACCTTCGAACGAGGACGAGGGGAGCGTCACGCCGGTTCAACCACGTGTCCCTGACACGCTAAACAAACAATGCGAAGCCTCCCAGGCGAAGCACCTGACGCAAGCCCCGAAGACAAAACGAAAGAATTCCGCAGAGCGGTCGCGGAGTCAACCAACTTCAACACGCGAATGCGTCGAGGAGCGGAAGATTAATCCGCACTCTTCAGAAATCTGGAGCGTCGAATTTCTCTCAAATAAATCGGGAGAGCCAATCGCTGCAATCTACGGTGATGAGGCTGAAAAGTGCGCGCAATCTAGTATACTAGGTTGCACGCACTTTTGAAAAGGCTCTGAAGAAGGCTTAAGACTGATGTAATCTTCTATACTGCCGTAAATAAGGGGTCTCAGAATAGCGAACTCAAAAGCTTTGCGTACGCAACGAAATCGCGTCGAGGCTTCCTGCTCCGCTAATTACTTGAGTCCGCCATAGTTGGACCGAACGTGATTAAACACGTGGTTTCCGTCAGTGTTCGGCGAGGATTACGCGGAGCGCAAGTTCGTCCGCTTCGTGCACAGAAGTTGCGATGATGTCAGAAAGACGAGCTATTATTGGCTGATTGAAAAAAATAGTGGGTAAACCTCAAAGTATCTAGCATTGAGGTCTACCCACTATACGTCCAGTCAAAGCCAATCAGAATTCGGCGTAGTTCTGAAGTCACCGCAACCCCTGCGGAAGAAGCAGGGGTTGCGGTCGCAGATGTCGGTCGCAGATGGCGACCGACAATTTTGTTTGATTTTGAAAAGGGTATTTTGCAAAGGCTCAAGCCGGTGCAACCAGTGACACCGAAGATTTGAGAAAACTTGGAAAAGATTCCGAACTGTGCGAGAGGACGACCGCCTGGCTGGAGCAAATACCTTCTCAAGCGAGATCTATACTCAGCGGGAAAGAGGAGTGGAATTAGTTGGGGAGGAGGAGTTGAAGCTCAACGTGACTTCCTTTAGTCAGCGAAACCGGCCGGTGCGGACATGGTTTGCGTGCGGACGACGAAAAGAAAAAAAAAAAACAAAGCTTCCGCAATGCAATCGGAACTTTCCTGCTCGTTTCTTATTAATATTACTACAGAAGTTATTTATGGGTCTTTCAATGACTTTCTTTCTGTACGGTCCAATTTTAATATACACGATGTCAGCGCGACGCCTGAGAATATATCGATGCGTTTTATCTTACTGAGAGCAAGGAGTCATAGCCTTGGCATCTCGCGCTGTCATAATTAAACGAAACACAAATTAATCAATTAGGTATACAAACACTCCGGAAATATCGTGCCAGTACTCTCGTGTAAAGGCAAGATTAAGAAAAGAAATTATAAATAACCACGAGCGGATCGTTTTCATACCTCCAATAATGATATCCGATAAGGATACGACACATGCGCGAATGTGCATGCGTCGTATCGTCCGCGTTTCGAACTTGAATGACGTATCCGCATCTTGTATTGGCGGCGGATTAACGAAGCCCTCGCTCTTCTGAAATCGCTGTATTAACTTGACTTTGACTCGAGTCGCTGAGAGTTCGGCTACACGTTGAAAAATTCGCAGGTAATCGGAACTTTTTCTTAGCCCGTCGCTGGAGTGCAGCAGACTCGTCGCTCACTTTCATTTGACACGGAAAAAAAAAAATAAGAACTGTATTTTGAAATAAAAACATAATTCTCATTTCTTAACCAGACGGCAGAAGACTGGCGCTTTTGAAAGCGCTTCTTTGCACAAGGTACATAGGAGGCGTTCAAGGATGACGTGGCGGCCCGGCGAACTACACTGCGCGTATTGTACTACTATTTACAAATACTAGAATGCATCCTGTATAATATTTTCAAACACTAGAATGTATCATGTCTAGTGTTTGCAGACGCTGAAACACTATAAAATATATCACGTATTGTGTTTGCAGACACTTTTGATAGGCGCACTCTTTTAGCCCATGGTCGCAACGAGAGAAGTTGCACGATGTTACGCAGATGCGTGCACGAGTCGACACGACCGCCGAGCACACCGAGTCGTTCGTATAATTTTACGAGCCTAACAGCTGCCCCTATGCGGAAAAGAAGTAATAAGGTTCGGTGTCATAATCTATATACTGCAATAACCGTTACGCGACACATTACCGCATGCGTAAGACCCCACGAAGTGGAGACTGTATAGTGCCACTTTAACACGCGAAGTAGTGTCAGTTAGAACCGAGGAACGTTATGACCTCTCCTTATGAAATCCCCTTCCTAGCGTGATTCAATGAGCGCAACGCACACCGAGACTGTTGCAGCTTAAACATTTTATTTTAACTGAGTGCAATGTCGACCGGAGTGTTTATGTTACGCAACAAAATCGGTTCCGGACGAAGACGTTGTTACAACCCAATTGACGCCGCGGTAAACCGATGCTTCTTAAGTCGCCTCTTAAGTCACAAACTTATGTCCGAGCAAGGTTTTACAGGCACGTTGCTGCGCAGTTTCGGAATCTGGGTCACAAACAAAAGTACAAACAGGCATTCGATCATCAGTATTAGATATCTGTATGCGACGTTAAAAGTCGAGCATGCATGCGGCGTATGACAGTCCCGGATTGGAACGAGAACCCAGGCGGCTGTCGTGAAACTACTCCCGTTAGCGAGTGCATAACCACTATCCAGTCGCGATAACAGGGACTCTCAGAACAGCCCCGATAACGGGTGGAGTGGTGATATGTGTACGATCGGGCTGAAATATAGCGCACAACCGGGAAGTTACACAAGCAGTATCGCCGCATGACTCATCAAAGTCGAACGTGACAACGGATACGATAATTGCGGGGGGTATCCCCGTCTCCAAAGTTGAAGTTCATCCCGAACCGAAAACTTCACGGCGGACCATTAATCATTCAGTTTTGTACGCGTTACTCTCAAAAAAGTAATCGATTACAATTAATCTTGATTCGAAAGCATTCAATTAGGTTACACGATTACTTAAGAAGCAATGTAATTGGCCGTTACTCGACAAAGTGCCCGTTGTGTTTCCGATCACTTCAGATTTTCAGAACGACAGATTTTTCGGCCCGTTTGAAAACGGGTCTTTAGTGCTGTTTATTGGACTAGGATCACCGAATTATAAACTACGCGTTTCCTTAATCCACTAATTTTCTATAAACCATCTTCATGTCTGAGACTCGGTTCGAGGAATCCTTGGAAGGAAACTTATAAAGAAAAAAAAGGCGCAATAGAAAAAGGGAGGGAAAAATAGTAAGGGCTACGACTAATTCTAGTGCCTCCAAAAATAACGAAATTACTCTCGCGATTACTTCCAAATAAATGTATCACTAAAAAAAGATAATCCATTACGAGTAATTTGAGTACTCGTAACGAGTACCTTGTATTGCTCTGCAATCGATACACCCAGAATAAAGATTTTGAAAAAAAAAAATGCGTTCCCCCGATTTAAAACTATTCTAAACGTTTTAGGCACATGATATATCAACGTACAGCTAACGGGTCTATTGTTTTATTGCGGATACTAACGAAGGCTAATATCCGGGGGAAGGCCGAAAAACACCGAAAATTGTCACCGACGTTGTAAGAAAGGCGAAGCGTGGCGAGTCCAAAGCATTTACGTATGCACTGCTCCGCAGCCAGTGAGATGGCGCCACGAGCCGATAAGGAGGTCCCGAGAGGGAATCACACGAAGCAGAACGTGTAAACATAATAAGCGTTTCGTAAGCTCTCGGTGGCTGACGTCACGTCACTGCACTGGTGCTGCTGCTGGCACGGCGCATGCGCGCAAATTCTTCATCTCCCGCCAATCTGGTTTGTGCGCACGCGCAGAAACGCGGGCTTGTTTGTAAACAGAGCGTTGGCCTATAGCAAACTCACATTTTCAAGATAACGATGACTATAAACAAAAACAATAATAAAAATAATTACCTTTCTCTTTTTTCTTTTTTACTTTTAGATTAAGTATTTTTTATATATATATATATTTGGAGATTTGTCAGTGTCTTCGAAACATCGGAGCGATTTATAATCGAAATAGGTTTCTCCTCGTATACTCCGGACACTTGATTTTTTAAGAAAAATATAAAAAAAAGGAGTAGAACCGGAGAGTAGAGGTGTGCGAATACCGGTCGGAATTGAATAGCGCAGTTTCGCCCCCTGCTATAGCTTTAACACTGTTAACAAAACCGGCTGTCGTGGCTTTCCCCTCCACTGCGAAGGTTGCGAATGACGCGGTGCTGTTCGGTTCGAACCGGTATTCGAACGGAGCGTGCTTCAGGTGGTGCAGCGCGGGACGGCAGACCAGCTGCGGGGCACGTGTTCCTCCGAGAAAGCGGAAGCGGCGATGAGGCGGGAGCGAGGCACTCACCGGAACTTCTCCAGGTCGGTGGCGTTGCTGGTGAGCGTGAGTTGGCTCACGCTGACTGGCATCGCGCCGGCCCGCGTGTCTGCAAGTGACGCCGTTGCCCGGGCGCGCGCCGCCCGGCCTCGCTTTATAGCCGCCCTCCCCCACGGGCCCCTCCTCGCAGCGGCGCCGCACCAGCGCCGCGACCGGGATGCGGGCGCGTGCGACGCTCGTGCCGACGGACTCCCATCCCCCGGCATCTTCCGAACGGATGGAGAAGAGGGAGCGGGGCGCTTCCGCGGGAACTTGGCAAACACAGCCAAGTGCGACTGTCTCAATGAGTCAATCATCGCGTCGAAGGGAGTCACGTGACTATGAGGAGCGCAAGTTCGTCCGCTTTTTTTGCTGGGGTTGTGGCGACGTCAGAACGCCGAGATCGGATTGGCTCTGACTGGAAGGATAATGGGTAGACCTCGAAGCAAGCTGCCTCGAGGTCTACCCGCTATCCTTCAATCAGAGCCAATCGGAACGTTCTGACGTCACCACGACCCCCAGTGCAAGAAGTCGAAGCCACGGGAGGGAGAGAGAGGAAAGCCGCTTTGGTACGAATTTTGAGGGACGGGCTAATCTTCTAGGGGGACAAAAGCGACGTTGTTGTGGTTCGTTTTACGCCAACCATATGCCCCAAAACTAGGTTTGGCTAAGCAACTACACATTCGTTTTTTTTAATTATAATTGCGCAATAAGGAGTATTGTGTTTTTAGTTATCTTGTATCAAACCAGTAAGCGAGATATTTATTAAGTTATTACTTTTCACATCGTATTATTTTTTAACTTCTTCGTGTGAAAGTTTATACCTGTAAAACAAAAAAAAATCATCGAGTTATTTTGCTGGACAAGCTATACTGATGAAGGATCTAACAGCCAACGGTGCTACCAGCTTCCGAAATATTTCCTGACTTTGCGATCGCCACTGAAGATCATAACGCCCGAGTCCCACTAGAGTGACGAACAGAAACAAACGATGCCGACAAGCCTCGAAGCGCCACTGACAACCTATAGATCGATATTTGTTTACCGTCCCAAACGCATCAAAAACGCGTAGCAAAACAAAACAATCAAAAAACTGCAGAAAAACGTTTTGGCACGCGAAAGAGCCCGTTGAACTGTCCTCCTCCCCCAATTTGAGCTTCTCCTCGTTTCTTTTTTTTAGTAACGAAATTGGCGAGGGTATTTTTAAAAACGTTCAGAGATGCCGCAAGTTGCATGTCTGTAATAGTTATTATTGTCATTCATAATATACGTTCTCTACGACGACTGTAAAAGTCGTAGAGAACGACCTTTACAGTCGTTCTCTACGAAGTCAGTCAGCCGTGTCGGAACGGCGGCACGTTTCAGTTGAGGTAGGAATCCAACTCCCAGTGATTTGGACACATTGAGGTTCTTCTCATTGTCCTTTTCAATAAGGTGGTGAGGACAGATCAGGTGTTATGACACTGACCCCTGCAACTGTTCTTTGGGGGTTGCAGCCAACCACGCATTATTTTGTGCTTCATCTTTTGGAAAACTCGTATAGCACGGCACTTTTAGATCTGGTAGTACTGGGGCAAACCTTCACGCAGCACCTTCGCGACATCACCCCTCACGTCGCTCACCAAGGTCTGCTACACGTCGTTTCCTTCCTCAAATATTTTTAATAATCGGTTTAAACGGACTAACACTGCTAAAAAAAAAGTAAATAAAGATGAACTGAGAAGTGACGCGTCGTCTGCATGCTATACTGTATGCAATACTCTCGCGGTTCGCCGGGTGGCACGTGCGCGTGCCTATGAACGCTGAGTGGGAAAGAGAAAAGGTTAAACGATACTTCCCGTTTGAAGTCATCCAAAAAGGTCAAGAGTGCACCAGTTCGCTAACTACGTCATAGATTCGGGCGGGCGTTTCAAATCACGCTTTCTGAAAATATATATTTACTTATTTTTTCTCTCAATATACGCAGTTCTCAAGCTTGATCTATTTAGGGCGTTCCCTAAGAAACATTTCCAGTCGCTCCCAATAATAATTTAAAAAATTATCGTTGTTGAGGTTGTCAGTGGCTGTTCAAAGACGTGCACGCGAATATAATTTTGGCAGGCTTACAATCACTCGTACTCACTTGACGAGCACCGAGGTACTGCAAGCCTGCCAAAGGTAGCATCGCGTGCATGATGCACGTGTTTGAGGCTTGTCGGTGTCGGTTGTCGGTTGTTTCTGTTTGTCGTTCTAGTCTGACTCGGCCATGATCATCTAAGGGTAATAGTGTCCTGATCACAATATAAAAGCGAACACGTGTACTTTTAATGCTTTAGTATATTGTATTAATGTCATACAATGCAACAATACACCCAACAAGCATCGCATTTTTCCCCTGCCAGGGGGCGTAAGCTCGTTCTCCAATTTCCCCGCGTGCGCACAAAAATCGAAACTTATTCGATCTTTCGCCGAACCTTGCGCTATACAAGGTCGGAAGTGGCGAACCCGGTCGAACTCGACCCTAGACAGTTCCGCGACATCTCTAATCCAGTCGCTTCTTCATTCGCTCTTCGATCATTTGACACCTCTTAGATAACAAGGCCTAGAGTCACTAACAAGGCTCTAGTACTAATTTTTGCTTCGTCATCTATCCGAGGCTATTGCGGGACAAGGGGCCATCGGTGGCACATGCAGTGTGTTAACGCACCGCAACTCGGAGCACGTGGAGCGAAAGCACGCGCGGCGGAGCACAGGAATTCCGGTCTCAGTCCCTACCCTCCCTTCCCGTTTCTATCTGGATCTTACCATTGTGCGATCGTGTATCAGTACTGCGTGAGGCACGTTGAAGTACCCCAGGCTGACAGTAGTATACATGCACTGCCTGAATCCCTCCTCTACAGCGGAGACATTAGACGCCCATTGGTGCTAACCTCCCGCTGTATAAATAAGCACACGAGACTATTTACTTGCTACTGCGAACAAATCTTGTAATGACTATCTCGTGAAGCGCATGAATGATGCGTAAAACTTCACTTTTTACTTGATGTGACAACAATGCGGCTCCAACATACAGCTGGAACTCGTATTCTTTCCTGATCAAATTCTGCGAGGATCGCCGATATCCAAATATCGTGCTAACTTTTGAGTCGTATTCCACGCTCGGTGTTTGACAAGAAAATCATTTTTCTGCAACCTCAACGAGCTTGACGCCTATGTCAGTCGTTAGTCGTAGGAAGAAAGATACACCAAGTTGTGCCTCGCGACGGCTTCGAGTAGGTAACGTAGAAAACACCGCACGTATTGTTGCCAGGAGGCGCTGGTTCATCGCGCAGCGTCGTGAAGAAAAAAACGGAAAGGTTGTTTCGACTCTCGAGCATGGGATCGAAGACACGACTCCTGAAGGACGCTTGCATCGGTCACAGTGAGGGTCGTTGAAGCTTATACCCGGTCTAAGGGTAACTTGGCAAATAGCGAAGGCGACTGTCCTGAGCCAATCAGCGCGTCCGAGGGAGACACGTGACTCGAACACTGGTTTGCGCGTAGTGCTATCAAAGCCGCAGGCAGGGAGAAAGGAAAACCGCTGTTGTCCGAATGCTGAGTAACAAGCTAATCTCTGAGGGAGACAGAAGTGGCGTCTGGGACACACAGAGGAGTTACCTTCAGTTCAAAAAAAAACGTTTATTGGTTATAATCAACACCGACGACGCTGGTAGATGCCGCTGACGAGTAAAATTGGAGTTCATCCTTTCCCTCTTCTCCAACTGTTACGACCTTTGGTAAAGGCTGTCACGTCGCTCTGACTGGCTTGTCGGGGCAGTAGCATTCGCTCTTTGCCAAATTACGGTGAAACGAATTATGACTATTCCGTACGGGCTTTTGCCTTGCAAAAAGAACACTTCAGTCCTTACCGATCCCAGCGCATGCCAGTCTTCCGCTTGGGAAAGTGAGCCAAACGCGCACAACACGCACGGACGCTGCAAACGTTGATTGAGGAGGTAAAGGAAAGCAGGCGGGCTTTGCAGTAGCGGACGACCTTGTGCTCAGTAGCCCGTGAGGGAAGTCGATACTTCAACGTCCATAATTTTCTTCCGCTTCACGCGGCAGCTGCGAACAAATACCGCAATGAAGTCCATGTGTGCGTTGGTACATAGTGTGTTGTTTCCTCGGGGAGTTACGCAACTTGTCTCAGTGACTACACAGGCACGGAGCTTCGGGTCAGCCAATCGGCAGGAAAGGTGTAGCTCGCAGGGGCCTTCCAACAGCACCTTTAGTAATCAAAGTCTCTGCACTAGAAGGTTTACGTCATCACGAAGAGTTGAGCGAAGAAACTAGCTGTTCGATTTACTTGCACATCCTGCACCGGTGGAGAAAAGTGCAGGGCGGTGTACTTACGGTCGTATCTCAATATACATACCCGAAGTAGACTGCCCTACACTTTTCTGCACTGGTGCGGGAGGTGCAAGTAAATCGAACGCAGCTACTGATTGGAGGCGAGTGCAGCGTCAGCGCTCGGCACGGCCTCGTGTCCAATCAACGCGTCGAAGGACGTTCGTCATTGCGCTCGGGTCCAAATGCTGAGTTGGCGTCCTCCTAGCGCGATGGCGTTCATGTAGGTAGAGGACGAAACTCTCGGACCTTGATTTTCTTAGGTGATGTTGGTTCTTCTCTCTCCGTCTTTTGCTCAGGATAACGAAAAGTAATTATTTATTTCCAGCGCTCTGGTCTGCTCTCAAGGCTTTTGCGCGTGCGCCTGCGCCTGCCCCGCAATGCACTGTGAAGACCAAAAATTGGTCCTCCTTTAAAGGGATACTGAACCGAAATTTGGATTTCGCAAAATAAGGCCGCAGAAGCGTTGAACGGGACGCTACGAACTCCAAAACATCAGTCATACATCGATATCTCAAACGGATGGCCGTACTTTTGAAAAAGAAGGGCGCGATGAAGCGAGGTCTTTGGCGTCACTGTCTTCCGGGAGAATTTGAGAATGAGGGGAAGCGGCCTCGCTTCTCTCCTCCTCGCTTCGGTTCACCAGCTCGGCGGTATGAAGCGAGGAGGAGAGGGAATGGGAATCGTGACGTACATTGTCTCGTCAGCCTCGTCGGCCGTGTTCAATCGCAAACTTCTTTTCCAAAAATACGGCGATCCATTGGAGATATCGCTGTAGGAGTGATGTTTCTGGGTTTTGCAGCGTCCCGCCTATCTATCCAGCCCTGTTTTGTGAGCTCGAAACTTCAGTTCAGTATCCCTTTAACCAGCTCAGCCAATCAGAAGGCCGGTTGGTATTGCTCCCCGACGGTCGTACCTAGGCCTCCAGAGCCAGCGATCAAAGCGCCCGGTGCGCATACACAATTGGCCCTCTCCTCTCCCCCCCCCCCCCCTCTTTCACAACGCCTACACACACACACATATGCCTCCTGCGCTGAAGCTTTGAGCAAATTGTGGCGCCCTCATTTTGGGTAATACAAACTCGCCCGATTGGGCCTCGCACTACTTATGGCACATTGGCTGAGCTTGTTTTCTTTCCGTGTGGTGCTGAAGAACGAAAAAAAAATATTTGGACGTCCGAAATCGGCTAGATTCGACGCCTCAAGACAATCGAAAGTGCTAAATTCATACCACCAGGCTGAGACACGCGTCTCTTATCTCTGGGTGGTGACGCCAAAACGTCTAGCGTCTCGACGCTTTTTTTTTCATTTTTACTTTGGAATACGTAAAACGGCGTCTCTTGGCTCTCGCTCTTAGAGTCTTAGCTTCGATCTGTGCTTCAACGGCGATCGCACTTTTGTTGTTTCTGTGTATTTTCCTCGTGATCTCGCGTTCCGCAGCAAAGCAGCCACGCTTCTGTACATATGTGACAGTTTGAGACGCTCAAGTTTATACTACCCAAAATAAGTCCTAACAAGTCTGGCAAGTCCCTTTTCGCAGCGCCCCCTGGGCAACGCAGGAGGCCTGTGGCTCAGTGGCTAAAAGGCATACACCCCTATAGTGACGCAGAAACTTCGTGACAATGGACCTTTTTCAAGATCCCATTAAGCAACACTGGCGGTCGCCATTTATTGCGGCACGGAGCGCGTGATCGGATCCAAGTCCTCGCCGAACACTGACGCAGCACTCGTTCGATTCGAGCTGAGCCGAGTTCACGTCCAGCGCTGGAGCATCCCTCGTGACCAACACATGCTCGGAGTGCGTGTGTTGCGATCAATGGAAAAATGTGCGATCAAGTGCGCTCCAACCGCTTGGGACCACTTACGATGTGAAAACAACACTGTCACCATCTACCGAGTAACCCTGAAACCCTTCTGCTCCTATTTTACGCATCCGTCTTCTACCGTGGGCTTGAAATATTTCTGACAATGCTAATAAGTACCCATGCCTAACAGATATAGTGATGTCTACTTAATGCACCCCCCCCCCCCCTTCAAGAATAAAAAAATGACCGCATCTCCACGTGGTGAATGATGTTGATTGGGGCGAAGCTCGGGTGGTGCTGATGATACTGATTTCGGTCATAGGTATTGCTGCTTGCTGTCGGCGTTGACGCTTTGCCGCCGCTTCCCGAGCTCTCAACTCCGGGTCCGCTTGGCGTTTTTGACGCTGTGCAGCAGCTTCTCGCGCCCTGGTCTCCGGAGCAGCTTGCTGTCTACGTAGACGCTGAGGCGCTGCATGCCGAGCTTTTCGGTCCTTTTCATTCATGGCAGTAGGAGAATGTGTGGTTTTCTTCTTTTTCTTTTTTTAAGCAGACAGATGGGATGGCATCTCAGAACCCCCTACTCTTTTTTTTTCCTTCTTTTTCTTTTTTCATATATTTTTTTTCATCTTTTTTTTCCATTTTTTTTTTGCCCTACACGAGCACGTGAGCATGTGCTCACGTGCTCGTGATCTCACAAGCAGAAGCACGAGCACCCGACGCCGGCCTACGGCGGACGGACATACGGACATGGCTAGCCCCTAAAGAGCTTCGCCCCTAAAAATCGTCCATAATGTGAGTTGTCCATTACTAACGAGACAAAAAGGCTTGTATTTACGTAATTCATCTCCGGAAACTTTGTACAACGATGTATCCATAATAATGAAGTTCGAATTAACGGAATCCGTATTCACGAGACTCGACTGAATATTTTATATCGCAAATTTCGCAAAACATTCGGTCTGGATAATACGAAGGTAAGAAGTGTTCCAGAGCTCGTATTTCAGCCGCCTCGGTGGACTCCGAGGCAAAGCCCCGGTATTCGAACCCCAGGTGGCGCGTTCGAATCCCGGCCGAGCTGCCCGCCATCTGACGGAGGCTTATTGCGGGAAAGGCTATCGGTTGCTCGTCAACCGAGCTTTCGGTTGCACGTCAAAAGATCCCTAAGTGGTCGAAACAAATCCCCAGTCCTCCGATGGGGCGTGCCGGATGTCCGTCGTTGGTTTGGCACGTAAAACCACCAAATGTGTTTGAGCTCGTATTTTAAGCCTTTCAAGCAGACAATACTGTCATGTATCAACGTGTCTCCCTACACATTGATATATGACAATGCGCCGGCCCCTAAAGGATCCCAGGAAGCGAAAATGCTGCGAACAAACGACGAATTTCACCTGGCGACGCTAGCGCTACGCGCGGTGTCAGGACAATGATTGTTGCGCCGTGCGAAGTTCGTCGGTCGGTTGGTAGCGACGTCTGAGAAATCGACGGCTCCTATAGTGGCTAAGACACAAGGCTGTCACAGCAGGTTCCCAGCGCATCCAAAAGCAGTACGCACCGCTTTTGGATGCGCTATTTTAGAACTCCGTGGTTGTGCGCGTGCCCGAAGGGCCCCTAATCTGCAGCGTTTATGCTCCACTGAAACTCTCCAGCGTCAAGCAGCGACGGACGCTGAACTTTCGCGTGGAGAACGTTGGCTGCGCCTAGCCCTCAGACCGACAATGAAAAAGCGCGTCATGAACAGGTGTTGTATGCGGCATGGAAGTTATCCTCGGTTAGCCGTCTTCTCGGCTCGCTTTTGTTCAACGCTTATGACATAAAGCGTCTCCTCACAGTCGTACACATGACTTGCACGAGTGACGTCATCGCACCGTGCTTGTGGTCGTTCCTAAAGCGGTGAGCCTTTCTCCAGGTATGTGAAGAAACAGGCGAGTTTTTGTCCACTGAGCATTTGTCCGGTGAGCGTTTGTCCGGGATTCGTTACTACCTGTTATCCAACAAAACAAATGCGGTGGTGCGGAATGTGCATGCTGCAGAGGGCACGCGCTCAGCAGTAAGGCCTCCGCAATGGCCGCTGGTGTGACGTCACTGAAAGTCATGTACACACATCCGAATACTGACCTCCACAACAAGGTACTTTCCTTTAGGTTGGAAAAGTATTCTTGCAGCTGATGGTATACATTGGTGTGTGTGTGTGTGTCTGTCTGTCCGTATGTATAATTTGCAAGTGTCTCCGCGTGCGCGTGCGCGTGTCTATGTGTCTATGTGCGTGCGTTAATCTCTTTGTGTATCTATGACTTTGTGTCTGTGCTCGTGTGGTTATCTTGTGTTTATGTGGGCGTGCCTTCGTACGTGTTCGTGTGTATGCGCTTGCGTGCGTGCGTTTGTGCACGTGTATGTATGTGCGTTTCTATTTGTGCGTGCGCGTGTGAAAATCCCTCAAAATGAACCACCGAAAAGGTTTATTAATTATCTGGAAATCTTGCTTCGTCACGCCTACCTCCAGGTTACCCGCTTATTGTCATCTATACAGCCTGGTCGACCGCAGTGATCCGCAAACCCCAGAGCCTCATCGTCCCTTTTCAGAGGTTTGAGGCACGAACCATTCGATTCTTACTCGAGGGCTTTGAAAACAAACCCGGGAAGAACGCGGAACACTGGTGTCAGACGTTTGACTTTCACCATTCGAACACCTCGACGAGTGCGATGGAGACAAAGGCAGCCTTTGTATCCACTGCACTCGTCGAACGCGTTCGAATGCCGAACGCCGGTGTCCGGTGTTTGGCTCTCGAATTCGGACGCCTTCGACAAGTGCCGTGAAGAGAAAAAACAGCTAGCTTTAGGTTTTCCCACTAATCATTCCAACCATAGCTCGGCGTTCTGACGCCCCCGCGCGCTCTCGCAACACATCCTAGATAAGAAATTAAATTTTCCTGCGTCTCTAAGGAAGGCCACCTTTGGCCAGTGATTGTACGCGACTACGGCGTCACCGTTCGGATAGGAGTCGTGTCCAAACAGTGAGAACACGACTCCTCGCCGACCGCTGACACCCACGGTGGCCTTCATTAGTGACGCAGGAAAGTTCAGCACTTAGGTGTTGGCTCTTGTCTGCTCCTCTTCCTGAGTTTCGCGGCGCAAAAGGATTAATGGAATTTTTGCTGAAGCTAACATTGATGTAGCCTTGAAAAGTAAAGCATGTCACGGCAACCCATGGTCGAAGAGAGTTGGCCTGCTGCCGAACACCTGCACCGCGGACTCCGCTGGACACACAACGCAACTGTAGAATAAACTAAAAAAAAAATACGAAGGAAAGAAATTGTAGGTGCAGGAGGGAGGACTTCGACGCGCTTCGAGAAAACTTCGCCAGTTCCAAAAGCTTATCAAGTAAGAAGAGGAGAGGGGAAAAAACGGTACAGAATGAGGATGTCATATAGCAACGCTAGACGCGGCATCACGTGCCTGGAAGTCTGAGATTGGGGTTGACGTCCGCCGCGTCCCTTATAGAACGAAATTCTGCTTATGATCGAAGAAAATACAGTCAGTATGCAGGCGAGTCAGTGGAAATTTACCATTACAAATTTAACTCGAGACTGGAGCAGGAGGAAAACTATTTTGACAGTAGTAGATAAAAAAAACAGGGACAAACATCGTCTCTATCTTTGCTAAAGGTTTTATTTGATCACTCTCCTTAGAAACACAGATTCCCAACGTTACCAAACAGTTGGACGTCCTGTTTTTTTCAAGGACACGCACAGACCTTTTACCCACATCATAAAAGAAAAACCAAAACAAACTTCACAACCAACCTCAGAATAAACAGAAAGTTCTGGACTGCTTTGATTCTAACA
Organism: Ixodes persulcatus; assembly: GCA_013358835.2. Classification (NCBI taxonomy): domain Eukaryota; kingdom Metazoa; phylum Arthropoda; class Arachnida; order Ixodida; family Ixodidae; genus Ixodes; species Ixodes persulcatus. The sequence goes on along the minus strand of JABSTQ010011334.1, from coordinate 444,575 downwards.
CAATCACAAATAAAACACACACACACGCACACACACAGACACGCACAATGATTTTAAACGTGGCACGCAAACAAAGCTGCAAGGTTGACCCAGCATTTCGCACCCCTACCTCTACTAAACAGTCTAGGCTAACAAAAAGACAACTAAAACCATCTCATTCTTTATAAAAACAAATCGCATTGATTGAAACTTGACGTACAAAGCCGCAAAGTTGACCCAGCATTTCACACCCCGACTTCTAGTAGACGGGTTTGACTAACAAATGGACAACCAAAACAAGCTCATTCTTCCTAAAAAAAAAGGATTAAAGTCGCCAAAGTTTTTTGGAACTACCAGGATCGATGGAGAAAATGGCATCCGGCTTTTTGGCCCACGTAGAGAAACCACGCCTCCTAGAAAGCTGAAAGTCCGTGAATGTAACGCTATAGCGGTGGTGATGAATGCAAAAATTTGAGCACATGACGTTACCTGGATTTTATCTTTAGCTTGTAATTCATACACCTCGAAGTTTGTCCTACGTACTGAAACCCACAAGCCAAAGGTATTTCATGGGCTACGTCATTTTCACATGGGACCGACATAGTTGTCCCTTGGGCTTCTTCGCCCTGGACTTGAACCTGTCTGAAAAGGCGTGAGTTTACTTAATTTAAAATCTTAACTGAAAACTGTAACTACATCGAACATTTTGGCAGATGCTTTCAAGTTTTGTCATATTCAATGATAATACGACATCACAGCACACCTCTTTCTGTTTTTGTTTACTTTACCTTTCTTTCCGATTTGTAGAGATAATTGCCTTTTTTGATAAACCCAACTTATAACCGGTGGCGTTATGGATCTGTGTATATAAAGGTGATTGAATACAATCATTACTTGAGCAAGAGATGTTGTCTGTCCCTGTTTCTTTTTTTTTTTACCACTGTCAAAACTATTTTACTCCTTCTGCCCCAGCCTCGGGTTAAATTTATCATGGTACATAATCGACGGTTTGATGGCTAGATCGGAATACGACTGTGTTTTTTTTTTTTTTTTTTTTTTCTAGACATCTCCGAAAGGGGGCAAATATTACTGCTACGATCTCCGGTGTGCTCTAGTGACTCTAATGTGCTCCTTCGATGGCAGCCGTGAGCCGATGAAGACTCGTCAAAACGCGGGGCGACCGCGATCTTATGCAAAAAACCTGAAACACGCAGTTTCCCAAAATAAGGCGTTTATTTTCTCTGAGAAGGTGAAATGCATACTGCGGATAATAACAATTTTGTTGTCTGTATGCTTTGACAGTCGAAAGTTAGCCTCGATGCGCGTCTGGTGTCACAGCTGTAGATAAATGTAAACGGTGCGGTACAACCGCCAGCCTGGGGTCTTTAACGTGGCACCACGCAATAGTGACACACGACCGCACGCCGGTAAAATGCTCATCCAGATCGAAACGGGCATGGGGTGGGGATTGAACCCAGGGTCCCCGGGTTCCGCAGCGCGAGCTTTCGCTCCACGTGCTCCGAGCTGCGGTGCGCTACACGCTCGGCGGGAAATCTCGACGAGCTTGAAAGTGCAAGACAGAGCTCGACGGCGTCCCTCGTTTTCTGGAGATTTACAGGAAAGGAGCTTGAGCAGCCATTTCCGCAATACTGCGGCATCTTCAGCCGGCGGATATTCAAAACACAAAAAAAAGTCTATACAAAAAAAAAATCTGCAAACCTAAACTTTTTGCAGATAATGTCATTTGAAAGGCAGCGAGAAACTACCTAGCCGGAAGTGAGTTTCGCGTCGTATCATGGCAGCTAGAACTCCGCAATATTTCCTATATATTTGCTTCCTCCGGAGAGCTCTCTGCAGCGTGGGGAGAGCGCGCAAGCGGGTGGTTTTAAGGTCGGTTCCCACACGCATAGTGGAGCTCCGATACAGCGCTGTTCACGTGTCGTCAGCTACTTATCGTCTGCCACGACCAACAGTCTTGACGGCGCAGTACGAAATTGGTGAACGCTCCCGTCAGCACGCGCTTAGCGCAAAGTCAGCGCTGTGCTTATAGCGCTCCGCTGTATCTGTGAACTGGCCTTTAGAATGTGCCTGCTTTGCACGACGTTGCCTCGCACTATTTCTCGTGAAAGCATGCCACGTCGCAGGGCTAAGCTCGTACCTCTTCGCTACTCGTGAGACTCGGGCTTGTGCAATACCACCTACATAAGCAGAAGGCCTCCGCACCGTGATCGCACCGTCATCACGGTCATATCGGTCGGGGCTTGAGATTGGGCACGAATGCTGCGTCAGTGTTCGGCCGGGGCTCGTGTTCAATCAGCGCGTCGAAGGTCGGACTCCGGCCCAATAACCGAGTTAGCGCGATCCGACTGTGATGACGTTTCATGAAGGAAGAGGAGGCGATGCGGAGGCTTTGAAACTTCTAGGCGGTGTTGGCTTGTGTCAGCTTCTACTGGCGACGAGATGTTTCTGTGACGTCAAGACCAAGATTATCAATTGCCAGCGGCTATTTCGACGGTGCGTGTGAAAATCAGGGTGGAAGCTTGGAGCCATCGCGTGTCTGAACCAACACCGTCAAAGTCGGTATTCTGACATTAATCTTGTTTAATAAACGTTAATGCATCATAGTCAAGACGTCATTGCGAGTGTCTGACCAATCGTGGAAGGTCGACCGCAGCGACGCTTTTGGTCGCGCACGAACACCATTGCATTATTTACAATTCCTCAGCCCAACGTGCGACCTAGGGTGTCTTAATGTCCTTCTGTTGAGGGTGATGCCACCCTTTGTATACTCTGTTTCACCTTGTGTTGTACCGCAGGAAAGGCTACAAGCGCGAGCTCCTTGCCTCTATGGCCACACCTACGCCGTGCACAAGCTCTCGTGCACCAAGCGCAGCTGCCAACGCTATGAAGCTCGTGCAGCTTCTAGCCTTCGCTGCGGTACAACGTAAGGTGAACGGAGAATTACTACCCGATTGCCGACAGCACAGCGACACGGGTAAAATACAAATGAAATCGACGAAAACAAATGTCGCCATATAGACACAGTCAGCGCCACAAGGCGTGCAGGGCACACCTCTTTCACGCGCTTCTGAACAAAAAAATAAAAATAAAGTGTGGAGACAAAATGGCCTGATGTCTCCACCTAAGCAAAGCGCACATGAAGGCACCCTAGTGCGACCTCAACACCCCAGCACGCGCATTTGTTCGTCGCTTCGGAAAGCGAGCAAATCACGCTCCATACGCACGGGCACTGAAAATAGAACCGGCCAGGAGCCCTTTTTTCGGAAAGGTCTATACAAGGGTGCCTTCATGTGCGCTTTGCTTAGGGTGGAGACATCTGGCCATTTTGTTCCACACTTTTATTTTTCTTTTTTGTTCAGAAGCGCGTGAAAGAGCGTGTCCTTGCACGCGTTTGTGGCGCTGACTGTGCTATGGCGACGTTTTGTTTTCGTCGATTTCTTTGTACTTTACCCGTGAGCGCGTGCTGTCGGTATCGGGTGCTACAAAGGGTGGCATCACCCTGAACAGAAGGACATTGAGGCACCCTAGTCTATAGACCTTTCCAATGTTTACAAAATCACAGTCCAGCGTGCGATCTTCACAGCCCAGCACGTGCGTGTTCGTCGCTTCGGAAAGCGAAGAAAGCACGCGCCATACGCACGAACACTCAAGATGGCACCGGTCACACGCTCTTTTTTGGAAAGGTCTATACGGTTCGAAAAGTCCAGTTCGCTCGGGTTGGAGTACATGGCTTGCACCGACTACTTACTTTAGCACCGACGTCCCAGAAATGCTGAGCGCGTATACCTTTCGCAGCATGCATTTCGCACAAGCGAATTTGTTTTTCTTGGTAAGGACAAGCGGGAACAGGGCGGAGAATAAAAATTATTATGATTTAAATCGTGATGTGAACTAGAGCAGGTTTACTACCATGATATAAATCGAACCTTTCCCGCAAAAATAATCCCGTAAATATTGCGAAGGTTAGGCAAAGCAGGTTGGCTGCCGTTGGCCAGCCGCCAATTTTATTTTTATTTTATTTACCGTTTGTTTTATATTTCATGCTTACTATGTGCATTTCTTTTGTATTTAAATCAAAGAATTACCAAGGAAGAAAGATTTATATAACGCTAAACACGAGCAAAAAGAAGTGATCTTCCAAGCAAATCGGAGCGTTGAGCTTGATTTCTACCTTCCATTCCGTTCTTCAACTACTCAACGCCCTATTCCAAAAAAAAAAAAAAATCTGAACGCAAAAAACACAAAAAACACGAAAACTAGGAAAGTGCTGTCCTATTCCAATCAAGTCAGAACCTGAAAAAAAAAAAGCTGTTTTTGTAATTGTCTAGATAATGAAGCTATTTTTGTTCTAGTAATGCGGGAATTACAACAATAAAAGTTGCTGTTAAACTGTACTTCACACTAACAGTAATTATTTCTTCCGAGCTGTTATCAGTGATCGGACAGATTGATCAGTCAATCTGACATGTTGAAAAATTTATCTGGTGGTAAACACTCACTATTTTCAAGCTTACGACGACGTAAATCAAATTAATCTGATTTAAAAGAAATAAACATAAATCTTTTCAATAAAATTTTTATTTAAATAATGGTAAAGGAGTTATATCAGACTTAAACCAAATAAATCTGATTTATTTGGTTAAAAATATTTCTTTCCACTCCAAGTCGAAGTGACCCAGAATAACCACCAGCACGAGACGATGACGTCACGTGCAAGCCTTGAATAGGAATGACCACGATGACGTCACGAACAGACCATGTATAGAACATTCCAGAAAAGGGCATCTGGCCGATGTCATTTTCAACGTTCGTGCTTATGATGCGTGCCGGGTTGTGGAGATCGCTGAGCTCCGCATTTGTAAACATTGGTATGGTGCATAAACCATTGCAGTTATCGCTTTGCCTAGTAAAAAAAAGTCTCGATGTATAAGAAATATATTGGTACAATACACACATATGCTCAAATAAGATCATATAAGAGCGAATGAGAGTCGTATAAGAACATAAAAGGCCAATATAAGATTATATAAGAAGTTTTAAAAAACTTCTTATCGTTGTCTTATAACTTCTTTTATACTCTTGTATGGTTCTTATATGTTCTTATGTGATCTTATTTGATAATATGCGCATAGGCGTGCACAGGGTCCTCCTATAGGGGGGGGGGGGGGGGGGCAAGTTTCACTGCAGCGCCCCCCCCCCCCCCCCACCATCTCACCGATACCCTTATGCCGTAGGGGTAAGGTGTTCTAGTGTAACCTAGTAGGAGCTAGTACACTAGAACACCATATTTCAACCGCGAAATATGACTTCCTGGTTTACAATTCAGTGTCACCATAAAACTACCCTTGAGTTTACTTTCCCGCAGATTACTTGGAAGTCTAATTATTGCGGATTACAAATGGAACCCGGAGAATGACAAGGCTCGAAATATGCTTGAACCTAAAAACCAAATCTGAGCTGTGACACCGAACATGACGTAATGCCACAAAACGTCATACTTTATAATGCCACTGTTCAGACTTTATTTTTATGTGTCATCGTATCCATATCCTCGTAGACCGCAGTAATTGGATTTGCGAGTGCTCTGCGTGAAAGTGGACTTACATGCGCTTTGAAGTGTGGGAGAAATTAGAAGATGAGATAACGTTTCCAAAAACAAAAACGATTTATTGCCAAACAAAAGTGGAAACCGACACGATAAAAAAACCACAGCTTGCACTCGTAGGGCACAAGCGCCATCACAAAACACAGAAAGAAAATGAATCGCACGAGGGCTCAGACGATACACAATTTCAATTCTCAAACGGTAGACTCTAAAAAAATACTCAACACAACACAACAACAGGGCTAGTGCAAATGAAAACAGTAACACACAGTAAAATTAACTACACTATACAAAAGAACTATTCAAGCTGAGCTGTGCAAAAATACTATTGGTGTGAGAGGCGAACCCTAGTTCGGACAAAATCGGCTGTAAAGCACCCTCTTTCGCCGGCTGTCAACCAATTAAGGATAAAGTAGAATTATGTGACATTGTAGGCTAATGCGATAGCATATCCTGCGAAATTAAAACACATTCATAACAGAAGTTTGCGCGTTTTAGTCGTAAAATGCTTTAAGATATTATCAAAACTGATGGATGTTGATAGGTCCTGCTCCACAAAGGGCAGTAGCCAACGAAGCCGTTCCTGCGACATCGTGGATCTTAACTTGGTCTTTACATGTGCGAGCTTCGAAAATGTCCTTTCGCACGAGCAACTGGTTACAGGAATCATGGAAAAGAGTTGAAGAACGCGAGAAAAGTCCTTAAATACTGACTTGTCCAACCCATTTTCTTTGAGTGAATCCAGCCTGTCATAAGCGGTCATGCTCATTGCTTTTTCGTCGCTGGTTCGAGACTTTAGGAGCCGCATTTTAGCACGCAAGCTGTCGGGATCTACCTCAAAGAAGCTACAAATAAGAGATATTTGTTCGTCGCTCGCAGAGAGGCATAGGAGGTTTTGGATAGCACACACAAGCTCAAAAGTTTCTTGTGTGAACCTTTCTTCGATCCCTCGAACACAGGAGTCAAGCATCGGAAAGAAAACACCGACACGAAATTCTTCCTCTTTTGTCGCATAGAAACATTCGTTCGCCCAGTTTTGGTCAATTCGCTTCGATACCTTTCTTTTTCGAACTTCGGGAATCTCGATTTCATTCATCTCGCAGATCGAAGAAGCTTCCGCAAACATCTTTTGAAAGACTGTCCCATCTTGCCTCATCTCTCGCAGCGCTTTTTGCAGATGCCTGACTTCATTGAGTGCAGTAGTGAGGTTAATTTTAGGGTCCTGAAGAGCTCGCCTAACCTTCAAAATAAGCTGTAGAATAGGGTGAGCTATTTCCATGCAGCAGACAAAGTCAAAGCTCATCAACTGGGAAAAAAGTCCCTTGCCTTTTGCTTTCGTCTCCGGGTGCTTTGTGGAGTCCACAATCGTTCTTAATAACTGCACTCGACAGTTCGGTGTAGCTCTCACGAACGGCCTTTACAGCTTCAGCACGACATGCCCATCTGGTTGTAGACAAAGACTTCAAAGTTTTCAGCTGTGTGCCGACAGTTTGGCAAATTCGCTCAAAAACAGCATGGCGCACAACACTGTTTTCAATAAAGTTGTACGCAAGTTGCACAACACCAAAAAAATCAAACATCATTCTGTTTTCTGCTCGAGACAAACATGCATCGACAAGCACCAGGTTTAAACAGTGGGCATAGCAGTGAGCGTAGACGAGCTTGTTGTTCTGCTCTTCGCACTTTGCTTGAACGCCAGCAATGTGCTCAGACATAGTAGAAGCCCCGTCAAAGCAGACGGAACTCACAGAATTCCAGGAAACATTGATGGCGGTGAGAACTGCTTGCAACGTGGAAAACACAGAGTCGCTGTCTAAATGTTTAAGCCTTTCGAGAGTAAGGAATCCCTCCACTGGCCTGTTCTTAATCTCGCAGAAGTACCTAATAACAACGGAGAGTTGTTCATGATGACAGCAGTCACTTGTTTCGTCGCACATGAGCGAGGTTGTTTTCCCTTCTATGCGGTGGACAATCGAAGAAAAAATGGCTGCATGCAGTGACTCTAGGATGACATTTTGTATTCTGTTGCTGATGTAGGAGGCGTTCTTTGGGCCAGACTCTAAGTGGCCCCGCAAAACGGGGTCGTACTTCTTTAAGATATTAACTATCTCTAAAAATAGACCTTGCTCTGCGCTTTCCTTATTTTCACTTTGCCCTCTGAATGGCCTTCCTCCCTCTGCGAGAAGAACACCGACGTCAGTAAGGCGCTTTAGCACCTCATGATTTTGTTTTCGTTTTTCTTCAACTTGAGACGCTCGTCGTTCAAAGCTTTCATCCAGCATCGAAGCAATCGATCTGTTTGCTTTGGAGCAATTCCATGACACGACACTGTTAAGATGGCCCTCAGATCTTTCATGCTGATTAAACCTTTCTATCGCTTTCTTCCAAGTTCGAAACCCAGTTGAAACAAAGGATGGGTCTAAATGTGCTTTGGATATACCACTCCCCGGCGGAAACGCCCGACAACAAAAGCAAAAGGCTGCATTTTTTGCTGGACTGTATTCAAGCCAGCTGAACTTTGCAAACCAGTGTGCACAAAAGTTGCGCTTTCGATGAAGTATTCGTTTCTGTTTGGGCATAGCTGCCTAGATGAGGCTGAAAAGGACCCCGTGCTTGCCTGGCTTGCTTGTCCAGGTCACTAGTCGGCATTGGCAGCGACGGGTCGTCGTCAGACACCTGGTTGTGGTTGGTGGAAAGCGTTGAGCAAAGTCTCGGAGACTCATCCGGTGCATCAACGATGTGGCTTTGTGTCGTGGCACAGCTTGGCGTCGGCGCAAAATTTGGCGTCGTGGCACAGCATGGCGAAGTGGCACAGTCGTCAGCTTGCTGGTGGCTGGACATCTTTTCCGGTTCATTTCGTTCATGCTGCTCTTTGCAGCTTGTTGACTGTGCTGCAAACAAATAAGAGAAGTATAACTTTTTAGTTTTAATTTTACCAGTTAACATGGCTCTTAGAACACGCTCGAAAAGAAGTCTGAGTAAACAATTACAGGACAACTGCGCCAATAATAAATATATATTCCTGGAAATTTTACGACAGCTCAGCATAGTCCCTCTAAGCTAACAACAGCAACCGCTGCTCGGAGGCGTGCCAAGCACAGGCCTGCTGATTGTGTTTTCTACGTTTTAACATAAACAACCTTCCTGAAAAAAACTAGATTGCTAAAAAGCAAGATTTTTTTTTTTTTATGTCGGTGACGTTAGTCGCGCTAGAGTTACTAGTCTGGCCGAGGAGCACTACCTTCTTTGTTCATCGCGACAGAAGTTCGCGCCCTTCTCGTATAGTTATTAATTTCGAGAGAGATAATCGTGCACAGAGCGTATACACGACTCAAACATTTTAAGACTGCGTTTTATTAATGGATGAGCACTGGCGCTGGGCACGGAAATGCCCCGAGTTGCTGAGTACGTCGGTGAAGACAGACGGGGCTCTAATAGAAACGTTGCTAAATTCGTTAGACGCTTTTTCCCTTGTGAGGATTTGAACATTCATGAGTGGGTGCGTCTCTCACTCTCACTGTTGCCTTCGTTCGTGAGGCGCTTCATTCACCTCAACAAGATCAGTCATTTTGCTCGACGGGGTCCTGTTGAGGTGCCACGCTATCGTCTACGAACAGACTTCGTAGAATAATGACACCGACACGTGCTGCTATATCGAGACTTCTAAGAAAAAGAATATGGATAATTTAACCAACTAAACTGAGCTCTGGAAAGAATTTAATTGTGCATTTAACAACGAAGAAAAATATTACAAGGTCAGTTTACTCGTTTTTTCTTGGAAGGATCGCATTATGTGAATGAAACGGCCTCCAGGAAGCCTTCATACAAGCAGGCGTACTGAAAGTCCCTGAATTGACTCATCCAATCACCAAACCAGCACCGATGTGCACAGTGGACCCCTTCTTTCGTTTCTAATAAACTGCACTTTTCTCTCTGTCTATACTGCTGCGGCAATTTATGGGGCTCTAAAATAGCGGTGTCGTTTGCATGGGCACCGACAGGATCTTTTTTCTAACATTTACCACACATTCAGTTTTAATATCCGGCCACTAAACTACGTATATACCCTGGAAAAGTTCAAATGTAAATATTTCCACAATTTGGACACTCGAAAAAAATTCAAATTAAAGTGTTCAGATTACGCTGTATGAACACCACCTGGACTCGTCAAATCCTGTTTATTACCTACGTCTTCCTTACGAAACATCATTACACTACTACGGCGTCGACTCGTCGATTATGCACCGAGTGTCCGCCGAAATACGAATTAGACACGAGTCATTGTCGAACGCTGACGTAGGACTAAGACTCGGATTCACTTTGTAATTTGTACCCGCTCTCGGTCGTGGCTTCACACTTCAAGTGCACGAGCACTGCTATAGTAAAGGCGGTAAAGTACAGTTTGAACACGCCCCGGCAGAAGACTGAGAAATATTTTTGATAATTTTTGGACTTTCTGCATGCAACCGCGATTTCAGTTATACGGCGCTTTCTTCGCTATAAGCCTCGGCCGAGATTCGAACCGGTTAAATCAGTGAGGTCTAGGTGGTATTAGCTGTACTAAAATATAGAAATATAGAATATATATATATACTGTTCTAAATATAGAAAAATAAAAATGATAGCAGGTGCGAAAACTGTCACCTTACCTGGTTTCGTAAGCCATGTTAGTAGCCGCTTCCGCTGGGCTTCATTCTCTGCTGACTTCTTTTCCCGTACTTTCTTGAACTCCGCTCCAGAGAGTTTGCTCAACGACATGACATTGATGTGCAGATGGCCAAAGTAGAAATGAAGAAGAGCAAATGATGGTGGGCGCATTCACGCAGCGGTCTTTGGTAGGATGCGGTTGCAAGCAGCGCAGGTGACTGCTTAACTTGTTCGATAACTTGAAGCCTTAGCAGCGCTACTTTACTTAAAAAAATCACTGAAGATTAACGTTGTCATACCTTCTTTTAAAGAGAAAACGCTGCAACGTAGTCACCTTCGACAAACGAGGGGCAGTCAGTCCATGACTAGTGACGACATGGGCGCCTTTTTATTGACAGGGAGGGCTAAAGAAATAAAGGGGAAGGCATTTCGGAAAGAGTATCTTCTTCGACTTCTAAATGACCATCTAGGAGACTCCTAGATGATCGGCTTTGAAAGTTCCCTTCTCAGAGCTTTAGGGGCAGCTCTAAAAGGTGTTGTTCTTTCCCAAACTATGTGCCCGGCTCTCAGGGGCCCTCAATCTGAAAATTGCTAGCAATCCGCATGTTCGTGTACTTTTCCAAATCTCCAAACGCCTCTCTATTATCCTGTGAAAACTGCGTGGTGTGTGCTAAACAGGAGGATATCCCGATGGCCCTCTTCCATCGCTAAACCACCAGCGACATTGCCTACTCTACAATACAACTGCTCTTCCCCGCTCTAGCCCAAGCAAAGAAAGCTTACGAAAACCACTTAGGCTTCCTGATAGAAAGAGTTGCAGACTGCCTGCGAATGGTCACCTCAACCTTATCCCCTCAATAACCTGAACCATTTCCAAATCTTCCTTCTATCCGTTTAACCTTTTTGGTTTTTCTTTCTTCCAAGCCAGGTAGCAACTTCTTCGGTAGAGAAGGCCCACATATCTCCCCACCCAAAACAAGATCTCCCATTTTTAAACCGGGAAGCGGGTTGGCGTCGTTTGCATTGGACAACAAGCTGGTCATAATTGACACTGAAAATTGACGCCTAGCACAAGTCCTTGGAGATGACGTCTTTAATCCACCTTAGCCGAGTAGGGAGCTGCCTAGAAGAGCCAGGCTCTCTTAGCTAACCTTCTCGTAGGTTCTCTCACAGAAAGATGCACCCTGAGCTAACCCGATCGAGTGGCCTGGAGACCTTGGCTCATTCTTTCCTTCGCTTCTCACTACCCTTGTAGTTTCTCCTCCCGATATGTTTTTTGGGGGGAAGAGGGACACCCCCCCCCCCCCCAAAAAAAAAAAAAAAAAAAACGCTGCAGTGAACGTCAATCTTCACAACAAATGCCTTCGTGAGTTGAAACATGTGTCCTTCAGTACTTTACCCTCGCGGTAAAAGGGAAACGACTTAGACCAGAGGATTTTTGCAGAAGGATGGTGCACCCGGCAGCACTGCGGCTAGATTCCCAGGTGCGCAGCCTTGACTTATCATTCCGCCGAGCAGCAGTCTTCTCTACTTTTTTGTCGATTTCTTCTGGGGAAAGGACTCAATCGCACATTAACGGTCTCCATTTCCTCTAGGATATACTTGACGATGTTTCAAGTTCAATAAAAACAAAGTGAGGATGGTTTTGCTTCCTTTCTTCCGGCGTCATCCCGATTTTGTTCCAATCAAAACGCCCCCAATAAAAAAGAAAACGAACACGCACTAAATTTCCGCCCTACCCAAGTCATCAGGGGAGGCCAGGGCCCCCCTGCCCCCCCCCCCCCCCTCCCCCGTATGCACGCCTATGAATATGCGTTTATTGGACTAAGAAGTTTGTTTCTCTTACAACTAAGAGTTTTCACTAGGGTTCGTGCTAGCATCTTGGTCTACTGGGCAGAAAAATGAGTTCTGAGCATACGCAAACCTCCCTTCTGCGAAATATCAAGCGCCGCGCATTAGTCCACATCACAGCGACTCGTCATTTTGTTCCCGGGTGAAAAACGTTGGAAAGGTGTACAGTCCCCATACCTACGAGTGCACTGCGAGACGTTTGTACTATACAACTGGGTTCAGTCAACCCTCATTGTCACTCATACAAATAAAAATTATAATCGATCATAAATCTGAATTCCGGAAGACGTCGGAAATTAAGTGCGTAATCCTCGGAACAAGTTGCGTTTATTTCAATAAATTGCAAGTCCTCAAATAAACACGACTGGACGCGCAATGCTATGTTGAGATTCATAACGTAGATAAATATTTTTTTTTTTTAGTGTAGTAGCTTACTGCGAGGCAATCTATCGAAAAATTTAGATAGAGGCAACCAGAAAGTGAGCACCGTTCCCGCATAAGTCCCACGAGACTATACGGAGAGTATGCTCGTCTGCTTCTTGGGCCCAGGTGTGGGAACGTCATGGCGATGAGCTCTCATTGGAGGACATTATGGGTGGACACAACGTCTTCTGCCTTTCTGTTTGCTGAGAGAAAGCAAGTTTGTCTGCTTCTTGCGCAGAAAAGGCAAGGAGGTTAGAAGTCATGGAGAGGCCGTGACGTCATCAGCCTCGTATAGCTCCCGCAAGCCATACCCTCTTGACGCTCGCCCCTTTCTTACGCTTTCTCACTCCCTGGCGCCGAAGCAAAACAAACCCCCTCGCAGATCACACCCTTACCATGATGCTCGAGGTTGTTGATGGTTTACAGCAGAGATCTCCAAACCCCGGCCCTCGGTGGTGTTCCAGCCGGCCCGCTGATGGCCGCGGTCTTTCCGGGAACGCCCGGTCCCCGAACCGCTACTACCAACGCAAAAAAAAAAAACGCTTATAAAAAAAAAATTGGTGCCGTGACACGGAGCAAAAGCGCGAAACGCAGATGTCAGAAAGAATAAGAGAAAACTGTAGTGTGGTGCGAATATTCGAAGTTTAGAGTAGTAGTTTCGAATAATACGCTATTCGATATTCGCATCGAGGTGAACTCCGATGAAGTGTTGACCACGGCGGGTTAGCCCCGTTGAGCGCGCTTCTTGGCGAGTATCGGTGCCCTGCGGAGAAGCAACACCCGTAAAGCTCGCTTTCGCGGCTGTTGCTTCTCCGCAGTGCACCGGTGCTGGGTAAGAAGCGCACTGAGCGGGACTAACCCGCCGCGATCAAGGCACACTCCGACAAGCACAAATATTGTAGTCACGTCTTACGAGAGAAGCCAACTTTCAAAGCGGGATGGAGCACGCGCGCGCGTGGTGTGTGTACAAAACCAAAAGTTTGTGAATATTGATATCTGAGGTCATAGTCCATAAATATAGCTAGATTAAAATTAGATTAGCTTAGACATTGACAAGTGGAAGCTTGAGAACAGCCTTTACAAGTTCAGATGGGTTTTCGTTGAGGCATGCTGCAGTAGTGAAAAGCTTGGAGAGACTTCCGGACATTTGATCGAGACATATTCGGCCAAAACCACTGAGTTCTCGGCGTTACAATTATTTTGTAATGTCACAAGTAGTAAAATATTGCACTTAAAAATAAAGTATATGCATTTGTCCACCTTACATTTCTCTTTGAATGTTTGCTGTATAGATGAAAGTTCTCTATCTAAATGCTCATTTAGGCTTATTTATTTAGTATTTCCTCGTTTATATTATCCTATCTAATTTCCCGCCCTCGAAACTGCAACAGGTCCCCAATCCGCCCGCCTAGCCAAAACGTTTGGAGTCCCCGGCGGCGTTCGACGAGTGCGAGCATGCGTGGAGTTTTCACTTATGATCGTCTTTGCTGGAAACTCGGTGTTTATCCACGATCATCGTTATGCTCTTGGTGAACGGAGCAATCATCGAGCGCCGATTGCGTCTGACCTCCCGTATGTACGAATTCACTTAATAGATGTTCCTAAATCAGAGCGGAACAAACGTGTGGCTGAATATAGATATCGTGACTGGCGGAAAATACGCATCTCGGTTTCACACTTTGCATATGTTGACGACTTAGCTCGGTTTTAGACGTTTAGCCGGCCGACGACTACGCGTCCTGCGCGTCAGTTTCCTTTCTGTTGTAATTTAGTTTTCCTTTTTTTCTCTCCGTGTGTATTTTAGCACTGTACATATCTCGTGCTGACTGGGCAGTGCGAGCATCTCGTGCTCGCGCCCGATGTACTTTTATAAGTAAAGGCTGGTTCACACATCTTCGTTGGTTGCGTTCGCGTGCTACCGTACGACAAAGTCACTGGGACAAGTGTTCGCCGTACACAGCATGGCAAGCGATGCAAGGGGTAGCTTCGCGAAGCTATCCATGAGTCAAGGTTGTTGCGTTGTTTTGGTCGTTACGGTCGTTTCGTGTTGCATGCGAACGCAACTGTTGCAAATGTGTGAACCAGCCTTAACAATTAAACCCGCCTCCATCACCCGAACATCCCAGATGTGTTTTAGATGCGGAGCATCTCTTGCTCGGGTCTATGTCCCGCGGCGTCGGCGTTGTAGTCGGCACTCGAACTACGCACGCGCAACTCTCCTCCTTCCCTCTCTCCAACAGCTGCGCGTTACTCTCTCCGCTCTCTCTCTCTACCAGCTGCGTGCACTGCGCGTGCGTTCGCTTCTCCTCACACCGCGCGCGCACGCGCAACTCTCCTCCTCTAGTCTCCTCTCCTTCAAGTGTGAAAAAAAATAAACGGCGAGCGGCGAGCGTTCCAAGTTTCTCTGCCGCGAGCCGCGACGAAGGCTCGCGTAGGGGGTAACGCTAGGGCAGTCGGTGGCGCCATCTCTCGACGTCAGCACGCAACTGACTCTTTCCTCGGAACCAACACGATGCTCCGCATCACCCCATGGTTCCCCTCGGGAAGATGGTGTAATTTTTTCTTCACCTGAGGTTAGGGGAAAGTGTTCCGCAATAGAAGCTAACGTATATGGACTGTCACTGAGGAAGTCTGGCTCTACATTTTCTTCTACACGCTCTTGTCATCTGCTTTGAAGTGCACAGAGTCGCAGAGTACTTTGATCCTCTTTGATGGGGTCGTCATTGCCGCCACAATGACCGAGGAACGAAACCCATCGCTTTCTCAGTTCGGTCGGTGAGCGTTGGAGGATCACTAATTATTTCATGTTACCGAGAAATTCTGAATGTAATGCACGAGGAGCAAACCGGTGAAACAAAATCCCCGCGAAAGAACAAACCGGCGCGATTTGATTTTTGCAGCCGCTCACTCAGCAAAGCCCCATCACGCCGTGAATGCCCCCCGTGCATGTGCTCGTGACCGTACGGAGCAAACGCAGTAATGCAACGCAACGTAAAGAAAACAAAATCTGTTTACACGTGACCCGCGTCTCTCGACCTCTCGGTAGTTACCAAATCTTGTTGATGTTTACGTTTATCTTGTTTACGTGTTTTTTTATGATTAGGCTTTAAACAAATGACGTCATGTGCTCTCCATGTCTTCTAACCTTCTTGCGCAGAGGGTATACAGTGGCGTCAGGCGTCGAAGTGTCGTGCTCCTCCAGTGTTGTCCGCTACTCGTGGCAATGGCTGCCTTGCTTCTTCCAAAGCCCGAGAAATCCACCGGTTCTTGACGAACGAAGACTTGGCATTCGGTAAGGGGGAGATGGAATACCTCGAAGGGTGCGTTGTTTTTGTCGTCTAGAGGGGGGGCTGTATATATACAGGACACAGCAAATGCCGTGCACGGCAAAAGAAGCGTGCACGGTTCTAAGAAAAAACGTGAACGTTGCGGCGCGCTCCTCTATTTTCAGTGACGATATCAACCATGTAAACAGCACGGATTTTCTCCTCGCATCTTCGCTGTCGTCTCTTTTATTTTCTTGTTTTTAAAAACTAAAAACTAAAAAAAGCCAGTCCTGTGTTAATCTACACAGCGCAGTCACAGCGATAGCTGTCACGGCGAAGTCGCTGGGCATCGGGATCGCGTTCACGCACCGCAGGGCCAACGTAGATCAAAGTCAGTTGACAAGCTACCAGAACGCCTGGCGCCTTTCCGTAGCGCGTGCTCTCGCTACACTACCAGCCCGCCCAGTTGACCCCGTAAGTGATGACTAGGGTACTGCGTTTTCCGATAAACTCCGATGAACAATCGCCGGTAAAAATATTGCCGATTTGAATTTATCCCAAAAAACTCAAAATTTTGGGAGTTGTAATTATCCGAAAAACTCCGGCAAACGTAGCTTACGTCTTTCCCTGGGAAACAAAAACAACTTTTCTGATTCTTTTTTTTTCTAGTTTTGTTTGTTTCAATGTTGTTCCTTAGCTTTATAAAATAATGTTTTTTGACCTATTCTCACTAAAACCTAGCGTTCACCACACAACAATAGCCGAACCGTGGTCAAACACGTCTCTTTCCCCTCCAGTTCATTTGGAATTTTCCACCTAAATATGTTTTTTCCCGAGATTTTACTTTCTTGGACGATCTTTTCGTAGAAGATTTAACCTTTTCGTACGTTTCCTTGCCATCCGTGCTGACGACATAAATTCTAGATTCATTCAGTTATTTTCAGTATATCCACGCCATGGGCAGGAAGCGAAAACTCCCTGTTGACTACGCCAAGGAATTTCCAGATTTTGAAGCGACCGCCAGCAACGAAATCATTGTCTACAAGTTTTGCTGCGTCCAAGTAAACACGGTAAATGGAAAGGGTGCCCTCCGCATTGCAGAGCACCTGAATTCAAATCGACACATTCAGCTGAAGAAACCGCTTCTCGAGACAGGTGGGTGGATTTAGTTTATACTATATACTTTTTCGGACAAATTGATCTGCCAGTATCGTGAACACCTGAGCTTTTAATGTTTTGTATATTAAACGGCTTCTCTATTAAATTAGAAAAATGTGGTTCTTTGCATAGGTAATTCGTCCCACCAAGGCTTTCTAGAGGAATTTCAGGAGGGACGACCCTGATAATATATCACACAAGTTCCGTTGATCACTTTGCCAAGCGGGGATTCCTCTCCATCAGACGGACGGGCCTCTTGGTAGCCTGTTCAGGGACAAGTAAGTGCCCAGCCGCACGGACATTGCCGTCAAGCACTCAAATGTAGCAAAAATACCTACCATAGTTCTACGAGCACGATCTCGAGCTGGTCGAGAAAGCGGCCAAGAACAGCCTGATATCTCTAACCTTCGACGAAACGCCAGAGATCCGTGGCGGTCCAGCATTGGTGGTGTTAATGACATTCTATCATGACGAGCTACCTGGCCGCCGGACTTTTATGGCAGACTTACAAATCCTACAAAAGTCCACTTCCGTGTCCACTGGGATGCTGACACAAGAGATTCTTCAAAAACTTGCCAAATCCCGCTCAGTGACGTATGCGTGTTGTGCTCAGGCTCTGCTGCCTACATACAGAAACTCTACAGGGGCACGCAGCAGTCGCACACGAAGTTTTGTGCTCTGCATTTTAAAGATCCTTGCCATCTTCTGAACACCATCCTTGAGGAGGGGCTAAAATTGTGTGGCAGTTGTGCCATAGAGACGACGAAGAGGTCGGCAAGTGCGAGCGCTGAGCTCGGGACACGCGCGGCGGAGATTTCACGAGACACCAACGGAACAGCTCGGCGGCAGCATCGTGCAATGCGAACTGCAGTCTCCTTCTGCTTGTAAATACTTGTAAATATATTTATGTGTGAAACCTTACTTCTGGTCTCCACATAATTTGGTGACCCGGACTTGATTACCCCAGCGATGGAAACGGAGGCATCAGCAGCTGCCGTCCCTGTCATCGGCGCAACAGCGGTTCTGTCTCTGCACCCAAGTTCTGGGCGCAGGATCCGTCTCTTTGGTTCGTGCAAGTCGAAAACAAGTTTAGATTGCACAAAATCACCTCGCCGGTTCGACAGTACGAGCTGCTCGTCGACGCCCTTCCTCCTGAAGCCGCTACCGAGGTGAGGGACATCCTACTCACCCTCCCTGGGCGAAATTCCATACGACATCCTCAAGGACGCACTGGTCATCCGGCTCGTCGCCTCGGAACAGTGCCGCCTGCAACAACTCCTGAGCGCAGAAGAGCTTGGTGACAGGCGACCGACGCAGTTCTTACGTCACCTTCAGCATCTGCTAGGTGACAAAGCTTCGTCCCTCGACGCCGCCATCCTGCGGGAATTATTCTTGCAACGTCTCCCGACAGCCGTCCGAGTTGTACTAGCAGCGGCGCACCGCCTTACACTGGCGGAACTGGCTGAGTCAGCCGACCGGATGATGGAAGTTGCGGGACCAACAATTAACGCCTCACAAACAGCACCCGACGTAACATCGGAACTTACCCAACTTCGCAAGGACTTGCAGAAGCTGACTATCGAGTTAGCCAACCTTCGCCTGGAAGCCCGTCAACAACCCGGTTTGTCACGGCGTCAATTTCGAGAGCGCTCGCAACAACGGTTTTCTCCCTCCACCCCTCGTAGGACGTCACCATCCCCACGGTAGGATCGGACACTCTGTCGCTACCATCAACAGTTCGAATCCGAGGCCCTCCACTGTCGTGCTCCCTGTTCCTGGGACCAGGAAAACCGGAGAGTCGGTCGCTAGCGGCGGCAAGTGGCCAGACCCGACCCATAAGCCGCCTTTTCCATGTCAGCGACCGAATCACTGGTACACGAGTTTTGATCGATACAGGCACTGAAGTAAGCATCATCCCGGCTACTACCTTCGACCGCAGAAATTGTGCCCGAACATCATCACTGCAAGCGGTCAACGCTTCCCTCACTGCCACCTACGGACAAAAATCACTGACCCTGGATCTCGGTCGGAGGCGTCGTTTCCAATGGTTGTTCTGGGTGGCAGACGTGGGGTACGCGATCATCGGGGCCGATTTCCTACGCAACTTCAACCTCCTGGTTGACATGGCGAACAAGCGGCTCATCGATGCTACCACCCACATGCACGTATCGGGTGTCCTATCACGAGTTCCGGCGCTCAGCCCCACCTTGGTGAAGCCTCCACCTGGTGAGTTCACTCACCTTCTTGACAAATACCCTGACTTGACAAAACTAAGAAACATCAATAAAGTGCCGAAGCATGATGTTACTCATCATATCGTCACGACCGGACCGCCAGTTCATTGCCGACCCCGTCGCCTTGGACCAGAAAAGCTGCGCATGGCTCGTGAGGAATTCGAGCGCATGATTCAACTTGGAATTGTGCGTCCGTCTTCGAGTCCTTGGTCTTCCGCCCTCCGTATGGTGCCCAAAAAGACCGGCGACTGGCGCCCGTGTGGAGACTACCGCGCTCTTAACGCGGCAACGGTGCCAGATCGTTACCCCATCCCGAATGTTCAGGACTGCACAGCATTCCGGAACGGCACGACCATCTACTCGAAAATTGATCTCGTAAGGGCATACCACGAGATCCCTGTGGAGCCTGCCGACGTGCCCAAGACGGCAATCACCACTCTGTTTGGTCTATTTGAATTTCTCGCGATGCCGTTTGGGCTTCGTAATGCAGCCCAAACGTTTCAACGATTCATTGATCAGGTCGTTCGCGGCTTACCATTCTGCTTCGCATATCTCGACGACCTCCTCGTCGCGAGCAGGAACTCAGAAGACCACAAGAACCACCTGATCGAGCTTTTCAAACGACTGCAAGAAAATGGCATCGTGATCAACATTGACAAGTGCCAGTTCGGAGTGCCAAAGCTAGCCTTCTTTGGTCATCATGTCGACTCGCGCAGTATCCGACCGTTACAGGACAAAGTCAAGGTCATCCTTGATTCGCCTTGTCTTACAACAAAGCGCGCTCTCCGACGGTTCCTTGGACTCATTAATTTCTACAGGCGTTTCCTCCCACATTGTGCCACCCTTCCACATCCGTTAGAGGCACTGCTGAGTACAACCAAAGGAGAAAAGTCGCCCCTCACATGGACTCCGGAAGCGACGCACTCCTTCGAAAAAGTAAAGAAAGAACTAGCCAGTGCTACACTTCTGGCGCACCCTTCCTCAGATGCCTCAACGTGTCTCATGGTCGACGCCTCGAACGTCGCAGTTGGTGGTGTCTTGCAACAGAAGATTAACGATATTTGGGCACCCATATCATTCTTCTCGCGAAAACTGCAAGACGCCGAGAAGAGGTACAGTACGTTTGGAAGAGAGCTGCTCGCGGCATACTTAGCTGTTAAGCACTTCAGGCACTTTCTGGAAGGCCGCGCGTTCTTTATTGCCACTGACCACAATCTACTGGTCTACGCAATGAAGTCGTCGAGCCAAAACCATTTACCACGAGAGCTGCGACATCGTTTCTTCATCGCGGAATTTACTTCCGACGTCCGTCACGTGAAAGGAAAAGACAAGACACCTTGTCTCGCGTGGACCTCAATGCGGTCAACACGGAGAAGGAGCACTTCACCTACGCCGAACTCGCCACGGCCCAAGCAGAAGACGACGAACTTCATGCCATGAGGCTGACTGACACATCACTCGTGCTTAAGGAAGTCAATTTTCCCGACAATAACATTACATTGATCTGCGACACTTCAAACGGCAAACCACGCCCGTACGTGCCACGTCGACTACGTCACGCGGTATATACATCTCTTCAATCTCTTTGTCACCCTGGCATACGAGCAACACAGGAATTAGTTATATCCCTTTTTATATGGCCTAAGATCAATGCCGACAACCGAGATTTGGTGCTCTGTTGTCTGGCCTGCCAGACATCAAAGATACACGCCACACACAGACACCACTAGAAAAGTTCCCTTTGCCTTCGGCTCGCTTCGAGAATGTCCACGTGGACATTGTAGGCCCACTTCCATTTTCACGTGGCTTTACCTACCTACTGACCTGTGTGGACCGATTTACTCGATGGCCGGAAGTAATACCACTGGAAAACATCACCGCGGAAACGGTAGCTCGAGCATTCGTTTTCAACTGGGTCAGCCGTTTTGGTGTCCCTTCAACAGTCTCCACAGACCGAGGACGCCAGTTCGAGTCGGCCTTGTTTCAGCAACTCACATCACTCCTTGGCTGTGTGCGGACACGTACCACAGCATACCACCCTGCTGCGAATGGTCTATAGTTGAACGCCTCCATCGACTGCTCGAATCCACTCTAAGAGCACAACCTCTCCCTGACGCGTGGGTTGACAACCTTCCTGTCGTGCTCCTGGGTCTTCACTCAACTATGAAGCCAGACCTAGGTTGCACCGTATCTGAGCTTGTTTATGGTGCACCCCTTCGTCTCCCAGCCGACATGGTAGAGCCTTCGATGACAACTACCACCATAGACCCAACATCATACGTTCAACGACTTGGGGAGGCAATGTCATCGTTACGCCCGACGCAAACGCGAAAACCCACTGCGCGCCAAGTCTTTATATACCCAGCCCTCGCCCAGTCTACGCATGTATTCATTCGACGGGATGCTCCCCAGAAACCCCTCAAACCTCTCTACGACGGACCATACCTTGTTGTGGATAGAACACCGAAGTTCTACACGGTGCTCCTAAAAGGTCGTCGGGAAACAGTTTCCCTAGATCGCCTAAAGCCCGCCTTCGTTTCTCCTTTGGACACAACTCCCACAACGTCCCAAGAATACGCTGTCGCCCACTCCATGCCTCCAGCACAAGTGCCACCGACCACTTGTCCAAGTGGGGGCTTCTGTGGCAGTTGTGCCACCGAGACGACGAAGAGGTCGGCAAGTGCGAGCGCTGAGCTCGGGACACGCGCGGCGGAGATTTCACGAGACACCAACGGAACAGCTCGGCGGCAGCATCGGGCAATGCGAACTACAGTCTCCTTCCGCTTGTAAATACTTGTAAATATATTTATGTGTGAAACCTTACTTCTGGTCTCCACAAGTGGATTGCTTCAAGAGGGCTTACGATGTTCATTTTCCTGCCTGCAAAATTTAAAAACTGGCCGCAATAAGCGAAATAACGGCGCAAAAACGGGTTCGATTGCTTGTAATAAATTCAGTCTATGCATATACTATATCAGCCTCGTCATTGGCCGAGCACCCTCCGTAGCTTGCAGTAATTGGCTCTCCCAAGTGCCTTGCGAGAAAGGAGACGCTCCAGATAGACGAAGCCACGCGCCCGTGCCAGTACAGCTATGACCTCGTTGTTCTCTAGGTATGAAATGACGTATAGTCGTAACCGAGAAAGTACGGCAACCCCGCGGTCCTCTGACTGTCCTCTTCACATTCGTCTCAGCGGCGCAGTTACGGATGCCCGGGTTACAAAGGCGCAGCCACACGCGCACGCCCTCGCGGACGTCCGTCATAGTTCTGCTTTATCGAGTCTCGAGACTCGAACAAAGCGAGTGCTCGAGCAGCTCACTGCGAGATCACGCGGCCAAACAATCGTGAGCCAGTGCCTTCAAAAGCCCAGAGGCGTGAGCTTCGCTCTCGTCTAAGCTTGCCGTCTTTCGTGCACGCCCAGACCGTGCTGCCTGCCGTTCGAGTCGTCAGAAACTCGACGTGTTGACTGGCCCCCGAGTGTGGCAGTCATGATGCACTACCGCAACGAAACTGCGGCTGCGAGATTACTTTTCGCGGTAATGACTAACGCGTGTAGTTAATTACTTTTGATACTCAAACGGTTCCTTGTCCCTACACCAAGCAGGAGCCATGCGCCTATACTTCGTTTCAGCCTATATAGGTTCAGACGCAGCCGACGCTACGAGCTAATGGGACGAATTGAGCAGCATCAAAAGCGCAAGTCACTGGGCCTTTTGTGTTTATCTTTGGCTCAGCGATGATAGAACACGTACAGAAACATGACAAACAAACGCCATCATGGTTCCCTTTGGACAATGTCTGATTGTTGGTCCCATCAGCTCGTAGCGTCGGGTGCGTCTTAAGGTAAAACAAAGTGCGGTGCGCATACGAAAATCTTGTTTTAATCATTCCGATACATTGTAATGAATTGGTAATGGCGAGCTTTGGGTGGTTTCGGATACGCTGCACACGACACACTCCTGCGTTTACCGGGTTTATAATAACGACTGAGAGAAGTTTACATTTGATCAGGAGTGGAGCGCTTGAGTCGTGTATGCTTTAATGAGAAGTTTCTACGGGTTGTACTTTTTTTCCGAAGGTGCGTCTAGTGCCCTTATTTTTTAGCGCTCTTGGACTTTGAGGAGCCGCTTGCGGTAACTGAAGTAATCGCGAGAGGAAGATGTTTGTCGGTCCCGCTAATCTATCTGTTGGCTGCGTGCGCTAAGTCGTGACGTCATGGAGCCTGCTTTGCTATCTGTTGGTACGTTATGATCTGCTCCGTGACGTCGTGGGGCCACGTGGGGAGCTTCGCTTTGGCATTCGGGAGTCAGCTACGCGCGCCGACGATCGCCAGTTCCCACGGGCTCTCGTGAGTCATACTTACTCCTGCCGTTTGCCACTTACGCTTAATTTTAATTGAAATAAAAAAAAAAAAAAACTTTGTCTTTTTTTTATATTTTTTGTGGCGCCGAACAAGGGCGTCGAGTTGTGGATAGCACGGTCCGGGGTTCGATTCCCACTCGGTCACTATGTGAATCTCGCTTGTTACAATTATCCACGCCCAATTATGAGTACGTATAGTTGGATATAGCTAAAAATAATTTCTTTTTGTAGGCTTATCCGTTGCCTATGCATGCTTTACGTTGCCTTGGCCTACGAGTAAGGCTTTTTTTTTTTTTCCGCATCTGAGAGTAACGCTTTTTGCATAAAATCCAGATTATAAACACAATCTGTGTGTTTAAATTGAACTAGTAGCATTCACAAAAAGGTCAATAAACTGGCGAGCGAACGCTTTGACGGTATACCATGAAAAACAGCGACGACACGGTACTTGATCCTGAAGATACCGTTTTAAGTTGAGTGCTGGAATTGACACCTTAGGAAAATTGTAGCCCATATTTTTATTCTCAGTTGGTGGCACTCAAGAGTATAGAAAAGGTTGAACACAATGGTTTACGTGTGTGTGGGCAGTTGTTGTTTTTGCTGTGACAACTTAAGAATGCAATAGATAGTCCACCTTCAGTGCGAGCTTTCTGCCTTTAATAACGCTTCGTCGCACGCGCTGTGAGAGCACGACAGAAGGTGACTAGTGCGTGTTGGAAACAGAGCACTAGGGCTCTTAGTCTATCACTGAGTAGAGGTCATTGGAAGATAAATTACGGCGGAACAAGCACGATATCTTTGGCCTTTCGGAGACTCGGGTCAGCGAAATCAAAGCGAGCAATCAAACGTTATTAGAGATATTTCTTAAACTGGTTTGGGCGTCACAGTAGAAATAGGTCGAGCGGTGCATGAGGCAGGATTGATGCGATCCGACCAAATACGACCGAAAACGACGGACTTCGCGGATTTCGCTGCAAAAAGCAGAGATATTTTGTCACTTTTGGGAAGTTTACAAGACTCACGGATATGTATAGCCGACGAGTATGTATAGCCGTGCACCGATTAAATGACACGGGTGAATTACTACTGGAAAACACGTCAAATAGAAAGAGGAAAAAATATGGCGCATGAGTCAAGCTCGTTCGAGATAATATTTAGATCGACGGTGATTCGTATTCCAGGCGTGGCGACGACAACTGTTTGCATCATGCTTCGTGGAAATCGTGTTAGCAACATTTCAGAGTGACTCGTTTAGAATGAAAAAGCCCCGGCGGGTTCCCACTGAACAACTAGAGGAAAGTACCCCTGCCTTTTTTTTTTCTTTCTCAAATAAGCTTGCTTCATTTAATCTAATTATGACTTTCTATAGTGCCCAGCCGGGTTACACCCAGAAGAAATGTGGGAACTCCTACCGCCAACGTAAGACAAGATGTGCGGAAAGACGGCGAGACGCAAGGGGCTGTACTCGAGCGCGTAATAGTGGATGGCGAGAGCGTTTGGTGCAAAATAAATGCCGACGAAAAACTTGTTATTTTATCGGAGTATATTAATACGGAAAGAAATTCAAGCAAAGGAAGAGATGAGAGCGTGCGATGACGTCAAAGCACCTAGCTCTGATCGAAATGATAGTTGGAAGAAGCAAAGGTTAACTGCCTCGCGGACAGCTAAATCATTTTGTTGAATAATAGCTCAAAGTAATAAAAATAGTCATCAGAATGTCAATTAGGCCGAGTTAAAAGTCCGTTGGGTCAAAGTAACTCCAAGTCATCAAAAGAGTAACATTAATGTTAATTTAGCTCATAATAGATCAGTTGGTGGTATAATAACTCGAAGTAATCAAAAGAGTCACCTAAATGTCCATTAGGTCGAACTAAAATTCATTGGGTCAATCGTGACTCAAAGTGATCAAAAGAGTATTCATAATGTCAATTAAGCTCGTAATAAATCAATTGGCTGAATATTAGTTCGAAGTTTTCAAAAGAGTCATCAAAATGTCAATTAGGCCAAATCGAAAAGTTCATTGGCTCAAAAGTAACTCCAAGTAGCCAAAAGAGTAATAATAATTTGAACTGCGAACATCATTAATAGACCAACAGGTCGTATAATAATTCGAAATAATCGAGAGAGACACCAAAATGTCAATTAGACTGACATAAAGTCTGTTGAGTTAATGGTAACTCGAAGTAACCAAACTAGCAATCATAACATACCATTACTATTTTCCTACTTCTTCCTCCTTAGCTTTAATCCTCAACTCAAATGCGAATTGTGAAATCACGTGGTCGTGACATTCCTTCGGCGCCGGTGCGATGACTCCTAGCTTCCACCGTGCTTTTATGCACACCATAGAACTTGTCATTCCCCAGTGACAATAAGTTCCGTCAGGGCACTCATTGGCCACGAACGCGAATCCAAATATTCGTCGGCGGATTGATTGTTGACGAGCGCATACGTCCGAGTGACGCAGTTCTCGTGTCCAATGCGTGAGCTGGGCTCGGCTGACGTCAGTTTGGCGCCGGTGACGCGCTTTTGGAACCGCGGATGTATCATAGTGAAAAGGCGGAGAGCTTTCGAAGGCAAGAAGGTACAAAATAGTCCGCTATATTTTCAAATGTTCGTACCGAAAAGCTGGTTTTTGACTTTCTAGCCTCTTTCTTTTGGCCAACTAAACGATATGCGATTAGTAAAGTCCCAATTTAAAATCATTCATCCCAACCCAAAATTCGTTTCATGGCCCCTTTAAAGGGATGCTGAATCGATATTTGAAATCTCATAATTATTGCCCGAGAGGGCTTCACGGGATGGTACTGTAACTAAAAACGATATTCAATCAGACGGATGGGGCCCGAATTATTGTATTTCTTTGAATTAAGAGCGAATCCTCGGCCGGAAGCCGCCGGCGCGAGTGAGTCCTTCTGAGAGCAGGCGTAGCGGAAATGACGTGCGCATTCTCGGCGCCCCCAGCGCCCCTGGTGCCTCCGCGCATTCTCCTCGTTCGTTGGTGCTCGCCTTGATTCTTCGCTCGGCGGCTGTTCTGCTGCTCCTGCTGCTGCTGCGGCTGCTGGGGCTGCTGAAGCTGCTGCTACTGCTGCTTCCGACGATTTTATACGTCGCCATACTAGTAAAGAGATTGCAAAAGGCAATGCCGAACGCCGACCAGCCGAGGTCGCGGAAATCCAAAATATGGGGCAGAGCCCGCGTGGTACTAACAATAACAAACTCTGTGTTCTGCCATCTTTTTTGCGTCGAGATCTTCTGCTGTTTGTCAATTTTGTATCGTTGTCGGTAACAATGGAGACCTACTGCTCACGGAGCATGTTCTTCGGCGCCCCACTAGATGGCGCTGTGCATTTCGCATATAGTCTATTGAGCTCATAACAAATCAATTGTTAGAATATTAGCTCAAAATAATCAAAAAAGGAAAGATGTCAATTAGGCCGAATTAAAGTTCATTCGGCCAATATAGCAACTCGAATAAATAAAAAGAGCAATCATAATGTGACTTCTCGTAATGAATCAGTCAGTTGATTATTAGCTCAAAGTAATCACAGGAGTGATCATGATGCCAAGTAGTCCGAATCAAACTCCATTGGGTCAATCGTAAGTCCAAGTAATCAAAAGAGTGGTCATAGTGGTAACTGGACTGAGAATAAATCACTCGTTTGAATAAAAACTCAGTAATAAAAGTGTGTGTAATATGTCAATGAGACCAACAACATAAAGTCAAATGGGTCACTAGTAACTCGAAATAATCAAGATCTCAATAAAGCTTATATAAACTATTGTCTGACTAATATATCGGGGAAAGATAAAAGTAATTACACTGTAGTTGAATTTTTTTAAAGTCAATTGTGCCAATACTAGCATGGAGTAATCAAAGGAGCAATCAAAATCTTAGCTGAACTTAAATAAAATCGCTTTGTCAATATTAATTCAAAAGTAATTGACTGGGTAACGAAAACGATGTTTTCGTAAAGCTATCTGCGTCAATAATAGCTATATTGTCACGAATGACGAAACAAAGAATAACTGAAGAAACTGAAATGCTTAATGGGGCGAACTTGTGCCCAAAACAAAAACGAAACTGAAGATAACAAGAGAGCGTCGCGGGAGTCGAAGTCGGCGTAACAGCAGGATCGAGACTGACTCCGGACAGCCACGCGGAGCACCTTTTGTACTCGCGTGGGTTTCTGGAACATTCGGCGTAAAATATTCGGCGCGTACAACATCCGTAACTCGATCATACGAGAAGGTTCTCGAACTTACGAGAATGTCGAGTTGAAAGAATAAATAAAAGAGGAGTCCGCTCACTGGAATCAAACCCGGAGCCTCCGCGTGATAGCCAAGCGCAGTAACCATTCGGCCACGCGCTCGCTCTTTTTTTTTCTTTTATTTATTGCATAAAGCAGAGAACACATGTCAAATAATATTAAAAATGATCTGCAAAGCTTTTGCAGGGCATGTTAATGGGGCACTGACACGTCAAAATCATATTTTTTTTATTATCCGAAACGATTGAAAACAATGCCGGGACATTACCCTCAAAATTCGAAACTTGGGAATTCAGTATTTGTGAAGTAAAAAAAAAAAACAATTTCCAAATGCCGAATTTAAAGTTCCCGCGCCATCCGCGCCTGTGCAGTAACGTCAAATTTTGCGGTCTCGTGCGAGGCGACTTTCTTTCGCACCTCCGCTCCACGCTACAAAGCAAAGCGCCGTTGGCACCGCGACCCGAAGCGAGGAGCCGGGGAGAAGGGCGCCGGGCGGACCGGGAAACCGGTTTCATCGTCCGGTTCCGCGACTCACCGATCATCCTCTGCTCGAGCACCGCCAAGTTTTCCGAGGGAGGATACAAATCCAGCACGCGACATCACAACGGACTCCGATTTTCGGTATCTAAAAAAGAAGGGGCGTAGTGCGTTCGCGATTGCGTTAAAAACATGTTTTACGATTGCCGTTATTAAATGTTATCGAAATGTCGCCTACAAAGCTTCTAAATTTCATGATTCTTGACGTCACGAATCAAAAGAAGCGAGGAGGCAAAAAGCGGGAGAGGAAAACGCCAAAAATAAAAAGGCGCGCGCGCGCGCGGGGAAATTTTCTTTCGGGATGCGGGTTTTTTTGCGTGTCTATGACTACAACTTGCATCGTTTTTGACAATAAAAAAAATACGACCTTTGGGGTTTCAGTGCCCTTTTAAGAAGCTTTCATTTCCAATAGCTCTTCGCAAAGGCCTAGCCATTCGGGCTTGGGCTCACGGGTGGAAAAACACTTTTTTATTTGTTTAACAAGGTCAAATAAATAAAACCGAACTTCTTTGGTATTGGGGTCGGCGTGACACACTGCCATGCGCGACCGCCATATGCTGCACAGCCCTAAAAGAAAGAACATATCAAAAGGTACAGAATCGTCGCCGCTTACGCTCAAGAAACGTATGTCCGACGGGCTGATACAGAACTCTTTCTTTAACGTACGCTGGAGAACGTCCCCTCCCCCCCCCCCCCCCCCAAAAAAAAAAAAAAAAAAAAAAAACTACGTCCTAACAAAAAATAAAAACGTGCTCGACGGTCTCGGGTTGTTTACACAACATACACTCCACCGGCCATGGCACACCCACGCCCTTTTTTGTAAGCCAAGCTTTAACTGGGAGCGTAGGCCACGCGCTCGCTCAAACCGACACGCCGTTTACAAACAACCCCGCGTTTGCCCACACCAGGTGTGGGCACTGCGCGTGCGCAGAAACCGAATTCGCGTGAAGGGAAGCGTCTGCGCATGCGCAGAACCACCGGCAGCGCCACCGCAGCTGCGTGACGTCAGGGCCGCGCGTTGGTCTAATCAGAAGGTCAAATAAGCTCCTACCAAAATAGATCGAAGTAATTAGAAATACACTCCCTACGTCAAACAGGGCTTTAAATAAAGTAACATGTGTCAGTAATAGCGCAAAATAATTAAAAGAGTAATCACAAATTGCAATTGTACATACATCATCTGAACTGTAGCAATAATAAGTCGAAATAACAAGAAAGAATCAACAAAACGTCAGTTCTGTTAAAATAAAGTCGAGTGCGCAACTAATAACTCGGGATTAACAACAGAGTAATTAAAATGTCAATTAAGCCTCGTCAATCGTGCGACTTGTAAATTCAAGCGATCGAAATAGCGATAAAAAAAAGCTGTTCCCAACAAAATCTAATTGTATAAACAAGTACTCGAAGCTATCAAAAGAGGGAGCGAAACACGACCACTGAAGACAAATGTGTGCATGTATATACCGAGAATTGAACTGAGCGACCCCGGGATTAAATTGAGTAGCGCCGGGATTAAACGGATAGGGTCTAAAATAAATTGGATGGCAATTAGATTCAATTGACCATCGTTTGGATTGAAATGAGTGGGAAAACCCATAGATGGCGGGTTTTGTAGCATTTGGGAGAATACATCTACGCATTATCTTCGATAAACGATTGTTTATAGCGCTCTCAGACGTAACTCCCTCTCATGGTGCAAATGTAATGAATTTTTTTTTCTTTTATATGCGCGGACCGGAAGTGTGTTAGGGCTACCTGCCAAACAAAAAAGGGTATGAAGACGGGTTCACAGATTTGCGTTTGACTATAAACGACTGCGTTACGACGGCTTATGACTGGTTATAACGATATAACACACGGGCGCCACCTCAGGGAGCCCCAGTACCCTTCTACAACACTTACCCAGGCAGCACGCCGACACTGTGCCAGCGTCGGGGGAATATTGCTCGCAATATTGGCCCAGTTTCATGTTTTGCACTTATTGGGCCAATGTCGGTTAACGATCGTTCTAAAAATGGGCCAGAATCGGCGATATCAGTCGAGTTCTGGGCGATTATCGGTTAACATGGCCGCGGCCGCTGCGGTGTCAGCGGACTTGGGCCAAGCCAACGTTACTATAGAATTAACTGATCAGTTGGGAAACTGCCATAGAGCCTGCTCTGAAAAAGTTGCACCGATCCGTACTCGAGAACCGAGCTAATAGCGATCCCAACGCCGCCATTACTCCCGCACCGGCCATTCGAGGAACTGCAGGTGACTTCTATTCTGGCTTCAATCGGCCATTTTGGCTCCGAAACAGATTCGGTGGGGTGCCACCCCCGACTCCCAAGCGGACGCGCCGCGAATTACTGCCGAAGTTAGGATGCGCCTAGGTCGGGACGCGCTACCTGGAATCACGGCTGAGACATGGTTGTATAAAAACAATATTAATTGTGCTCTAAACCTTGTAAACTAAACATTTTAGAAAACATCACGCGCCCTCCGTTTTGTACTGATCTCCAATAAAAGTTACTACAAAAAGAGTTTTTTCCGTTTGTTTGTACGGAAAAACCCAGTTCCAGCCGCTGATTGCCCGGCGCGCCCACGGCGCGGACCGTGGCAACAGCGGCGGCCTCCGCGATTGGCCGGCGTGATTGACCGCGATTCAGTAGACAGTTTTAGTGGATCGTTCGCTAAAGCCTTGCGTACGCAATAAAGTTGCGGGTCGGAGAGGACGCGTGCGCAGAACGCAATAGAAGAGCTAGCTTATTGCGTATACGCACGCAACGCTGGGGATTTTGCGTGGCGGGCTAGCGGGCTTTGCGGGACGCTCTCGAGAGATCTCGGACCCAACGAGAGCGCCAGTTTCAAGATGACGGTTACCTCGACTGGCGCAGCAAGGGCGACGTGGTGTTTTCGAAGTTCTGTGTTACGTGAAATTGCGTGGTGTTCAGCTCGGCAATTTTTTCTGGGACCTACCGCGGTCGAATCAGATCGCCGTGCAGCTGAAGGAGTGCACAGTGAAAATGTTCGCCGCTCGGAATGTGCGTCAACGCTGCGATCTGCTCAACGCTAAGCCTATTCGCACAGTTCATCGCCGACGGACGAACGACTCTAAAAGAAATTGCCGGAGTTCTCGCTATACACTAGACATCGGTAGGTCATGAATTTCATTCCGCGATAGCATTGATAAAAGCTGCCGCTTCCACGGGACGACTGACGGAGGCTCCGTGATCGAATTTGGCTACGCACTCGTACTCGTAGCCTCTGTACCCCGCAAAAAAGCACGCTTGGCGAGGCAGCTGCGGCTTGGTTTAATTTGAAATAAAATGATTGAACACGTTTTCATTTTAAATATTTCTTTCCAGGAGCATGGTTGCGCTATAAGCACGCGGAATTCTACGGCTCTACCAAATTTAACCAAGATCATGCACGGTGTTCCCTCGAAAAAGCCTGGTTCAGACAGTTGCGTTTGACTGCGTTGCGGCAACGAGAAACCAGGACATCCTTGATGCTTATATCGCGCGCCAGGATGATTCCTTGAATTGGATTTCACGCTTCATACGAAGCACAGATGTGCCGGTGACTCGCTTTCGGTTCTCGACGCAACGCAGTCAAACGCACTCAAACGCAAGTGTCTGAACCGGCCTTAACGCACAACTAAATTCGGTCCGAGCAGGTCATTTTTAGCGTACGCTATACTATTGCGTATTGCGTACGTAAGAGCCAGCAACGCTATACTAAAACCAAATTCTTTACTAGGGGGAATACATTCCACTCCTCTCAAATACAATGACCTCGGCGCGGACAGGTTCTCTGGGCTTGGCGAGAGCCATCTATCATCGAGGTCTCGGCGGTAAATGATAATGATGACGATGGTTGTTCTACATACCAAATTCATTGTTGTGGAAATGCTCGAGACACGTGCCGCGCGCCACTTCTAGTGGTCGCGGCACGTGCATCGACGCTGTGCCGCCATGATCTTCCCAAGGGTTGCACATTGCGCGTGCCTCGTGCATCGACGCACCTTGCGCTACTTTTGAAACATGAAGGGGCTTTAGGTGGAATCGGAGACGACACCGCCGCGGCCGCCGCGAACATCCACGTGCACATGCGCGTGGGCTGGCGCGGACCTCCACTCCGTCAGGGCTGGATTCGGCGCTGTAGCCGTTCTGTCTAATGCAAATGAGCGGAGGGGAATGTATTCCCCCTAGTAAAGTATTTGCTAAAACTCTCTATACTTCGTCTCACCTTAGTATGGACTATTGTTAGCCGCGCGTGCTAAAAGCGCGAGCTAGTCGCTTTGAATGAAGCTGCGGCGGCTGCACGAGCGCAAGTGCTCAAGTCAAGGCAGTCAAGGCTGGCCGCTCGCGCTAGCCTCGACTCGCGGTTAGTCCATGCTAGGGTGAGACGAAGTATAGTATCGTTTTAGAAACGGTCAAGAATTCATAATAGAGAGTTTTAGTAGATCGTTCCGATAC
Source organism: Ixodes persulcatus (assembly GCA_013358835.2). NCBI lineage: Eukaryota > Metazoa > Arthropoda > Arachnida > Ixodida > Ixodidae > Ixodes > Ixodes persulcatus. Next base: position 411,761 of record JABSTQ010011334.1, on the reverse strand, counting down.
CTCCGATACTGCCGATCACGATACTCCGCCACTGCCTCCCTTGCGCATGCATAGTATCGTTATCGGGGCTATCGGAGGTATCGGAACGATCTACTAAAACTCTCTAATACCGGTCGATATTGGCGACGTGACCGATCGAAAGCGTCGCGGTGGTCGGCCCTCAACGATTGGCCGAACGCTGACTTTTACGTCAGCAAAGGATTCCTCATCGACGGAAAAAAGAGTAATGTAAGAACTTCGATTTTGACGGTGTTGGCAGTATTGGTTTAAAAGCGCAATGATTTCCAGCTTCCAACATGCTATACTCTGTTTCATACTTAGCGTGCAACGCTGTCAAAGCTACTGGCGCGAGTGCATGGCTTCATCTATGGTTTTGTTTGCGCGAGAACGCGCGCAAATGATCAACTAGATCAAACCCCACGCTCGCGCCAGTAGCTTTGACAGCGTTGCACGCTAAGTATGAAACAGAGTATAATTACATACACAATTGAACTTGTTGTCCACAGGGTAATGACGTCACGAGAGGTAACCGTGGGAGGACGCCACCCAAACATCTCGCCGCTAATAGCCGGTTCAGACCCGACGAATTACCGGAAAACGGCGCTGGATACTGTATATCAGCGTGGCGTTGGCCGACCCAAGTGATGTTCCGCCGTCATCGGCCACATCACGGTAATAATTGCCCGATCTTTACGATCCAGCGCCAATATCGGCCGTATCAGAATGATATTGGCCCGATTTCTCCGATCCGACGCCAATATTGGCGCAATACTGTGCGCTGCCTGGGTACATAATCTGCGTGCATTCATCTTTTTTTTCTTTCTTTGCCATGGGTTTGAAATAATTTTGAAAATGTTTTAATCGACCATTTCGCATAGATGGTGCACATATGTTTATCTCGCATATGCCTCCAAACCTTTAGGCATACGGAGATCGTAGGGTGTCCCAGGGCTCCCTGATTGAAGGCTCGTTCACACTCTTGCAACCGAGTACGACCGAGAGAGACCGAGACCTGTTGAAACCATAGAGTTATTATAATGTACGCTAGAGGTTCAACTGGCGCTAGTGTGCTGCTGCAAATTGAAGCAGACAGCAACCAGTCGGAAATTGACTTCTGGTAATGCTTTTCTGTGGGAAAAGAGTGAAAGCCGTTTACAACTCCCTGTAACGCCGAATTAGAGTGCAGCTCTTGAGGAGGAGGAGGGAAGGGTACTGGGGAGGTGGGTCAAGTGACCTCGGGAGAGGGGGGGTTCACGTGACCTGGGGGGTCACGTGACCTCGGGGGGGGGGGGGGGGGGGGGTCACGTTACCTTGGGGGGTCACGTGACGATGACGATGACGTCATCAGCTGATGACGTCATTAGTGACGATGACGATCCGGATGTCGATAACGTCGTCAGTGACGTCACTGATGACGTCATCAGTGACGATGCGGATGCCGATTACGTCATCAGTGACGTCACTGACGACCTCATCAGTGACAGTGACGATGCCAATGACGTCATCAGTGACGTAACGCGTTTTATAATGCACCGCGCGGTTACGCCGACGCCGACGCCGCTCAAGCCGGAAACGGGCGCCTAAGAGCTGCGCTCTAAAAGCGAGTTTATTTCTTTCTGCGCTCTATTATAAGAACAAATATCACGAATAATTCGTACGCACTAGGCACATTAGAACATTTCTCAGTCACGCAGATGAAATAATTGGTCAGTTACGGCGTTTTCATTTGAAATTTGTGGCATGAAAAACGGTGCAAAAACCGCTTCGTACATGTATTTATGTGCACTGTCGGACACTGTTAGCGCGAACACGGCATCGGCGCTTTCCAGCATGGGGATATAGGTGCCAAACGAACGAAGGACATGTGGAAAACCCAGAGGGACGGCAAGAACTACGCAGTAACACTGGATAAGTAACTCCTTGTGCATGCATACGATCGAAATAAATCGAAAGCCACGTAATATAGTCCAATTTGCAATAAATAAGTACTGCTTTATTCTTTCTGCTCGTGAATATGTGCCAAGACGCTTGTTCTGAGTTCTTCAGATCATCACCCGCACGCTCCAAATCTTTGCAAGCCAGAGAACGGGTGCCCGATAAAAACTGCCCGACATAGGAAATAATAAAAAGACACACCTTTCGTAGCCCACATACTTCATTTTTTACGTTCGAATGTTCTTTAACCGATCGCAAAGATGCACGACACCGTCGTGTGACGGAGTCATTTTCATATAGTGACAGGACGCGCATATTAGCAATATATGAGCGCCACCGGAATGCTAGCAAACCTTGAACACACTCTACATTCCTTTCGATTGTTATTTGGCTTAGAATCGTCGCTCGTTTTTACATATTTGCCATGTAGCAGAGGTTTTGGGCCTGAAATATAGCGAAGTTTAACATCGATCAGTGGTAAAGAATAATGCTGTAACTAAAGCAATTACACTTTCACAATATTAATAAAGGTACATACTATCCGGTACAATCGAAATAACATAAGTTATTCATGTTATTTTCCGGCGAAGAGACAAAATTCATGCGCGTTTTCCCATAGGGATGCACAGGAGCACCGCAAAAGTAGACTGGTTGCTGTCTGCTTCAATTTGCCTCCCGGAAGTCGCATAGACACTAGCGCCAGTTGAACCTCTAGCGTACATTATAATAACTCTATGGTTGAAACCTCTTAAATTTCTTAGGACGAGGGAACACACTGGCATTCTGGCGCCATCTATGCGGTGACCCTGGAACTGCATTTCATAAGAGGGAAGGTTTGGCAGGATTTCTGAGGTCAAATATGCGTAATACCTATAAGAAAGGCTCGTTTATAACGTTGACCGAAATATTTCGAGCCAAGAAAGAAAGGATAATGCGCGAGAGAAATATAAAATATGCCAGACCGCCAAGTTTACACTGCTACCCAATAGATGGCGCCAGTGTGTCATCTCGTTATAAAGGCCGGTTCAGACACTTGCGTTTGAGTGCGTTTGACTGCGGTGCGTCGAGAACCGAAAGTGAGTCACCGGCACATCTGTGCTTTGTATGAAGCGTGGAATCAAATTCAAGGAATCATCTTGGCACGTGGTATAAGCAGCAGGGATGTCCTGGTTTCTCGCAGCCGCAACGCAGTCAAACGCAGTCAACCGCAACAGTCTGAACCAGGCTTTAGAGGTTTCAAGGCACCCAGTTCTAAAGCCTGGTTCAGACAGTTGCGTTTGACTGCGTTGCGGCAGCGAGAAACCAGGACATCCCTGCTGCTTATATCACGTGCCAAGATGATTCCTTGAATTGGACTCCACGCTTCATACGAAGCACAGATGTGCCGGTGACTCGCTTTCGGTCTCGACGCAACGCAGTCAAACGCACTCAAACGCAAGTGTGAACGTGTGAACGGGTTTGAACGGGCGTGAACGGGCCTTGATGGAGGCACTATTTTCTCTCGTCGTAAGCAGTCACAAGCCGTCGTAACGCGGTCCATCTTAGTCAAACGCAAATATGTGCACCGGCCCTGCCTGAGATTAAGCGAACCAAATTGGATGTGGCAATAGTATAATATGTAAAAGTGCTAAAAAGGGCAGGGACAAAGAAGACTGGAAACAACACAAGGCGCACTCGCAACTGAAGTTAATTTAAGCAAAACACATAATGTAGGCCGTTGTAAAACGCCTATTCGTCAGAACAGTCGATGAAATCCCTTGATAAAAACAAACTATTTCCCTGAGGGGGCAAGAGAGGGCTCGTTGACGCACTCATTTCCTTTCATTTTCTGAAATAAACTTCAGTTGAGAATGCGCCTTGTGTTGTTTCCATACATCTTTGTACGTGTCGTTTTTAGCGCTTTTATACATTCAACTATGAAGCAACTTGCCCAAATTCCCACTTTGCTGTAGGGAATAGTATGTATAAAACATTGCGAAGATTCTATTTTGACATATTGTTTACAAACAAGTCAGCCTTTGTCCATAACAGGTGTGGGCACTGCGCGTGCACAGAAACCAGATTTCAGTATTTAGTAAACGTAAGCAAACAGAAGTCCATTAACGTTTTCCGGCCTGCCCTCCTGCCGTTGGTCGACCAACGCATCAGGGAGAAGCGAACAGATTCTGGAGTCTCGCCCTGCGAGAGCTCTCTCTTTGCGCCGCCAAAAGGAGCGCCAACAGCAACGATCGAGCACTCGTTTTTGCTTCCGGCCGCGGCACTTGGGCGGACATTCGAGTGAGTCCGGTCGGCGTTACGCCAGGCACGACGGACATCGCAATGCAGCACGCGGAATCAATGCCAGCCGCGTCAACAAGAAATGCGTTTCGGCGAGAACGTTTCTTGCCCTCGACCGCAAATGTCCCGATAAGATTCCGGTTGCGCTCGTGATTCTCGCGCCGTGGGAAAGGAGCGGACCATGCGGAACGCGTCGTGCAACGTGTTGTGTCGCCCCCGGTCGCACTGCTCACACACAAGTAGCGCTCTGTGTTGTTCGTTTCTTTTACTTGTCCGTTGTTTTTTAGCTCTTTTACCCTCGGAAATATGGATTACCAACTAGCCCAAGTGCATACCCTTCTGTAACACATCGTACAAAAAACAGTCTTCTAGGAAACCGTTTTTGCACGTCCGATACGGTACGACAGGCCCTCCGGTATACGAACTGCGCATGCGCTACCGCAGAAGACTCGCACATGCGCAGTTCGTACCGGAGCGCCCATCGTACCGTATCGGACGTGCAAAGACAGTTCCCTGAAACTCTCTAGTGTCCGAGGCTTGTTACTTCCTTGCATGATGGTCAGCTGTCACGTTGGTCGTACAAAAGGTGTCTGCAAACATGTTCGAAGCATGTATGAAGTTAACATGCCTCGAAGATGCTTGAGGCGTGTCCGCAGATAAGTCTGTCACCATGTCTGCAGCGATCACCGAGTCCTTCGTACGATTTGCGAGCAGTCTGACGGTGGCTTAATGGCTTCTCACATCGATGAACGGAAAGGAAAAGGGTGGGCGCCAACTTCCAACTCCAGTGTTCACGCTCCTGGCTTCGTGATTCGCTCGGCGGCATTCTCGTCTGCTAATTCCGCAACCTCATTGGCTGCTGAGCGATGATAAGCTGCTCCGGAATCGCCACACTCTACTACGCTTTTTTAAGCTCTCGGCGACTTTAACAACAACTTGTGTGGAGCGCAAGTTCGTCCGCTTAATAAATGGGGTTGTGTGGATATTTCGACAGCGTGTAGTTGGTCAGCCATTTCAAAGTTGCGACGAGTCACTCGCTGTAGATGAGAAATTTAGCCAGTGCAGTACAACCGCTAGCCTGGGGGTCTTTAACGTGCACCACGCAGTAGTGATACACGACCGCCGGTACGATGCTCATCCAGATCGAAACGGGCAGGGGTGGAGATTGAACCCAGAATCCTTACCCCTGCTTCGTCCGCTTCTTTTGCAGGGGGTTGTGGTGACATCAGAACGCCGAGCTCTGATTGGCTCTGATTGAAGAATAGTGGGTAAAGACCTGAATGCTAGCTGTCTCGAGGTCTACCCACTATCCTTCCAATCGGAGCCACTTAGAGCTCGGCGTTCTGAGGTCACCATAACCCCTGCGAAAGAAGCGGATGAACTTTAACGGCTTATTGCTTGGTGGTTGTTTGCCCTTTCTCAATGTATGATTCTTATATTATACTCCGTTTCACCTTACGTTGTACCGCGTTGAAGGCTGGAAGCGGGAGCTCATGGCATTGGCGGCTGCCCCTAATGCACGAGAGATCGTGCCGCCGAGATGTGCCTAGAGCAAGGGGCTCGCGCTTGTAGCCTTTCCTGTGGTACATCATAAGGTGAAATAGAGTATAGACGCTTTCAGCACGCGCCAAATTGAGCCGCCATAGCCGACCTTCTCTTGTCTTACCGAGATGCAGAGCCACTAAAGCGGGCGTTGACGAATCTCCACAAGGGTCTATACTGGGGAGAAGGACGCGGTAGAATCTAAAATGGCAATGACCTGACCTGCTGTGGTAATGATGAAGTGGAGCGAACGGAATAAGAGGGAACAAAAACTGAAGGTCGGTTATGGCGGCGCCCATGGACAGCTGCCTGAAAGCGTCTATAACAACACGCTAATCCTAGCTTTCTCCGGTGATTTAGTTTTTTTTTAATATTAGAGTTTATAAATTGCTACCTAACACTGCAATCATTTCAATAATAGGCTTATCCTTGATAACATCTCCTAATGACGCTTGCAGCGTATCAGCATCAAAAATCACACTATGTTGGCTAATGAAAGGTCTCTAAATATTTTTTGTCATAAACGTATTTGAAAGAATCTAGTATTTACGCCACAAAGGTCATTTTAAAATTTGCTTGACCCTCCCCCCCCCCCTTTTTTTTTTGTAGACGTTGTTGCTTGGCAAACCTTGCCGCCCGACGGTGGCAGCGGTCATTGTCACCGCCGGCGGCATTGGTCACCCGTGTCCGTCTTTGCCGATGCATCTCACGTATCGTTCCTCGTGATGCCTCCCGTGGCGTCAGAGCGGTGCCATTGCGCCACCCGCTGCGGCAGCCGTTGGTGCAGCATACCGCGCTGGCACAAACAAACTCTCCTCCCTGCTTGTTGTTTACGTGGCTTCCGCGCAACCCCTCACACACACACGTCCGGAAGAGCTTTCGCTCACGGAATCGGCGTCGCGTGACTGCGACACAACCGCGTCGAAGACGACCTCGTGCTCCGGTTGCGCAGGTGACCCGACGAGGTCGTCCCGGCCGGGAAAGCGTCTTCGCGGGCCATCTCACTCTTCTGCTGTGTCACGCGGCGACATTCGCGCCGCTAAGGGCAGCGTTCGCGTGGCCTTTCGCTTACCTTCTCCGCGTCTCGCGTCCCATACGACGCGGCTCAAGGATCCCGCATACGTAATTTCGTCTACTGTGCGACTCTCACACTAAGGATTAAAGAGAGGCGAAACTCAGAGTCTCCGCGGCGACACGAACTTACACTCCACCTAAAGCAGTTCCTTGGCCCCCGGTCCACATATCTGGCGCCCAACGTGGGATCTCAGGAAAAGACACTTCCGCATCACTCGAAGTATTGTTTATTCAGTATACTTTGCCAGGAAAGCACGACATGCGACCTCCGAGCAAGTTTATCAAAATCAGTGTTGTAAGGTGTGAGTCACGACTCGAGTACACCCTGGTCACAAGCCAACGCTTGACTCACACCTTACCGTACCCACGCTATATGTTTCAATGGAGTCGATAAGCGTCACGGCACTCGCGATCTTCGGGGGTTTGCCGTCATCGGCTAAACAAATCACGCAAAGGAAAAAAAAACGCAGGATAGCAGCGCGTTTAGTCGTTGACGGCAAGCGCACAAAGGTGATCAGTCTGCTTAAAAAACTGCGAAGAAACACCGCCCGCGAGCGACATTTTGTGAACGCCAGGCGGACGAGCAAAAGACGCGTATAGCGTTCCGGTTGTACCGTGGTCGGAACGACTGATGTCGTCGTTCACCCTTGCACCGGGCACACTGTTCAAACCTCCGCGAACAGGGTTCGACGGTTCGCAAGGACAAAATATTCGCTCGATATACATTAAGAAATATATTCATGCGATCCCTTCAAAGGACCAACGATACCTTTGACTCGGGCGGTATACGTAACAGGTAAGTTCTGAACCTTTGGCATCTGGTTCGGAACGCTGGCGCTTCATAAGGTAAAAGCTTTTCAGGACGCGTTTATTGCTGTTTGTACATTTCTCACAAGCAATTTGTGGCTGGCCGCAGAGACGTCGAAACTATTTTGTTTTTCTTGCCTTGTCCCGTGTTGTTTACATGAAATGTTTTAAATGTTATAAAATGGGGCAACCAACACCCCCCCCCCCCCCTCCCCCGGCCTGCTCCGACGCCACCGGTTGGCCGCTGTCAAGGCTAGCGTAATTTATGCAGCGCTGTCAAAGCTACTTACGCGAGTGCATGTCGTTTGACCTTGCCTTCGCACAACAGTGTGTGAACTCTTCAGCGAGTCTTGCCGAGGCTCTTCGAGGCTGCAAAATATGTTTGCTGTTGTTTGAAACGCTGTTATTCGAGTAATGAGGTACGACTCAGCCGGCTGGGGGCCTTGATGGGAAGAGCTAGGGGAGTGGGTTTTAGGGAGAATCAGATCTCTTCTTCTACTCAAAAATCAGTTATGAAAAATGCCGAGATAAATTTCAAGTTAGGATCCACCTCATCGAGCTAGCATCTTGAGACCGAGACACATTTTGTTGAATAAAAGGTTAAAAAGCGCGAACAAACGGGGACAACGAAGTAACACGGACGACAGCACAGGCGTTTGTTCGCGCTTCTAACCTTTTATTCAGTAATGAACCAACTAGCCCAAACCCAAGTTTTAATGCAACACATTTTGTCCCTGTCTAAATAACCTCCATACGACAAATCTGCTTTGGCGGGGCCACCAATTTCTGTTGAACTTCTACATTTCGTAACCGTTACGAAATGTGCAGAAAGTGGCGTCGGAAGTGTTCGGGAGAGGGGGGCAGGCTATCTTGTCTCCCCCCCCCCCCCCCCCCCTCCCCCAAATATCCTAAATGTCTGGTCGGGGAGTTCTGTGTCTGAAAGTGCTGGGCACAGTGGCGTACCTATTTTGACGCCACTGTGCGCAGCACTAGATATATATCATACACAGAAGCAAGAAACTTGCACCGCAGGATGCTTTGTTTGCGCGCGCACTCATGGTAAGAAACCACTTGCTTCCTCAGCAAATAAAGTGAGAGCGTATCGGTGGCGGTTAGGGTGTCAGAGAAGGACGACAGGATCACCCTTTCCTCCATCCTATAGCCCCAGGGCGAAGAGCAGGAGGCGCTTCGCTCGGCTGCTAGTCAGCGCGGCTGGTGGCTGAAATGTGCTACTTTGGGAAGGCCCAAAGTCTTAATCTACTAGGAGGATTCCGAAGAAAAAAGGCAAAAAATGCCTTTCCTTTTTTCTTTTGATTGATTTTTTGCACGTTATTTTGGCGCTATCGCACACTGCCTAGTGCAGGTCACAGAAATTCAGAGGGGAAGAAAAATTTTGCTTAGAAGGGCGATGGAAGGATTCACATATGAAACTCAATACTTGGAATAGGTAAAAATAAAAAAAACAAACGGTCAGGCACACACAATTTCAAAACACAACTAAATTTATATATATATATATATATATATATATATATACCGGGTGGCTCAAGGAGACGGCAGGCTCTTTAAATCGACCGCAAAATTCGGTTTCTTAACCTATCGCGCTACGACTTTGTGCAGCGCTGCCCACAGATGGTGCATTTTTTTTGTAAAATTTGCAAAGAGCAAACTTACCTGAGGAAAAAGTAAAGAAAGAAAAAGGCTTAGCTCCTATGGAAACGCAGCGACGCCACCGGTCTTCAAAGAGCACGGCGCCGTTTCGCACGGGACACAAGAGATGGCGCAACGAACGCCGCCAACGAACGAGCATACGGCGTCGAGAGCCAGCGTCTTTAGCAGACAATCTTTTCGACTCAAAAGCAGCGCGCGTTCCGCAGGCGGCGACAGTCGCAGAAACAATTACAGGCGCGGTAACAACAAGCAACTGCAGTTCCTTGTCTGCTAAATACGCCGGCTCTCGGCGTCGTCTGCCCGTTCGTTGGCAGCAGTTGGCGTCGTGACCGCTTGCTCCCTCTCTTGTCTCCCGTGCGAAACGGCGCCGTGTTGTTTGCAGACCGGTGGCGTCGCTGCGTTACCATAGGAGCTAAGCCTTTTTCTTTCTTTACTTTTTCCTCAGGTAAGTTTGCTCTTTGCATATTTTACAAAAAAAAATGCACCATCTGTGGGCAGCGCTGCACAAAGTCGTAGCTCAATAGGTTAAGAAACCGAATTTTGCGGTCGATTTAAAGAGCCTGCCGTCTCCTTGAGCCACCCGGTATATATATATATATATATATATATATATATATATATATATATATATATATATATATATATATATATATATATATATATATATATATATATATTTAGCAGAGCGAACGTTGGAGCAGCGGTTGGAGGTGTGAGGAGGAACTCACCTCCTCTCAAGCGTTCACTCTGATAAAGTGGAAAGAGCGGAGTGCTTTGCGGGAGAAGCTTGTCCTGCACTTACAACCAAAAATAAAACGGAGACTTTGTGTATGTATCATGTAAAAAGAAATAAAAAGCTGTATTTATGCGCCAGAAGCTCCTCACTTTCTCGTGACCGCCGGCCAGTGTTCCTCCGCCGTTCGCAAATAGGACGCTGCCGAGGCACATGGGGCATTCACGTCTGCATACCGCTTACCCACAGGAAGGACAGGAAAGGCTGAACACATAAATTGTACGAACCACAGGGGGAATATCTATTAGTGTGATAGCATTTATCGTTGCACACCGTCGTATTTAGCGTGGAAACTGAATTGGTGCCGTGACGTTAATTTTTCCGCTAAATTTAGCGTCGTCCTTTAACGACGCTAAATCCTTGGGTGTAGGACAAAATGGTCCGGTCAAAATGGTCCCGGACAAAATGGTCCCGGACAAAATGGTCCCGGACAAAAAGGTCCCAAGTGCCAACCCGGACAAAATGGTCCCATGTGAATTTATCAATACTTTGAGCGCTCTAAAGGACAAAATGGTTTGGTATTTGAAATTTATTTCGACACACGTTCAAGTTTAATATCAGCATTTTCATTATAATCATTTGAAACAAATTTTAAATCCTTTCTATCTATACCATGTGGCTCTATTTCTCAAAGGTTCTTGATTTCTACCGATATATTCCACGTGTGTAATCAATAACTTTCTATCGCCAGAACCTGTTTTCAAATTAGCGCTATCGAGCTTCAAAACGATATTCGGAATGAAAATCATTATCACACACGTACTACAGGTTCTTGACGTGGTTTTCTGAAATGAACCTGTCGTACCGAATCCCGGACAAAAGCTCACCGGACAAAAGCTCACCGGACAGAAGCTCACCGGACAAAAGCTCACCGGACAAAAGCTCACCCATTTTTTCACAGACCCGGACAAAAGCTCACCACAAGAAAATTTCATGTTGGTCTTAACACGAGTGCGGACAACTTAGGTGCATGCGTGCTACACAAAAAGGCAACGATAAATTAAATCGGACAGGCGCATGGTTTGTTGATTTTAATACAAACAAGTTTATTTATCGATTGGTTAGGAGCGAATGCAGTCCCCTACTAGCTCCAGCAGTCTTGGTAGATCTCGATGTACATGCAAGCCCTCGCAAATATTTCTAAAACGATTCTGCAGGCGCAGAGTGGTTTTTCGCACCCGCTTTACTGTGGGCTCATTTCTCCGGGGTTGTGTCAATGCCGTGGCAACGAGCGCCTGATTTTGCTGTAGGCATTGTTAAGAATGGAACCTTCGGCAACCTTTTCCGAGTTTCAACGCTGCGGAAACGAGTCCCGAAACGAGTCCCGACGTGTTCTGGACTGTCGCCCACCTGTCGATGCCTGCCCAAAACGAGTCTCAACGCGTCCGTGACGTCAACGGGACGTGTGTGTGTGTGCGTGTGGGTTCGTGCGCTCCGGAATTAAGGGGAGAGAGGCCTGGCCTAACTGCGGAGAACCATGGCTACGACGCACTTCTGGCTACGACGCGGCGGGCTTTGCTGCAACGCACTTGGCGGTCGCACCTGCTGCCCTGGCGGAGAGTGAGGGAGAAAACGGACCCCTATATAAGGCGGGGCGTGAGGCTGCTCAGTTGTTCTCTCGGATTTGACGACTGTATCGCTACCATGTAATTAAACCGTTCGTTACGTTACCAATTCTCCCACCTCCACTGGACCCCTGGGTTCTTCACTTCGGGGAATGGTCGTCGTCACGAGCCAGGAAGCCTCAGGACGTGCGGCTTAAACCCCACCTCACCCAACTGGTTGGCAGCGGTTGGGATCGGACCATGCGACATCGTGCTACATCTGTGGGTGAGCGTTTGGACTTTGCTTTGAGATTCGCCAGGCTTCAGATTATGGGTAATTAATTTTGAACTGCTGGGAATCCTTAGTGTTTGACTCGTGTGCTAGGTTTGTGTACAACCTCGCGACAAGTTTTAGAACAAAGCCAAAGCTAAAGAGCAGCGATCATGGATCTAATGAGGTTACTGAGAACAGATTTACTCTGTTTATGTGAAGAATTGGGTGTGGAGGTGGAGCAAAAGATGAAGAAATCTGAGATCAGTAAAGCGATTTCAGAGAGCGCGGAAGCAGAGGAAATTAAAATTTCGTGGGAACTGCTTCAGAACGCTAAGAGTGAAGCTGCAGCAAGAGAGGAACGAGAGCAGGTTGCAGCGAGAGAGGAACGAGCGCAGACTGCAGCGAGAGAGGAACGAGCGCAGACTGCAGCGAGAGAGGAACGAGCGCAGACTGCTGCGACAGAAGAGCGAGCGCTGAAAAGGCTAGAGCTCGAAATTGAACAACAGCGATTAAACTCGCAGAACAGTAGAGTTGGGGCTCCGGTACGAGCAAGTGAGACCGAGTCGCATCAAATGAAGAAGCTCCTGCAGCCGTTTAAAGTTGGGGAAGACGTGGGCCTGTTCTTAGTGAACTTTGAGAGGACATGTGAGAAGTTGAGCTTCGCCCCAGAAACGTGGCCGCAACGGCTTTTGACTTTGTTGCCCTGTGAGGCTGCAGAGGTTGTCGCGCGCCTTAGTGCTGGAGACGCGGACGACTACGACAAGGTGAAGTCCAGCCTTTTGAAGCGGTACCGCCTTTCTGCCGAGGCGTTCCGTCAAAGGTTTAGAAACGCATCCAAAAAGACCAGCGAGGGCTACTCGGAATTCGCGTACGGGCTTAAAACCAACTTGATAGAATGGTTGAAGAGCGAGGAAGTGTACGAAAGCCGAGACAAGGTAGTCGAGTGTGTGTGCCTCGAACAGTTCTTTCGTAGCATTCCGCAGTCAGTGGGAGTCGACTCTGTCGAAAGGGCCGCTGAGCTAGCCGAAGAGTACGCAACGCGTAGAAAGCTGAGCGGAGAGGAAAGCGAATCCGGCCGAAGCGATCAGCGCAAGACCTTCCGACAGGGAAATGACTCGCGAGAAAACGGGCCCGAGAAGCCCGAAGCAGGACAAAAGGTCCCAGACAAGAGCGCAGAACACTTGAACGGAGACGAGGCGCGGAGAAGCCCAACAGGGCAGTTCGAGGCAAGGAAGCCGTTCCTGTGCTACAACTGTCAGGAGCCGGGACACACAGCGGCCAGATGTAAGAAACCGCGGGTTGTGTTCTCGTACGTGAACGGTAGTGACGAGGACCTGAAGCTCCTTCGTCCCTATCTTCACGAGCTCCAGGTAAACGGAAAGCCGTGCAGGGTGCTTCGTGACAGTGCAGCGACGATGGACGTTGTTCATCCGTCGTATGTAACGCCATCCGATTTTACTGGAAAGGTAGTTTGGATCAAGCAGCTGCTTGAAAAGCACAGTGTCTGTCTGCCTATGGCGACAGTGAGGATAACTGGCCCGTTCGGAGAGCTAGTGACAGAGGCGGCTGTCTTGCAAACAGTCCCGTTGGAGTATCCTTATTTGTTTTCTAACCGGTCAGATTTCCTGTTGCGCGAAAGGGGTCAACAACTGGGAGAAGGGCTAGTTCAGTCGTGTACGAGGTCCAAATCGCGTCAGGTCGCCCCTTTGTTGACGAGTGATCCAGAGCCAGAGGCAGCTGACGGGGAGCAAGCACTCCCAGAGTTGGAGGCAGAAAACCGGGATGAGAGGGACCAGGTTGTAGAACAGCCTGATCTCGTAGCACTAGGAAGCGTACGCCGTCCCAACGCGCCGGCGGAAAAGGCGGAGGAAGACGGGATCAGTGAAAGATCTCTCGTAGCTCCGGCGTCACGTAACTTTGGCCCTCTGCTACGAGTAGACAGAGTGTCTTTGACAGTCTAGCAGAAGAGCGACCCTAGTGTGTCAGGGTTTCGCGGTACAGCTCAGGAGATTGCTAGGACCAATGTGAAGGGGGAAGGAAAAGGCGGATTGTTTTATCGGCGCTATAAGGACCGCATTTTCACGTCTAGAAATCACGTGAAAATCGATCACTATGGCTTCAGCGTAAGAAAAAGGAAAGGCAAATTTAACGGCAATGCCGATGGGTTGAGCAGATTTTTCTGACATCACGAAAAACAGTAGGGATGATCTCTGAGGTCTTCGTCATCCACGGGAATGAGGATCTAAGTGGGGGCACTTCGCTAAAACCCAAAAACGACCTCACAAATTGCGAAGAGTTTTTGTCTTTTGTATTTTGTTCTTAGTGACCTCGTTGGAAAAATGAGTTTTTTTTGGCGACAGGGGGTCTCGATACCCTGAATTGTACCAAATTTTGGTAATCCGTAATCCAGTCTGGCGGGTCTTTGGCGAATTCCGAAGGTTTGACTGCGGTGTGGCGTGGTGTTGTGGGGGACGTTTCCGCTGATGCCTCCGTTGTGAGAGGTTTGGGAGTTTGTTTGGTGCTTGCAGCGTCTTCTCAAGGCCTACTCCAAGCCCACCTCTTCAGGCCAGCGATTGTACCACCGGCCATTCGAGGTTTCCCTGGCCCCGGAGGGGCTGTTAAGAATGGAACCTTCGGCAACCTTTTCCGAGTTTCAACGCTGCGGAAACGAGTCCCGAAACGAGTCCCGACGTGTTCTAGACTGTCGCCCACCTGTCGATGCCTGCCCAAAACGAGTCTCAACGCGTCCGTGACGTCAACGGGACGTGTGTGTGTGTGTGCGTGTGGGTTCGTGCGCTCCGGAAGGGGAGAGAGGCCTGGCCTAACTGCGGAGAACCATGGCTACGACGCACTTCTGGCTACGACGCGGCGGGCTTTGCTGCAACGCACTTGGCGGTCGCACCTGCTGCCCTGGCGGAGAGTGAGGGAGAAAACGGACCCCTATATAAGGCGGGGCGTGAGGCTGCTCAGTTGTTCTCTCGGATTTGACGACTGTATCGCTACCATGTAATTAAACCGTTCGTTACGTTACCAATTCTCCCACCTCCACTGGACCCCTGGGTTCTTCACTTCGGGGAATGGTCGTCGTCACGAGCCAGGAAGCCTCAGGACGTGCGGCCTAAGCCCCGCCTCGAACAGCATTCAATCAGCCTCAAGACGCTTGGATGGGCGTGGCCGACAAGCTTCTGGAACCCGGTACTCCATCCTTCGCAGGTGTTCATCCGGTCTTTATCTTGAAGAGTGGCGTCGTACATATTCCACCGTAACGGGGGAAACTCCAGGTCGTCGTCGGCACAGAGTCAGGCGAAGGGAAGAATTCGCTCTGGGTGCCGCCGCAGATGGAACAGAAGCATAACGGAAGCGGCCGTTGACATACGTGCAATCAAAATAGTCCAGCAGGTAGCCGATGTCACCGGTAGACTTTTCCCTGGTGGTTAGTTCTTGTGGAACAAGCTGTGTTGGAAGGAACGCAAGCCTGTCTAAAATCCCGCACAGTTTTCTAAATTGGTCATCTGTCTTGTACTTTTCCAAAAGGCCCAACTCCCGCTCTTTCAAAATATTTTTAAAAATTTGCTACTCAATGGTGGATGAGGGTACAAGTTAATTCTCCTAAAAATGGTCCTATGTCCATCGCGTCCGCACTTTATTTCAGCCTGTGTTTCGCCCGGGTAGCAAAAAAAAATCGAGGTGAGCTTTTGTACGGGTTTGTCAAAAAATGGGTGAGCTTTTGTCCAGGTCTGTCAAAAAACGGGTGAGCTTTTGTCCGGTGAGCTTTTGTCCGGTGAGCTTCTGTCCGGTGAGCTTTTGTCCGGTGAGCTTTTGTCCGGTTACCTGTCGGACCACCGTGTTCTATTTTTCAGAAACAGCATCGCTCTGTCTGAACATTGCATATTAAAAAAAAAATCAAAGATTGATTTCGCAAGTATGAGCGTATTTATTACATAGACCACTTAAGAGACAATAAGTCGACGATGCTGAAGCGAAGGCCTAATACGAAAATGTATCCATATGACCCCCACCCCTCAAAAAGTCGTTCAAGGGACGGAGCCCTTGCACGTGCTGTGTGCACAGCGTTACAAGCCGCTGCTAATATCCATCAAGAGTTGAAAATATAAAAACCTGCAAACAGCAAATAGATAATGCCACGCTGGGACCATTCTGTCCGGGACCATTTTGTCCGGGACCATTTTGTCCGGGACCATTTTGACCGGGACCATTTTGACCGGATCCCCTAGAACAACCTCTAAGATTTCTAGGGCGACCTCAAGGACGACATCTAGGACAACCTCCAGGACGACCCCTAGGGTGATCTCAAAGATGACCTCAAGGACGACGTCTAGGTTGTCAGGTTCAGGTTGTCAGGTTCTTCGAAGAGGGCGCGAATGTGAAGGAACACGTACTGCCGCTCCGCTTACGCGCGGCGCAATGGGATGCAAACACAGTGGTCTGGAATGCACGTATACCTCCTACGCATTAGGAGGCCATATACCAGATAGACAGAAATCTGTGATGAGTAGCTTAATAATGCTATCGCATTAAAAAAAAGTATCCTGAAATATCAATAAATTCGCAGACAAAGACTAGAACAGTTTATTGCGAAAAACCGCACATCGGAGTTGACAGGTACTCGCAGGTTAACCCGCCAAATTTTTGTGAGATATAGCCCAAAAATAGCCAAATGACGAGCTATAAAACTAGCCCAAAACTTGAACTTCATACAAGGTATTTAAAAGATCTCTTTAGAACACTGGTGACATAATACACGTATTTACAAAAAAAAATGCAGAAAGAAGGTCGAACATTACTAGATTTCAGAACCAATGGTGGAGCACCAGTACATCACTGCGGTAAGTGGCGGATTCAGAGGAAGCTCCGAATGTCCTGATCCCCCCCCCCCCTTAAATTCCGCATGTGTAAAATTTTTAGGCGGGGAAAAAAGGAAGGGGGGGGGGGGGTTCTCAAACATCTTATACATTGGCCCTTCTGGAAACACCTGCATCCGGCAACTTACTGCGGTATTCCAGTCGCGCCAAAACACTTCAGTACTTCAGAAAAAAAAAAAAAAAAAGCTCGAGGTACACCTAAGCACTTCTTATAAGTTGTGAATGCGAAAGCATGCAAGCCGCTCGTCCGCTCCCTTTGTCGTCTGCTGCGTACTTTTCGTCGCCGGTCAGCGCGCGTGCTCCCCTGGGCATGCTGACCTTGGACGCTCCGGGTTAACGGCGCGCTGATGGACACGCAGTGCCATGGGGTGAGCGGTCGTGAAAACTCACGAGCGCAGCGGCCAATGGGAGCCCCGTCGACGCGCGCCAGCCAATGGAACCGAAGGATCGGAGAAACTAGGTGCCGTTTTCACGCTTCAAACCAATGACGTCAGCTCGCTCCATGGGACAGTTAATGCTTTCGCATTCAAAAATATTGCACCTCCACAACGAACATCAATGATGGCTCACACATTGTAATTTTCACGCTTGTGGCTAGGGGTGTCGCGAACCTTTGTCGAACCTCGGGGTGCGACTGGGTCGGCGAACCTTCGACCTTTTTGCGAATTTCGACGAAGTTCTGCTTATGGACAGTGTTGCCCCGCTGCCACACGAAGATGTCAAATTTTTGGAAACAAATAATTTAGAAAGTAGTTTATTTTGTATTTCATAAAATGATTACCAATGTTTACACGATATAAAAACAAAAATAGGTGCTTTTAATGCTTTCGTTAGTAATGTGAACAGGATTTTTTCGGTCGCACATCAGTCACCTAGCTGTGTATCCTTGGACTTGTTCGAAAAAGTCGCAGTGTTTAGCCAATTGACCTTTTTCATAGTTTGGCCACGATCGTGGCGCGCCCTCGCGGGAATTGCTCGAAACACTTTTGGGGGCTCCGGGACCGTCTCTCCGTCGTCCGCGCCAGGCCTGGCGTGTCTCCCGGTTCATGTCTTTGCGTGTGTTCTCTGGTGGCGTTGTTCCGTCTTTCACCATTCTGAACGTGTATTTCTGTCCTCGTTTCGCGTGCATATTTTCTTCGAAATGGCTGAGGATGACCTGGGGCCCTGATCTGAACACTTGGCGAAAAAGTCGGTGAGAAATACGGCAGCTGTGATTGGCAGGTGACAAAGTCAAGTGCGACATCGGCCAATCGCAGCCGTCGATTTTCTCGCCGACGTTTTTGCCAAGTGTCCAGACTAGGGCCCCTGGAGGATTAACAAAAGTCACTGTTTATGATACAGAGGATCTCGTTCGTTTTTATACCTTCAAGGATGGACAGACCGCCGACGTCGCATCGGTTCACCATCGACTCGGAGTCACTTAATCGTCACTTCGGTGTCACGTCTTTTCAAGCAACTAAAGAAGGAGTCGGCTTTCAAGGTAGAGTCGCAGAGTGTTATGTGAGGAAAGTAATGGTGACCAGTTTCGATACCGACTCAACCATTCCCCTTTTGCGGAGCTTGTGAGCTCCATTTATGAGGCCAGGCCACTACAAACAGCTGATTTTGCTCTCCTTGATCGCTTAATTAAGTTATTGAAGCTTATTGCGCCCGTCACTTCGCCGTCCCGTGTACCGCGCGAGCGCGCGGAATATCGCCGTATTCGGGAATGTCTAAACAAAACTCGGATGGTGTGAAATCCGGGCGGTCTTGATATCGCAAAAGCTTGCCTGCACCGTCAAAAAGTAAGGAACGGTATGTTAGAAACAATCTGTCTTCGAATTCGGCACGTTTACGAACCTTCGACAAAGTGGGTCTAGCAAACAGGGGAGTTTACGGTTGGTTGTCAAGGCATTCCATCGTGGTTCTGTCTCCGTAAGGCTTAAATTCGTTTCGCACGCTTTAAATGCTGTGCCAGTGACTGATATCTTTTGTGTTTTCTCTTCACTTTTAACGTGGCAAGACGCGAATGTGTATAGCGCACGCTTGAAGAACGGAAAGCTTTATCTTGTTATTCTTTACATGAGAACCGGCTATGGCATGATTACGTCACACAACCGCGTGTGCACATTCACTGTTAACGGAAATATAGTCAGAGTGCAGGCGAGCTGGTGTAAGTTGAACATGATGGTAAACTTGATATACGAATACATGGAAGGAGAGAACATTGAGGACAGGGCGGAAACAGGACGTCTTTCAAGAAGTGCTTCCTTGATGTTTTATCCCGTCATGTATTCGTATCTGTTCATCAACACACTTGTTTTCAGTTATTAAACCTGAGACTGGGGTAGCAACATGAAAACGCAAAGGAAGAACAGGCAACGTCTCAAGAGACGTCGCCTGTTCTTTTTCTGTCTCCTTTTACGTTTTCGTTTTCCTAACCAGTTTCAGGTTTGCCATCATGTTCACATTTACTGTATTTTAGTTAAAAGCAGAATGTCCCGCCATCACACTGACGACCCAGCCACCCAACACGGAAGTTTCGCGCCCTAGGCTTTTGAAAGCAGGGCAAAAAGGGCGGGGTGTTTGACATCGGGTGCTTTCGTGCACCACCCGCAAAAGGCTGCTGAAACTCTATAAAATCTTGCGTTTGAACCATTTTTGCTGTTATTTGTGCAACCTATAGCTGCATGGTGGTGAGGCATGACGACTATGAAGCCTAGCCGCGAGAAAAGCGGAGGAGTCGAGCCTAACTAAGCACTGTCCGAGCGACCGAGCGGACGAGAGAGCCTCCAAAAATGGCGCCTTTCCCTTTCCTCCCCTCTCCCAGAGTCGGCGCATGCGCCTAGCGATCTCTGAAAAAGGTCAATTGTGGTTCGTTATAGGAGGGTAATGTCGTTCTCAGTTTTGGAGATGGCCCCCAGTTCCGGCTGTTAGCAGTGTCTATAGTCGGTTACAAGTTAAGAAGGTAGGAGAAGCTCCTCCCACAAGCGTGGTGCGCCGGTTTCAAATCCCTCCGCAATCGAAAGAAGAGTTCACTGGAAACGCTCCTTGTTCCGCTTCAATGGATAGATAATGGCCACAGAGTGGTGCCAACTTGTCTCCGACCCCACTTTTTAAGAAAGCGACCTTTGTATTCATCGGAGAAGGAACCGAGCCCCTGAAAGCAGCCTTTGTATCAATCGGAGGGGGAAACAAATCCCCGAAAGTCGTCTTTGTTTCCATCGGAAGGGGGAAGACTTAATCTCCCTCTCGTGGCTTCCACAATGCTAAGTCAAAGTCGAGAGATAAAGCAAATATGTACAGAAAGGCACGACCCTCCTCGCGCGTTGGCCGCAACGTCACGGAAACGATGGGACGCTATTGGATGCGGAGGTGGCGGAGGGATATTTGATTCCCTTTGAGGGGCATTTGCCGCTACCTTCTTGACTTGTAACCTACTATAGTATTGTTTCTTTGGACTAAGTGAGTTGTTAGAGGAAACGCAACTTTGAAGGTCAAACCCTTTCTTTGTGTTCAGTAGTGATTCACCTACGTCCGCCGGGTGGCGGTGGTTATGCTAGAATGTGACCCTTTGTGTGAGTGTTTCGCAGCCGAGGTCAAGGGAGATAAGAGAAGGTTTACCCAAACTTCATTGTCCTCTTGTCACTTTTTTTTTTTTTTTTTTTGAGAAGGCGTTGGAGATATGTATCTAAGGCGTGTACGAAATAAACTTTGCAGCTCAGTTTGAGACGTTGCCTCCTCTTTCTCTACCTTCTGTTGTGTTCTCTTTTCTGCCCCAGTCTCAGGTTTACAATCATGTTCAACTTACACCAGCTCGCCTGCACTCTGACTATTTTTTCGTTAACCTAGCTGTGTTTGGAGATTTGTGTTTGTCCTTTGTCCCCTTTTTCCCCTTCTCCAGGGATTATTTTGGTTATTCTTGTCGAGCTCGCTTGCATCTTTGCATTGAACTGCATTATCATCATGTCAATAGACCGAAGAAATATTGCAATTTTCCTCCACCAAGTCGAGTCAACTCGTTTTTTTTTTTTTAAATTTTCGTGTATGCGCACAAAAGTCGAACTTCAGTCGAACGTTTGTCGAACATTACGTTGGAAGGTCTAAAATGTCGAACTTGGTCGCATTTGAACCTAGGCAGGTTCGCGACATCCCTACTTGAGACTCGTATTTTCCTTTCCTACCCTGTTGAGTTATTGTTTTCTACCTGGCTCAAAAATACCATGAAATCGCTTGACTCTCGAGTATAAAATAGCCCAACCTCCAGATTTTCCTGCCAACAACAAAAATAAAACGTTAGGCTGCCCTAGTCGTTCGTCCCGCGAATTTTTGCCTACGTTTACGTCACAGAAGGGGGAGCTTCTGTCAAGTTTACAAAACAAAAAAAAGGGGGAGGGGGGGAGGAGTTTATGTTTGGATATGTGAAACATAGGTCGAGCTACTGTCTGGAGACAGGATACAATGAATGTAGCCAGGTATGTCATTGTTAAGCAACAAAAAATAAGCTAACTCCCGTGAATATACCCGTCATGTTCACAAATAGGCTGAATATGATCCACAATATCCGTAAATGACAATCACACGTTTGTATTTTGAGCCTGATGGCTGTATATTTTGTTATACATGGCCCACTCTGGCAAACGCTCGGACAGCAGCCAGTGAGTACGTCACATCCGCCGCAATCGTGACGAGGTTTGTTTCGGGACGTCCGGACGCAGCGGACGCTGCGAGCTCTCCCAGCCAATCCCGCTCTGTGGACGTAGCCCGTGATACGCTTTCCGCGCGTCGCTGTGCCCCCTCTCCAAGGTCACGTGACATTCACACGACCTTGGATAGGACCCGATGGCTCGTAGCATCCGCTGAAAGCAGCCAAAGCACACCAGCGATCGGGCCACCGCAAGTAAGCCCAAAGCTGTCTTTGTACGAATTTTGAGTGACGGGTTAATCTTCTATTATCTTGTAGAGGGAGAGTAGCGACTTCTGGGACACACAAAAAAATTGCGGTGGCTTAGCTCGGCTATGTGAGATTAGGTTCAGCTGGTTATTCTTAGCTTTCCTGGTTGTCTAGGATTAGCTTGATTAACATGCTTACTGCTGCTTCAATGACACACAAGACCATATGACAATTTCGCTCTCCTTCTGGCAAACGCCCCGCTATATGTATACCCCCACTGATACCTCTGCGCATGCGCACAAAATGAGAGGCGCTATCAAGCGGCTCCGGTGCAGCGTCAGACTTGGCTACTGCGCAACGGAGGCGCACAGCTGGGCACGCGGCGGCGCCAGTGCGTCTGCCCAACACCTCCTAGAAGAGAAGGCCAGAGCGCTCCGAGTCGTTACGTCACAATGTCGGAGAAGGAAGTCCATCGCGCAACTAGAGTCCCTGGGACTCTAGCGCAACTACGTGAGAAACATTTCTGGGCATCGACGTGAAAAAAAAAACGTTTCTTGTCGAGCGGCGCGGGGTGTTCGTGAGCGTTTATCCGACATTAACATATGTTTTAAAAGCGCAGTATTGTACAATTTATTATATATATAATATAAACATAATATACAACGCGCTACCAAGGTTGAAAGTACCAATTTTTTATATTTATGATTATCCCCGTAACCGCGAGACTACGTGCAATCCCGCAGATCACCACACTTTTCGAATGAACCGGTCCGCAGGGACGTTTTCTTCCCTCGTACGGGCTCCGATTCTGGTAAATTAACGTTGTGTGTGAGCTGCTGATTGTCTAAAAAGGAACGCTGAGACTTTCAGAGGAGAAGGGAACCGAAAAAAATCCAGTAATCGTCGCAGGGAGCGCACGCGAGCAAGAGATGGGTCGACGACGTTAATTTAAGCCTCCCACACTGCAGCCGCTGCTCTCGTGTGCGTGTGTGTGTGGATTTTTTTTATCCTCCTACCCAGTGGCGTCACAAGGGGGG
Organism: Ixodes persulcatus; assembly: GCA_013358835.2. Taxonomy (NCBI): domain Eukaryota; kingdom Metazoa; phylum Arthropoda; class Arachnida; order Ixodida; family Ixodidae; genus Ixodes; species Ixodes persulcatus. The sequence goes on along the minus strand of JABSTQ010011334.1, from coordinate 389,051 downwards.
GGGGGCGGACCGCCCCGGGTGCAGCGCTCAGGGGGGTGTCACGGCGGGCCACGAGAGCGGGGGGGGGGGAGGGGGGGGGTCGCGGCGGGCTGCCGCCCCGGGTGCCGCTGACCCTCGTGACGCCACTGCTCCTACCAGTCGCTTTTTTGTCGTCACCGCAGTCTCGGGTAGTTTTTTTGTGTTCGCTTGATACTACGGCATTTACGTGGATTCGCGGAACAAGTCCTGCTACGGTTTGAGTGACATGTGTGGCAACAAGCCAACGATGACACTAGTCGATTATCATAGACCTCTCTCTCGACAGAGAGAGACCTTTAGGAGTTCGTCTTCAAATGTTTTCGTCACGGATATTGTGGGACGCATGGATACGATCGACAGGTGAGAAACAACTTATCTACGGGCTTTCTTGGTCATGTGGGACGCAAGTAAAGTGCTGCAGTCGGGTTTTTTTTTTTTTTCGTGATAGAATGGCATCTTGTTCGATCGTTATCCGTGTGCGGTTGCGTCGACATTTGTAAATCTGTGTGTGGTAATATTCTAGTTTTCACTGGAAGGTGAATAACAAGTTTGTGTGATTATAAAAAGTGCGTTGTTTGTGCTTATGTGTTTATTTATACTAATGTTATTTTATTGCCTTTACCGCTTTTATACTAGAATCTTAACTGTATTAAGGTAATAGTATTATTGTATACAAAATAAGCTATTTTGTTCTGCCAGCTCGAGCCCATAGGGAGAAGTAAATTAGTTGACAGTAAATAGTATGTTTAGTACCCCTGCCACACGGAAAAGTTCATTCAGCTCGCGGTGTTGAGTGATTATATACTATCGTCGCAAGCTGATTTGTCGACCCCATAATGTAATTCGATCGAAATTACATTACTTTTGCCATCTGGCCGGGGTATGATGCAAGAATTCAGTGACTGCACGCGATAACATCGCTTACATGATCGTAAGTGACATTTGTCTAGCCGTGTCCGCGTTGACTACGTCTACCTGATTTTCAACTGTGATCTGTTTTGCTGTGTCCAATCACTGCGTGTCTCGCCATTTTGTCGAAGTATTTCTGTGTAAAATATGCATTCCTACAGCAATAATTGCGTGACTCAATGTTTTCTCTTATATGCCTACCTCGTACCATTTCATACCAATTATTTAGCGGTGTAATATTTTGCCCGTGTAATAAAATATTTTCGAGACCCCTTGATATATGTGCAGCTTTCATTGTAGCTAATAAGACACGCGTATGTGACTAAAAGCGCGTTACGACGGTCGATCCACGCGCGTTGCCTTCGCTTCGACGCGCGCCCCCGATGGCCTTCCTTCGCGACGTCTCGAGAAGAGCGCTACAGCCTTGTCTTCTAGGAGGTGTTGGTCTGCCGCGGCTATGAAGTAACTCCTCTGGAATGCGCAGACCACCCAGGCGCGCGCGGCGACGGCGGAGCGCGCGGCGGCGGCGGCCCCGGCGCGCCAGCTGTGCAGCCGCCTCGGTGGCTCCGAGGCGAGAGCGCTGGCCTACGGATCCCCATGTGGCGGGTTCGAATCCCGGCCGAGGTGCCCGCAATCTGACGGAGGCTTATTGCGGAGGAGGCGCCGTGTAACCGAGCTCCGAGCTTTCAGTTGCACGTCAAAAGATCCCCAGGTGGTCCAAATTAATCCTCAGTCCTCCGCTGGGGCGTGCTAGATACCCGTCGTTGGTTTGGCACATAAAACCCCCAAATTTGACTTTTTTGCGCCAGCTGTGCGCCATGTGACGTCACTGCTCCTCGCGCATGCGCAGCACGGCTCTCCAGGAGCCACGCAAAACTGCTCAACCTCAACCAGTGTAGCTCACGCTACACAAGAGAGTCTCGGGGAGAGGGGAGTTCCTCCTTCAGCTCTTCTCTCGTCGTGGCCGAAGGCGAGCCAGTTACCGTCACTACCTGTCAAGGTTCCTAGACGGACATTACAAACGAGGCGTTAGCGACATCCACCAGGTGCCCTTTGCTAATCGTTTAATTCGATTTAAAATTCATTTTCGTGTCTTTTTACAGCGGAGCTGTTAAGGGCTCGTTTCCCCAGGATCGTGTCCCCCGCAAAATGTCGACACAAAACTGTGGTTGCCGCCGTCGCTCATAGATGGCGGTAGCTGTCCAGAGTGTTGTGTTTGCCGGTTGTCCGCTTGCCGCTGTCGCTCATAGATGGCGCAACCTTTCGAGCCTTTCCACTCTGGCTTGCCGACTTGCGGCCGGCCATTACTTCATTCCCACCATAGTACAGCTTCGCTGGTCCTCCTTATTACCAAAGTGGAAAGGGTAAAAGTTATTCAACAAGTGATTGGTGTGTGTGTCTGATGTGATAATGCTCCATTGAACACGAAAAGACCAAGAAATAAGCGCCGAAATTTCATTGTAGTATCCCTTTAAAGGGGCGTGGTGCAACGATTTTCATACTTTGGCCAATTAACTGTGGAAATTAATCTGTCACATCTGGATGAGCATCGTATCGGCGTGCGGTCGTGTATCACTACGGCGTGGTGCACGCTAAAGACCTTAGGCTAGCGGTTTGAACTGCACTGGCTAAATTGCTCATCTACAGCGAGTGACTCGTCACAACCTTGAAATGGTTGACCAACTACACGCTGTATAAATATACACACAACCCCAAATATTATCACCATGGAACGAAGAAAAGAAAACCGTATTTTCTTGCGAGCGTAGTTCTAAACAAAAAAAAACAAATCGAAGTTCAAAGTGCCTCTCAAATCTTCACGTCGCCTTTCGAGTGACGTACTCTGGGGGATCATGTGGTTTCCCCTTGGGTTCCCTCTTTAGAGACCCCAGCCGCTTCCTCCGCAATTAACGACTCTTAATGGATTAGCATCGTCGAAGACCGCAGCGAGCGAGCGACACAAAAGACGATTCGCCACGGAGGTGACGGCGAGTGCAGCAGCGGAGGGGGACAGGTTTTGTTTACTTCCGCATATATCCAAGAGTATGTCACAGATCAGTTCCGTTAACCACCACCAGCGGCTGCACATCGGCAAATATTTGGTTTTCTTCTTTGGGATTACGCACCAGAATAGCAGGTTTTCGGGGTTACTTGTGCTTGGATAAACAATATAAAAAAATACAAATTGCCAATTCTTTCAACACTAAAATTGTTGCACAACCCCTTTCAGCTCAACTACCGCGTAACGAATGCTTAGCAAACATGCACCATGGTAAAGCTTTTTGCTCCTTAATTATCCCAGCAAAATATTTAGACACAAAAGATTTTGTACATCGTCAAGACCGGATAAGACGGAAAGAATGGGGACAGGACACACAAGACGTGTGCCCTGTCCCCATTCTTTCCTTCATCTCGTTTTAGCGATGTGCAACCTAAACCAGCTTGCCTGTTTACTAGCTTATCATCAAGATTTTGTATTACGATTTTCATGAGCGTGTTGTAAAATAGCCAAACATAAAGAAATATGTACAAGACAAGTAAAAAGAGCAAACAAAACCTCTAGTTAGCGGTTTTTTACAGCGGAGCTGTTAAGGGCTAGTTTCCCCAGGATCGTGTCCCCCGCAAAGATATGTCGACACAAAACTCTGGACAGCTACCGCCATATATGAGCGACGGCGGCAACCAGACAATCGGCTTGCCGGCCTTGCTCATAGATGGCGACAACCTTTCCAGCCTTTTCACTCTGGTGAAAACCGGAGTGGAAAGGCTGAATTTCTCTAGGTGTCGTCCTAGATGTCGTCCTCGAGGTCGTCCTAAACATCATCCTTGAGGTCGTCCTTGAGGTTGTCCGAGAGGTTGTCCTCGAGGTCGTCCTATAAGTTGTCCTTGAGGTCGTCCGAGAGGTTGTCCTAGAAGTCATTCTTGAGGTCGTCCTAGACTTTGTCCTCAAGGTCGTCTCAGAAGTTGTTTTTGAGGTCATCCTAGATGTTGTCTTCGAAATCGTCCTATAGGTCGTCCTAGACGTCATCCCTGAGGTCGTCCTAGGCATCATCCTTGAGGTCATCTAAATGTCGTCCCTGAGGTCGTCCTCTAGGCGTTGTCCTCGAGGTCGTCCTTGAGGTAGTCCTGGACATCGTCCTTGAGGTCGTCCTTAGGCGTCGTCCTTGAGGTCGTCTGACCATAGCACAGCTTCACTGGTCTTCCTTCTTCACCAGAGTGAAATGGCTGAAAGTTTTCTTCAGAAACTTTCAGCCTTTCCACTCTGGTGAAGGAAGACCAGCGAAGCTGTACTATGATGGGACGACCTCAAGCACAACTTCTTGGACGACCTCAAGGACAACACCTAGAGGACGACGTCTGGGGCGACCTCAGGTACAAAGTCTAGGAAAACCTCAAGGATGACTTCTAGGACGCCCTGGAGGATGTCTACGACGACCTCAAGGACGACTTCTAAGACGGCCTCAAGGATGACTTCTAGGACGACCTCAAGGACAACCTCTCAAGACAACCTGAAGGACGACTTCTAGGATGACGCCTAGAGAAATTCAGCCTTTCCACTCTGGTGAAAACCAGAGTGGAAAGGCTGGAAAGGTTGCCGCCATCTATGAGCGAGGCCGGCAAGCTGGTTGTCTGGTTACTGTCGTCACTCATAGATGGCGGTAGCTGTCCAGAGTTTTGTGTCGACATTTCTTTGCGGGGGACACGATCCTCGGGAAACTACAAATTGCCAATTCTTTCAACACTAAAATCGTTGCACTACCCCTTTAAGCTCACCTACCGCGTAAAGAATGCTTAGCAAACATGCACCTTGGTAAAGCTTTTTGCTCCTTATTTACCCCAGCGAAATATTTAGACACAATAGATTTTGTACATCGTTAAGACCGGAGACAACGGAAAGAATGGGGACAGGACACACAAGACGTGTGCCCTGTCTCCATTCTTTCCGTCGTTTCCGGTTTTAGCGATGTGCACCCTCAACCAGCTCGCCTGTTTACTAGCTTATCATCAAAATTTTGGATTACAATTTTCATGAGCGTGTTGTAAAATAGCCAAACATAAGGAAATATGCACAAGAAAAGCAAAAAGAGCAAACAAAACATCTAGTTAGCGGTTTTTTTTTGTTTTTTTTGCTTACCATTTGGGGTAGCTCGCTTAGACAACTAGTTCAGGCAATCCTCACCGTCTTTCCATCTCCTCTACCACTTTTGCCTACCAGAAAGAAAATGCAACATTCCCATCTTTGAAGAATCAACTAGTTATTGCAGTGCAGGCACCAAGCAACCAGACATTTCAGGCACCCATATCTAATCTGGAGTTCTGGGTTGGGGCATGCCAGATGCCCCTTTGCTGGTTTGGCACAGAAGCTTCGAAGTTTCACCCTGGACACTTGTGAGCTGAGATCAGGAACCGCACATACATGCTGATAGTAATAAAACAAGGGCTAAGCTGATGCTATAAAATTTATTGTAAAGGGTCAGGTCGTGTTTAAAAGAGAGATGCAGAGCACAGCAAAGGGTGTCATTCTAAACTGTCCTTCGATCGCTATGCATCGGCTAGCTCTCTCCAATGCGATGCGGATTCATCCGCTCTCAGGAATAGAGATAACAAAGCGAACTTCGAGTTGCACAGGCTTTATTGGCTCTGAAACCGTAATAAGTTCAAGTGGAAGGACAAACTCAAGACATACGGGTGCTACACTCCAATTACAGTGGGGGAGGGCAAGTGCTTAAATCCCGCCAAAGAAACTTCAGCACCGTTACAAAGCAAAAGGGATGAAAGCTAAAATCTCAAGCTACCAAGAGTACACAATCAGAATGAAGGATGTGCCTCAATGTGAAATGAAAACAGGCACACCAACAGAGCATATGTACACACTTTGACAAAACGCACCTCAGAATACTACTGGCTAAAGCGCATCAATAGCAACAATGGCAGTTACATGGAACCTCGGATGTTGTTATACAAGTACAATTTGGACAGTTTCCTTGTAGCAACATTCTTTATAGTAGTGAAGAAGTTGACAAAGTTGCCAGATAATGAAGATTTTGATTTCGATCACCAGTGGTTCGTGCTATGCGTTCCTAGGTGTTTAATCCGATAGATATGTGTATATATATATATGTACAAACACGAGACAGAAACAAACATAAAAAATTAACTCGAGTGCAACGTAAAAATGTATTAACCTCATTCAGCATTTGGTTTCGGCTGCAGGAGGATCAAGAAATGTTTGTGAATGAGTCATAAAGAAATTGTCCAAATTGATGCAAAAAAAAAAAAAGTGGCATTGCTCGTAATTGTTTTTGTTTTCAAGCAACAGATATTCATTATTCAAGGTTGTAGTGACTGTTTGTTGCAACAAACTCACCAAAACCAAACAGAAAGTACCATGTGGGCACACGTCGAGAAATCGAGACAGCTTTGACGAATATTTGAGAACTCATTTAAGAAGTCGCAATACGTTTGCACTGTCTTCCATCAATGAGAGAATGGTTATTTTTGATGTTGTGAATGTAGCTGACTAGTCGTGATTGGGACATTTTGAGCTGATTTCAAAGTCCAATCACTATAGTTCATAGTATAAAAAAAATTAATATTTTCGGTCAAGCTACAAAGCAATGACGAATCAGAGTTGTCTAGAATTTAAATTTTATAAAAGTCACAAAGTGCTCACTACCTCGCGGAAAAGGAAGACTCGACATGCAACCGAAATGCTGCATGAAAGAGGCAGGGAGGACCCATTGAGACTGTATGTACACCGGAAGGGAGCAAGAAGTAGACGTAGGACCACATCACAACACCCATTGTCTCCCTACTATGGCATGGCTTCTTTTTTTCTTCGAGTCACACAGACTTCTACAAACCCAAAAACAAGCTAAGAACTGAAATCGCCTGGGACGTCGTCGGTGTAAGCAGCAATGACACTAGTGGTAACAGATACTAAAACCTGCTCTTTTTTTTTACGTTTTTGGATCACTCAATTTTTCCAAGCGAATCCAAGAAGCCAGTTCTTTAAGCAAAGATTGATCAACAAGTACTTTTCACGTTTGAATCGAACCAGCACTACCGAAAGGTCGACCATGTTGTCACGCATCACCAGGCAAAGTTGCAAGCCTTGAGCGCCATTTTGTTTCTTCTTCCTCCACGCCAACCTGTCAACCAGGACGATGTCCAAAGCTATTTGCTCTAGACTGATGTACAAGAAGAAAAAAAAACACGGAGACTGCAAACACTGCCGATCTACCCAACTCGTTGTACATGCCCGTCTCTTCCTCTGCACGCATTTTTCAAAGTCATGAAAACCATCTGTCCGCCCGCCAAACTGCAAAAACCACAAGAAGAAGAAACAGACGGAGAGTTGACTGAGGATAAACAAAAGAAAAGAAGAGTGAAACGGGAAAGTTGTGGCTACGGGGATGTCGGATGGCTTCTCTCTTGTCTGTCGCTGCGATTTGTGCCCGGAGGGACACTGTCCTGGCGACTTGCACCTGAGAAGTTCTGTTTGAGAAATAAGAAGAAACGTGTAAATGTCTGCACGCATGTAACAGTGTGAATGTTCCCAGACAAACAGGCAGCTTCCAGATTGGGGTTTTGTAATCCCGCTCTAAAGCTTCCTGCGTGTCTGAATCTTTGTAGAGCATACGAAGAGTGCATTACTGTAATCTGCACCAGATGATCAGCAGTCAATACAACCCCCCCCCCCCCCCCTTCCCCACCAAAAAAAACAACCCGACTACTTTTACGTTATCACGCAACAGGCGTCACAGCGATGCTCGGCGCTTGAGTAATTTGCCATTGTTGTGGTGTCATTGTCGTTCTTGCGCCTCCTTCAGAGCACAATTATGAGGATTTTCACGCCATTTTCCCTTGCGCTCTCAATGGCACTCTTGTGATGATCCCTACTTCGTCTATGACGAGTCTCCTCAGGGCACCATAACTGAAAGTCATGTCCTTCGAACCCGCTACAGACTTTCTGAAATCTCGCCACACGGCATGCAAGTTCGTCTGGTTGGATGTTTGTGCACAAGCACCGGCATGAGGTGTCGGCTACAGCCAATGTCAAAGTTAAAATGGAGTCTCTTACGAATGCCTGGCGTCCAGCATAAGCTCAGTGCTTTTCGACATCTGCTCTGGCTGCGTGTGCACCCTCGAGGTACTGGGAGTTTTTGCAAAGGACGACAACACAATTCCCCGAGGACGTTCCCACTAACAGCTGTCACTGCAAAATTATTCTGACTGAAAAGTACAATCGGTGATGACACACGGCGTTTCATATGCCTAATGTCCCAGCTCTGCACAAGCGCTCGAAGTACCTTTCGACGCACACCCCAAAACATTGTACCCTCGAAGGTTGGATAGAGCGGACATTTCGCACCTCCACTGCACTCGACGTGGCATTGTCCCCTCTGAGCACTAGAGCTCAAAAAAAGCCATGTACACCTTTTCTACCCCTTTTCTTCCCTTTGCTATCCTTCAACATAAAAAGAAGAAGCAAGAAAAATACTTTTCAGCATTAAGGGGGGGACACAGCCCTAAAATGCCCATTTTTCGGCAAACAATGTGTTTGTCAATATGTTCCAGTTTTAGCACCATTAACTATTAATAAGCAATATGGCAAAATTTGGTAAACTTCCGCGCAGTAATTACCGAGAAAATAAACATTTTCAGTGCCTCTGCAGTGCTCCAAGGTGCGGCGCGCTCGGCGAAAAACACGAGGAAAGCGCCATTTTTCAAATTTTCGGTACGATACAGTGCCACGTCCTGCAAGGCGTGGCATTCATACCCTCCTTGCAAAGGCCGTTTCTCTGACTTTTAGGTAAAATAGTAAACACGGGTCGAGGGTATGTGTGCACGGGGAGAACCCCGTTGCAAAATCTTCTTTTACGGAAAGAATAATAGGGAATTTGACGGAACTCATTTTCCCATTGGTCAGAAAACCGAAACTAGAGCCACGATTGGTTTTCAGCTATAACGTGATCTTTCGCGGCGGTCACGCTTCAGACCATGTTTTATCATCGAATCTGCTACATCTCGCTGTTTCACTTCAATCTTTCTTATCTTTTTCATTCTGAAAATGTCGCCTGAGTAAAGCCTACGTGCACGGAAAGCTTCGGCCGACGTTCTAAAGCTCTTGATGTGGCCCCATTGGTGACGTCGCCCAGACCGTCACTCCCGTCACCGTCTCCGGAGGCCTTTTCTTCTACGCCGCATCTCGAAAATGGCTCAATATCGAAGGAAGCAGACAAGTTGATGACCTTTCAGCGGAAGATCACGCTTCCGAACCGACCTGCCGACTTGCCAAAACCAGCTGACGACTTTCGGGACATGGCACTCGACGTGTATCGTTTCGTGGATGTGTCTGCCGTGAAGACATCGGTGAGCGCCTTGCCGTGTCCCAACTGCTGTGGAAATGGACTGGACTCGAAGGAAAGTGGCGTTGGAGCCAATCTTTAGTTTGTCGTCAAGTGCAGAGGTTGCGGGGACATCGTGACGATGTCACAGTTGGCGGCCGCCGGAAAGACCCGCCAGAGCTAGCTTCCGTATGCCTTTGTGTCGTTGGAAAGGACTGCGGCATCAGCTTCACAAAGCTGAAGAACCTTTTGGGGGGCATGAATGCTCCATCACCAATGCATCTAAAGAACTATCAGAAGACTGCAGGGGAGGTGCCCGAAGCATCCAAGGCAGCAGCGCGCGACGTGACGCAGGAGGCAGCGAACATAGTGAGAGGAGCTCAGGTGTCCGAGGATGGAAAAGACCATGTCAACAACGCAGATGACTGGCTCGACGTCTGCGTCAGTTACAACGGTACCTGGCAGAAGTGTGGTCACACGTCGAACTTTGGGGTTGGCTCAGTCATTGAAGTGACAACTGGTTTGGTGCTTGACTTTTCCAATCACAGCAAGTACTGTCACAGATGCAACCTGGTCCCAAAGGAGGATGCAGAAGGCTACCAGGCCTGGATGGAGTCTCATAAAGATGTATGTCAGAAGAACTTCGGAGGATCATCAAACGCTATCGAGGTTGCAGTTGCAGGAGTCATCAGCAGATCTTTAAAGCACCGCAAGCTGCAGTATGTCACTATGCTAAGTGATGGGGACAACAAGGCGTTTATGCACGTTGCTGGTCTTGGCCTCTATGACAAGGACGTCCAGAAGGAAGACTGTGTCAACCATGTGGCCAAGAAGATGTACAGTGGTATGGAAAAGTTGAAGAAGAGCAAGAGAGGCCTTAGAGAGAAGGGGAAGTTGACTAACGTCAGAATGAGACAGCTAACAAACTATTATGCAACTGCTCTGAAAGACAATGATCCTGACGTCACCAAAATGCAGAAAGGTGTGTACGCAAGTCTCTTGCACTCATACTCTACTGATGAAGCACCATGGCATGAGGCTTGCCCTAACGCAGAAGACTCATGGTGCCACTACAACCGCCACAACACACTGGTTGCTGCTGGGAAACCATCTGTGTCATGGCCACATCGGCCAGCCTTCACGAGGGACATAGCAAAGGAGCTGGTACCCATCTACAACCAGCTATACGATCAGAGCCTGCCTCAAAGGTGCTGCAGACTCAGAACGCGAATGAGTCATTCAACGCGCTCATCTGGAAAAGACGCCTCAAGACGGAATTCACAACGCTGAGGGTAGTGGCGACTGCTGTGGCCATGGCTGTTCTCGAATATGACTTGGGGCCAAGGGCTTTGGGAGAATCCTCAAGAAGATGGGCATGTGCTCCAAAAGCCACCACGAGGAGCACACAAGGAAGGCAACCCAGCAGAAGATCCTGAAGGCCAAGGTGAAGGCACTGGACACCTTTAAGACTGCCCAGAAATGTCACAAAATCGAATCCATCGCAAATGAGCAGAAGAAAATCTAAGAAGAAGAACCAACGTATGGAGCTGGAGAGTTCTAGGTCACATGAAGACACCCAAGGCAATTCTTGTGAGAAAAGGAGTTAAAAAAATAAAGAAAAGTGGACTTGAAATTTCAAACGCATTTTTCTTGGATCAGCTTTTTGGCAACACATCCCACCTTAATAAAACTACCGTTTCAGTATGCAACTATCAAAGACTTCATATTTGCGGCTTATATGACAAACTTTTATGGAGCCGGTTACTATGAACTGAGTTTGCACTTTTCATGTTTCTTTATTATGAAAAATTGTAACTTGCAATTCATAAATTCTTTTTACTTGGAAACAGCATATTTTCCTAAATTTCTTTTCATAGTAACTGGCAACAGGTATTCCAGTATGCATTCCACCAGAAAAATATGTGGTTATCAACACCATTTCTCAACGATAGATTCATTAAGCAAATTCCATGCCTTACTTCGTTCTGGGCGTATGGTACCTCGTAAAATTGGTTCACAGGGCTGAAACTTTGCATGCCCTCCTATATGGTTACAAACACTGCCTACAAATATCATGCCAATTGAGTGAGCGGTATAAAAGTTGACACTCCCAGGTAGTGGCCCTCCCTTAAATAGTTTTAGATTGTTGCTTCAAAGAACAGCATACAACCAGAAAGTAGGAAACCCATCCTACATCCTGGGGGTGTTAGCTTCCTCGGAGTTTGGCTAAGAAAGAAAACGTGCAAGTACGAAAAATGGAAACAGGCAACCAATTTTCAGCCGGGTGGAAAACAACTTTGAACTTCAAGCTTTGAGAAGGTTAGCCACCAACCCATCTCACTGGTCTAGCAAGGTGCATACGGATTAACGTGCACAATCCCGCAGTTTGGTGGCCCTAGAAATACATTTAAAGGGGAACTCCGGCCGTTTTTTGAGCTACCCAAATAAATTGCATTTTCTGACTACCCGGACCTTAGTCTTCACGGTACGCTATTTATTTTCTCAAGATTCAAAATAGCAATTGAGGAAATAATAAATAAAGATGATGACGAAACCAACATTCAAATTTCCGCGTGCTCTCTAGTGGTGCGACGTCACAAATGGTACAAACTTTTGGGTCGCGTTAAACAGAGTATGTCGAGCGTTTTTTTTTTTGCGTGCTTCTCGGTGAATCAGCTACCAAGCATTCTTTTCCCTAATCACACGTCTTGTAACCAGTTGGGAACGTGGCTTACTGCCTACTTTGTACCAGTTCTGACGTCACACTAAAATGTTGCCAGTAGGGGCTCCAGTTTAAGAAACACGACGAAAACAAAATTTTAAAATTCAATAACTTTGCGAAATGCTTTTTTTTTTTTCACACGATACTTGGGGAACTGGTACAGCCATGTCTATCGGTCTGCTGAGCCAATTTTGGGGCAAATCAGCAACCATGAAAACATCGCCGGAGTACCCCTTTAAACGAGACTGCACTTCTTTCTTCAGATCAACCACGGGCGTACAAGGGAGCGGTGCGAGAAAGGGACGCACCCGCAGTGTGGCGTGCCCTGGCTCAGTGTCCTGCCATGTGGCTAGCCTGCAGGGCCGCCAGGGAGGAGGCGGTGAGCACGCCCACTGTTGCCGCATTGTTGTTGTTCCCCGCGCCGTGCGGCTGCTGCTGCTGCTGCTGCTGTGGCTGCTGTGAGGGGGACAGCATCTGTGGAGCGGTCGAGGGCCCCCCTTCCTTCTCCCTGCGCTCTGCGGCTGCTCGGCTCAGCAGGTACTGGGCTGCAAACTGGTGCTTGGGGTCCATGCGCATGTGCTCCATGTGATGCAGGAGCCCTGCGGCAGGACATCCAATCACAAGGAACATCCTATGATACCCCGACGGGAGAGAGAGCCGCAGGGAGATCGCACACTAAGTACAAGGACCGTTCAAGGTTGACCGGGATTCTTGTTCCCACAGAGGGAATGGAAAATCCGACGAGCAGGAAACTGTGTCAGTTTTTTTAAGTATTGCCCGTCGGCGTCCAGGCATTACTGCCATCGTTTTTGGCAGCTCCCCGATTCCTTTGGCGTAGAAAGACCAAGGCTGCACTACTGCTTCTGGCTGCAAACAAAATGTCTGCAGCAGGAAGGTGTCTGTAAGGTTCACGTACCACCAGGGTCTCTAGAAAATTCTTATTTTGAAATTCCCCGACTTTTCCAGGTTTTCCCTGACAATTTCAGGTGAAATTCCCTGACCACTGTAGAGGCGGTTAAATATATAAGACCATTACCACACAAGGCGGTGAGCATTGAGCACTATGCGGATCATTTTGCCCGGGCGTAATCCAACTTGCATATTCCGAAATATTCAGGTTCATCCAGTCCGGATTAAGCGAGCACTTTCTTGCCGCCGACATCATTAGTGAAGAGGCCACTCCCGGAAACACAATGAAACCACGAAGCTCAACCACACACGTTCATAACTGAATGGCAGCATGGCCACGAAATGCACACTTTCGGATACTTTTGGCTTAATGCTTGGATTGGATTGGGGTCTGCAGCTTTACTATTTGTTACTAAATCTAGTAGCTCTACTGGATCTAGCCTAGTGTTGTACCCTCAATCCAATCCAATCCAAGGCTTTGCATCGGGTAGTACCCTCTACACCGGGTGAGCAGAGCCCGCGCTCCGCTCTAAAAATAATAATTAAGTTTCATTTCTCATCAATGATGAAGGGCAGGCCGGAGAAAAAAGCTGGAAGGAACAGCTTGACGGGTCTCCGGCCCCCTACAGAATTTATTGCCTATTTTTCTGCCCCCAAGTCCTCAACTCTTTGCTCAGGGCACTCGATGGCGTTTCCGGCTCATTTTCCCTGACTGGGCTCGCTTTTTGACAATATCCCTAAAAATTCCCTGATTTTTCCTGGTAATTAAAATTTCCCTGACAATTCCCGGTTTTCCCGGTCGCTAGACACCCTGACCACCAGCTGTCATCCTTTGCGGAACTGTAGACACCATCCGTACATCTTTCCTATCATGGTATTTGATTACAAATACTGTTCTTGCAATCTTCAGAAAACTTCAGGTGGTTTAACATTAATGCCCGTTCACAAATTTGCAATCGAGTATGACCGAAAGAGACAAGACCTGTTGAAACCTCTTAGAATTTCCTAGGATGAGAGAACACATTGGCATGCTGGCGCCATCTGTGCAGTGACGCTGGAACTGCATTTCACAAGACCAAAGGTTTTGCTGGATTTCCGAGGTCAAATGTGCGTAATACCTTTGAGAAAGGCTCGTTCATAACATTGGCAAAAGCTTTTCGAGCCAAGAAAGAAAGGATAATGCACGAGTGAAATATAAAATATGCTGAACCGCCACATTTACACTGCTACCCATTAGATGGTGCCAGTGTGTCCTCTCGTCGTAAGAGATATTAAGAGGTTCCAAGGAACTCGGTTCTAAGGGGTCGCAAGTGTGTGAATGGGGCTTTACCCTTCACCAGAAATTTGATTATACACCACAGTGGCAAAGCTACAGACATATTGTTTGCCACCATGACAGCTGGAACTGCAGTGGATACATAAAATACTTCGTTCTGTGTGCTCGATCTTCAAGAAGGATCACTGTAACGTCCACCGCAAGTTTCGTAATACTACACTTATTCGGCGATTTCTTATAGACAAAAATCCCGGTCAAGCTTGAACGACCCTTGTACACTCCAAGACACTCTTGGCACGAACAAGCTATTACTGGCTTTCTTTGTTTTTCTCTCAGTAATGAAGAATTGTCATCAAAACTACTATAGTGGTGGAAAGTGCTCAATTGGTACCAGCCTAAGTGGTAAATTTTGTTGCCCACCAATACCCTTCCAAAGTAATGTTCGTGCTAACAGTGTCGCGCAGCGTACACATGCAACTAACTTCTAAGAGAAACTGCCGTTATAAGGAACGGGTTTTCCCACAGTCTCAAACTGTCTGCCGAGCTTATGGCATGCCATGCACGCCATGTCTGGCATGTGCACAAACCACACGAGTGGCGCACCTGACTCCTGTGTGAAGACGCTGTGGCACACCGTGCAGGGCCACATGCGGATCGGGGACGCCAGCGATGCCATCTCTGGGTGGCTGCTGACGTGTTTGCGCAGGGAACCTTCGTTCACATACGCTTTCCCGCACACTGGGCACGCATGGGTCAAGGACCGTCGCTTGCCTGCAAGCGCCGTTCACCAGAGAAGACGCATTTCTTTCGAGAACGTTCCAACAGCAACGATTGTACCGTAATCGTCTAACTAGAAAAATTGTACAAAATAGACGGACCAAAGAAAAGCATCGTTCGATGATAGCCTGTTATCAGTCAGTTTTCTCTTTATGTCTCCGGTAGGGTTACCAACTCTGCAATGAAGGAAGTCGGGACGGGGGGGGGGGGGGGGGGGGGGGGGGGGGGGGGGGGCGGGGGTAGGTAGGGGTAGTGCGAGGGAGCAGATGGCAAAGGGATTTATACAAATGATGATGATGATGATAACAGGCGTCCGCCGCGATTTCCTCCTTGCTATTGCTCTTGCATGCTAAAGTGGCTAAAACCTCGCAGCCAACGCTAGACACCGCAGCATTGTTTGTGCGATTCGTTGAAACTTCGTGTTTCGCAGTGTGGCGTGCATTGTTGGGCGTACGTTGGACCACATATAAGATTTCTAGCTCGACCGTCTGGACCAAATCCGGGACATATGGCTGTCCCGACAGGGACGATGAGGGACTCGGGACGCTTTATGAAAAGTCGGGACAGACCCGCAAAATCCGGGACGGTTGGTAACCCTAGTCTCCGGTGTGGAGAACTGGGGCTCCAAGTTGAACACTTGGCGAGAAAGTTGGTGAGATCGCCGACCGCCGTGATTGGCCAGCACCACACAGCGATTGGCCAGTGTCAAGGTGATGTGCGGCACTGGCCAATCGTGGCGGTCAGGGATCTCGCCGACTTTCTTGCTGAGGGTCCAACATAGAGCCCCTGGAGACACAAACTGGAGTTTCTGAGTTTGATTCTTGCTCCTGTTGGTTTGAATATGGTACACTAGCAAGCATCTATGCAACAACTACATCATGTGCTCATTAAGAAACACCAGGATGGCAGGTATGCTACACTAGCCAAACTGCTCCTTTATAGAAGAGATATAAGGTGCCATTCAGAGGCAGAGTGACAGTTACCACAGTATAAACATTCATACAACAAATCAACTATAGTATTTACTCAATTCTGAACACCCCTTCTATTTTTACAAATGATGATGACCAAGCCTATGTTTAATTAATGTTTACATTTGCCCACAAATTTTATTTTCTAAACCTATGTCTTCTAAAGAAAGAGGAGCTTAAAACTGAGTAACACAGAGTTGAAGGTCAGTTCGGAGCACGTGGAGCGAAAGCTCACGCTGCAGAACCCAGGATCCTGAATTCAAGCCCCACCCCTGCCCATTTCGATCTGGATGAGCATCGTACCGGCGTGCAGTCGTGTACCACTACTGCGTGGTGCATGTTAAAGACCCCAGGCTAGCGGTTGTACTGCACTGGCTAAATTTCTCATCTACAGCTGGGAGACTCGTCGCCCGTTGAGGCAGACCAAGTTCTAGGCTGTATAAACATACACACAACCCAATTTGTTTGAAGGTCCAGTGCAAGTATGGCCATTTTGTCTCCCGTCAACCATACTTTTCAGAGATTCACGACATCAGGGTGCTTTGCTCCTCATGCACTGCATGTGAAGACTGGAGTAACTCCTACCTGGATCCTCTGGTGGCTGCGAGCTGCTGGGCACATCGCCGCCACTCCACATGACACCTGGGAAGGTGCCGGGCATTAGGAACACTGTCAGTGACACTGATAGAGCTATCTGGCAAAAAAAAAAAGAGTAAAAACAAACAAAAAATAAAAAATAGAGGACAAATCACAATGCTTCCCGGAGGCACAGCCAGCAAAACACACATCCTTAAAGGGTTCCAAAATGTATCTTGCACCAGAGGGTTAGCCTGGAAATATCGGCATTGGACAGTGATGAGCCACCCCTTTTCATGTTTTTAGAGGCAAGTTTCACCGGGCAAAACATCTGAGCTAGCACCATCATTTCTGTTCTCAACAAGAAATATAGGTACTGGCTACATTACCATGTGCTTGCCAATAAGTGGTGCTCACAACCCACCTTGCCTCATCAGCAGTACTACATTGCAACAAACTCTTTCTCCCCGGTAGTTCAGAGTGAGCATCCTTCGCTTTCAACCAGCTTTTTGCTGAATAGAGTTATGGTTCAAGTGTCGACCCAGTGGATGGAACCCCCTGAATTACATATATCCTCCAGCTTCTTACTAGGGATTACCTTTAGTCATTATTTGACTGGGTATCAGTAAAAAAAAATGTTTGGCAAACTCTCATAGTTAGACTGCCCGGAAGGTGCCCTCGTTAGCTATGCTACAAAACTCCTCTTGCAGAAGAAATGCCCTAGGGATAGAAAGAAGATGCTGTTCCTGAACTGGCTTCTTCCTCCCACAGAGTTGAGGGTGTCTAGTGCGGGAAGCAATAAAATATTAGTCTAATAATTTGAGTGAGGAAACAAAACGACAGACGTCCACTCCTCATGGCAGCTCAGAACGTTCCCTATCTCCCAAACCCTCCGTGGCATGTGTCTCGTGCCTCCAGTGTTTTGTTTGTCTTCCTTCTAGTACGGTGAATCCGTGGCTGGAGGTGTCGCACCCTACACTACCACTATTTCACTTTCTGATGCTGCAACTTGTGCAGGTCCTCTCTAGCCCTTCTAGCGGATGTTCCGAGCCCCATCTGCCGTCTTTGTGTGGGGCAATCGGTTTGCACTTCGTTCAGGAGAAATGCCTGCCATAACTATAGTCGACTGTCCCGCGCAAACTTCCCACCTCCGACAACCCTTCGATGTCCCGTGAGTTCCAAACGTGCAGTGCAGTCAAAGCACGGCGGAGGGCAACGGGCATGCACTGGAGGCCGGGGCATTCGCAAGAGACGCCCTGTCATTCTCACCCCGTCATTGACTGTATAACTCTCCGTAGGCTGTGGGGAAGCCAATCACTCCTATCTCTAAAGGATGTCTAGCAAGGGACAAGACCCGAGAAATGCTTGAACTCTGAAATTCTATTTGCCCTGGAGTTTTCGACCCATGAACCGTCAGGCTCAGCACCCCCAAACAGCCTATGTCGTTGGGTGCAAACACTGTCTCCTCCTTGTTGTTTGCTATTATTAGGTTTTCTTTTGCATGCCGCAAACTCTAGATCTCAGATGTGTGAAAGTAGGTGGACATAACATTTTGGCAGTATTTAATAATATTAACCTTCTGTGACAGATTCATGCTGTTCCATTCAAGGGAAGGTCATGCAAATAGATAATTGTGGAAGACAGTTTCCGGCGTGTGAGTAGAGGAGGAGGAAGGAAATCTTGTAAGGATGGAAGATTGTTTATTTCCTAGAATATTTCTACTTGGCCTATACCCCTGCGCCAGGCACGTATCCGGAAAGGGGGGGGGCATGGGGGCCCATGGGGCCCGGCCCTTCCCTCCCCCCCTTCGAAATCTTCCATTCTGCTGGGGCCTCCTTTGCCCCCTCCCCCTCATACAGCATTTTGCCATGAGTGGACCCCCCCCGAATCAAAATCCTGGCTACGTCCCTGCTCTGCGCCATTGGTTACTGGGCTCAAAGCATTACTACCGTTCCCAGGAACATCCCGCCAACTGTTAAGAAGAAAACCCCAAGACCTAAAGTGACAGGCACCCTCTGGAGTCTGCGAAAGTTCCAAGAAAATTGATTTTTATACAGATTTTACTAGAGAAATTGGCGACGCATGAATGTAACGTTTGGTTTTTTAGTATGCTTAGAGCCCATAGACTGAGTTATTACCATAAATAGACTACCACAAAAAAATGGCTTAGTGCCCCTCTAAGAAACATAAAAGAGGCCTTTGAGTTTGCCTTTTTATGTAAATAGTTGAGCTCTTAGCATCCTGAAAATACCCAAATTATTTTTATGTGTGTGGCTTATTTCTAAAGAAATACAAGGCTTGGCTTAAAAAGATTAGAACTAATAGAATATAGAGGCATTTGTTCTTGTGCGCAGACACAATAACAAAAAGGAATTTCATTATCTTTACGTGCAGGAACTTAAGTGGATTACCATCTTACACACTTCACTGTATTTTTCATTGCCTACCTTAACATGTTGTCTCTACCTGACCTCTTGCTTTAGCACTAAAACTAATTACTTGCTTCAATCTTGTCCGCGGCCCACGGACACTTTCTGTGCAGCCTGCGGACATGACACTGCAAGATGTGCTCAAGACAGCAACCAGTGCGATGATGCCAGATATTGAAAACCCACGCAGTTCCCAATAAACATTTTTTTGGCCCGCGTCATTTTTGAGTTGTGCACCCCTGCTCTAAGGAATATGCATGAATAGACTGATTTTACAGCTTGAAGCACCTAATCACGACGTAATGCCAAGCTATGCATTGTGGGAAGAAGTGGGAAGCAAAATCCAAATGCGCTCCGCTCCTGACCCACAGGTTCCCAGAATGCAACGTGCGGTAACGGATTTATGGAAGCAGTCTATTGACTTGGCAGTTTATTTACTTTAAATATTGTGACCCTTTTTTAACCCCTAGCAAGTTACAGGCTAGGAAAACGACTGATAACAATGCACTGCTCACAAAAAGCGAAAAAAAAACAAACAAACAATGCACTGCTCACAAAAAGCGAAAAAAAAAAAAAAAAAAAAAAAACTATGGAAAGGAAATTAAAGTTGCACTAGAAGTTTTGAGCATTTTTTATCACAATAATCTGATCCACATACTCTTAAATGACTGTTATATGCATCTTATTTCTCTAATAAAAGCACGACCCTACATCCACTCGTTGCGGTTTGGGGACAAGCATATTTCCGCATCCAAGTACAAAGGGGTGCCAATCAGCCAATCGCAAACTATGACCTCCCATGCGGCAGGAAAAATTGCTCCGCTCATCCAGCATGCAGGCCATGGCTTGTGATTGACCGATGGGCATCTCTTCTGATACGACTGCATAAAAGTGCCCGCCCCCCCCCCCCCTCCCTCCCCCCAAATGCAAAACATGAATGTTTGATCACATTTTTTAATAGGGCCTTTAAATACGGCTTTCTTTGACATGAGCAGCTTCCAAATGTTATTCTTGCAACTATGCTGTGTTAGAATTCCTTCATACCCATAGCCAGGGTTCTCCCCAAGGTGGGCGGCAGTGGCTTTGCCGCCCACCGCTCCGACTGACCGCCCATTGCTCTGACTGACCGCCCACCACTCGATTATGCCACAGGTTGACGATGCGATTTTGCTTGGTTACATGGCTGCAGACCGTCGTACTCAGCAGGTCGGTACACCACCACCTTATCGCGTGTTATCGCATCACCGACTGCCGCCACTCTTTCAAACAAGGAGAGCGGAGCCGCAGAGCGCCGCCGGCAGTGCAACAGACGCCACAAACGCACACCGCGCAGCAGTTCTCTCCACAGGCGGTGAGTGGCAGAGAGCAGAGAAGGACTTTTCTTTCACTGCTCAATGCTTGCTCGCGCCGTGGCTTGCTTTGTCTTCACCTTTTCGCTCGCTCCCCGCCTTTCCTTCCCCACTTTTTTTTTTCCAAAGCAATTTGGTTTTTGTTTGATCACCGCGGTGTGGCGCCACTCACAGGGCTGCAAAGTCTGAGAGCCTACGCAAAGTGTGTTCTGTCGGCAAGCCAGATCGCCCCCTCCCCTCCCCTCCCCTCCCTCCCTCCCCTCCCCTCCCCCCTGCTGCCGCTCGCATGGTGGTTATGACCACCCCTAAAAAGTCCTGGGGAGAACCCTGCCCACAGCTGAGCACTAATTAATGCATGGAAGCACTGACCCCCACCAGTATCTATGGAGTCCGTAATGCTCAAGCACAGTGGTTCTCAACCACTGATGTTTCGCGAACCCCTTGTGGATCGACGGAGATGATGGAGAACCCCGTTCGTGGTGAGGGGAAAGCAAAGGTATAGATTAATTATGATAATGATTTAATAAATGGATATAACTAAGGGCTAGTGTGAAGTAGACTTCTCTTATTGACATATACACGAGAAAACTCACCCAAGAATTGGAACGCTTATTCTTAATCTGAAGAAAGACAACTTTTATTGCCAGGAGGCAGGGTTTCGCGGACCCCTAGGATGACTTCGCGGACCCCCATTTGAGAACCACTGCTCAAGCACATAAGATCGCCTTCATTTTTGTCTTCGTAAAGTTACATACCAGCCACCCTAATATCTGTCACTTCCATCATTAAGGGGGAAGTGCAATAATTCTTTTATAACTGTCCTTGCTGGAATCAATCCTTGACATTCGTAACCTATAAAACATGTGTTAGTTTTACAGCGGCAGCTGTTAGTGGCAAGTCGCCCAGTTTCACGACGGCGTGAGCATAAACGAAAATTTTACCCGCTAAATTTGGCGAGAAAATTAATGTCACGTGGCCCGACATCATAAGACCTACAGACAAATTCAGGTTCCCGCTATATTTAGTGAAAATATTATCGTCACGTGACCTATGCACCAATGCGGTTTCCCAGCTAAATTTGTTGGGAAAACACGTCACAAGCTTAAAATAATTTCTTCATAAAAAACATACCGATGCTAAATCAACGCAACGTCACTTCAATATCAGATCACTGTATGACGCACGATTGGCGCAATGTCAATCGATCGTCACCGTCATACCATCGAATAAGCAGCACGGCTGCCGCAGCCTACACGCATCAAGTTGTGTGATCGTCGTGCAATTGTTTTTTCTCCAAGGCAGTCCCGGAAAAAAGTTAGAGAAAAACGAGCAGGGTTCGCCCCCTCAACTCACAGCCAGAACAAGTGGCCACATGTTCCGGGGAAGATTATATGCCAGCAATGTTCATTATAGCCACGTGCTGTGGTTGGCAAGGCACAAAGCACACACCAAGTTCCAGACATTGTTAGGGTTCAGCTATTTCCCTGCGATTGGGCATGAGCAACTAAATGAATGCTTCTCAAGGCTTCAATTGTCACAAGCCCAAATCGAGTGCTCACGCAATGTTGGTGATATATGAGTCACATTCAAATGTCGTCACTTGGGGATCATCGCCACAAACTACATCTACACTGTGACTATGGTGCAATGTCACCAAACTTTGCAATGGAGAGACAAAAAAAAAAAAACACTTCTACTCTTAAAATTACCCTGCTATAAAAAAGCTTCTTGGTTAGTGGTCAGCGGCGTTGCGTGCAAATATACTTAGGTCCCACCCACTAGTACCAGTAGTAAGCTTGTGTAATGATGAAAACATTTCAACTCAACAGCTTTACACTGCCCGTTCAATGCTAGTTTTGGTCAGGACTCCAAGGTCAAAACTAGCTTCTTTTTTAACATAGAATTTCAATGCAGGCATTAAAACCACACTTTTCTTCTTTGTCCTATGGTTAATTTGCCATAAGAGTTGCCAATGGCAGTGGGGGTAAGTTAATAAATAAATTAATACATTTTTTTCTCTACTGCCAATCACTATGTAGCAAAAGTAAGCGTGACTATGACTCGGTCAATTTTTTTCTACAGCCAATCAATGTGTAGCCAAAAGTAAGTTTGGCTACGACTTCACGGGAAGCTACAATAAAATGATCTATGTCCCCACTTCGCCCGTAGTGCCGTGCAGTGAAACCTTTGAAGTTAAACAAGTTCCGTTGCAGTGATGTGATTGGCCTAAGCCATTTTGGAGCACATTTCGGAGCACCCAAAACAGCGTTTTGGAGCAGCAAATGCGGCCTTCGGAGCAACCCAAACAGTGTTTTGGAGCAGTAAAAGCGGCTTTTGGAGCAGCCAAGACAGTGTTTCGGAGCAGCAAAAGTGGCTTTTGGAGCAGATATTCTTAGAAAAATAAACATGTTTGTTTTAAGTGCTGAACAAACGAAGGACACTTTGTGTAGTGTCCTGATGTGACGTGTGACGGAACTCGCTGCTTGTGGTTTTACACGTGCCAGATTTTCGCCAAAAGTAAGCAAACGTAAAACAATGGATTGCAAGCGTCCCGGCTGGTGCCTCTGTCGTGCAATCATGTTCGCATGCACGCGAGGGCAACTTTGAGAGGCTTGCAGTTGCGCGTGCTTCGTGCGAGCGGAGACAACGGCTGTTCGATCGAAACCAAAATCATGCCACACCGCTCCGTCGTCAATATACCTTTTGCGAAATTCCCAAGCGCCAGGGAGCACGCTCTGAGTGTAGTTACACGCGCTGCACGTGCTGGCGTCTGTAGTATACTTCGTTTCACTTTCTCTGCGAGCAAAGCCGAAGCTAGAAGCCCGAGACCAGCGCTTTTTGAGTTTCTCCCCAGCTCGCGCGCTGGTGCGAAGCCTGAACGCACGGAGCTTTCGTGCTCGCACTTCCAGCTTTGCCTTCGCTAGCACATAAGGTGAAACGAAGTATAGTAGCTTTTCTAAAGCAAATGTCTAAAACAAATGGCATTTGCACGCGCGCTTGTCAACGCTTTATTTTGGTGTTTTACTTTGAATCTTTTATACGGGGAAGGCGAGCGCGTGTGGCGCGTGTCCATACATTCCCATCATTCTCCTTGATGCTTGGGTAATTTAGCAATAGGTCTATTGATTCCCAAAATCGTATGCAAAATGTAACTGTCGAGCACTACGAAAAATAGTCCAGCAGCGCGTGCTTGCCAGGCCGGCAAACAAGGTACAAGCTAAACACACACAGAAAAGGATGGATGCTTGGGCGAGTTGGTGAACCATATTTGACGGTGACAGCGCAGGGAAAACCACTCTCACACCATACACTCAGGAAGACAAGCACACGCGCTGAACTTACAACTCTTGTGTATTCGAGTACTTCGTTTTTCTCTTCAACGTCCGGGTTGACTTTTCCGAACGTGATAAGTAGAAGAAGTAGCACGACATACAAGGAAAGTTCTAAATACACGGGAAACGAACAGTAAAAGAAGAGAAAAAAATATAAAGAAACGAAAAAATATATATAACCTAAAAACTTTTACACAGCGTCCCTCTCCCTCATCGCTATCCTTTAGAGAGAAATTGAAGCTCCTTGGTTGACAGCGCTATAGAAGGACTACTGACACACTTGTCCTTCAGCTGTGCTATCCTTTCCGCTTCTATTATTTCTCTTGTCAATGCGTTTCGACTTCTACCGATCACAGAACAATTTTCAAAATGGGCTACACAGCCACAATCGCGACAATGGACTCCCAGGTGTCCAGCCACGACTCGGTGGGTGTTATAAAATTGCTCTCTTAAACGATCATTTAAACACCTTCCAGTCTGGCTGTATATTCATATATTCGGTCCCACTCTCATGTGGTAGAGAGTATGTAGGCCAGACTGGAAGGTGTTTAAATGATCGTTTAAGTGGTTTTCCCTGCGCTGTCACCGTCAAACACACAGAAAAAACAACCTGAGCGCATCGATGCAAGGCATTGCGAGCCAGGGTCAGAAAGTTCTTGGAGCGCTTTATGCAACGACTGAACTCGAGACAAACAAGCGCGCTGTGCGGGTTCAGCGTCCAGACATTGTCTTCTTCGCTTTAGCTCACTTCTCTTCACAAACTTTTTTTCGCGGCAGATTTTTCACGTACCGGGGTCCCCCTCGAAAGAAAGCCCACCGAGAAAGACCTACGCAATCAATACTTCGACACAGCAGTCTTTCAGTCTAAGAGGGATTTTTGTAGTAGCATATGATTTAAGAAAGAACGGAAATGTTGATGAACATGCGGCGGTACTTAGTTTCATTTTAGAAAGCGCCATATCTGCAGCGACGTGGGGACGGCAATACCAAACGTCGCGCGACCATGGTGACTGGAAGGCAGGGACCAATTATAGTTTTCCTACGGCCGTGGCTTTCAGGAGCGAGTGCTTCAGCTCACAGAGTCACCCCCGCCACGTAAAAACGTGGTTTCGTTTCACAGCTTGACGGCATGGCTGGTACCCGCCACGCTATCGTCGGAGCGTCCACACACACCCACATCTATCGTTTAAAATATGTTTAAAAAAGACGCGAGACGAGATTCACGAGACGACAAGAGCGCGAAAGGCGACACGGCGGGAGAACCATGCAAGACCGGATGGACAATTGATGCAGGGCACTTTGTGACGGGCGACCGCTTGCGCCACATAACACGCGCATGCTCAATTACGGTGCTCAGTTTAGTCCCGGTTTTGAAAGGCGACCGATATCAGTTTTTTGGCGCAGGCTTGGCGCAGATTTCCCATATTTTGGCAAAATGTAGCAGGATGTAGCAGGGTCAGCCCCTTGGCGCAGTTTGGCGCAATTGGCGCAGCAATCACATCACTGCGTTGGTACCAGTGTAGTACATGTTCCAAGCAAGGGATGCATACTCGGAAAACCTTGCGGAGCAAGTCCCGATTGGCCTAGTGGGCCTGACTGGCCCAGTTGGGCGTGCCACTCTTCTGAATACAGCAGATGACATGAGCTTGCGCCGCTCGTCAAAAAAAGACGGGTCACGACTGTAAAGCTGCTAAGCCTCCGCTTACAAAAGGATGCACGTGCTCAACCAACCCCCCATAAAGTCACGAGGAGGCCTCAAATGTGTGCATGAGGAACCGCAATGCTTAAACGAGCAAGCCACGCTACATGTAGAGCAGTGTGCCATCGCTTTAGACCCGCTGGCGACACAAGCAATAGAAAGTTTTAGAATAGGGGAATCCAAAGCTTGGGGGCCTCTAAGAGATAGGGACTCACCACTGCGCAAGCGCCGAACCCCAACTGCGTTTTGGGTTGGTGCTCGACCCTACTGCAAAATTCGAGAAATAGAGTGGGGCTCTCATTTGCTCGGGCCCGGGTTGCGTCGGCAAACATGGTGGCGCCCTTTCCGCTAGCTTCGGAGCAAATTCGTCATGGTTGCTGCCGTATTGGCCACTTTCATTGCCAGCGAATGGTGCAGCCGGGTTTCGCTTTGCTTTATCTCGGTCAAATCGGAAAGAATGAGTGGTGAGCTCGCTTTATTTTAAAGATTGCCTTTTAAATCTGGCCATTCCTAAGCCTAAAGAGACGCGGTAACCGTTGGCGGGGCAACGTCTCGCTACTCCGATACTCGGAGTGGATTTTCTTGGCTCGACGGGCCGAGTGCTTGTGGCACGTTACCTGTAGCTTAAAAACGAGTCTTCCGAAGCTTCCCAATCACTTCAGCTCAAGTCTAAATAAAGCAGCTGCTTGCAAAGCACGGTCGCCTGCGTTTGTCTCATTTACGGCATATTGAAGGCTTAAATCAGGGGTCTCAAACTCATTTGAGTTTGGGGGCCAGATAGCTCACCCCTGAAGAGTCGAGGGCCAACGCAAGGCGGAAAGGGAGGGGGGGGGGGGGATTTTAAAAGATTTTGTAAGGAAGGATGCTCGTACCCTCTGGTTTGTGTAAACTCGCAATTCCGCCAGTGACATCTTTATTTTTCATTTGTTACAGGACTTTGTTTGGTCCTTGCCTGTTGTGATAGCAGTTTAGGATGGCATCGCCTCGCCAACGTGCTGGCATTTTTTAATAGAACAAGACAGCAATCACGCTGTCGTTCCCGTTGCTCGATTAGCTCGGAAATGAAACGAAATTAGCATGTCTAGAAAATAAAAATATATTCTTCATATGGTAGTTTCTGCTTTCCTCACGATTTTAGTAGCACAGATCCCAGAAAATACTTTTATTATAATGGTGATATTTTTAAAGGCGATAATAGTAGAGGGTCTGCCATATAGGTGATTAACATGGCAAAATGCTGGAAAGCAGAAATTACACCAAGGAAAAATAAAACTATAAGAGCAGAGCTATGCCTCAAGCAAAAATGAATCGATGACATGATAGCATTATGGCGTATGTCATTTCTAGCTCTCGAGAAATAAGAACGGGGCTCGCAGCCGGTTGCCTGCGGGCCGCGTCCCATCGAGTCGCGGGCCGCTTGTTTGAGACCCCTGGCTTAAATCATCGGCGACAAGACGGTGAACGCGACACACGGACGCCAAAAACAATCTGAGAACGAGCACCAAATTAGAACGCTACAGATTAGATTGTTTTCGCTAAAAACAGCTAAAAATATTTATACTGATTTTAGATTGTCCTTTGTTTGAGCTGAATTGGTTTGGTTTTACCTTAACTATTATTTGTAAACAAAAAGTACTTGTTAACCAGACATGTATTACATTTTCTCTTTTTTTTATATATTATGTTTGTTAGCAGCAATGACGCTGCAGGCGGGAAACGAAAGCGCATTGTGCCGCATTGCAAAAACACGATTCTATAAGCCGGCAGCGCCAGCCCCAATGTGTTTGGGTCCCCCAATTTCTTAGGGGGCACCCAAACTTGGGGGCCCCACCTTTTGGTGGCAAAAACAAACCTGCAGGGCCTAAAAACATGACACTGGTTCAACAAAACCTAATTGGACATAAACGCGGGGGACTGCACCTCCAACGGGAAAAGCAAATCTGCAACCCCCCAAGGTGTAGCACACAATACGTAGGCATGTCAAATTATACTCGGCATCAATATTTTTGTGCCGCATTGTTGAGGCTAGCATAGTTTTGGCAGTGCTTCCACGCTGTCAAGGTTGCTCGTGCAAGCACGAGACTTTGTCCGGCATCTCCCATGCACGAAAGTGTACGCAAATTAGATGCTAGACGAAGCCACATGCTCTCGCAGCCGCGTGGAGCTGCAGAACCGTCGAAACTAAGCTACCCTCGACAACGTACCACAAAAAAGCCGGCGCCGAGTATGAGCCACTCAACCTCCATAAACTAGAGGAGGCGACGGTGTATGCGAGAGAGGACGAGGCGATTCCCAACTAATTTCGGCGCGTGCGCTAGTTGTGGAAAATAGTAGTTACAACACATTTCTCATAGGCAAACCGGAGCAACAGAACTGTTCCATGGACGTGCACCAGAAACCTCGAGTCCTGAGGACTCTCCGAGTCAAGCAGACCACCAACACACTTGCGGCGTGGAGATAGGAAACTTCTAGAGGCAACATGAGGCCCCCAGAGGTGAAGCCAGAACTGTGGAGGAGCACTCCCCCAACAATGACCAAAACCAAGAGACGCTTGTTGGACGAAAAGGAGAGCTGACTTGGCGCCAACAGCTGTTTTGATCACCTTCAGGCATGCCCGAGAATGACCAAAACAGCTGTCGGCACCAAGTCAGCTCTCCTTTCCGTCCAATAGCGTCTCCTGGTTTTGGTCATCGTTACAGATGTGTTTCTCCACACTTCTGGCTTCACCTCTGGTGGCCTCATGTCACCTCCAGAAGCTTCCTACCTCCATGCTGCAAGTGCTAGGACCAAAAAGGTCTCGTCGTACGTCTGGGCCACCGGGCGCTCTTTATGGTTCCGAAACGAGCAAACACAACAAGGCGTCTGCTTCGGGCGCCTCGCTTCTGGCACAAGTGCACCACCTTAGAGCAATTTGTTCCTTTTTGTCGGCACAACTGGAGCTTACGAAATGCGGAAAGACTTGACCTTAGGCAATGAGCTCGGATGAGACGAGACAATCAAGGAAGACTGAAGGCTGATCCACATTCTCGCGTTTGGTTGCGACTGGGTGCGCTGTGCAGCCTCGTGTTTTCTCGCGACTTCTTACAGCGAGAGAATGCGCTGGTAGGCTGGCGTCATCTATGATGTGACCCTGGAACTGGACTTCACTAGAATTGAGGCTTTGCAGTATTCTCTTCAGCCCAAAATAAACGAACAAACGAGTATTGGCGGGATCAAATATACCTACTATCTACGAGAAATGGTCGCTTATGACATTATCAAAAGTTTTTCAAGTCCATAGTGAAAGAATGATGCACAAAAAAAAGCCAAGGTATGGAAAACACAGCTGTTCCACGTCTACCCTATAGACGCTTTGCACACGCGCAAGTTTACAGTCGCCATAGCCGACCTTCTCTTGTCTTACCGAGATGCCGAGCCACTAAAGCAGGCTTTGACGAGCCCCCACAACGGCCTATGCTGAGGAGAAGAACGCAGTAGCACCTAAAGTGGCAAGAACCTGTTCTGCTGTGGCAATGATGAAGTGAAGCGGACGCAATAAGAGGAAACAAAAACTGAAGGTCGCTTATGGCGGCGCCCATGCACGGCCGCTGTAAAGCGTCTATAGAAGGCGCCAGTGTATCCTCGTTTCGTAAGAGTTCACAAGACTGTGACTTGTGACTCTCGGGCCGTGTTCCAAAATTTACTTGATCTTATTCCAGGGTAAGGTGACCTTGGCGTTCTAAAACCTACAGGCATCTAGCGTATTTCAATCTGTGTTGTCATGTGACACGACCTGCTGGGGTAACTCGGATCCATTTGGGTAAGATTTGGAACACAGCCTTACAAGACTGTGACTTCACAACTGTTCTAGAGCTTCCGATAACCCCACTAATCACGAGACACAAAGCATCCCTTGAGCCATGCGCGCGAGTCACATGTCCCTCATGCAGTTGGTTCACACAAAAAAGACTCAATCGTGCAAATCATTAGTAAAGATACTGTCTTACGAACCATATAAATAGACAAGTTACCAGAATAAGCATGTAGAACTGTTACGTACAACGGTGCCTCTTATACTGAAATGGGAACAACCAACCGACTGCTGGCAGCCAACTTTTCCGGCTTTATGGCAATTCAAACGAAAGCCAGCGGAGCATTGAATGTGCACCCCCAAAGCATAATTGGGCAAACCCTTTGAGCTAAGACAAGTGTGGCATATTCCTCTGTGCAACAGAAAGTTTGGTACACGAGTAAAAACAAAAAGGGGGCGCTTTAGGAGGCAGTGGAAAAAGAACAGTCAACACAAAAGGGTACCATGCCATAAAACAAGCATGAGCAAACATTGCGAGAGCACAAGCCAGCCCCTTTAAAGCAGTTCTGAAACCAAAAACATTTTGGGACATTCCACGCACATGTGGTCACAGTTGCACAGTGTCGCACTGCTAGCATCAGAAATAACGGGGCAGCCAACGGTTCTCAATTATTTCTCGCATACGTGTAGTTCAGCCCAATGCTGTCAGTGCAGCCCTGGCCGAGCGGTTAACCATTGGGCTCGCACTGTTACGGCTCCCTATCTGCCTGTGAAGATGACAAGACGACGGTCGCACGACGTGGGACCAGTGGCCGATTTGTCTGAAAAGCACTCAGACTTTACGCCATCATCGGCTTAAGGGCAAAGGATGCTCCCAAATCACGAGCATGTGTATAACTTTCAAAAACGTGAGGATCCACGGACAGTTCACTGCAACACGAAGCAACGCGGCCGGACTTCACATGTGCGCAGAAGCCTCGAGGAAAAGAGTCCGCAGAGCAGGATGCAACAAGAAACAAAGAAGTAAACGTAGGAAATGAAACTGAAAAAAGATACAGTTAGCCACAAAACACATTGAGCAACCAAAGCGCAAAATGCAAGGTCGATGACGAAAAAAGGAAAAGGGGGATAAGGGGGGGGGGGGAGCAGCAGCAGCAGCCTCGGAGGCTCCTCAAGCACATCCCACATCGCAGTTTCCTTGAGGAGAGAAGACCCGTGGCACACAAAGAGAGCTGGGACTCTAAAGGTTTTCACTTCCTCCTACCTCAAAGGGTTTCACACAAACACCAAGGAAACAAACCCCCTGGGGCAATGGCAGCACTGCGAGCCGACTCAGCACGAAGCGTCGTGTTTGCGTCGCCGGTTCGAGACGAGGAAGGGGCGGACATGAATGTACAGGGACTTGCACATTTATTTCAGAGAACGAGGCGTTCTACAAGTCACACAGCGATCGAGAACACAGCTGGAATTAGACCTCCCTTTTGGGCTGTCAAAGGTCACATGCCGCAGTCTATAATAGTAGTAATACCCGAGGTCGTTCTCGAAGTGTTCGAGTGTATCTTGCGACGGGCAAATCAGGTCCTACAACTAGGGAGCTATGGATGCCAATAAATAAAATGCGAAGGTTTAATTAAGTGCTAGAGTTGAACTCAAAGAATGACCTGGCCGACAGAGGCACAAGCAGCACACGAGGTAAAGTGGACACAATTTTGCCACCGTCTACCGTAAAATACCGGGGGAGTGCCCTGCCCACTTTCACTGAAAACTGGGTTAATCTAGACATGGGTGCTTGTCCGGTCAAATCGGGCGCTGAACGTGTAATTTGCAGAATTCCCAAGTTTGGGAAATGTTAATAGCGGGCGGTTGAACGAAGTGGGCGCTTCCGCGTTATTTTACGGTAAGTGCACCCGCCCATGCCTAAATTTTTTAGTGAGCACGAGAACCTGGGGGACGAAGCAAGCCCATTGAAGTAAAGTGGCACGAGGCTAAAACATGCTAAAATCACTCCCATTACAAAGAGGTCACATATCCTACTAATGACAGAGGTCAGACACGTACCACAATGCTGCAGTGAGGTGCTCGTCATAATAGTAGTAGTAAACGGCAAACCGTTTATAATTACAACCTACAGACCAAACTATTTACGCATATAGTGTGCCTTTGTTGGAGACTATTGAAATGGGTGCATTGACAAGAACATAACGCTGACAAACACAACTGAAAAATATGATGCTACATTTAACTGGCTCCCATTTCCCACCAGGAATGGCACCAGGGGATTGTTACAGTGCATTAGCGTCTGTCAAACCTGTACACTGCACAGCACTGTTAACACAAACAAGCGATCGTCTGTTTTTCTTTTCTGTTTTTTTCTTAGAATTGAAAAGCCGTCAAGAAAACTGCTATACTGGTGGAAAGCACTCACTTAGGGCACTAATATAAGTGGTGAAGTTCAGTGCTTGCCAACATCTTTTTGAAGTATAAAAAAAAGTGCCTATGCCGTGTTTGTACTAACAGTGTCTTGCAGTGTACCCAACCTTTGCATATTTCACTTGAACATTATCCTGTCACAGTAAAATAGTTGACAACGAGGGGTCAAGCAGGTGATGAAAACATGTGGAAAGTATGAAAAACAAAAGGTTAGTAGGTAGCAGTGGACATCAAGATCAATAAATCTATTAGCTGTGTTTGAGAAATTGTCCGTGCCCATCTTATGCGTTCCTTGGTATCGAGGAATGTCCGTGTCCAAAGCTACCTTTGGACAAGCTCAACTATAGGTACTACCGGTACTACAGACAAATTTGGCAATTCTTGTATTCGTTATGATGTAAGCATATGTGCTAAAGTGGGATAATGTACTGGCCAAGCCTGCCCCCTATAAAAGAATGTCCTTGCTGGCACTGCCCCAACAGAAATCCTGGTGCCACTCCTGTCTACTACTGATACAGGCTAAGTAGAGTTCTGCATTATCTGAATCAATTTTTGGGGAAACATGGAGGGGCTTGTTGGAGGTATTCTTTTATTAGCGATTCCAAGTTTCTCTGCATTTTTGCTTGAGTAAAACTGAAATTCAAATTTCTTAAGTTTTTTTGTTAAGCTTACATATTCTGACTTCAGAACTGTTCGGCTTTGTCATTTTTGAACATTTTGGACACTTCGGATTAAAAAGATTGTTTGCTCGAGAAAAGAAAACAATAAGAATATACTCTTAGTCTTTACACATTGATTGGGCATCAAACCAAGTTGTGCTATTAGAGATCTTCCATGCGATTCAGGTGTTGCCTAGATCCTCCAATTTTGGGCATTGTCATCTGAAATCTCAAATAGCCCTTCCCCAAATAGTTTGAAATTTCAGAATCACTTCTTCGTTACAGCTCGTCATGAGCAGTTGCTCAATGCCGCAATACCGGAAGCCATTGGTGAAAGGACCTTTTTGCACCAGATAACTGCACACTGACCATGACAGGCCACTAATTTTCAGCCATAATGCACCTCAAGTAGAAGCGGAGTTTAAAAAAAAAAAAAGAATTCCTAAAAGTTGAGTTTTTATAATAGATCCAAATTGTAAAAATATTTAAACAATAGTGTTTGTCAAATGTTTCCTGGGTTTTTCGGAAAAATCAGAACCGTATACATAATATATCAGTGTATGCAGCGCAGCTAAGGTAATATTCGCACATAAAAAAAACATATGCCCTCCTTACATGAACACGAAAACTTGAATGAGACGATAGGAACAGTGTAAATGGTACACAAAAGGCATCTCTGCCTTGCTTGGGCTCGTAAAAACCCTCTATGAAAGATTTACACAATGGAAACGTACAAGAAAATCCGAAGGGTTGAAAATCCCGCCCTGAAGGGTGGGTGTCGTTCAGACCCCATCGCAAGTCGTCACGCGACAGCTCCAGTGCTTCGCCACAACCCGGCGGAGCAAAGTCCAGCGCACTGCAGAATCCAGTGCGCACAAAGTGCCTTCTCATCGAGCTCCATTCGCGGGTCTCGCTTGACAGTCATCGCATCCGTGTCAGCAGCATCACGAAGTCGCAGCAAACCTTAGGAACGCAGTCCAAAGGCATACATAAGCCCGGCCAGAAGGTTTTCCTGGCCAGCAAAAAGTGTCAAAGTTCAAGGTGTGGTGGCAGTCGTCCGTCTACCCAACGCAAGCTGTTGCTATTGGGATAGCCTGGCCTCAAACTAAGCTTGTCATTTTCCCAACCATATACAGCTGTGACGGTGCTTGAGAGATAAGGTGCTTTTGGCGGAGTGGAAAGGAGATAGAGGTGCACGTTTCTCTACGAAAGTCTTGGTGAGGTCAGTATGTCTTGCCTTACTCTTCAGATCAGCTGGACAATCTTAAATATTACCCAAGATTTCGAGATAAAGAGCCCGATCAATGTAAAACTGTTCTTGCAGTCGTCCTCTCTACGGCTATCCTGCAGCTGTTTCTGTGCTGCTGTTTGCCAAGAACTTCTCGTAAACGCCGTTTCAAGCATGAGCGAGAGCGAGTCCCCAGCATTATGCAGTGAAGCGTGTCTGTCAAACTAGCGCAGTGTCCGAGAGAAGTCAGCAAAACTGACGTACAGAGAATCCAATGCACCTCACCTCTCAGTCGTATCAAACCTTGGCATGGAGAACGCCTCCAAACCACGACGACAACTCCTCGAGCATGTGTGTTGACACGTCGTCAATCAAAACCTTTCTTCTCTCTTCTAAGCATTCCAAAGAGGTGGCAAGTATACGCTGTCTGCTTCTAGAAAATTTCATTTCTAGGTTGAAAGACACTTCCAGACACTCAAAGTTCCCACTACTCAGTTTCACAGCATCTAACGAGGAAAGGAACACCACGCTCCACCGGGATTACCGAGTGTTGCAACTACCCAGCTTCAGTCGACTTCGAACAGAAAAATGGTGTCGCGTGTTTTGCAAAAACAAGAAGAAGAGTAAGCCTGCAAAAGCAATAATCAGAAGATAGCTTGAGGAAGTGAAAACCTCCAGAGTCCCAACAGCTTGAGGCCGACACAAACAAACGTTCGCTGGCCCCGACAAACCTTCCCCGTCGGGTGCCGCTCTCAGCAACGCAGTTGCACATGGCCTTACGGAAAGTACTTTGTCCAGAAGAGTGCACTGTGCGTCTTTTTTTATTAATGGCATATGAAGCGTAAAAGACGACATTGACATCTCAGTCAGAGCTTTGTGACTTCGATTACGGCTTTAAGAAATGGTATTAAATTTTGCCACATCTGGTTAATAAGGTTGTAGATGTTGATCGGCAGAGGGGAATGGAGGTATTTATGACTCTGACTTCTCAGTGCTCAAAACGATGAGCAATCGGGCGACAATTGAATGTGTTGCGAGAATCAATTTGTTTGAAAGAAAATAACATGGTAGTACTGATCATTTCATCTTTTCCTCATCTTTCTCTGGCTTTGAGAGTAGAAACAAGAGATAATGTAACTGAGTGCGATTAGACGAGGGTTCCAATATAAAATGAATTCCAATTTATGTTGCCCATAGTAGCAAGAGAAACAAGGAAACTAAAAAAAAAGTTCTAATGATAAACGTTATTCTAAAAGAGACCCGTACACCTAATAGGTTTAATGCAGCAACTACAAAAGGGAATCACCAGCCTCTTTCAATTTGTCTGCTGTACTCATCTGTGTAAAAAATTTACCGCTACATTCATATTTGAAGCTGGTTGTCCCAAAGATAAAATTATCTTAAAATATTCAAAGATGCAAGTCAAAAGTGTACTTCTCCTATTTTAGAAAACCACAAATGGTTTTCTAATATTGTTAATATTACTGACATGCTAATCACTATTTCATTATTTGTTGCGAGATTAGATTTAAAAGTGACCTTCTTCAATAGTGTTTAAAAACATAAGAATGATAAGCTACAATAAACTGTAAAAAATTTAAAACATTAGCCAAGCATGATACGTAGAATAATCTACTTCAGATAGTTAATTAGGCACGCAGTGTATGAACCCGCTTAGGATAATCCAAAATATGATACCATGGACATGCCATTCATGCTATTAGATTAGTATATTCAAAAGAGGCTTCTCCTAAAACCATTAAATAAAATAACAACAGTAAAATAAAAATTAAAACATTTAATACACTAAACACTATCTACAAAAGGTTTCACCTCAAATACCGAGTTGGGAGCATGGCACGCGGGTCAAATTTAGATGGTCCAAACTACAGACTAAACGACAAAAATAACTGAAGGCGGCTGCAATATTTCACCGCGTCATTTAAATGCACATGCCAAAGACGCGAAGGCTTGCTCGGACAGAATATGAAAAAGGAGGACGCCTAAAATAGCCTTTCCCGTCCTCTTCAAACACCCCAAGAAGCCACCTCCCCCCTGCCGAACCTCAAACACGGAACGAACGGCGTGCTCGAGAGAGAGAGAGACACCCAACAAGGGACGGACGGTCGTCGCCGTCTTAGAGACCGTTGCCCAAAAGAGGCGTAGCGGCCAATCCCATCGCAGCCACGTTGGCCACCACCAGCGAACGAACCGGAAAGGCGGCATGGCCTGCCGCCATGGCCATCGTAACGCTGTTGGCCGAAAGGCCGAGGGGAAGCTCTTGGTGCTGCTGCTGAAGCTGTTGCTGGTGCTGAGGAGTGAGCTGCTGCTGCTGCTGCGGCGGTGGGTGTAGCACAGGCAAGACCTTGCGTGGGGCGCGCGGCTGCTTTCGCTTACTTGGCGTCGCAGCCGTGGCGGCCGCCGAGGACGTCTGTGGTTCCCTGTGGTTGGCGCGCATGTGCTCCATCAGGGCTTCAGCGTTGACGCAGATCTTGTGGCAGATCGGGCAAGACTGCGACGCCGCTCCTCCGATCAGCGCTGCGTGTTGCTGCGGAGAAAGGAGGCATGGTTTTAAGTGGACAGAAGCAGAAACACTCGCTGGGGACGGCGGGAAAAGCGGTTTCTGCTTCTCAGTATACTCCGTTCAGCACTAAGCTGACAGTGCGATGGAGGCAAAAGGTTCGTTGGACCAGTCGTACATCTGTCTTTCATTGACTGCTTGCACTCCCGGCCATACGCACATGAAGAGAGCAGGGATGGGGTTAAAGGGTGGCAGTTGATTGCTTCAGCAAGCGTGTAGCTTCCACTGCACTGTCGGCTCAGGGGGGAACGGAGTGTAGTGTTGGGCACGAAGGCCATGGGACATGGCAATGCTATACCACTCGACACATTCAAATAAATGTTTCTGCATTTCTTCATCAGCTAAAGTGGACTTCCGCGTTGAAGCCATGCTGCCTTTCTCTCTCAGTCAAAATTCGAAAACAACAGGATAAGCTAAGGAAGACAGAGTAATAGTGGTGGAGCTGCCATCTGCCCGAGAGCGCACAAAGCAAGCTCTGAACTGAAACAAAAGCTAGACTCGTCGATGGGCCTCATGGTCCTTAGGAAGGCCCAAGTGACAGTCACGATGAGTAGTCAAAGGATGAAGACGCCACCAGAACACTGTGCGTCACATGCCGTTTACAAGAACTTACTGGCAGCAGAGTTTCTTTTTGTTCTTTTTTCCTATTTTGTTTAAGAAATTCTCATGCAAGAAAAACCCGCAGCACCTCCGGGAATATTACGGGGAGAGGGGGGGGGGGGGAAGGCACACAATGCATTCTAAAATTGATTGGCATTCTCATGGCACACCATAACCACTGTTAACGAATTTCGCTCTGATATGGTACACACAAAAAATTAGATTTGTTTTGGCGGTATATGGTCGAACTTTGCAAGAATGATCTTTTCGCGGTGAGATATAATTTGGCTGTTGTAAGTATAATGAGGCAGAAATATCTGTTTGTTTATGATAAATAGAAGAAAAAAAGCTTCACCCTTGTTGGTGTTAGACTGGTGGCAGGTGATAAAACCAGTTTGCTCTACTGACACCTAACCCGTGGTTAGCTCAGTTGGTAGAGCGCTCCACCTGTAATGGAGAGGTCCCGGGTTCGATACTTGGACCAGGCGGATTTTTTTCGGTCGCGCACCAGTCACCTAGCTGTGTTTGGAGATTTGTGTTTGTCCTTTGTCCCTCTTGTTCCCCTTCACCAGGAATTATTTTCGTCATTCTTGTCCAGCTCGCTTGCACCTTTGCATTTAATTGCATTATAATCATAACCTTAAATTGCAAGCTTCACTCTTGTTGGTGTTAGACTGGTGGCAGCTGATAAAACCCGTTTGCTCTACTGACGTCTAACCCGTGGTTAGCTCAGTTGGTAGAGCGCTCCACCTGTAATGGAGAGGTCCCAAGTTCGATACCCGGACCAGGCGGATTTTTTCGGTCGCGCACCAGTCACGTAGCTGTGTTTGGAGATTTGTGTTTGTCCTTTGTCCCTCTTGTTCCCCTTCTCCAGGGATTATTTTCAGTCATTCTTATCCAGCTCGCTTGCACCTTTGCATTTAATTGCATTATAACCAATCCTTGTTTCATTTCTGTTGTGCTTAATTCTGATTCTTCTGAGGCTTAAGCCCACAATTCGCTTAGTCAAACTCCAGCAAGCCTGGCTTGCTAGTTCCATTCGAGATGGAACTAGAATAGATAGAACAAAGAAAAGAAACGTCAGTGTCAAAAATGCTCTCTTTAAAAAAATAAGTGCATGGAAACAAGCTTTGACGTGCACATACCATAAAATACTACTGAGCAAGTTGAAATGCAAAAGTTGGAAAACATCGCAAAAAAATGGGGTGCTTGTTAGGTCTAAAAGCATAAAAGTGGAAGGTAGGGTAGGCCCTTGTTTGATCTGGCGAAACGGTATAGGGGCAGTACAGGGTCAGGCAGAATTTCTTATTTTTAAGGCCGGTTCAGACACTTGCGTTTGACTGCGTTTGACTGCGTTGCGTCGAGAACCGAAAGCGAGTCACCGGCACATCTGTGCTCCGTATGAAGCGTGGAATCCAATTCAAGGAATCATCTTGGCACGCGATATAAGCAGCAGGGATGTCTTGGTTTGTCGCCGCCGCAACGCAGTCAAACGCAACTGTCTGAACCAGGCTTTAAAGCAGCAACACCGCTCTCGTCAAAGCTGCTCTGTACTGGCGCTCTCGCACCAAGCTTTACCGCTTCGCACCAGAGCACACAGCTTAACGCTTCGTGAATGTGGACTGTGTCTGATCTGAGCACTGGCTTGCCAAAGTTAAAAAATATTATTTTGTGGTTCCTTTAAGGTATTGGATAGAGGTTTACTGGTGCAGTGAAGCCTTGGGAACAAGTTATTCTTAAATGCAAGTGTAAGTTCACTGTCCTATAACACATATTAGTATTTTGACGGTCAACAATGAAAACATGGCAGCGAGGATTTACTCCTTTTTTTATGCGTCCATCTACCACCTTTCGTACATTAACAAAAGGGAGACCACACACAATTCATGTGTACGAGAACACCTGAGTGCAACTCCACACACAAGTCTCCCACACAAAGAGTTTGCAAATAAAAACAGGACTGAAGATGTTTTAACTGCATAATCGACCTTAAAAATTAATAGAAACACTTAAGGCACTACAAAATATGTTGGTGTGCTCCGGGGTTGTAATACGAGAAGGCAGGCCATTCCAGTCAACGACGGTTTGTGGGAAGAAGAGGCAGTCAACTCAATCAATAGACCCAAAAGTTGCTCCGCCCACACTGTCCAAGGTGCAACCAGACACTCCAAAGGTGCATCGCATAAATGAGAGCAGAGAGCAGGCAGCAATGATCTGGTTCCCACAAATTGGCCCACGTATGCCACCTTCAAGTTGCGGAGTTGAGGGATCCTGACTTAAGCGAGTCTGTTGTTCCACCACTGCCTTTAGAACGTGATTTTGGAGCTGCTGTGATGGCCATTAGAGGGCTCTGACCTTTGGAAAATGTGAAGTGCGAAATTTTGAAAAGTGTACTACTAAAGGTATTGGGCTCTCGAAGCAGCGACAGAAAACTAGGCGGGAAAGCGGAGGACATCAAGCACGGGTTATCGGATGGGTGGCGTAAGGTGGAAGAAAAAAGGTCGTAGGTGGATAAAAAAAAAGGTTTTGTTATTATTTTCCTTTCTATCCGTGGGGCGGGAGGTGTGCGCACCAGGTTGCAAACAGGCACCACCGTCACGCAAATTGTAATTTTTAGAAGTATACTATAAAAAGGCTCAACTTTAATGTTTTGTAAATAAGAGATTGGATAACTAATGAAATTAAAAGTTTTGGCGAGGTGGCCCGAGCCTCCGCGTGATTGAAAGGGTTCAGCCCTATCCATCCATCCATGTCTATTTCATGTAAACAGCAGGAATACAGTCAAACCTCGTTATAACAAACTCGCATCGAGAGCAGAAATTTGTTCGCTATATGCAATATTCGTTATAGAAGTACACAAAACAATTTATGCGAATGTTCCCGCAATCGAACCCTTGCAAGAACATGCTCAGCACTAAGAAATAAAAATGCGCTATTGCGGACCACGAGATCTTTACCTGTCACTAAGCAGTATTAAACAAATAGATCGGAGCATGAGGATATAAATTTGCAACACGAGAGACGACGTTAGCTGGATCTATTCCATTTATTTGAAGATGTGATTTTGGACTGGTGCCTCTTCACCTGGGATCACTGCACCGGAGCCAAC
Source organism: Ixodes persulcatus (assembly GCA_013358835.2). NCBI lineage: Eukaryota > Metazoa > Arthropoda > Arachnida > Ixodida > Ixodidae > Ixodes > Ixodes persulcatus. The sequence goes on along the minus strand of JABSTQ010011334.1, from coordinate 349,336 downwards.
CGCTGCTCATGCTGAAATCATCATGCCCTAACAGACACACCAGACTGACTGCTCTCAATTGAAGAAGCTCACCAGACACCGGCAAGTTTCGCGCCGTTACGTCCTTAAACCATGAGAACAGAGCCTCTTCCATGTCCAGGTCGACGCAAGGCTTACGACTCTTTCGGTCAGTCTTGACGGTGTTCTTTGCATAGCAGACTTCGATCTGATTCCTTGCACTCAGGATGGTAAATATCGTGCTTGGTACAAGCTCGAAGTCTGCAGTGATGTCTTTTTTCTTCCGACCGCGGTCCACCGCCCTCAAAACCTTCACTTTTGTCTCCCGAGAAACAGCTTTTCGCTTCGTCGCCATTTGCAGCTCCGCTACGAGTGGCGTGGTTGGCGGTTGGCTTTAGTCTACATGGTTCTTGATGCCTCCCATAGAGGCCAGTAGCGGCGCAACCGCCGTTATACGCTCGGTTCATAGGTGGCGCTACCTCCCGAAAAGCACATTTTTGCACATCAAGCGATCTAAACTTTCGAAATATTTTTTTTCAAAATTACTTTTTGTGTTTTTAATTTTTTATAACCTTTGCAGTATTTTGTGATGCAAGAAAAGCAGGAATTGCTTCGCTATAACCGATAGCGCGTCAGATTTCACGGTTTCGGTTTCGTTATATAGCTAGAACTCCCATCCAAATAAAGCATGACCAATTAAACTTCGTGATTAGTTCGCTATATCTGATAATTCGCTATATCAGTGTTCATTATAAAGAGGTTCAACTGTAATAAGCCTTTTCCAAAACCCCATCAAGCAACGTTTACAGTCTGCATTTCTTGGGGAGAAGGCACATGGTTCGATCCAGGTCCTTGCCGACTGATGACGCAGCGCTCATTCTCTAGACGCGCCGAGCCAAATCACGCCGGACACCGACGCCACCTTGAAATCCAACACGTGCTCAGACTGTGTTGCAAACACTGGCAGCTAGACTCTGATAATTGTTAAAGCAGCTACTAGATGGCAGGCACGTTTGAAAAGGGTCTATTCTCCAAGGAAGTGGGTTAGCGGCACTAGTGCTTGGACCAAGGTCTAACGAACCACGAAGGGAAGAGGGAAACGTCGTCCGAACTATTGGGGAGATGGGGGGGCAACGGTGGTGTTGGTAATGGGGGGCGAAAGCAAATTTTCTGCCTCCTCCCCCGTATTGTTCACATTAAATTTTTGAATTATCTGGGGGAGGGGGGCATTGCCCCGTCCCCCTTCCCTCTGTTTCGACGCCACTGGAAAAGGGGAAGGCCCACCTTGGATCTGTGAGTCCGCAGACTGCTATCCGACGCGAAGCCCTTGCCGCAAATGTTGCAGTGGAAGGGTCGGCTCTTGGCACGTTCCATCTGGCTGTCATGATTTCGTAAATGCTGCTGCAGGTTCGATAACTGGATGAAGGCTCGGCCACACTCGGGCAGGTGGCACTTGTAAGGACGCTCCCCTGCAACGCAATGACGACCGTGAGGGCAGGTGCCGGCACGTGCGGATACACTGCTTTCGTGCGGCTGTTCTCCTCATCTGTGGAAGATAACTAAAAAATCTAAAAATTGAAGAAAAAAAAATGCTTGGCACAAAACAATACATGGGTTGTCCCTAAAATACTGTCTTTAGCAATCAACTTTCAGCAGTGAGCACGCAGCATTCCGAACAATAGAGAAGTTTAGAATTCCGCACATTACTGCTGCCAGTTCGTAGATCTCACGGCTCTCTAGATTAAAGAGACGAGACGTCCTGATTTAGGCGGGGCTTTTCCTGCCGTGGTCCTGCTGTCCCGTCCCGCTTCGGTTCCCCCAAACCACAAATAGATAAAAGAAGCGGTTAAATGAAAGGATCACACCGGTAACAAGGTGCTTTCTCTGAGCAAGGAACAAGATGTGCTTGGCAGAGACAATGCTGATGCTGAAGGTTAATTTTGCATATGACTTGTTAACAGTACTCTCGACATAGTATCTACAAAAATAAATACATTATTACTAAAGAGATATTCCAACCGTATGTATTAGATGTGCATGACAAACAGTATGCAAATTGCAAGGAAAAGAAATGTGCACGGTGCATGCGAAATAATAAAAGGGTGTACCCAAATTTAAAGTTTTCAAGTCTCACAACACAAAGACCCCCTCCCCCCTGATGCGCGTCCCGCTTTGGGGCCCAAGGAATAGGGTCACTTTACATAGATTAAGCAAACAACGACATATTATCATTTTTTTACCCAACCAAGATGGGACCTATTATTAACCAATAAAGAGCTCCAAAGATTCTTATAGACCTTTTTCACAAGGACGCCGCCATCTTGAAATATCGTCACTTCCAGTATGGGCGAGAACATTGCTTTGCCGTCGCCATGCCAATAGAATGCATTTAGGATATAAGCGAAACCGTCACCCATTCTAGTTTTGTCTCCCCTCTATTTTTTTACTATTTGCCGATTGAAATATTTTAATATTTTTTCGACGTCCATACCGGATATGCCTACTTGGCGGTCTGGGGCGAGAGTATGTGAAAAAGGTCTATAGGAATATTATGCCAAACCTAATTTAATTAGTAGAAAAAAGTAAGACAGAGACCAAAGTTTTAAAGGGAAAGGTTGTGGCTATTGGCTTTTAGCAATGATTGTTACCAAAATTGTCCTCCTGTTTAAATTTGTTTTATTAATGCAAAGAAATAAAAATTTGACACTGCGAGAATGTTGATCAGCTACCCTGTGAAAAAAGAAGCTCTCTTGAGTAGAGTCTGAAAGTTTAGTGCTAAAACCGGTGACAGGTAAAGTGGGAGCCCCTCTCGCCTCTTTCCACTTTAGTTAATGGAACACTGGAGAGGAGGTCGCCTCCTCTCCAGCATTCTATTGGCTAAAGTGGAAAGAGGCGAGAGGGGCTTCCACTTTACACTTAACCGGTCACCGACTATAGTTGCGAGATAAAATCTATGTGCCACATAAGAGAAATGGTCCCTTAGGGTTCTGCAATTTCTGAGTTAATTGTTTCTCAAATTCAGAGGGTGTATTTAAGAGTTAATTTTTTAACAAAAATTCAGTTTTTCCAAGTTTATTTTTGTTGGAATCCCAATTCTCAAAAATTCAAGTTTTAATATTGTTGTGTTCTTTTTTTTTAAGTTTAAAACAAAAATGAATGGTATTTGGGCATAAATGTGCGCTTAATTCAAAATAATTCGCCTGCATATTTCTACGACTGGATTGGGACTGGCACCCTTGTCGTCGGCACTACTAGTCTGTCCCAGGACAAAAAATTGCCAGCAAGTGTTGCTTCAATAAATGTTCATACTTTAGAATCCCTAAGCTACTGGAGGAAGTCAGTCGCTGGGTGGTTTTCACCCCATTCCACCACCCCACCCCACGGCCGCTCAGGGAGGAGTGGTATGGGAAGTAATTTGGAAGCTTCAACTGCCCCTTCCCCATTTATGAAATCTCTACGGTTCATAGCTTTCACTGTTAGAAAACCGCAACTCCTCCTCCCTCTAAGAAGCACACAAAATATGGTCCAAACTGGAAACCGGAACGGTGGCTTTTGTTGTGACCCAGCGGTACAATGACCTGTTGTCCTGAACAAACCTCGAAGAGAATGGTGAATACTCTTTTGTCAATTATCGGACAATCGAAAGGAAACTAAAGTGACACTTTTCAGGACAACTAGCCCTGTGCTCTGACAAGCTTAGTTCCAAAAAACTGTCATTTCCTCTTTCTTTTTTTTTTTTTTTCAAATCATGATATGGAAATTGGGAGTAAATCAAATAATTCCAAATTGACAAAAATTGCACCGGCGAGCGTTTTTCAGAGCTTTTCAAATTCATCCTGTCTTCTCTTTCTTTCGTGTGTTCGTCCCCTGTCGCGCTAATTGTGTGTATCATGTTTAACCAACAAGGCCATCAAATTATTTTGTTCTTTCCCTACTTATAACGTTGCCAGAATTCTTTCAAGCCCACCATAAAAACATGACACATAAAGAATTTCTAAAGATGAATACGTAGTCTGGATGTTCCAAAGCTACCTGGCAATCCTAGTTGAGCCCCAATTGGTTCCCAGTGAAACCCTGTTTAGACCAGTCGATTCCCGGTACTGACCACTCGATTCACAGTTGGGATAGCAACTGGTACCAGTCAAGACATTTTTACCTAGGGTGCCAGCGTGTCCTGTCATTTAAAGCGGATTTCAAAGGAACGCAAGGCACTCGGTTACATTGACATGCAAATGTGTGAAACAGCCTTTAAAGTGAAATGGAGTATGGCACTCGACGACGGCACAGCAAGTGGCATGCCAGCACTGCCGGCACCACGACAGAGCCCGTTCACAGAGAGCCGGAGCGCAAAAGAGAGTGAAAAAAAGGGAGAGCCCGTGCTTGCCCGTGTGCAGGCGCGTATGCTGCTGGACGTGCGAGAGCTGCTTGAAGCGGCGCTCGCAGTACGAGCACTTGTAGGGCTTCTCCCCTGTATGGATGCGCACGTGCTGCGCCAGCTGGTGCGTCGACGAGAAGGACTTGAGGCACTGGCCACACTGGTGCGGCTTCAGCTCCCCCCGGTGCGCCTCCCGAGAGTGCTGCTGCATCCCAGACTTGTGCGCAAACACCTGGTAAGGAAACACACGCAGGGGGTCACACGTCGGTCAAACGTGCCGCAAGAGGCCTCCAACGAGGCCCATTTGCGGGGCTTGAAGCCGGGGGGTCTCGGATTCCGCACCGATTTCGAAAGGCGGTTCAAGACCTTCCCCACCGTAGCTCTGGCACTGGTGGAACCAGTCGTAACTACTGCATGTAGAGATAAAGACACAATTGGACTTTCCGCTGTTCCAGTTTTGTTGAGTAGCCTCGTCGAGCAAGAGAAAAATTATGTTGCAAGAAGCCACGTCGATTTCGTGCAGAACAATTGTTGGCAGATGTTTCAATTCCTTGTTTAGGGACACCATTATTCTTAGTGCGGGAAATGACTGGAAATGAATCGGGTTGGGAGAATGGGCGTATTTGTTTCCTACGGCACATACCGAGTTACGCTTTATCAAGGTAGCTTCCTCTGCATCAGATACGACACCCTTCCCTCAAAATTAGAGTTTGTAGAGAACCTCCCAAACTTGCGGGAGAATTCGGACGTCAGGCTGGTCAACTAGTCTGTCAAAAGACAGTGTAGATTATCTAGTCCGCACCAGTAGGAACCAGTAGCGCATGTCTATGAGCACCTAAAAGTGTGGCGGCAGAGGACGATTCCTGACAAAATCGACAAATATGCGTTTTCAAGGATGCCCAACTACAACAAATTGGCATTTCTGTCATTGCCCCAAGAATGTAACGTATGTGCGTGCAACTGCCCCCGAGAAAACACCTAAAATAAAATACTGCAGAAGCGCCCACTTCGTTCAAGCACCTGCTATTAACATTCCCCAAACTTGGGAATTCCGCAAATTATATGTTAAGCGCCCAATTTGACCAGACAAGCGCCCATGTCTAGATCAGTGGTTCTCAAATGGGGGTCCGCAAAGGCATTCTAGGGGTCTGTGAAGCCCGGCCTCATCAGTCAACCCCGGCAATAAAAGATGTTTTTTCTTAGATTGAGAAGAAACATTCCAATTTTCGTCCGAATTTTCTCGTGTATATGTCAATAAGAAAAGTCTACTTCACTCTAGCACTTAGTTATATTCATTTATTAAATCCCTATCATAATTAACCCATACTTTCCTTTCCGCCCCCAACGAACGGGGTCCTCCATCATCTCCCCCGATCCACAAGGGGTCCGCGAAACATCAATGGCTGAGAACCACTGGTCTAGATAAACCCAGTTTTAGTAAAAGTGGAGTGGGTGCTCCCCTGGTATTTTATGGTACTGTGTGCTCAGTCAGTGGCAGATTCAGAGGGGGGGTCCAGATATGCTGACCTACCCCCTCTTGAATACCGCATGTGTAAAATTTTAGGGAAACACCTGCGTCTGCCCCTGTCCTACAATTCACAGAAAGGTAGCACAAGCTGGTAGTAAGAACTTAAATAGAAGAGAACACAAAAAACTGCATTCTATTTCAATTCCTAGGTTAAGACAACCCTTGTAGTACCAATTAAATCAAGTTGCAAACCTAAAAAAAAAAAAAAAAAAAAAGTCCCCCAGTGCCAAGCTGACACATAAAATAGGAGCATACATTCTCCATATACACCCCTCGATTGAAGGCATGTCCCCGTTCCTTGCACCCCTGCTAATCCCACTGACGTTAAGCCCGCTCTTCGGGTTGTCCTTGAGCGCGTGGGGGCAAAGAACACACCAACACCAGCAGAAAATAAAATACAGGGTACCGCACCACGCAAGTCCCAAATTTCGGAAGAACGTCCATTCGAACCGGTCAGCCTTCGGGGACGCTCAAGACCGCTTGTCAGGAGGGCCAGGACCCCTTGGGACCCGCGACCGTCCCAGCCGTGGTCATCGCAACGGGCCGCTTCACCACCGTCACCCACGTCGTCCCAACGGCGCTAGCGGTAACCATGTCGATCGCGGACCCTTGGTCACCCTGAAATCACTGAGGCCGCGACTCGTGGGTAGACGCAACGCAGCAGCATGGATCTGCCGGCATTTGGACACAGCCTTTCGGTGTCGAAATGGCGCGAACGGGGCAGGCGTCGGATTGTCTCGGTCGGGTCTCCCCCTCCTCTCCCTCCAAGGACGACGTCGACGACATCCAAACGTGGCGAAACTCGCTCAAACTATCAGGCCAGCCTTGGGGACGACAGAAGACCTCGGCGAAAACTAGTACGACCACTCGCGCGGTAAAAAGCGAAGAGCCTACGCGACAGACGACACCGCCGCGACATCTCGCTTGTCCCTCCTGAGAGTTGTCATCGGTATTGCCGGAAATCGCCGGTTCAGGAGCGTGGGTACTCCCTCAACCAAGGAAGCTAGATCCTGCTGGCTCCATCGAGCTGCAGTGACCTAGACTGGCTTCCCCGAAAGTCCCCAAGTTTGTCCTATGACGCATCGACTGATTCGATGGCTTCCACGTCTCCGTTACAATGCGCGCACCAGGTGGCGACAATTCGATGTTTTTTTTTTCTTGTTTTTTTTTCTAAAGTGTGTGTGTGTGTGTGTGTGGGGGGGGGGGGGGGGGCGGGACGGGGGGTAGACCGTAGAACGCACCCCAGTGAGGCACGCGTGACGAAATGTCCCTACAGCGTGCAATTCGCGTAACGACTGACAATGAAACGATCGTGTCGACGAAACATGTGTCCATGAAAAGTTGTCCACGAAACGTAAATCCACGAAACGAGTTTCGACGAAATGATAGGGAGCCGTTTTATAGGTCCTATTGGCTCGTGGCGTCGGCTGCGTCTGGACTTTAGTTGAAACAAAGTTTAGAGGTCTTCGCAGTGCTCCTGCGAAACGGACACCGGTTGTCTCATTTTCAAACTCTTGGTGATGCAGCTAAGCTTAAAACACAACATCCCCATAATCCTCGTCTCGGAGAATTCTTTGCGGTGGATGTCCCACCGCGGTCATCCTTTTTGTTTCTTGGTCCCTGCTGCAATGCGAATTTTGTGCGGAGGAACGCGACACCTTGCAAACAAAGGCAAGTAGAGGAGCAAGATAATTTAGCCCGAATGACGTCATGCGCAAGATATGGCTCCCGCTGCTGGAATGTCTAAATTCCGGCAGGAATTCGGACATTCCAACTGCGTGTTGGAAATTCGTGTGTTGGAGTGTCCAACTGAAAGGCAATGCTTGCTTTCCCTATCCCTTATATGCGCAACCTTCTGTTAGCGTCGATTGCACGGAAAGTTTGATTCCCTCAAACACAAAAATATAGTTATTTAGCATGGCATGGCAACAAGGCATGGCATGGCAACAAGATGCTGACTTGATGAAGGACAGTAAGAAGAGCTGATTATAGTTATTTTAGGCACAGAATCAAAGGTAAATCAAACGGTATATGTTCCGCTGAAATAATGTTAGAATGATTTTAAATACCCAAATTGCTGTTTTGTTAAAGTTCTAAAGCTTCTCATAAAACTGCAAGTGTTATCAAACAAATGTACCGTATGTAAAGGTGTAAGATAACCGAGACAGTTATATAAATATATAAAGCAGTTCATCTTGCAATACCCAAGTGTCGCAGCTAGATCCCGAATTTGAAAAATATATCAGAATATTGTAGCTTATGATGTATAGCAGCTACAGTTTTATTAATAAATGTTTACTGCAAGGTATAGTTGTTACCTCAACACTAACCAAACTCCTTTAATTTTTTTTTTTAATACATTCGACGTTTCCGTCTGGAGGGGTACTTAATCCATCGTACGCGGATAAGCTGCGACGAAGCAAAATACGCACAATCGCGACGCCTACTCCGTTGTTGTCTGTTACTGCAGCACACCAGTGCGCGGTGAGAAGCTTACTGAACGAAGCTCTAACCCACCAGAACAGACCACAAACATGAGAAATATTGCGAAACTTGCGAAACTTCTCAGTACTTCGATGTCTGATACTATATTTGAGGCGATAATCGGAAGTTCTGAAAATTCGCGTGAGCGTATACCGTGACAATCCGGTCGTGCTGTGGGATCCTGGGCAATTACATTTTAAGTATCAGTAAAGTACAATTCCTCACATTTTGTCGAAAAGTAGCAGGACGTCGTAGCAGGGCGTTGTTTGGCGCAAATAACGCAGCAATCACTACGCTGCCTTAGATGAAAAACTGATCAACAAGGCTGAACAACGGCTTTGTTTGTGATAGTTGCATTCCTTACTCGTCTTAGGTTTACTTTCCCTTGTCAAGAGATAACCACTGTTTAGACTAACAAAATTAACATACCATTGCGGAGGATTCCTATTTTCATTTGGATGCCTACAGTTTAAGTATGGCATTATGCTTCTTCTATATCCTTTAATTAAATTGCGGGATCATTCGTGACGAGCTGATAGACAGCAAGTTTCACTGCAAAGCGCGTGGGAACTGTTTTAAACTCCAGAGTAAGGTCCAGGCTGTAGCGAGAGCCCATATTTGTACCAGCTTCGTTAAAGGGGCCATGAAACGAATTTTGGGCTGAGATAAATGATTTTAAATTGGGTCTTTACTAATCGCATATCGTTTAGTTGGCCAAAAGAAAGAGGGTACAAAGTCCACAGCCAGCTTTTCGGTACGAACATTTGAAAATATAGCGGACTATTTTGTACCTTCTTTCTTTCGAAAGCTCTCCGCCTTTTCACTATAATACATCCGCGGTTCCCAAAGCGCGTCAGCGGTGCCAAACTGACGTCAGCCGAGCCCAGCTCACGCATTGGACACGAGAACTGCGTCACTCGGACGTATGCGCTCGTCAACAGTAAATTCGTCGACGAATATTCGGCTTCGCGTTCGTGGCCAATGAGTACCCTGACGGAACTTATCGTCACTGTCACAGCGACGTGATTTCACAATTCGCATTTGAGTTGAGGATTAAAGCTAAGGAGGAAGAAGTAGGAAAATCGTTTCATGACCCCTTTAAATGACTAGTTTAGCGACTGGTTAGAGAGGTTTAAGTTAACTAGAGGCTTCTACAAACGATCGAACGCGGCATAATACATCCCGAGCCGCCTCGTATCTTTAGTAGTGGGTGTCTTGCACCACAAGACGTTATTAGAGCGAAAGAGTGACGTCGATGCGCAAACGAAAAAAACAAAACAAAATAAGATACTACGATGCTGGTGATCTCACGTTAAAAAAGAAGTGAAGCTAGCGCCATCTTTCGGCCAACAAGATCACTTCACTGAGGACCCTGGCATGTGAGTATCCTCGATGAAGTTATAGGACTCGTCTACCGGCAGCCAGGCGGAGAAGGACAAAAAAGCCGTCTGAAGTTGCCAATACTCGGACACAGTCAGCGTAAGTAACCTACCGTAGGCGTTGCAGCGATCAGGGGAGAGCCGCTGTCACCAATCGATGCACTTCAAATTGGGGAGAAAAAAAAAAATACGACAAAGTTTTTTTCTATTTTTTACAGAACAAGAGATGGGTCCCACTGGAACGAACGTCCACGCACGCAATCACCGTGATTCGCGTGCGCCGGAGATTTTTGTCTTTCTTTTTTTCGTCGACCGGTAGCTAGTGGCGCAAAAATCATTCTATACCGTGTTCTATACATTCCTGACCATATCCCAATAAAAATTAGGAACTTTTTGTAGATCGTAAGCTGGGCGGATTGCAGGTCCTGCGGGTGCTTACTCAATCAGTGCTGAGCACCTAACGCCAAGCTGTTGCGAACAATTTAGGACACTGTATTTGAGAGCGCTCTTTAGAGCGCATGCTCAGAACGAGCTCACATTAATAACCTGCTAAGACCAGCAATCTTGATGGTGTGGAATACACGTTGCAAAAGGACTGTGGAAGCTTGCCATCAGCACGTGCTCAGCAGTCGTGCACACAGCTATGTTATGGCCGCCAGCAGTGGCGTAGCCAGGGAGGCAGGGAAAAAGGGGGGGGGGGGGGGGGGGGGGGGAAGAGCTTATGGGGCCCCTCCGGAAAAAAAATCCTGGCTAGGCCACTGGCCGCCAGTGAATACTCCCGTCTGTTTTCTGTGCGCGATAGCGTTCAATCCAATCAATGAAAAGAAATATAGATAGGGGCACGCCCCCACCCCCCTTTTTTTTCTCATGTGATTAATAAAAAGGTTTTCTTTTTTTTTTTTTCCACACGCTGACGCGCTTTATTAGGCAGCAGTGCATGAACACGGCCATAGACTTTTATTTATATATATTACCAGTACATATTGTGAGAAAGCGGAGCTTTTAAAGTTGCGCATGGCTGCAATGTTGACAATGCGTTTCGTGCTCTTTCAGAGCTTCGAGGAGTCAAAATAGATCTACTCAGTTCGCTTCAGCGTCTTCGTCACTGGTGTCACACATAAATATCTAACGTACCACTTTTTTTTTTTGTTCGAGAATTATTTCTGCATTGTTGAGCGCTTAGTTTGTGCCCAAATGTAGAGCTAACTGTTCAGACTAGATGTTAAAGTTTTGAGAACAAACCGTTCTCGTATCCAAAAGTTATACGCGATTCGCAGAAATTCCCAATGAGGTGGTCGACGAAGCCCACGAATACATCGGGATGAATGGCGTCAACTACCGGGAACGCGTGCCATTTTCCCATGTTTAAGAAAATCACGAGTTATAATAACCGATGTCGACCAACTAATCTATTCCAGAGCTTGGGCTGCAGTTTAAATGTCCCGCGAAAAATTACCAGCTTCAATGAAGGCCGCAAGATGGCGACTGCTGAGACCGTTAATCATCATCATCATCATCAACGTCGGTAAAATGAACCAGTGATCCAAGCAAACACAACAAATCGGCGAGAGTGGGTAATGATCTGGTAGAGGTGGCAAGTCAAATTAAATAGCGTCAACACAAATATAAAAAAACGGGCTCATTTTTTTTTTTTTTTTTTTGGGGGGGGGGGGGGTAATATTGTTTGGACACGAACATATGACTAATCGATAACGCTTTTTACGAGATTGCCGGGCGATTAGAGACAACTCACCTCGCCGTCGGCCGCCGAGGTGGCGGAGGTGGTGGCGTCCACCGCATCCACCGTTCCTACCATCGAAGCGTCTTGGTGGCTCGGCCGGGGCCCTCAGTTCCCGACACATACGACGGTTAGAAACACGGCACAGCCCCGAAGCCGCCGCAACCGCAGTAACAGGTCCGACGACCACTCAGGGCACCCTACGCCGGCGACGCATCGCTTCGCCACCACCGCTGGCTCTTGTTTCGTCGGCACCGCGCGATCAACACCTTTCAGAAGAAGGACGAGAGCGCACCATCACACGACGCAGAACACAACGTCACACGAGCGACTCGCCAACACAGGCATTCGGCGAGCGGCACAACAACAGACGACGGTAGTACGTGGGAGGCGGGCGGCATGCGCTGTTGGGAGCTTTCGACGAAGAAGCGCGGTAGTCCGCTGGTGGTGGTGAACGTTCAACTCGAAAACGAAGCGGTCTCCAGCCTGCGGTACGGCGGCCCAGTACGCTGAACGGACCGCCGGACCCTACTTGCTGCTGGTCGTCGGTTTTGTTGGCTGGCTCCGGCAAACCCAAAACAAAAAAGGGGACGCCTTCGCGGCGTATACACACACGCACGCACACGGCAGCAGCAGCACAAAGAAGCGAGCGAAAAGGCGGGAGGAACGCGTCCGCCGCTGCAGCAGACGAGCTTCGTTCGCGTTAACGCAAGACAGGCTCACAAAACAAAAAATAGAAAACTACGTGGAATGAAAAAAAATATATATTAGAGCGACAGTGTAGGGGGGGAAAGGAAATAAGAAGAAGAAACAAAATAGACGAGTTTAAAAAGCGAACCCGATGCGATAGCAAAAGAACAAAAAATATAAAACGCAGCCGGCCAGCGGGAGAGTTTCTAATAAAATAAAAATATATATATATACACACACACGCGAATGGAAAGAGCGCATGGAGAGGAGCTGCAAAGCCGAAGAGTAGTCTCTTTCTCTCTCTCTCGCTCTCTCTTTCTCTCCTATGTGTTAGATTTTTATTTTTACTTTCGGCTGAGGTGCCTCCCCTTCCTAAGCAGCAGCAGACACGCGTCACGTTTGCTTTTATATTGTTATATATATTTTTTTGCACATGCGCCTTTTTCGTGTTTTTTTTTTTTTTTAAGTTTGTTCCTTTCCCTTCGTCAACCCTGTCCAATAGCGTATCTTCTTTTTCTTTCTTCGTGCCTCTTTTGTTTTTGTGTGTGTGTGTTGTTTTTTTTAGGTTGTTTCATATTCTAATTTTTTTTTTCCTTCGAGTTTACCTCGCGTTTATTTGGCAGCTCAAAAATTTGCCTCGCTACCGGGCCGCCGCGTCACCCCCTCTCCCGCACTTCGATTCAACGCCAACCAATCAAGCGCCGACAAGAGAAGTCACGTGACCCGGTCATCGGCGTCAGTCAACCGCTGCTCGACAGCTCCAGCTCAAACTGCCGCCAGAGGGGCTGTACGGCCTCCGCCAAAACAGAACTTGTCGCAAAGGGACACGGACACTCATCTAATTACAAACGCCAACATCGCTGTAGATCTAAAAATACTTCGACCGGGATATGTTCACTGGCAAATGTAATTTCAGTATGTACTACTGTGACATCACTGAATTCCTATTCAGTGACTCTAGTATATATATATATACTCACACGACTCGGAATAATAATAATAAAAAAGGCACACTTGAAGTAGCTTCGGGATAATAATAAAATAATAATAATAATAAAAAAGGCACACTTGAAGTAGCACTGTCGATCGCGGCGGACGTCAGACCGAAAATAAAAAGTAATAGTTAGCAACCAAATTACCTAAACTCCTCTATACCCGTTTTCACCTCAACAACCGTAGTAAAAAAAAAAAAAAAAAAAAAAAAAAGGTCCGGCTCCTTGCGGAGCATTACTAATTTACACCTTTATGTAGATAATTAAGATATATGTAAGTGCCTTTAAGATTGGATATGTGTTATTTTAACAAGACGTACACGTTTCAAACGCCAAAAACATCGCGTTTTCCTCCGACAACCAAATCTCGTAACTACTTTGCGCCGCGTATGAACAATGCGCAAGACGTCCTTTTTTCTTGAGGCGAAAACCAGTGTTGGGAAGTACTTTAAGTACATTGGACTTAAAGTACTACTTCAAGTAGGTTTTGAAAACGTGTACTTTACTTGAAGTATATATTTGAGTATGTACTTGTACTTTACTTGGAGTATTTTTTTTTCTAGTACTTTCCGAGGAAAGTACAATTCCCGACTTCAAAGTACATTCCCCAAATTTCGTTTTGTTAAATTTGTATCACAAAATGATGCTTTGTCAACTCCGAAGAAATAATGGGACGGATATTCTACTCTCACCAGAGACGTGAGCAGACGACGCATCGCTCCGCTTGTTCTTGGGGTGGCTTTCCAGTAGCTTTTTGAACTATCGCTACTTGTCGGTCGGTGAGCGCAAGCGAGGAGTTTCTAAAATATTATGAGAGCAAAATTAATCATAATCTAGCACCTGAAACTGTGGTGCGAAACAATTAAACTTTCAAGTCGAAGAAAAAGACAACAGAGGAGAACGTCACAATGTTTTGGGACGTTCCCTTTTGTCTTTTCCTTCGACTTAAAGTTCCTTACTTTTTCCGCACCCCAATCTTAGGTGTCAAATTATGATTAATTATCACCAGCTCGCTTTCACACTCACTGTTGTTGTTTTTTTTTTGTTTTTTTTTTTCATTAAAGAGAGGGCACTCTTCTATGAGATGATTGCTTGCGGAAACTACGGGGCTGACGTCATGCTCTCTCCTAGTACAGTTAACCGTCTTGGGTGAAACAATCCAGTACAAGCGACGACAAATTCAGAAGAGGGATTTCTGAATACACTGGCGAAAACAGGTATAGTTAACTTTTAAAATGTTCGCCTTATCTGGCATATTCGAAATTATTCCAACTAGAGAGTTGTTGCCCGCTGAAGTCAGAAAACCAAACTCTTCGTAGTGTGTGCTCCTCGATCGGAAAACGTGCACGGAGCAAGAGGTCACCCTGCACAGTCCAGTAAACCTCACTGGAAAAGCAGTTGCGTGAATGTTTAGACGGCCAGAGGATAGCCAGCCCCAGGCGGGCGTCTGGTGTTCAACGTGCATCACGCAGTAGTGGTACACAACCGCACTCAAGTACAATGCTCGTCCAAATCGAAACGGGCACGGGTGGCGACCGAACCCAAGATCCCTGGGTTCTGCAGCGCGAGCTTTCGCTCCAGGCAGGGGTTTCTCCGGGAATTAAAATTAGAGGGATAAAGGAGGAGGAGGAGGGTGAGGAGGGGGGAGGCACAAAGGGCAGAAGGAGGCACTTTCCATTCTGTGTTTACTTCATTTTTTTATCGCTGATATTTTTCTGCGGGGGGGCAGAGATTAGTGTTGCAAAACTATCGATAAATTGACTATCGATACTATCGATAGTTTTTCCAAAACTATCGATAGTGTCTCAGAACTATCGATAGTTCTTCGATAGTCGACTATCGATAGTACTATCGATAGTTTTTCCATAGTCGACTATTGATAGTTTTTCGATAGTTGACTATCGATAGTACTATCGATAGTTCTTCGATAGTCGACTATCGATAGTTTTTCGACAGTCGACTATCGATAGTACTATCGATAGTTTTTTTTTTTTACCATCGATAGTCAGATTTCTGGCGACTATCGATACTATCGATAGTGCTATCGATAGTTTTGCATCACTATAGTCCGTTGCAACTCAAGAAGGTAGGGCGAGGGTGAGACGGACCGGGGAGGAGGAAGCAGACGGACCGCTAAAGAGAGAAGGAGGTTTCCCTCTTTCTTCTCCAGCGTTCCGTCAGCTTCCTCCTCCCCGGCCCGTCTCACCCTCGCCCTACCTTCTCGAGTTGCAACGAACTAACGAACACAGTTGCCGCACCGCCGCTCGCCTCCTTTTCTCCTCTCCTCCCCCAAACTCACGTTTTCGTCATCACTGAAAGCTAAACCAAAGTTGGGATGTTAAGTGCCTGGGCTAGTTGGTGTCCCATTTGAAAAAAAAAAAAAAAATAATAATAATAATAAAGCGATAAAAAGAGAACAGGGAGCGACGCAAACTACTAGTGTCGCAAAACTATCTATAGTAAATGGTCGACAGTACCATCGATAGGTTTACGATAGTCGACTATCGATAGTTTCCCAACAGTCGATTAACGATAGTTTTCCGATAGTCGACTATCGATAGTGCTATCCATAGCTTTTCGACAATCGACTATCAATAGTTTTTCGATAGTCGACTATCGATAGTACTATCGACGGTTTTTCGATAGTCGACTATCGATAGTACTATCGATAGTTTTGCACACTGATCTCAATGACAATTGCTGGATCGCGCTTCCCGCTCCCGCAAGTGAAGCCACCGGACGGCCATCTTGCTCCGGTAAGATTTGCGGTCTTGCTAGCGTTTCGCTGTTTTCCAGAGTGCTGTAGACACGTTTTCTACTCGTTCGTCGTCATTCGCCGAAGAAGTTTTTTAAGACTCTGTGTACAGTTGAGACTTGCCGTTGTGAACACGTTAAAAAGTTTGCGAAAGCGCGGTGCAGCAGGAAAAAAACACCACTCGTCGAAAGCAAGGTTCGCCGGTCTCGCGGGATCAAAGCTTCCTTGACACGCCGAGTGCTGCATCTTTGTGCGTTCGCACGCTTGGATACCGATCAAGAATCGAAGCCGCACAAAAGTTCTGAAGGTGTGTCGCGCGTAGATGTCTTTAGATCATATATATATCGGCCACCCAGTTCTGGATCGTCCAGCTGTTTCGGTGAGTTGCTATCAATAAAGGGGGGGAGGGGGGGGGGGTGATCTGTACGTGCTCTTATGTACTGTTAACCATGGCTATGTTCCAATCTACTTTAATGGATAACGTGGGAGCACGAATAGAGCAACGCTGTGGAGCAAGGAGGGTTTTCGAAAGCAAAAGTACAAAACGGCCAGAATGAAAATCTTTGAAGCGCGGCCAATATGGTCGTGTGCAATCTGTTGACCAATTACAATTAGGCGAGCCGCGCTCAAACGTCAAGTGCAATTAAGTAGGTTGTAATGAGACAGCAGTAGCTGATCAGTGATGAGGAACTGTTGTGCACGGTATTCTGTAAATCGCCTAAGGACGAAAAAAAGACGTACGTTCCCCCCCTCCTCAGTCGCTAGTGGACGCTGGATTAAGCTCGTTTCTAAACCGCGAGGGCCGCAAGTATACAGTCGACAGAGTAAAAGAAGACGCTGATCCAGAGGCACATACGGCTTCACGCACATTGCACTCGCAAAACACATTCACACGGCGTCGATTCTTGGTACGTATCCAAGCGTGCGAAGACACAGAGACACGGCACTACGGCGTGCCAAGGAAGCTTTGAACACGCCGCCAGACCGGCGAAACTTGCTTTCGACGAGTTGTGCCTT
Organism: Ixodes persulcatus; assembly: GCA_013358835.2. Classification (NCBI taxonomy): domain Eukaryota; kingdom Metazoa; phylum Arthropoda; class Arachnida; order Ixodida; family Ixodidae; genus Ixodes; species Ixodes persulcatus. Next base: position 332,381 of record JABSTQ010011334.1, on the reverse strand, counting down.
TTTCCGGCGACACTGCGCTTTCGTAAAATTTTCCACGTGTTCACAACGGCAAGTCTCCACGGTACACAGAGTCTTAAAAAACTTCTTCGGCGACCGCAGCAAAAGGCTAGCAAAACCGCAAATCCTACCCGAGCAAGATGGCCGTCCGCGGTGGCTTCACTCGAGCTGCAGTGAACAAGCGGGGAAGCGCGATCCAGCAATTGTCATTGAGATCAGTGGTTTTGCACCACTATAGACGATTCCATTTAGCGCTCTCTGGGCGGCACCATTTTGCTAGAGTAACTGTATATGCTCCGCTTGCGGAGGCTCTGCAAGCAGAGCCTATACAGTTACTCTACATTTTGCTAGACAGCAGCGCCCTCTCCATACATCCGGGAAATTTAGCGGGTTCGGCGGGGTAAAACGAGAGAGAGGGCACGCGCCCGACTCCGCTAGCAGACGACAAACCGGGAGGTTGCCATTCTCCATCTTTGGGCTGTAGCGGCGTGCTGTACGGAACATCGAACTCTCGCTCGTGGCTGCCGTTGTGAAGTGGTTCGCGTTCTTAGAATAATTTTGGCTACTCCAAAATCAGCCTATAGCTCTCTGTTGTTCTATTTCGATAAATGATCAACTAGCATATCTTTTTTTTTTTTTTCCGTTACTTAAATAGCAGTTGAGTCAGCCGGCAGTACTACCCTCAACTACTGCGTGTATTGCGGCAGGAGAACACGTTTTTATTTATTATTAAAGACTTCCACTCATGGTTGCTAAAGGCCTACACCAGTAGAACTTTGTATAGTAAAAAAGGTACAGCAACCGGGTTTACTTTTCGCCGGAGAGACCAGCCAATCTGACACAGTTTTCCCTATTTTTTTATTTGCACGCAGGTAACAGCGCGTTTGGACCCGGTTAGTCGTTTTATCGAGCATAGCATTACACGATAACTTGCATATCAAAATTCGCGCATATGCGCTTGAAATTTTCAAAATGACGCGATTTTAAACAGAGTTTGCACGCCAGCCGGATGCTAGCTACAGTCCCACTCGGCGGAGCAGACGACATGCGGGTGAGAGGGGGAGGGCATTTTTTTCTCTCCATTACCCTCTCTGCTATGACCCTAATGGAACGGTCTATAGAGATGCATGCGTAGCAGCGTTGCCAGATGGTGAAAATTCGGCACCAGATTCGGAACATCTGGTGAAAATGGGGGCCTATCTGGTGTTGATGTACCGGAACGGCTACATCAGACAATATCTGGTGAAAACTGGTGAAAAATCTAGAGAAATGGCTTGTCACTTACATTAATCAAATCTACACCGTTTTCTTAGCCTTTCATCCGCATCCCATAGGCGGCGCCACTGTCTTGTCCACATCAGCACTCGATCGCTCTAGGAAGCAGCCATCGACATTGGGGCGTGTTGCTTGTGGCACTTGTGGGCTACAAGTGCCACAAGGAACAAGCCTCAATGTCGACGGCTGCTTTATCATGGTCACCAGGTGTTGTATTTGGACTTCGTTCTTATGCGTTTCCTTTTCTTACTTCTGAGCAGAGAATGCATACTTAATTTAGACTGCGAGCGTCTTTAAGTGCAATATTATGTGGCCTTTCTTACGTGTCGGTGGCCTTCATTAATTTGAATTTTCCGTCTAAGGACTATCCAGCACCAACATCTCATAAACATCGTATATTAAAAAGTAACAATGCTGATAATGCGCCACATGTCTGCTTTCTTCCTTTTTTATTGTGCTGTGATGAGTCTTATTTTAGTGAACCTCCTGAAACCTACCCTTTTGCGAGTGCATGCGTAAAAAAGCTGAAGGAATTGGAAATACGTAATAGACGCGATATTTTAGTGCTGGTGAAATTCGGTGAAATTTGGGCCAGGATTTGGTGCCGAAGCATCTTTCTCATCTGGCAACACTGAGGCGTAGTGCCCCACAGAGTTTCTCGGACTTTACAGTCAACATGACGGAGTAAACATTTCACGAAGAATGCATAATTTCTATCTAAAAAAAAGAAGAAAAGGCACAAAGTAAGGCAAAAAGTAACGTCGAAAAATATCAATCGCGGTATCAATACTGTGATACCACAATAAATGTCAATCGGTACTTTTAGCAAACCGTTACCGTGTTCCGCGTACCGTACAGCCCGAGCCTTTGAAGCATGCTTTTAAGCGCGCGCTCGGGTGATACCGTGAACGCGGGGCGCGGGCTTAAAAGCACGCTTCAAAGGCACCGGTAGTGCGATACATGGAACTCGGTAACGGTTTGCTAAAAGTCCCTATTAACGAATATCGTATATTCGACTGAAGAAGGAACTGGCACAGAAACGTTTCCACTATTTCAAAGAATCGTCAGCGAAAGTAAAAGCTTTCCCTTGCGATACGAACACAACGAGACGGCGATATGAAATACAACCTCTGGTACCACATGAATTAAAAGTTCGAAACTATTTATTTAGGTATCTCTTATTAATTACAAATACGGCATATGCTTTTAATTTAACATATTTTTTTTTTCGAAAAAAATAAATCAATCTAGCTTTAAAGCAATTTTTTTAAAAGGTCATGTTTAAACAGATATTTAAACTTACGAACGAAGAAAGTGAGACGGAGGCAAAGGTGAAGCATTCTAACGAGCGAGCGTGCACCAAACTACTGGGAATAAAGCGAAACAAGACAAAAGGAACAAACCATACACCACCGCACCGGTACACACACGCGGACAAACGTGGTGAAGCACGCGCTCATATATGCGGCAGCTCTCAACCCACCCACACAAGAAACAAACGCGCGCCAGAAATTCCAAAGTGCTTAATACTATTCAGAGGTGCGGAAGATCCGTATCCGAGCTGTCCACTTTGCGATGAAACATGGGCAGACGATGCGCGCGAACCGGGACACTCGCCCTCAGCCGGCGCTATACGGTGAGCAAGTCTGCGTCTTGCGCAGGAGTTGCGGTGACGTCAAAACGACGCCAAGCTCTGACTAGCTGATCGAAAAAAAAAAAAAATAGTGGGTAGACCTCAAAGCATCTAGCATTGAGATCTACCCACTATTTTTTTTAATTTTTTCAGTCGGCCAATCAGAGTTTGGCGTCCTTCTGACGTCACCGCGACTCCCGCGCAAGAAGCAGACGACTTGCTGTCCGCATTCAATCCGTCTGGGCCAATCAGACAGCGCCAATCTGCACGGAGCTCGTCGTCTTCGTGCCCGTTCAACCAATCACGCACACAGAAGGATCACGGCGCATTCACTGTGCCTGACTGTCAGCCGACGATAGCAAATGCACAAAGAGAACGAGCGCCGTGAGGACGATATACTTCGTTTCAGCTTCGGTCCGAGCGCGGCCGATGTTAGAGCCGAAGGGCCAATCAAACAGCGAAGGAGGCACAACGTCATGGCGTGCTCCCTGCAGTTGATAGGACAAGCCGCTATTCGCCGTCTCTCTGTGCGTGCTCCTACGCCGGCTAGTCCTATCAACTCAAGCACAGAGAGCACGCCATGACGTTGCGCTTTTTTCCGTTGTTTGATTGGCCCTTCGGCTCATAACATCGGCCGCGCTCGGACCGAAGCTGAAACGAAGTATAGTAGTTTTACAGACCTTTGCATCGCTTATCACCCGGGCGAAAAACGCTGAGTCACCAAGCTGTGGACGCATGCGCAGCGTCCAACATACCGTACAGCAGAGAAACAGCGCATGCTCAGAAGGCCTTCCATAGCCTAGCAGATAAAGGTGGCAGCGCGCAAAAGGCGATTTTTGCAAAGGTCTATACTGCACACGTGCCTCCTCTTTTAGCCTCTAGCGAGGCACGAACGCCCACTCCCGGCTGCCGAAATAAACACACGACACAATTACCTAAAAAATACTATTGAAAGAGTCAGTTCTACTTTCCACTTTTCTTTTACGCGCCTTACCCTAATGCACCACGTACAATTCTTTTTTTTTTTTTGTAGCAACGCGGTATTTGTGGACGGGCAAATAAATATTACGGCTTCTTCTTTCTTTTCTTTTTTTTTGCGGAAAATTTTTTTTTTTTTTTGGGGGGGGGGGGGGGGGGTGCTTTCAGAGAAACCATAGTCAGTGAACGTTTTACGTAAAGTGGAAGCTCCTCCCAACTTTCTCCCCTTTGGCAGAGTGAACGCTGGAGAGGAGGCGACCTCCTCTCTGGCGTTCGCTCTGCTAATGTGGAAAGGGGTGGGAGGAGCTTCCAGTTTCCTCTCTACCGACTGTGTACACCTCCACTGGGCGGGGAAATCACTGGCTCCAGGTGCTCCGAGCAGCGGTCCGCACACCCGCTGCGTCGTACCCCTAAAGTAAAGGGGGGCCGTTTTCCTTTATTGTTGGCGTATTCTAAACACCCTTGCGAACTATCTGCAGCTTTGAGTTGACTTTCACATATACGCCGCGAACAACTCTCTGCCGCAAGTGTGATTGCACTGCGATCGATGTCTGATTGCTGACGCTATAGTGGCCTTTCTGTTTATTTCTACAATCGTATAAGCAACACGTTATTACAAGAAAAGGACACGAATAAAAGTGACGGAAGTACGCACGCGAACGACAAAGCCGTACCCAAACAAAAATATGGGGGGTTTAGGAAACTTATTTTGTCGGTTATTACTATTTGTTTGCTCTATCTCGACAGCTGAAGCACAAATAACAAATACGTTGTAATCTCCAATCAAAGCAAAGCAACGAAATTATTATATTATTATTATTATTATTATTATTATATTATTATTATTATTATTATTATTATTATTATTATTGTTGTTGTTGTTGTTCGGCGGCGGCGGCGGTTGTAGTAGTAGTAGTAGTAGTAGTAGTAGTAATAGTAGTTATACGAAGCTCGCACTGGGGGCGGGGCAACTGAAGCCCCTCCTCCCTGCCGTTCTCACCCTGTTAGGGACTATACAGAGCGGCAACCACCGAGGCAGCTCGATACGAGACTTTCGGTTCAGAAACGCAAGTTATAAAAGACCGCTCAAAAATAATATTTGGGTGATTTCATCTCAACTCAGGCACACATATTAGGTTGAATTTTTAATTTTTTTGAAAAAACAAATATACTTGTTATCGGGCAGTTCCTAAATAAAAGAAGACGCAAACGGCAAGTTCGTCAGATTTTTCGTTCTCAAGTTATGGACCGTTGAAGCGGCCAAGGTGGAAACTGTCGTTTTTCCAGCTTATCGGGGTTGCCATATTTCACTCCATCCCTTTTCCTTACTTTTTACGCTACATCAATATAGCTTATTGGGAACACTCTCGACATATCATTTTTTATGCTAAGTAAGCGTCTAGGTCATAACATTCTTAATGCATTTTTTTTATTTGTCAAACCGCCTCTCTGCGACGATATTTGACGAAGTTCAGCAAGCTGTGCTATCTGACCTAATCAACATATTTTTATGATCTTAACATCACCATAAAGCTCCAATTAACCTCTTTCTTTTGAGTATACTTTCAATATTGTAAAATAAATATATATTGCGCTACATGTGCCTGAAGAACAGATTTCTTAAAAAACTAGCAAGTTTGGAGTCGATTTTCTAAAAAAAAAAAACACCTTTTATTTCTTTTATTTTTTATTCACAGCTAGATAATATAGTAGTCTATCAGGAGGTACCAACAGAAATTTGCTATCAGGAGGAACCAACAACGTTAAATTTGCTATCCATAGCTTTCTGAAGATACTAAATATGTTACGATATCTCAAATAGGTCACACGGAAGAGCCGGTCAAACTTTGACAAAGATTGTTAAAGGGACACACTTTGACAATATTTAAAACAAAAGTGAAGATAAATAATCACAATAAAATTATTGACCATAAATAATCCCTGTTCTGAGAGTGGCCCAAAAACGTTACACCGCTCTACCGAAAAAGGGCAAAATGTAGAAAGGAGTGAAACATGACACCTCCGACAGGCCGAGAGAAAGGTCAGTTTGCGCCTCGGCTGCTTAAAATGTCCATAGCTCGAGAACAAAAAATCGCCCGAACTGGCGGTTAAAACTCCATGTCACAGAAGGGATTTCCCCAAAACATATATTTTATTGTTCAAAATTAAGAATTCGACCCCAAATTCGTGCTTGAGTTGAGATGAAACCACCCATATGTATGTGCACTGCATATCTGTTTGACATAAGAAGTTCGGTATTTCAAACTCAAAGCCGAAAGCAAAAGGCCCCAGAGGAATTCTCTAACGATCTGCATTCCCCATATTGAGAGGAAGTAAGCGCTGTGCCCGCACTTGTGGATACGGACTTCTAGGTAACTTGTTTTAAGTACACTACTTCAAATTTTATTAATGTTTATGGTTTGATATTGAGGTGACTGCTAACGATAAGTCGAAAACCATAGGCCGAAATTCTGCTCAGCAGAGTGCCTGTGCGAAGTCCCGTTCAAAACGCACACAGCACGAGATTCGAGTCTTAATAGCGGCCATTCAAACAATATATTATCATTTCTGTTGGTAGTTCCTGAATACCTAACTCTGAATAAAAAATAAAAGAAATAAATGGGTTTCTTTTTAAAAAATCGACTCCAAACTTGCTAGTTTTTCGAAATATCCGCTTTTCAGTCACATGTAGCGCATTATATATTTATTGCACAATATTGAAATTATACAGTCGTGTCTCGTTAATATGGACCCCGATAATATGGATACCCCGCTATATGGACGCCACTTTCGGGGACGAACTGGGAAAATACATGAATTTTTGTCTCGTTATTATGGAAAACTCATATTATGGACGATTTTTTACGGGAACGAAGGTGTCCATATTAACGCGACATCACTGTACTCAAAAGAAAGAGGTCAATTGGAGCTTTATGGTGATGTTAAGATCATGAAAATACGTTGATTAGCTCAGACAGCACAGCTTACTGAACTTCGTAAAATATCGTCGCAGAGAGCCGGTTTGACAATTAAAACAAAACAAACATTAAAGATCTTATGACCTAGACGCTTAATTAGCATAAAAAAGCATATGTCGAGAATGTTCCCAAAAAGTTATATTGATGTAGCGTAAAAAGTAAGAAAAAGGAATGGAGTGAAATATGGCACCCCGGGAAAAACGAGTTTCCACCTTGGCCGCTTCAACGGTCCATAACTTGAGAACGAGAAATCCGACTAACTCGCCATTTGCGTCTTCTTTTGTTATAGAAATTGCCCGATAACAATGTTTTTTTTTTTTAATTAAAAATTTGATTTAAAATTCGTTCCTGAGTTGAGATGAAAGCATAACACACGAACTCAACTCTGTGACGTCACGGCGCGGTGGTGGCGCGTCGGTCGCACTTCCGGTCTGGGGGTTAGTGGGCAGAAGTCCCCATGCCAGACGTGTAATCCTGCGTTGTTTTGAAAGGAACCAGACAAAAACCTGCGTTCTCGTCAAAACGCCGCGACTGGGGCCGTACCAAAAGAGTCGAGAAAGGTTTGAAGGTCAGTTTTCACGTGCTCGGTTCGTCCGAGAATCAGGATATGTGCCGTGAAAAGGGAAAAGCAGACGCCGTCGGACAACGATTGCTTGGGCGGGAAGAACTTTGGGTTGAATTCACGGATATTTGTGGTCATCAGATTTATTTGTTTTGTGCCAACATGAACGCCAGAAAACCGTCAAGTTGTGCGGACCACCTGCGGACTACGTTCAGTGCGTCTTTAAGTTCAAAGGGCCGCCTGATCGTTCGAACGGTCGTCTGCTCTTTCAAACGTTTCTGCTTGTCGTCTGCTCTCTTAGACGACGCCGGCCCGTAGACCAAATGTTGGCCCGGTACTTGCGATAAGAAGTAAGTGCAGGCCTCAAAAGACTTAAGATTGAAGGTTCGTAAGCAGGCTCGATGTACACAGTAGATACAAGGAGATGGTGATCATTGTTACCAGTGACCATCACCGACTTGTTATGCCTAATTCACTTGGTCCGATTCTGCTTGCGATTTTCAGTATCGACGTAGACCATCTCAGCTACGGTTCACGCTTTTGCAGGCCGAGCGGCGTCGCGACTGAAAATTGCGAGCGAAATCTCATCATGCGAATCAAGCTTTAGCGTACATATTGCGGCGTCCACGCGGAATGAATCGCCACATGTCACATTATTCACGCGAAGTTTTGCGGTGTAACGAGCTTCGGTAATTTCGCTGACGCCGCTCAAGTAGTCAGACATCGCCAGGAAGACGTAGAATCAACAATTCGAACGCGAAAAAGGGCAGGCGGACTCACCGACGCCGACAACATCGCATTTCAATGGCTTGTTTATGGGCGACGGCGAGCTTCTTGCCCGCACCCCCATCGCGCATGCGCGGCGCCGGTGGCGTCCGCTAGGGGCGCTTCGGTTTGTTTGTAAACATGAGTTGGTGGGTGTGTGTGTATATATATATATATATACTGTATGTATATATATATATATATATATATATATATATATATATATGTGTGTGTGTGTGTGTGTGTGTGTGTGTGGCTGAAGACAAAAAGTAAAATCTGTGTTGTTGTTTTTGTTTTTTTAGGGGCGAAGCTCCTTAGGGCCTAGTCTTGTCCGTCCGTCCGTCCGTGCTCACAAAAAAAGAAAAAAATTTTGCGCAGTCGACAGGATGCGAACCTGTGCGGGGAGACCCCAATGGATTTCTAGTCCATCGCCTTAACCACTCGGCCACGACACCGGGGCTAGTAGGGGGCTCTGTCAAGAGCTGGGGATGTCATGGATGAAACGTTGCATGTAGCCGCTCAACGTCTGTACAGGAGAGGGCGCTGCGGTCGAATACGTATATAATCGCGTTAAACTTCGCATACATGGCTCTGCATTTCACCGACCATAAAGCAGTAACAATGAAGTTGAAACGCAACCCGGAACTCAGCACTACCTATGAGCAATAAAAAAAAAAAATCAGCACCATCAGCCCTACCTATGAACAATAAAATCAGTATCCTCAGCACCACCAGAGCTTCGCCCTGTTCGAGGCGGGGTTTAAGCCGCACGTCCGGAGGCCTCCTGGCTCGTGACGACGACCATTCCCCGAAGTGAAGAACCCAGGGGTCCAGTGGAGGTGGGAGAATTGGTAACGTAACGAACGGTTTAATTACATGGTAGCGATACAGTCGTCAAATCCGAGAGAACCACCGGAGCCGCCTCACGCCCCGCCTTATATAGGGTCCGTTTTCTCCCTCACTCTCCGCCAGGGCAGCAGGTGCGACCGCCAAGTGCGTTGCAGCAAAGTCCGCCGCGTCGTAGCCAGAAGTGCGTCGTAGCCATGGTTCTCCGCAGTTAGGCCAGGCCTCTCTCCCCTTCCGGAGCGCACGAACCCACACGCACACACACACACGTCCCGTTGACGTCACGGACGCGTTGAGACTCGTTTTGGGCAGGCGTCGACAGGTGGGCGACAGTCCTGAACACGTCGGGACTCGTTTCGGGACTCGTTTCCGCAGCGTTGAAACTCGGAAAAGGTTGCCGAAGGTTCCATTCCTAACAGCCCCTCCGGGGCCAGGGAAACCTCGAATGGCCGGTGGTACAATCGCTGGCCTGAAGAGGTGGGCTTGGAGTAGGCCTTGAGAAGTCGCTGCAAGCACCAAACAAACTACCAAACCTCTTACAATGGAGGCTTTAGCGGAAACGTCCCCCACAACACCACGCCACACCGCAGTCAAACGCTCGGAATTCGCCAAAGACCCGCCAGACTGGATTACGGATTACCAAAATTTGGTAGAATTCCGGGTATCGAGACCCCCTGTCGCCAAAAAAAAACTCATTTTTCCAACGAGGTCACTAAGAAAAAAATACAAAGGACAAAAACTCTTCGCAATTTGTGAGGTCCTTTTGGGGTTTCAACGAAGTGCCCCCACTTAGATCCTCATTCCCGTGGATGACGAAGACCTCTGAGATCATCCCTACTATTTTTCGTGATGTCAGAAAAATTTGCTCAACCCATCGGCATTGCCGTTAAATTTGCCTTTCCTTTTTCTTACGCTGAAGTCATAGTGATCGATTTTCACGTGATTTCTAGACGTGAAAATGCGGTCCTTATAGCGCCGATAAAACAATCCGCCTCTTTCACTGCAGTCTGTGCTCGTTCCTCTCTAGCTGCAGCTTGCTCTCGTTCCTCTCTCGCTGCAGCCTGCTCCTGCTCTCGTTCCTCTTTCGCTGCAGCCTGTTCCTCTTTCGCTGCAGCCTGTTCTCGTTCCTCTCTTGCTGCAGCTTCACTCTTAGCGTTCTGAAGCAGTTCCCACGCAATTTTAATTTCCTCTGCTTCCGCGCTCTCTGAAATCGCTTTACTGATCTCAGATTTCTTCATCTTTTGCTCCACCTCCACACCCAATTCTTCACATAAACAGAATAAATCTGTTCTCAGTAACCTCATTAGATCCATGATCGCTGCTCTTTAGCTTTGGCTTTGTTCTAAAACTTGTCGCGAGGTTGTACCAAAACCTAGCGCACGAGTCAAACACTAAGGATTCCCAGCAGTTCAAAATTAATTACCCATAATCTGAAGCCTGGCGAATCTCAAAGCAAAGTCCAAACGCTCACCCACAGATGTAGCACGATGTCGCATGGTCCGATCCCAACCGCTGCCAACCAGTTGTTCGAGGCGGGGTTTAAGCCGCACGTCCGGAGGCCTCCTGGCTCGTGACGACGACCATTCCCCGAAGTGAAGAACCCAGGGGTCCAGTGGAGGTGGGAGAATTGGTAACGTAACGAACGGTTTAATTACATGGTAGCGATACAGTCGTCAAATCCGAGAGAACCACCGGAGCCGCCTCACGCCCCGCCTTATATAGGGTCCGTTTTCTCCCTCACTCTCCGCCAGGGCAGCAGGTGCGACCGACAAGTGCGTTGCAGCAAAGTCCGCCGCGTCGTAGCCAGAAGTGCGTCGTAGCCATGGTTCTCCGCAGTTAGGCCAGGCCTCTCTCCCCTTCCGGAGCGCACGAACCCACACGCACACACACACACGTCCCGTTGACGTCACGGACGCGTTGAGACTCGTTTTGGGCAGGCGTCGACAGGTGGGCGACAGTCCTGAACACGTCGGGACTCGTTTCGGGACTCGTTTCCGCAGCGTTGAAACTCGGAAAAGGTTGCCGAAGGTTCCATTCTTAACAGCCCCAATCAACATCATTCACCACGTGGAGATGCGGCCATTTTTTTTTTTTTTCTAGTTACGAATACTGAATATGACAATCATTTGCCCGGAGAGTGTCGTGAAACGCGTGAGCAACCGAAAAATACCACGTGACGTCAGTTGCACAGCTTTCAACCGCCACGCCAATGACCAATCGCAGCATGCAGGCGGCGATGTCCCGGTCCCCCGCCTCGTACCGCCGTCTTGCATAGCCCCCCCCCCCCCCCCCCCCCCCCCCCGGGTGTACAGAGTGCGGCCGCAAGGGCCAACTCATTTGGCACGCCTCGCAAAATTCCAATTCCAAACGTACACTCTGGCACTTGGGTACGCGAACGTAGTTTCGCAAAAAGATTCATGTCTACCTCTTTTTTTGTTTTTATTAACTCAGCTTGGAGGTAGTGAAATCTTGAAAATAAAGCAAAATGTTTGTCGTCTGTACGCTGGTATATGAGGTCGCTCCCGGGTGACTTGCGCTGAACGCAAAAACGCGAAAAACCAATAGTATAGGGGCCGGCGATGAAGCAAGATAATCGCGATAGTTCATACTTTTTACCGAAATACACGAACAAAGACGTAAGCTCGCGCTGCAGAACCCAGGGATCCTGGGCTCAATCCCCACCCCTGCCCGTTTCGATCTGGATGAGCATCGTGCCGGCGGCGTATACGGCGTGCAGACATGCATCACTACTGCGTGATGCACGTTAAAGACCCCCCGGCTAGCAGATGTACTGCGCTGGCTAAATTTCTCATCTACGGCTGAGACACCATACGCCCACTGAGGCTGACTAACTTCCGGCTGTAAAAATATACACACAACATTGTTATTTTATGAACAGTGACCACCTGAAAGCAAGCTCACACACCAGTGTGCAGACGAAAAACATCCGATATGGGGCATACGAAATGCACGACCGCCGTTTCTGCTCTATTTTTAATATTTTACTACCTCTAACTTGAGCTCCGAAAAAAAAAAAAAAAATAGACATAAAACTTCTCGCGAAACTACGTGCCCAGTTTCGGGTGTGTTCCTTTCGAAATCGAATGTTGCAAGGCGTGCCAAATGTGTTCGTCCTTCTTTACGGCCGCACCCTCTGCAGGCAAGGACGTTCAACTGCAAACCTGCTGAAGTTGTTTTCACGCGCGCTCCGACGCCTGAAGGCGTTTCGGCTACAAGAATGACGATGTTTAACGAGACACGATTTGATAGAAGGTTTCGATGGTAAGTTCCATTCCCTCTCTGCCGAGCGTGTCCGGGGGTCCCCCATGGTGACGTGACAATATTGCGTCACGTCGTGACGATATTGCGGCGGCATCCTGATGTGATTGGTGGAAGCAACGATGAAGGTGAGGTTCAACAGTCTCTGTCAATGGCCTGGAGGTTTATGTCGTCGCAGCAGCAGCGCCTCTCGATGTTAAAAGACGAGAAAGACGAAGACCCATTGACGTTGGTGACTTCGGCGGATGTTGGAAAGCATCGGCTCCGGGCATTCGAGAGGGTCTCTCGTCGTCGAGCGACGGTGTTGAGGACCGTCCCTCCAAGTGCACCGTGATTAGAGCACGGCCTCGTCGGGGCAGAAACATAACACTGCAGACGACCGGGATGAGCTGAAACAAAATTACTTCCGAGTGCAATTTTGTAACGCCTCGCTTTCTTGGAGCAGTATCTAACCTAGTAAAACGATTATATTGTTCCTGTAATGAGTCACTATACTTCGTTTCGCACTAAAGGCTGGTTCACAAATTTGCGTTGAGTGTGGGCAAGTGCGTTGCCTTTCCTTCAAGTTCCTCCTCGCCTCCTCTCCAGTGTTCGCTCTGCTCAATAAAATAAGCACACATATATACATACATACATACATACATATATATATATATATATATATATATATATATATATATATATATATATATATATATATATATATATATATATATATATATAAGCATGAAATGCTGTTTAACTTTACCCTCCCCCCCCCCCTCACCAATCTTAAAATTTTGTCCGCCAGTCCGTCCGCGCATTTTTCGCTAAATTTAACGGGGAAAGTGGCGTCACGTGACGTCAGGAGAAATTGACGGCACGTGGCCTATACATTAACTTCGTTTCTCCGCTAAATTTAACGGGAAAACTCATGCCTTGTGGCCAAAAGATCACTGGAGTTCCCCCGCTAAATTTAGTGTGAAATCGACATCACGTGACTTATACACCAATTCATTTACCTGCTAGATTTAGCGGGGAAATTCCCATCATGTGACCTAGACACAAAACCATTTTCCCCACCATATTTAGCGGGAGAAATGGACGTCACGTGATCTGACGTCACGTGATACTAATTTCCTCACCAATTCCCTATAATGCATTTCATGCATTAAGGTAAAGGTCGTTGCCATTTTTTTCTTCTTACTATTGCATTGGGACCGTGCGCTGTCCTTCATTGACTACCAATAGAGTGGCCACTCCCATAGGCCCGAGCGGCTCACTCGACTGTCAGCGCACCCAGCGGCTGTTGTGAAGTTGGTCTCGGTTTCCTGTTTAGGCGCTTCCGTTCACTACATGGCTAGAGACATAGACGGCGGCCATCTGAATGGGTGGATAAATATTATCGCTCTGTCGTGACTGACTAGAATTTAGGTAGTAATCGACGGCTCAAAAGCACGCGTAAATTTTAAATTCCAGGGCGGACGGGCACCGGGGCGTTTTCAGATAAGATCGAACAACCATGTCCGGTGACCATTTTTAATTTTGATGAAAAAAATATATTTTGCTGGCTTTATGCCCAGAAGTATAAAACCAACCCTTGTTTTCGGAAAAAAAAAATTGTTTTTTGTGAAAAAAATTTGTAAGCACCCTATCAGTCTCGTGCGCGTTTTGCGTATCGCGCGAGGTTGACATTTCGGGCGGCTTCCCCAAAAAACCTGTTCTGGCTACGGGTCTTGAAATATTCACTGACAAATTAGGCCTAGAAAGGATTGACAAAAAGTATTAATCACCGAGTATTAGGGTAGCTATTTTGAGAAAAAAAAAATCGCAAACACGGCACATTGACCCCGTAAGTGATGACGTCACAACATGGTGTATGGGTCCAAACAAACCGTTGCTAGGGACGTTGCTATGGACTAATGCATGGAGATTCCACATGAGGCTACATTTTTGCTTACAAGAAAGTAAATATTTTTTTGTAAGCAACCTAACTTCTTGATATCTATTTATGAAGATTTTCTTGTCGTCTCAGTGTCGTATTGCAACGATGAAAGCCATTTCTGAAGTATTACACTCTGCTTTGCTTTGGTAGCAGACGACACGATAGATTTGCTGGCCTCTGTTGCAGCGGGCGTCTTCATTGAATTGCGTCGGTAAACGAGCGACAAAAACAAGTGCATCGCCATGGCCCTAGAGGCCTCCGCAATGTGCGTTTTTCTCTGTGAAGAACCCAGCTTAGTTCAGAGGGGTGAAAATGCCGTAAAATAAACCACGCCATGCAGATCAGTTACGACGACGACCTGAAGTGCATTACCGGTGTAGTGCAGGCCATGGAGCATGAGAAACAAAGCGTACGGCGTCGAGGTAAGTCGTTTATTATTATTGAGGTTGTCAGGTTATTAAAGAATTGCACTTCTATCGCGGTTTCGCAGTTTTTTTTTTGTTTTTTTTTTTTCTTTTTGGTATACATCAAATTCCGTGGATGTGCTCTTTTGGTGAAGATCTCCATCGAACCCGCGATGCGAGTACAAACTGTAATAAACTTACCTTATGTTTTTTATCCAGTTCTTTCGCGCTTTGGGGTCTTGCGGAAATCTGAAGAAACTGCAAGAATCTTTCTTCACGCGATGGTTACTACCAGGTACGAAGCACCCTCCCATAGCGCGAGTCCGCAAACAAAATTTGGGATCTCAACCGATCGCCTGAAGTGCTTTTCCCACGGGTGCAATATGCGATCTTTTGGCAGACGATCATCTCGATCGTCGACGCCCGGACTTTCGATAAACCATATTTTGCATCGCACCCCACTCTATGAATTCTTGTAAGTGCCTGAAATTCATTATAGTTGAAACAAATGCAATATCAGAATATCGTCTTTATTCACACGATTCAGACGCCGACGCCGGCGGGCGTGTGGCAGACGGCATGCTACTTGCATTCGTCGTCTGCTGCAGGCATCTTGAGGACCGGAAGTTGCAGTCGGAAATATTTCAGAAACAAGCGATTACCGGCACACTTTTGTCGAATCATAATTAACATTCAAGCTTTCTATATCTGTAATTTTTAGAAGTTTAAATCCTACTTCTGATTTTTGAACGGTCGGGTTTTCATAGCGAAACCTAGCCACATGTATTTGTCCATAACAACGACCGTAGCAACGGTTTCTTTAGACCCATGAAGTCACACTTACGGAGTCAATTGCGCAATAACGCTCTGGATTAAGGAATATTTTTTTTTCGTATCTATAAAAGCTAAGGTCTTCAAACTTTGCCAGTGTGTTGCCCTGTATATAGTTCATCTTTGAGTAAAATATTGTTGTCCTGGTTAGCTGGAGAATTTAACAAGAATTGCTCACACAGGGGCATTTAACTAAAAATGCGTTATTTTGAAAATAACTTAAAAAAAAAAAGGCCAACTTTAATTTTCTTTAAACTCTCTGAAATTAACGTTTATAATATGTACCAACAGAGTCTGCAAAAACCTGATGCAATATTTGTGTGGCTTTTAAGTTATAAAGCGAGAAACATGACCAAATTGACGCTAACGCGGTTGCCATAAATGGGGCGTGCAGATACCCGTTCTTCACCATTTCATTATTATTAAAACGTGTAAAAATGCTACAGGGTGGTCAGGAAAAGACAAATTGACAGCACAGAGGTGGACGAGAGTTTTGAAGGGAAAATGCCTAATACATTTTCGTACAACCGACCAAAAATGCCCATGGGCCGGAGCGATCGAGGTGCGCCACCCTGTAACATGCTTCGCGGTGCCTGTTTCAACAGCCGACGTATAGTGTCTCCGTCTACGCGACGTAAAGGAAGCAACCGGAGCGACTTTGCGAACAGATCAGCCTCAACCTTGGCGGTAACATGATATAGGAAGTAGGGCTCGGCAGAACCTGTATCTGCGCCGTCTGTGAGCACAATAGATCCGCCGCCGTGGAGGGCCGCACAACGCGTAGAAAATAAAAATACATAAAAAAAATAAATGCGATTGAATAAGATTGTCTGGAACTTAATTTATAGGACAACGGTTTGGAGAATCGTGAAATCCAATTTGGGTATGTCCATGTGACCTACGTAAGTGATGGTGCAACAAGCCACTTTAAGAACAAGTACCAACTACGCGAGCCGCAGAGCCACAAATACACGTCAGCGAGGTGTATTTTTTCCGCAGCTTGACATGGCAAGAGTGCCTGTGACTGGATCGGGGGTCGTGTCAAGCACCAGACAACGTTGTACAGCCTCTGACGGCCCACCAAGTCGGTGATCAAGTCGGCGTCAGAGATGGTTGCCCCACTGAACACTAAACTGCCGAACGTGAAACTAATCCACGTCCTGAAAGCTGACGTCAAAGCGTTCAGGGACATAAAAGCAAAGGACTGGGACTCTGTTTCCGTTGTGCGTGGAATTCAGTCCTGTCACTTATTGCAGTGTACGCGGTCCGACACTTCGCAACCACAGCTGTTTTAGCAAAAACAGTAGCCGCAGAATATATATATCTTTAAAAGTAAAGTCTCCTGTGGCTCCGAAAAGCAGATCGGGGTCGCGAGCTTGCGGTGCCACTGAGAAGAAACGAACAATGATCGCTATAGGCAAAACGGGAAAAAAATGTTCGTTCTCGGAGTGCCAGGAGAGCGCCGCGACCGACTCAGGTCAGCGTCCGGTAGAAAGAATTCACGCGACAAGCTCCGAATGTGCACACAGGATCTTGATTAATTAAACTAGTTTCAATTGTACCTCTTTAAACATGTGTTCTTATCACTATTTAAGCGTCAGCAGCCCAGCCTCCCCACGAAGGGTAGGCTCCGAAATTCACTGATCCGAGAAATCTGTATTTAAATTGTTGACTTGTGCTTCAAACTCACCTGTAACCTTTTGATGAATTCTAATTTTTCACGAATTCCTGTCACAGTGCTTTATCTTCACAGACTTCCTACATTTTTCGACCCCTTGCTTGCCGTTGTTAAAATTGGCAACGTCCTATCTTTTTCCACTCTCGTTACGTCAATTCTGTATATTTAAGACCCTGTGAAATAAAAAAAAAACTATTGCAAAGCATTTTTGAAGGGCCTGATGGGACAGATTATGAGCCTTGATCTGTGAAAAGTTGAAGAAAAATTGCGATGGCCTTCATGTTAAACTGATTTTCCAATTATTGCAAAATCGGTAACCTGTCTAAATTTTAGTGTATTCATTTTAGAAAGGTTATCGTTTTTAATTTCAATGACAATTTATGCAAATATAGAACAGACGCGTTCAAATCATTTAAAAAAATTTGAATTTCCAGTTTTTTTAAGATCCGGATCCATAAAGCTCTAAATTGCTTCGTAATCGATAATACATGTTTACCTCCTTTTTTTTATGTAGAGTCTCTGCACAAAAAATATTAAACCTAAGACGATAACAGTTTTTCTTTAATAAATATCCAAAGAGACGGTTTTACGAGAGGCGCAAACACGAGAGCGTATACCGACAGCGACTTTGTGATTTTTTTTTCCTCGAGAGAAATTTTATTTTCCGCAGAAAAAGTGAATATATTTTTGCGCTTGCACAACAAGTAAAACATATATCCCTTGCTAAAAAAAAAAAAAAAAAATGTCGACCGGATAAGGTGGTTCGATTCTATCTGAAAACGCTCAATACAAGCAATCTCAGGCAATCGGAATTTTTTTGCTTCTAAGTATCTTTTATTTTCTACGCGTCGTGCGGCCCTCCACTCCGGCGGATCTACTGGCGCTCACAGGCGGTGCAGGTTCAGGTTCTGCCGCGCCCTACCCTCTATATCATGTTACCGCCAAGGTTGTAGGCTGATCTGTTCGCAAAGTCGTTCCGGTTGCTTCCTTTACGTCGCATAGACGGAAACGCTATACGCCGGCTGTTGAAACAGGTACTGCGAAGCATGTTACAGAGGGGCGCACCTCGATCGCTTCGGCCAATGGGCATTTTTGGGTCGGTTGTACGAAAATGCATTAGGAATGTTCCCTTCAAAAGTCCACCTCTGTGCTGTCAATTCGTCTTTTGCTGACCACCCCGTTGCATTTTTACGCTTTTTAATAACAATGAAATTGTGAAGAACGGGGATGTGCACGCCCCATTTATGGCAACCGCGTTAGCGTCAATTTGGCCATGTTTCTCGCTTTATAACTTTAAACCCACACAAATATTGCATCATGTTTTTGCAGACTCTGTTAGTACATATAATAAACGTTAATTTCAGAGAGTTTAAAGAAAATTAAAAATGGCCTTTTTTTTAAATGATTTTCAAAATAATGCATTTTTAGTTAAATGCCCCTGTGTGAGCAATTCTTGTAAATTTCTCCCGCTAACCAGGACAACAATATTTCACGCAAAGATGAACTAAATACAGGGCAACACACTGGCAAAGTTTGAAGATCTTGGCTTTTATAGATACGAAGAAAAATATTCTTTAATCCAGAGCGTTATTGCGCAATGTGCCGTGTTTGCGATTTTTTTTTTCTCAAAATAACTACCCTAATACTCGGTGATAAATACATTTTGTCAATCCTTCCTATGCCTAATTTGTCAGTGAATATTTCAAGACCCGTAGCCAGAACAGTTTTTTGGGGGAAGCCGCCCGACATCGCGGGATACGCAAAACGCGCACGTGACTGAGGGGGTGCTTACAAATTTTTTTCGCAAAGACAATTTTTTTTTTTTTTCCGAGACAAGGATTGATTTTATTCTTTTGGGCATAAAGCAAGCAAAATATTTTTTTTTTCATCGAAATTAAAAATGGTCACCGGACATGGTTGTTCGATCTTATCTGAAAACGCCCACCGATGCACACTATGCCATATAAAATGAAAATCGTTATTTTACTTAACAGGAAAAACAAGGGGACGGCCGAACAAGAGAATCGAGTATTGCACGCATGTTTCCTGTGACCACAAAGACAATTATAAAAAAAGGTACCATTTTGCAGAAGTCCGTACAACTGTGTACTCTATTTCACCGTGAGTGCGAGCAAAGTTTGAGCTACGAGAGCGAGCTCAGCACGCACGCTTGTGAAGCGAAAGCGCCGTTCAACGCAACACGGTCGTGTTTGTAGCGTCAGCTCGCTCGAATTTGTGGGAAACAGAAAGTGTTTTTTCGACAACGGAGCTGACACTCGAGAGACGCTTGAAACACTCTCCACGTTGTTGCAACTATAACAGTCTCGCCCTCGCCACAAAGAAACAATGACCAGACCCCGACGACAGCAAAAGCACGCCGCATCCGTGCCGTGCCCGCCACACCGCCATCTTGACTGCAGCTATGGCGGCGGCGAAGTCGTGAGTCTTGCGAAAGCCCCAGTCACAGTCGTTGCAATATTTTTTGAAAGCCTACGATGCTACTAATAATTTTAGAAACACGTACATTCATCTATTTCCTAATGGTACAAATATTACGAATGTATAAATAATTAGGCACCACTGCGCCAGCTAGCGGGTGTTGTGAATCCTAACAGCTGGGCCGAGATAGGACTGCAGTGGCCACTATTTACGTATCACTATATTACTCTATAGAAAGCCGGCAACAGCCAGGCGGCGCCAGCAGAGAGCCCAAGGTTGTACCCTGTCTCGAAACTTGGCAAAGGGTGGACGGTAAGCCCACCATTGCGTGCCGACGGCTTCGATATCCGCTACGTATACACCTTTTCCACAAGCGCGCAGCCATCTTGAATATCGTCACTTCTGGTATGCGGTAAAACATCTTTTTGATCTCTCCCCGAAGCTAGAAGGTGTTTACGAAAAATGTGTGATTGTCACACATTCCTGATTTGCCTCATGCTATATTTTCTCGCATATTCCAGGTTCAAACGTTTTATTATTTTTTCGCCCCGCATACCAGATATGGAACCCACGTGACTGAGAACGACAGGAAACAGAAAAGGTCTATACGAGAGCAACCCACGCGTATTGGAGCATGACGCAGCGAAAAGCCTATACTTCTTCGCAGTAAAAGCGCACTCCGGTGATACGTAGTCACGTTCCGATTGGCGCGTCGGGGCCGTACCTTCCGCCGTACTGGCGTGTGATGCGATCACGGCCTCCTGGCCTACCCAGCATTTCTTGCTTCAGACACTAGGCTAAGCGGCGCCACCAGAATTAAAGCTCACGTTTGAACAATGCAGCCGCCACTCCCAGGCATACCCAATATTCCTTGCTTCAGTCGCTAGATAGCGATAAACCAAACAGCATTGCAGGTTGCCTACACACTGCGTACGTAATACAAAAAAAAGTGTCTTGTTACGAAAGTTTTGGCAAATCGTTTGTCGACGACGGTATCACTTAGTTTGCGCAAAGCAAAAAAAAAAAAAAGAAGAAAAACGTTTAAGCTGCGAAGCGTGTTATCAATCCTAATATCGTGAAAAGGCACAGTGTGATAAAACAAATTGATAGCGAGTATTCGTAAATCGTTTTTATTTTTGTTTCGATATTAATGACATTGTTGTAGAAGGAACAAACGTTGTGCGTATCTCAGGACGATGCCAGAAGCCTACGCGAGTGCTTGTGCGAGCAAACCAGTTCGCATGCAGTCTCAGTGCTTTTGATAGCGTTCAACTTATGATAGGTCTCACGAATGTGAGCTATTAAAACTAATTTAAATATATTATTTTTTTTTCAGTATCACTGCACACATCGCATAACGAACACAACTCAATGCAGCATATAGGTGTAGACACAAATAAAAAAGGTTGTGTACGTAACACGAACACCGTCCTCACTGTGTGTTTACTGCGCTCAGGAGTTATTATATCGGGGACAAGTCAGTTTGTGTTTCTCCATCCATTTTCAGAATCACGCGATGAACAAGCTAGAATTATCAATGAATTTTTTTATTATGCTCATTGCTTTTCGCAAGTTGTATCGATTGGCTATAGTCACTATGAATAAAACAATTAATAGAACAATTACGATAGCTTGATTAGCTTGCAAGGGATCATGACGGTTATCCATCGATATAATGTCCGCCGAGCGCGATAAATATGAAGACGGTATTTATGTACAGAGCGGGACATTTAGCACGCCCAAGTGATACCCGGCTTTTTCTGTTTCCTTCACGTATTTTTGAAAGTCTCACCAAACTTCTAGCGTAGTGTAAAGCGTTTGTTTGGAAAACCCACCTAATCGGTAAGCTTTGGTGCTTCTTAATATACTGCATTTTGAGCGAAAATGTGCAAAAGCGCCAGTGTCATGTTCGCGCATTGTCGCACAAAGTCATCCTGAACGAAAGGTATAAAAACAAACATTCCATGTATTACATTAAAAAGGAGCTTTTTTTTTTTTTTTTTTTTTGTAGATAAACCAAGACTGCACGATGCACGATGACCTATATTAGAAGTTACACGGTGACAACCGACTGAAGAAAATATGCCTTATAAGTTATTATTTAAAACACACGCTATTGCAATAGTTGCAAAATATGCAATGATCGAGTTCAACAAATAGAGAGACAGAGAAACGCAGCCCTGTGAAGCGTGTAAGCTTGTCAAGCCCTCTCGCATTTACTGCCTCAACATTTGTCTGTCCAATTTTTTTTTTTCTTTTTTTGGTGGAGGGGGGGGGGACGGAGAGTTATTGAAAAGATAGTCGTGAATAATCATATTAGTTTGAAAATGTTCTTCGAACACCGCTGATGTTTTGGCAAAGTGTTTGTCTTCCCGCTTTAGTTGAATTCACACTGTTGTTTGTGAGATTGGTTTCTTAACACGTGAAACTGCGACGGCGTTCGTTCCAGCTCCGACTGCCATGCCTACCCGAATAACTCGACTTTCGTTCAGGCGCCAAGCAGTGCGTGACCTCGGTGGCTCCGAGCAAAGCGCCGGCCTCCGGATCTCCAGTTGGCGGGTTTGAATCCCGGCCAAGGTGCCCGCAAACTGCCGGAGACTTATTGCGGAAAAGGCGCCGTGTAACCGAGCTTTTAGTTGCACGTCAAAAGATGAATTCAGTACAAAGATGGATTTCCATTAAAATTGAGTACAAGGACGAATCCACTACTGCGTGAGGCACGTGAAAGACCCCATGTTGGCAGTGGTACTGCACTGGCTAAATTTCTTAGGTCGCTTTACAAGGGCGTGTATACCCAACGGGGCAGTTTTGTCGCGGCAAACGACAATCATAAAGAAGCTCTCAGAAACTGAGTGCTGCGTGTTTTGAAAGAACGACGCCGATCCGAGGGAAAAACATTCATCTTTTAATCTGTCAAAAAAAAAAAAAGTAAGAAACGCAGTATTTGTAAACAAATGCGTTGGTCCACGAGAGCGGTGGGCACCGCGCATGCGCAGAAACTCGTTTCTCAAACAGTGAATAAACCGCGCATCAGTGCTGCCACTTTAGCGTAAAGTCAGAAGTATGAGCCGATGACAGGCACGAGCCCAGACTTGCTCAACGCGAAAGCCTATGTGAGACTGTCGCGTTGCACCCGGCTGCCAAGCTAAGGAACAAGGTTCGAACCCCGCTCGGCCCGTCTCTTGCTTCTATTAGTCTGTACTCTTCTGAGATGTTCCAGCTACTTCTCGCACTGTAATAATCGCGTGTCCTAGTTCGGAAAGTTCCTAGACGTATCGCGCGCATTAAAGAAGCGGCAACGCGCTGCTTCGAGTCATGGTCACCCCTCCGTCGCCGACGCAGGATGCGCGGGCTTTGGTTTGATTTCAAGGAACATCTTCGCCTTATCAACCATTTGCTTTCAGTTCTGAATTAACTGTCTGTTTTTATTCCTGATAATACAACGCCACTCACTGTGAGGTAATGCTAAAGGGTCACTAATAATCCAATATAGACATTTCTGTATTGTCCCGAACTAGCGGAAATGATTTCTAGACATCACCCTGAAACTTTCAAGGGTAAAAATCACGTAACTGCGACGGAAACATTTGCAGACACGGGCTTATTTTGCAGACGCGTACTTAAAGGGGTGGCACAACGATATTCAATTAGAACGTTTTTTTTTTTTTTTTTCACTTTCACGAGCTTGCAGGCACTAGTGGGACTCAAGGATACTTGCACGCAACGCCACTGGCCAACAAACTCCTTTGTTGCGGGGTAATTTCAAGGAAAAAAAAGCGAGCGTTTTCATGCAATCTCTCCTTCGCAAAACTTGATGACGTAACTGGGGGATCGCAGTACCCAGAGTGACGATATTTGAATGCGGCTCATAGATTGGACCCGAGCATTGCGTTTGCACTCGATTTGGGCTCGTGATAATCGATAGCTCGAGAAGGATTCGGGAAGTGGCCCGTGTCCAATCGCTGCAATGACGACAATAGCCGGACCATAACAATATCTGGAACTCTGTGCGTGTCGTGTGCCTTGCCAACCCCAGCGCGTGGCTATGACCAACATTGGCTGCATATAATCGGCTCCAGATCACGTGGTCGCTTGTTCTGGCTGCGAGTTGAGGGGGTGAACGCTGTTCGTTTTTCTTTAATTTTTTCTGCGACTTCGATTGCGTGTGGTGAAAAACGAACGAATGTTTCGCAGGTCATTAACGTCAGGGATCCGTTCTAAGCGGTATTCGCACAAAGTACAAAAATCGTTGTATCACCCCTTTAATCCGCGCTAAAACCGATGGCACGAGCTCCTGCCAGAAACGCAAAGCTAGCTCTTGGGTGTGGTCTACGGTAAGTCCCTAACTTGTCGCGTTAAAATCGAAGCCTATCGCCTGACCACCGTGCGCCTGACTATAGACCTTTCCAATGTTTACAAAATCACAGTCCAGCGTGCGATCTTCACAGCCCAGCACGTGCGCGTTCGGCGCTTCGGAAATCGAGGAAAGCACGCGCCATACGCACGAACACTCAAGATGGCACCGGCCACACTCTCTTTTTTGGAAACGTCTATGGACCTTTCCAATGTTTACAAAATCACAGTCCAGCGTGCAATCTTCACAGCCCAGCACGTGCGTGTTCGTCGCTTCGGAAAGCGAGCAAAGCACGCGCCATACGCACGAACGCTCAAAATGGCACCGGCCAAAAGCTCGTTTTTGGAAAGGTCTATACTCTGTTTCACCTTTTGATGTACCGCAGGAAAGGCTACAAGCTCTGGGGCACATCTCGGCGGCACAAGCTCTCGTGACTTAAGAGCAGCTGCCAACGCTATGAGCTCGCGCTTCTAGCCTTCACCCCCCCATTCACACTGGAAGCGGATCCGCGTTCGCGAAGCGGTTGCGAACGCGGTTGTATAAAGATCTAGTACAATTGCACGCGCATTTGATGTGATCAAATGCGCGTGCAAATGTACTGAATCCTTATACAACCGCGTTCGCAACCGCTTTGCGAACGCGGATCCGCTTCCAGTGTGAATGAGCCCTCACTGCGGTACAACATAAGGTGAAACGAAGTAGCCACAAACACTCGGCTCGTGATAAGGTCGTTTCATTATTAGCCCCGTGCGCCACCGAAAGCGTCGCTGTGGTCGGCCTTCCACGATTGGCCAAACGCTGACTATGACGTCGGAAAGGGGATTTTCATCGACGGAAATAAGAGGAATGAAAGAACTTTAATTTTGACGGTGTTGGCAGTGTTCCTTTGAGAGCGCAATGATTTCAAGCTTCCACCATGCTAATAACAAACACCATCGAACTTGTTGTTTGCAAGGTAATGACGTCACAAGGGGGAACCACAGGAGGGCGCCACCAAAACTTCTCGCCGCTAATTCTTGTCTTGGCAGCAGCATGCCCGTGCAATTGCCTATGGAACTTTTGAAAAAGCAAACATCTAACGCTAGAATAAACACCGCGTACTCACAGAAGAAAGGCGGACAAAAACAAAAAAGCAAAACAAAAACACGTCGCTGTCCATGCATACATCTCAATCACGAACGATTTCAACACGCTCGAATACGCTTGCATGGCGCTCTGTCAAAGTCCCGTGCGCACACTCCGATCAATCAAAGAGAGAGAGAGAGAGAGAAGAAAAATAGCATGAAAGCTAAGGAAGAAATTGTCCAGCGAGCGTTGGTACCACGCGGTCATCCTTGAATCTCTCGGACGAACACAGCACGCATCAGGCGACGTCCGGCACACCGTATCTGTTCCGCCAAGTTTCCAACGAGCTGGCAACAAAGTAAGATTAAAGAAAAGAAATGAAAGGAGACACATTCCGGGTGTGAGAACATGCCCCTACTCTGCGCTTCGCCGGTTCTTCCATGTAACCTATCAATAACGCAATTTAGCGTCGTTGTTTGTTTCCTCTCTTAAATTTGTTACTTATTTGATGCCCAGCCACAACTACAGAATGCGCTCGTCCCATTCGAATAAATGTAAATAATAAAGAAAAAAAAATCACAACCGACACGAGAGGCGCATTTGGGCAACACGTGCATACAATACAAGACAATGGTAAACACACAAAAAAAAAAAGAAGAAGAAAAACCCCGGAAGGTATTAGATTAATTTTTAAATTTATTTTATACAACAGAATGCATTCTGTGAACAATCGAATGAAGATAAAGTGGAAAGATTTGTTTGCATTTATGCCGCTTTTTTTTTTCTTTTCATCGGAGCAACATAAGCATGTTTGGTAAGCCGTGTTAAAAAAAAAAAAGAAAAAAATGCCACAGTTCGAATGACATTTTTTTTTCTTGTTTCCTCTTTTTTTTTCAGAATGAAGGCGGAAAAAGGCATCCACGGCTACCTACATCTTCCACCCATTCCCCGCCCTAAAAAGAAAAAAAAAAGAAAGAAAGAAAGAAAAGGGAAACAAATTTGTGGCACGTTTTTTATGTTTTTTTTTTATAAAACATTCCCTTTCCCTAAAACAAATAACAACATGGAGAACAGAAAAGTTGGCACGCGCAAGGACATCAAACACACCGAAACGGGGTTCGTTGTGGGCACACACCAGAAATAAAGCAGCAGACATACGAACAATGCTCAGGGACTCTAACGTCAAAGGCGTCGTCGAGGACCAAGACGTACGATGCGTTTAGACATAGTTCCAGGCTTCTGGCCCTATACATGCCCACGGTCTCCGGCCGCCCACGGCGTACAAACGCTTCGAGCGCGTGTTAGACATGAGTGCATCACGAACTGATTTCGCGCCTGGAACGCGACGGCAGCATTCGAGATAATCGGAAAGTCTCGATCGGAAGACCGCACGTTGGTGTTCAGGCGTCCGAGATTCCAACCGTCTTTTTAGTTACAACCACTGCGACGTACGTAGTGCGTTATCGTTGTTCTTCACCCTCAGTCGACAGTGCGGTAAGGACTATACGCGCTCGCCCGTTTACCCCACCTTCCATCATTCGACACCGCTCTCTGTAAGTGGTGTTAGCGCACCACAGCTCGCAGCTCGCTCTGCGGAACCCCGGTATCCCGCAGGTTCAATCCCAACCCCTACCCGTTTCGAGCTGAATGAGCGTCGCACCGTCATGATAGTGTATCACTACAGCGTGAAGCACGTTAAAGAGCCCGGGCACTGGCTAAATTCCTCACCTACAGCGAAGACACCAGACGTTCATTACTTGAGGCTGACTAACTTCTGCAGTCTAAAGAGTTACACGCAACAGAATTTACGCAGATATGGGCCTGATCAAGTGGCGAGAGGTTGCCGTATACGGCTATGACCGGTCCAACGACAACGGAGTATATATACCAGACAAATAACCAAAACTTTTATTTTATTTTTTTTTTTTTTGGGGGGGGAGGGGGTGGAGGGGCTTGACAAAATGCTGTATGAGGGAGAGGGGGCAAAGAAGGCCCCAGCAAAATAGAAAAGACTTCGGGGGGGGGGGCATTCCCCCCCCCCCTTTCCCCTGGATACTCCTTTCATCTTGCAATGGAGCGCTGCGGATGGAATACGAGTCACCCCGGACGATCTAGCGTGCACCGCGAAGGTATCACCTGGGTACGCGCCCTGGTCGCGCGTCTCTTTGCCCCTCCCAAAGGTCACGTGACATTCACACGACGTTGGATTGGCTCCGATGGCTCTTCGTAGCGTCGACTGCGGTCCATCGTAAAGTAAACCGCAATAGAGCACTAATACGGCCGCATGTACGCGCGCCCACACTCGTATCATATCTGTTGTAAACAACGCTGCAGGAGTACTGACAGTATGTATTCTGTTTGCATTTTCCGGTAATGTGTCATGTGGTGATCGGTTGCCTCGAACTTTGTTGCGAGGGGTTCACCGGCTTCTAGACAGATTCGAGCGAGCCTCTCGTTCGACCGTTACTCACGCTTGCCATGCGAGTCTCGATGTAAGAAACCGCGGGGAAAAAACGGTCACGTAGGATTTTGCGGGCGCGACCAAACCCGAGGGCCATTTAAGCCCACTTTTTCCCCCGATTTGTGACGAGTGTTTCTTGCCACGTCGGTTACTTTTAATAGTCTTATTTTGTATCGCCGAAGAGAACGCGTAATCCTCGGCGCAATCGACGGGCACGCTGCTTGTCCCAAAAGGACAGCGGAGGATTTGGCCCGGGATCAGGCCTGCAGCCAAGCTTGACACGTACAAGCCACGCCGGATCATGGAGGACGGGTGAAGTGCGTACGAAAGAAACCCCTCGATTCCTAAGACAATATGATGCACGTTTCACCAATCTCAATAAGGAGCACGGACAAAAGCTAGGAGTTAGATCGAGCCGAAATAACTCAAAAATCGACCACCCAAAAAGACTCGCGGTGCCAAGCGAAGATAGACGTTAAGAAACCTGGCTTCTTCGGGGGAACAAGCTAAATCTCATCGCGGAGCGGCGTCGAATAATCGGAGGTTTTCGGGACATTGCTTTTAGATAACGGAAGGAAGCAGAACGAGTACAAGTGGGAGTCAGAGAACGTTTCGAATCCCCGATCGATGACACAGAGCTCAATGGCGCGCATGCCGCGTCAACAGCAGACAGCCTCGATATATTGTCGAGGATTCCTTCACTTTGCCGACGTGGAGACCGCGAAGCTGGGTATTACTATACCGCGCGACCGCAGCGCCCTATGTTTAACCAATGTCACCCGAAGTTATAGATAAGTCTAAAGGACCTCCACATCTGACCCTTCAGGCCTCGTCGCTACCGAAAACATACCCACCCCTTTGAGCCTCTCGCTAAACGTGTAATCAATTAATCAAGCAATCGATTAATCAATCCCAGAGTTTCATCGGATTAGTTCACACATTTGCATTTGAGTGTACTCGAGCCGCGGGCACCTTACCGCAACCGCTAGCCTAAAGCCCGGTTCACACAGTTGCGTTTGACTGCGTTTGACTGCGTTGCGGCAGCGAGACACCAGGACATCCCTGCTGCTTATATCGCGTGCCAAGAAGATTCCTTGAATTGGATTCCACGCTTCATACGAAGCACAGATGTGCCGGTGACTCGCTTTCGGTTCTCGCCGCAACGCAGTCAAACGCACTCAAACGCAAGTGTCTGAACCGGCCTTTAAGCCCGGTTCACACAGTTGCGTTTGACTGCGTTTGACTGCGTTGCGGCTGCGAGAAACCAGGACATCCCTGCTGCTATAATATCGCGTGCCAAGATGAGTCCTTGAATTGGATTCCACGCTTCATACGAAGCACAGATGTGCCGGTGACTGGCTTTCGGTTCTCGACGCAACGCAGTCAAACGCACTCAACCGCAAGTGTCTGAACCGGCCTTTATACCTGCTCAAACGGCGGTAACTTTAGTGCGCTACTACTCTTTTCACGCGCTCAAAGTCTTTCTGAAAATGACTGATTTAGTGGTTTTCGATAAAGCTCAGCAACTTTCTAATTGGAATCATATGTCTATTTTTACTAATTTAAAAGTTGATTAACAAATTTTAATTAATTAAAGGGCTAATTAGTGCATTTTACGCAATTACTGACGTCCGCCGTGGCTAGTAGTTTGTTCCCAAAGACAGTTTATTTTTTTTTTTTCAAACGCCCTAATTTGTAGGATTTTTGAAAGTCTTCGCAAAAGCACCCGGTATAATTCTATATATATATATTATATACATTATAATTATTTTACGCATAATCCTTCCTTCACTGCGGGCTCGAAAAAAATTTAGACCACGTTAATAAAGCGACCATCCCTCATAAACAGCAGTGACAGCACGTATACATTGGATCTCGCAAAGGATGCAAAACCTTCGCTCCCTAGCTAAAAGTTCCAGGGCAGGCTCATAGATGGCGCCAGCGTGCCAGTCGTAAAGCCGCGTTCTCACACACGTCGTACAAAAGACAGTGTCTGCAGAAACCGCCTAAGGCAGATTTCGTTGTTTTTTTTTTTTTTTTGTATGACGGCCAGCTGTCGGTCGTACAACTGTCTGCAGAAATGTTCGAAGCACACGTATGTGCGAAGCAAACATGCTTAGAACATGCCTGAGGCGTGACCGCACATTATTCTGTCGTCATGTCTGCTGCAGCACACACCGTGCCCTTAAAAAAAAAAAAGTACGTCGACAGCAAGACGCAACACATTTGCCAGCTCATGAAAGACAGTCGAAACCTATGAAGGGAGTCAACAAACAAACAGGCAACATCAAAGTTATTTCGAGTCCAAAAAGGGGGCGTGGGTCTCTGGATCCTCACACACTCAGTCGCCGAGAGAGAGAGAGAGAGAGAGAGAGAGCATTTCTGCGTGCCAAGAGAGATGGATGCGTTAGCCTTCACGGGCACCCCGTGCTGTAGAAGGCATCCCCCTCCCCGCAAACAAATGCGTTCATTTGCACCCGGGGTGTGACTCAGCGACGGCAACATGCGCGAGCACGCGCCCGCGCGAGGCGAAACGTCGGGGGACGACTCTTCCTCCTCGTCGGCAAACAAAGGAATCGGGCAACAAAGGGTTCCGACAACTCCGAAAAAAGGGAAGGGCGACTTGGTTCCGATTGGTGCACCACATCTCGAGCGGCCACTCCGGTTAATCGTATTACCAGGGATCAATTATACGTTCGCAAGTCATTTTTATATACATATATATTTTTATTTATATTTTTCGTTTTCGTAGGTTGAAAAATAAATTAACCGGGGCGGCTCAAAACGACGGAGATGTCGGTCGCCATTTTGAGCCACTAAGGGAGGCTTCCTTCCTGAGTTCCACTCGGGGTATGACAGTCTTGTCATGTAGGTCGAACAATATCTGTATTCGGACGCTTTTGGACACACGTTGCGTACTCTGCGAACATACTTGAAATACGTTTGCACGTTTGCTCTGAATTTTCCGTGACAGCAAGAAACGCACATAAGTGCGTACGCAGCACCGTCGCCATGGGCATCTCGCTTTTTGTTTAATCGAAAAGAGGTAGAAAGAAGCAAAGAGACATTTCTACCCGGGGCGATTTGACAAAATATGTTTCCCAAATAAGAAGAGCTGTTTCGCAAAGAAAGAAAAGAGCCGAGCCGGATGCACAACGTACCGCTTCCCGTGCGTACACTGCTGCCTCGAGGGGAAGCATGCTTCAACGACCTGTTCTGCGTAATGGTGCCGGTCCGTTTTTCGAGTAGACGTAGTTCGAAAGTTTCTGGCGCGAGCACGTGCTTGTACCGCACGAACGTCCATTCAGCGTGGCCATGAGCTGAAGTGCTCACGGCCGTGAGTTCGATTTGCACCCCTGCCCGTTTCGTTGCGAATGCGTACCGGCACGCGGTCGTGCATCACCACTGCGCGAGACACGTCTATTCGCGACTCCAGCAAAACGGACGCCACCAAGCGGAAAAACCGAGAACCAGCCGGACCAGGTCGCTCCGCGCCCCTCCGTGTCTCTGGTGGCTTTCGCGGACACGTGTTGTCGGCGCGGTGGCGAACAACGTAATTTGACGAAGGTCCGAAAATTTCTTAAGTTTGCCTGAGTAGATTGCTTCCTTCCATTACGTGTTTGAAAGCCCGATTACTCCACAATACACGGTCGCGTGCTTTCGATTTCTTGAATGGGGGAGGAATCCCGAAAAAACGTTTTGATTTCTTGTCTGTCTCGAATCACATTCAAAGTGACGAATACTTGGTAACTGAGAAGTGGTTTCTTTATAAGGATATAGAACAGTGACTGAAGACGACAGACGAGGTGTTTTACTTGAGGAAACACCAATGTTGCAGTCAAGTGAATGGGAAGGTTCGATAGCTGTTTTTCTTGAGTTTGGTTCTGTTCGATTAGCTTCAAGTTTGAGCAACCCACGCCGGTCGGTGCGTTCGCTATTCATCTTGGCTGCTTTTTGCCGAAAAAGCCTTTGGACCACACCGAAGGAGTTGGGCTGATTTCGCAATTACTTGATTCCGGAAAACCTGCTCGCTGCACACGATTAATGAGGGAAATTGTCTGCTTTCAAAAGGTGGGGGACGCGTCTCGCAAAGTTAGAAGCTGTCACGGCATTATGATCTATCGCGCCTACAATATTTATATTATACCTCCGTCGAAGCCAGCAGCAATATACGTCTACATCGCTCAGGTTGACCGACCACAAAAAAACTAATTTTCTTCGTTCAGGATTCGAAGTCAAGTTCAATGCAGAGATGTTCTGCGTGAATCTTCGATGAAGACTCTCTTCAGTTTGTCCGCATTCGTCTCCGTGCTACCGGCTAGAACCATTTGGCTGAGTTTGAGTATCATCTTTCTGTCTTCCAAATATACTTTTATTCAATAGTTCACTTAATAGCTAGTCAACTAAGCTCAAATTTCAACCCGAGGAATATACTAATATCGCTTTAGTGGGACATAGTACGTAATATCATACATAACCCGCATATTCGTCAAAATGACTGCTCGATTGCTACTAAAACCTGAATTGAAATACGAGTAGCAGCTGCTTAGTGGGGCGCCAGCGGGTTAGCATGCTCCTTGGTTCGAGAAGCGCTTGCTTAATTTTCGTAATTTTCCTGCAGCCTGTGTTGTTGACCGAGCAGACGACTGGAGCTGTTTCCTAAACGCGGATACGCACAAAAGCTCAATTTCGCGGACAGATAAGTCGCATGGTCGAGGCATGCGAGTTAGCTGAAAATTACTCTCGGTGTAACAATTTTGTAGTCATAGCCGCTTTCCTTAGCAGGTCAAAACTTATTAGAGTCTATTACCGTCTCTCCGGAGCCCATGGTTTCGGTTTAGAACGAAATCTCCGAAACGAAAGTTTGACATGAAAAGAACAAAAAACACCGGGAAAACAAAACTATGCTCTGCAAGTTTATGTGCACCGGCTACACTTAACCGTCGCAGTTCAAATACCTATAAATTTTGGAATTAATTAAACAAAATAAAATCTGTTGAAATGAATGGGCCACCCGTTCAGGCGGCCCTGCCGAGCCGACGCGACCTGGACCCAGCCGCCATGTTTGTTTGGACCAATCGGACGATGTCAAAAGAGCACCACCGTTATGCTTATGTACCTGATCTACCATCGTCGAACCAGTCATAAACAAAAAGAGGCCCAGTGTCTCGCGCTTTTTGCGCCGTCTGATTGTTCAGTTACTGAATGTTCCCAGAGCACCGAATTCCATTCAGTCCGCTTAACAAAAATCAATCCCTCGAAATCCAGTTGTGATTGGCTGGTTTAATCCGTGGCGGAAGTTATCAGTCGGCCACTTTGGGGATGGGTCAAAGCAACAAAAATCGTATATAAAACGTTTCCGCGTTACCACCGGTATGCACGGGTGCGAGCTTTGGGCATCCATGAGTTAGAACCGAAAGGAAGGCACGTTAATTTTCTGTAGTTTTTTTTTTTCTTCTTTTTTTTTAAGTTTTATTAGCTGGTGCTGCGTTTCAAACTGTACGCCTCAGACACTAAGCCTAGCACTCGACTTCGATCTGTTTTAAGGCGAGAGGGAGAGGGAGACGAGACAGCGAGGAGCAAGTCGTGCACCGCTCGGAACGAAGGAAGGATCTTTAATAAAAACAAACCAGTGTCGCCACAGACCAGAAAAGTGTATTGAAGATCGCGCACGAGAACGAACGCTGCACTGTACGCGATTCGCTTCGACCGCACAGGGCAGCGCCATATTGGAGATGGCCTGGAGCACGACTGGTGTGCCACGACTCGGTTCTGAAACGAAGCTTGGGAGTTTCGGTACTCTGGGAACTTACAGTGACTCTAATTGGTCCCATGAACTCGTAGCATCGGCTTCGTCTGGACTTAAGCTGAAACGAAGTGTAAGACCGCAGGCTGGCTGTGGTACTGCACCGGCTAAATTTCTCCTCGGAAGACGCGCTCTCTCTCTCTCTTCTCTCTCTCTCTCTTCTCTCTCTCTCTCTCTCACACACACACACACACACACACACACACACACACACACACGCACGCACGCACGCACGCACGCACGCACGCACGCACGCACGCACGCACGCACACACACACACACACACACACACACACACACACACACACACACACACACACACACACACACACACACAATGGGTGTATTCTTACACCCCTTGTCACATATATGATATATACGACACCCCAAAACTTCAGTTGTACGTGCAGCGCACTGACGTTGAACCGACGGTACCAACTTCCACGAGCGGCTTGATAGTCGAGTTGTACAACTTATTAAAAATAGCTAATGTAAGTGTGACTGACTGAAAAAAAAAGTAATCAGGGTTTTCTTGGGGTTACTGCAAAAACCTCAACGTTTTTTGTGTGTTTTTTTTTTAGGTTTTGATACGTACATTAGCTGTTTAATAGGTTATATCGCACCGTCATCGAGCCTTTCGTAAAAGTTGGGGCCGTCAGTTCAACGTACAACTGACAACCCGAGTTCATTAACGTGCGTCCGGGATATATTGATTATAGGAAGAGACGCCATTTACCGTATTTACTCGAGTAATAGCCACGCTGTTTATGAAGAAAACCTGAGGGTTCGCTTTTCTGCGGAGCACGCGGACTGCCAATCATCGCGATCGACAGCATGATTCCAGCGGTTTACAGGACACAGATATCGTCTTCGCGCGATGATACCATCTGTGAAGATTGCATTTGTATGGAGACTCGTGTTCTCGATCTAGTTATTCGCTATGTTATTTAGGCCCAAGGCGATGATTGGCTGTATATGTGCTTTGCGGGAAAGTAGACGAGAGGGTCTTGTTCATAAATAGTGCGGCTATTACTCGAGTAAATACGGTACAACGTCTGCTTGGAAACCGGCAGAAGTCGGAACCGAACTCGTAGTGTCGCAGTCTTGCAGCGCAACCTTTCGCTCCACAGGCTGCGGGGTCACTGCTAAACGAATCACCAACTGTTCAAACACCCGTCACCGAAAAACAATCATTAAAAAAAAAAAACTAATTAAAAAAAAAAAAAAAAAAACTACGGTCATTATAATATTATTAAAAAAAGAAACGGTGGAAAATATGTTTCCAGAAACTAACCAAGTAGCACGGTTTTTTATACCAAAATTAGTTTTTTGTCTTGGTTTTTAGAGCCTTAAAAAGTCCAAGGAAGTCAGGACAGAGCCAAACTTGACCTTCTGTCCGAGTCTGGGTATCTTGGCCCTCATTCGCCAAACAAGTGCCAAAGTTAGGCTTCAGCGCCGGCTGTCATCTGGCATCGTTGGACCTAAATTGTCAAACAAGTGCCACGGTTAGGCTTCACTCGAAGCTCAAGTTCAAGTTTATTATCGTCAAAGACATACGGCGGGTGAAATCAATGAAGAAGTTGCTCGGTTGTTCGGTTTTTCATATGGCAACTTTGACTCTAAATTGGCAAACGAGTGTGCCGTGCATTATGTGCGTGTTCGTAACGTATAGCGAACACGACCTACTGAACCCAAAGAACGGCGGATGCAACCAGAGACACTGGCAGGGGAGAGCCGAGCGGCAAGCAACGGAGAAGCACGGGACGCCTGGAAGCCACAGACTGGGCGCGGTCGCCACGTTGCCAATTATGTAGAAAACCAGAAGAAAAAAAAAACACATAGAAATGGCAAAGAAAGGTACTTCGGCACTAACTAACGACTTGGAGGAAAACCGTATTAGGCCCAAGTTGGGCCCCTAGGATTGCCAAGCTTGTGCCAAATTAGGAGTTTCTCTGACATGCTACCTGGGCACGGATTGCACAATCTTGGCCGCCGAAGATCAAAATATACAAGGCGTCTTTGTTCAGCTTGATTTGCATACAGCTCGAGGTTTACCTCGACAAGCGTAATCATTCTTGATGCTTCACTAAGAAAGAAAATAAAAAAAAAATGGAGCCTCACTTAGTGGGCACAAGTGCGCCGCTGAACGTCACTTCGGTCGTGCGAGTCAGTTTTGTCCACCTCGTGGACTTCGACTCATCGTCTTCCGTTCTTCCCATGAGAAACAAAACGAGTCATTTACCGTGGCCAAAAAAACTCTGACAGACTAACCTCGCGCTGCCTAAACATGTAACGACAAATTTGATTTGGACTTTAATGCTTGCAGTCACCGCGGCTGAGGCGAGTCGACGCGGCTGCGGCGGGCCGCCAGAGGCACGACTGTTTCATCATCTCTAATAAAAGGCTAAAGTGTTTGTACACTGCGCGTCACTGTTAGCGCAAACACGACATTGGCACGTTTTTGCAGTTCGCTTCGGAGGAATATATGGTGGGCACCGAATTTCGCCACTTCGGTTAGCGCTCTAAATGAACACTTCCCACCACACTCAAAGTTTTGCTGTCAGCTTTTTGATTCCGAGAGAAAGAAGGCAACAACAGCTAATTTCTCGTTCGCGCTGACAGCGTCACGCAGCGTATACGTTACGTTTTGATACGACCTCAAGTTCAACGGCACAGATCCGCACTTCGTATGCAGCGTGCCGAGCTATACTCCTTGGATCGGTTACCACGCTTCACAGGGGGGATGTCCCCGTGACCCGAGGGCCTATCTCGATGTGAGCTCCCCCGTAAAGTAGCCAACTCCACTCTCTGACGACATGCCACGGCGACGGACGCTGCTGTCGCTACTGCGCCTACGCGGGCTCGTTTGTAAACAGTAGGTGCGTTCGATTTACCGGCACCTCCTCCACCGGTACAGAAAAGTGTTAGACGGTGTACTTCCGGTCGTATCTCAATACACGTACCGGAAGTACACTGCACTACACTTTTCTGCACCGGTGCAGGAGGTGCCGGTAAATCGAACGCAGCTAATGCGTTGGTTTTAGGACAAGAACGGCAGGGAGATAAGTCATGTTATCTCGCCTCCGGCGCGAACTTCCTACCCGCGGTAGCACTTCGGCGTCTCGTGGGCTTGGAGCGTGCACGCGCGGCCAAAGCACGGCGGAAGGCCACGGCCGCGTGCGGGAGGCCCGACGCCCAAAACAGACGCCACATGCTGTTCTCATCCTGTAACTATACACCAGCACGCTGTTAACAAACAAGCCTGCAAGCCGCTGCGCGTGCGTAGAAACCAGATGTGCGTGAGAAGAAGCGACTGCTGAGCGCGTGCTGATGGCTAGATTCCAGGGTTCTTTTGCAACGTGCATTCCACACCGTCCAAATGGCCGGTCTTAGCAGCCTATTAATGGGGGCTCGTTCTGAGCATGCGCTCTAGACAGCACCCACAACTATGGCGCCCAGTGAATACTCCTTATATGCGCAGTGCAGAGCGCAGCGCCACCGCGGCGTTGTGACGTCAGAAAGAAAATGGGCTTTTAGTCTGCGAGATTAAAAGCCCATTCAGAACGTACACGGAGAACAAGTCGTCTGCTTCTTTCGCGGGAGTTCCGATGACGTCAGAACGACGTCGAGCTCTCATTGGCTTTGATTGAAAGGATAGTGGGTAGACTCAATGCTTGATGCCTTGAAATATACCCGCTATTTTATTTTCAAACAGCCAATAAAAGTTGGGCGTTCTGACATCATCGCAACCCTTGTGCAAGAAGCAGACGAACTTGCGCTCCGCATACGCTTGGAACGCCCACGGACGGAGGCCACGGACAACGACAAAACACACGGTTTTCTACATGGAAGTACACGACTTATCGAAGCAAAGATCGATCGAAATATTTAATACCTCGAGGGGTTTAGGACACAGACGGGACGTACGGTATTGCGCCATTAACAATGTCAAAAACAATCGCCTTTTTGTTTTGTTTTTTCTCTCTTTTTGCCACGACTCAGACTCGGGACGCGCTCCAGACAAACCACGGTATGCATAGTTCAAGAAACAGCACGGATAAGCAACGTAAATGCATTTCTGCACGAATGTCATTGAGGGCGACCATTAGACCATTTTCCGAAGTACGCCATCTAGTAGCTGCTGCAGCAATTATCTGAGTTCGCCAATGTTCGGGCACGCACCCTGTGCATGGATTAAACACAAGCGCTGCGTCAGAGTTCGGCGAGGACTCGGATCCAATCACACACTTCATGCCCAAGAGACGGCGACCTCCAATATTGCTCGACGGACTTTTGAAAAGGGGTCTTTCCCCATCGAATGAAACGGGAATGGTCGCGGATGTATCTCGAATGACGGGCTGATGAACGATTTCACCGACGACACGTTCCGATTCCTCAGTGTGTAAATAACAAACAGAGGAGAAGATCAAACGCTAGCCTACAAAGCACGATGTGCTAAACAATCTTGGTTCTGGAAGCAAGGAGCCGTAGAAGGCATACGCCCACTCCCGCAGAGCCCAACGGGACAACTGAGAAAGGAAAAAAGAAGAAAAAAAAATGTTGACCATCGAAGAGGCGAAAAAACTTACCAGCAATGAACGGGTCCGGCAACGTCGCGACCTCCAAAGGCATCACACTCCAGAAGCGACTAAACCTAACTGAAATCCCCGGAGCTCGTACCACGGCTCTGGACAATATCGAACGCCCTTTCCTCGACCCCCAGCTTTTCGCGCGGCAAAAACTCGCTTCCCAAAAGCAGCACAAAACCTTTAAAAATGAGGACCCTCCTCTCTCCACGTTCTCGGACTAATCTAGAGACCTGCACCGGGGTTCCTCCTCCAGTCAGCAGCCATGGATTCAGACACCTGGCCCGGAAACAGAAGCCCGAAACAAAGCTCTCTCTCCTCCTATGCCGGCAAACGGACAACACGTACAATCGCCCCCCCCCCCTTTCCCCCTTTACCCGTTCATAAAACCAGTTGTCCGTTTGCCCACACGGATTACGCTACAAAAGAAACCGAGGGTCCTCTCCTCTGAAAAGGCCGAGCTCGAAGAATCAAACTACTTTCAGTCACCGAAGCACACATATTAGATCGACAAAGCAGAAGAAACACAAAAAGAAAAAAACCATGTCCGGCTAGCTTGCGTGTTTAGCCAGAACCGCGTAAAGGACACAAAGAAGGTCTTAAAATAAGAAAACCAGTTTCCGTGGATCCGATATTATGACGCGAGACGCCGTTAAAGGGGATGCCCTCCCTTTTCAACCTCAACGAACCGGCCAGCCAGGCTCCAGCCCAGGATCTGGCTCCGGTTTCGGGACCCCGCGACGCACGAGGCGGGCCACGTCCCCTGGACGGCCACGCTGCACCACTTCTAAAACTTCGTTTCTTTCAAGCTTAAAATGGAGCGCGCCGGACGTTACCAGCCAACCCAGCCAATCCATCGCCGTGAACGACTCACGCGACCTCGTGCCCCGCGCTCCATCACGCACTTCCCGAAGATCACCTGACACTCGCGCGGCATTGGAATTGGGGAGTTTTCGTAGATCGTTTTCCCTATACTCCGCCACGGCTCTACGCAACGAAAATGCCGCTAGTGCGCATGCGCGCCGCTGGCCTTGACGGCAGAGTTCCGGATATCCTAGTGGGTTGCGGAGAGCGTTGCGGGACGGAAGAAACGATGCACGAAAACTCCCTATTGGCTTCGATGGCTCGTGGCGTCCCGCGCGGTCCATCATAGACAGAGAGGATCCGACGACGGTTTCGCCGTGTGCCTTCCACAAAAGCACCCCCTCTGTCCTCCGCGATCGTCGCCGACTGTGCAATCCTGATCGATGCAATCGAAGGTTTCCTCCCAACGACACCACACCGGAAGTTGTCCGAACAAAAAGAAAGGGTTCGCCGAATCATGAGAACGAGTGCCGCGGTCTTCACTTCCGGCCGTCACCGTTGTCACCGTTCTTCGCAACCGAACGCGAGCCGACCGTTGGCTTCACCGGTGCTGCAACACGTGCGCGTACGGTGCGTCGATTCGTTGCACCGTCGCGATCGGCCACCGACTTTTCTGAATCCGGACTTTCTATCTTACTCTTTTTCCCCCTCTCTCTCTCTCTGTGTTGCAATAAAACAGACATACTCCCTGCTGAACACTACGGGGGGGGGGGGGGGGGGACAAGCAAGCCAAAGCCCTCAAGCCGCAGTCAGGCGGCTCGTACATAGAAAAGATACGGTGTTGCCGGCAGACACGAAAACAGCATTATCTGTAGGCACGCTTCACCGGAGCACGTTTCCTTGATGCATACTTCTAACACTTCTGCAGGCAGTGTTTGTATGACCAATATAACGGCACCGTCCTATACAACGAGGAAACACGTCTGTGTCTGCAAGCTGACTTTTGTAAGATGTATTAGCAGTGTGAGCGCGTGCTTTAGGGTTGTAACTACCTGCGGTGCCGACGCCGCCGCCACATACACACCCGCGTGGTAGGCTAATGCAATGCCACCTACAGGACAAACGGCGCGCGTACCTAGTAGATCTAGGCAGCGCCGCTTAGTCGGGGATCCGCTAAATAAAGAATTACGTCAATGAGTAGCCCTTGTCTTCTATACTTCGCTTCAGCTTCAGTCCGGACGCAGCCGCAGCTACGAGCTGATGGGACTAACCAGACAGAGTCAAAAGGGCACCATCATGGTGTTCCTCGTGTTTCTGTACGTGTTCTATCATCGCTGAGCCAATCATAAACAAAATAGGCCCAGTGACTTGCGCTTTTGACGCCTCTTGATTGGTCCCTTTAGCTCGTGGCGTCGGCTGCGTCCGGACTGAAGCTGAAACGAAGTATAGACAGTTTGGGGCACGCTATATTCCAGGGAGAGCTACTAAACAAGCTTTAGAATAACGACACGCGCTCTAGTTATCTCGTTGCCTTGGCCAGTTATCTGCAGCTTTACGTCGCAAATCGCAGGAAACGCTTTTCCGTCCTCCACAAGTGTTAAAACGGTCCGCGACATGAGAAAAAGGATATCGTCTGAGCTTCCTCGCACCGTATCTGGAGCTCGGGAAGTGTATATAGCAATTCGAAGCTGTAACTATAGACCGTATTACCGAAAAAGGGCGAGAGAGAAAACGGGTAAGGGCTACCGGCGTTTCCCCCCTTGCTGGAGCGTTAGAAAGAGTGAAATTCCCGGATGAGAGGCTTCGCCGGTGTTGGGTGTAGGCATTGCTCGAACTTCGTACGCACTTTCTTCTCCGTTTAGACTCCCAAACTTAATTAAAGTCACGGGCTTGAATGGCGACAGTGCCCCGGTCATCGGGACATCATTGCTCGGTTATAGGGTGCACGAATAACTACAGAAAGCGTCGATTACTGTCTGAGGACCTGTGTAGCTTCCACGGAATCCGGCAAGGCGAGTGCGGCTGTTTCCACATGACACCGATCTCCTCCGGCGGCAGTGGGTTGCGTCCGTAAACCGAAAAGACTTTTCCCCAACGCCATTCTCTCGACTGTGCTCGGAATATTTTGTGAATGGAGCGCGCACCGAACTTAACGCTGTACCGTCGATGAACATGGGGTACCCTCGTAAGGTGCGTGCAAGTTTTCTCCTGATAATTGCTGTTTCAGCTTGTAACTTTTTGTAACTGGACTCTTAATATTGATATTTTGAAGGGCTGACACTGACTCAATTTTATCAACTATACACCACTTTGTTGGAGACTCATTTCCGCCGCCGGGTGTGGCTGGCAATTGTCGAAAAGTTAGTTCTATCGGTTTTCCTGAATCGCGATCTCCTGCGCGATACCAGAGAGCCGTGAACCTAGGTTGACCGTCACAACGCGACTATAGATTCTTCTTATTTTCAAAATTAGTACATAATGTAGCTGGAAAGAAACCTTCAATTTCTGTTGCTGAAAGTTGAAACAGCCAAAAAAAGTCACGCCTTTTAGCAGGATATTACTCGAAAACAGCCATAAGCTTCGAATAAACGTATGCCGTTTCGCGCACACACAACTGCGACGGCCACCGATCGAGCGCTTGCAAAGCAAAGGATGCAGATTTTGTCTCTGAAGCGGCACCTAGGTACACGAAGCGGCATCTGGGAACACATATCAGCGGATCCATTGGATCGGTGATGAGGCTGCGGGCCGTTCCCTCGGAGTCGATGTCCGCGGGTCGAAAGCAAACGGCGAATCGTTCAAATGCACGTCGTCACTGGACTTGAACGAGCATGGTGAATCGTTTCCACGCTCCATTTTCACACGCGGGTCAAACAGAATCGGGCTGCACGCATGCTAAATACAACTTTTGGCATCGTTTCCAGATGGCCTGGGTGTTGGTTTCGGTTTCGCTGCCTAATCAAACCGATTGATCCGATTTGGGCGAGGAGTGGGTGGACGTAGTTGAAAATCGTTGGCACATCATCACACCTCAGCTTACGAGCCTTCTGTCCGCTTAGAGCTCAGCCCATAGCTCTCTTCTGTGAGATGATTGCTACATAAGCGGGATTTCGATCTTAATTAGAGCCCGTGGCTCTAATTAAGTTTGGGAGTTTAAAACAGAGAAGAAAGTGCGAACGAAGTTCGGGCAGTGCAGACACCTAACACCGGCGAAGACTCTCATCAGGGACTTTCACTCTTTCTAACACTCCAGCAAGAGGGAAAGCGCCGGTAGCCCTTTCCTTTTTCTCTCCCGCTCTCAAAATTGCACTACCCCCGATAAAACGGTTTATAGCCAATGGACAATATGCAAAATAGCAGCGCCCCTCGCGGTTCAAGTGCACTCTGGAAGCGGGCACTGTCAACCGGTGGTTTCGGTTTCGCCGCGTTGAGCATCTGTCGTCTGCTATAGTCTCCGTACCGCCATTGCTCAAGTCGTCGTCGTAGGTCGTTCTACACTTACGCGCAGTGAGGCAAACACCCTTTTCTTCTCGTCGCTACATATCGAACACAGCGAATATTTGCTGGCACGGGGAGCGAGCGAAAACGCTGCAACGGCCAAGTCAAGTAAACGCACATCGATGTCCACCGAACGCCGTGCCAGCTCACTGCCTGCATTAGTTTGCAACCTCGAGAACAAGCCACGGAGACTAGTAGTACTCCAGTTTTATAACACCCTCACTTCGCCGATCGCTATTTTCAATCAGGCTAACGCGCGGCACATGACGAACCTCGCCGTACGAGAATGCGTTCAAGCGCAAACATGCACCTCTCGCTACGTCGCAGTGAAGCAATTTTTCGCGGGAATGATCAAAACACAGTCGCGGTATTGGTGTGCTCATATCGTTGAATGTGCATGTTCCTTAGGCATACGTATTTCAGTCCGAACACTTCGTGTTTCATTAAGTTTGCGATTATCGGAGAGTTTATCGGCAGCTGTATCCCGTCCTGCGACCTCATACTCGTTTCTGTCGCACTTCTACTTTTGCCGAGGTGTCACTGACCAAAGGTGTTGTCCTGCAAAGCATTACTTTTCGACTTCATTTTTTGCGTTGTTGTCATGCGAGTAAGCCTGACTGAAAATAGCAATCGGCGAAGCAAGGGCGTTATAGAAGTTAAGTACTAGTCTAAGTGGCTGTTCTCGAGGTTGCAAACAAATGCGCGCAGTGAGCTGGCGCAGCGTTGGGTGTACGTAGATATGTGCTCACTTCACTTCGCCGTTGCAGCGTTTTAGCTCGCTCCTCGTGCCAGCAAAATCGTAATAAACCCTTTCAGGAATTCAGTCCGGCCACTTTGATCACTATCATCATCTGAAAAATGGGATATGTGCTATACTAATGGCGGCCTTCTGTTTACTGATGAAGGAAGAAGTTGGAGATGCTCCTAAGCAGATGATTCCAGGCCCATACATTCTAGACGTTAGCGCGACGTCAATCAGGAATTGGATGCAAGAGCTGCGTAAGCGTTCATTTCTAATTCCGGTGCAGTCAATCTGTTAGTTGCACACACTCGGCTTCAAAGCCCCTTGATGTATAGAATTTTATCAAGGCGTCTATGTGGACTGGCGCTTCGTTCTGACTGGTTGCATCTTTTTCTCCATCGACACTGAAAGAGACTGAAACAGAACTGTACAGTGAAGCGCGCATTCTCGTTTACCGTTGACTTGCGAAAGTGACGGTGCCCCATAAAATACTGCAGACCACAGGTCAGCACAGGTTCATTGCCGCCATTAGTACGGTA
Organism: Ixodes persulcatus; assembly: GCA_013358835.2. NCBI lineage: Eukaryota > Metazoa > Arthropoda > Arachnida > Ixodida > Ixodidae > Ixodes > Ixodes persulcatus. The sequence goes on along the minus strand of JABSTQ010011334.1, from coordinate 288,937 downwards.
AAAGTTAAACTGCCATCTGAGTCAACAGATGGCAGTGAATTCCAGAAAGGGTCTATTGTTTCGTTATTCGCTGTGTCTGAAACGTAGAGACGAGAATAAAAGGGTACTTGCTGCATCGCGCGCAAGTGCATTTTGCATATGGTCCGTTGGCTATTGACCATTTTATCGCGGGTAGCGCCATCTTGAGCGCGAGAGAGAAAAAGGGAAAGGGCTACCGGCGCTTTTCCCGTTGCTGCAGGAGCGTTAAAAAGAGTGAAAGTCCCGGATGAGAGGCTTCGCCGGTGTTGGGTGCCTGCATTGCCCGAGCTTCGTTCGCGCTTTCTTCGACGTAATGACGTAATGACGACGTAATGGCGGTGCGGAGACGATAGCAGACGACAGATACACAACCTGGCGAAACCGAAACCGAAACTGCTATTTTGCATATTGCCCATTGCGCCCACTTTTTTTACTATGCTTGCAGAAATTGAAGGAGAGGAGGAGACGAGAGCGTGCGGTGACGTCAGAACATCGAGGTCTGTTTGGAATGATTAGTGCGTAGAGACGCGAAGATAGCTGCCTTTGTCTCCACTGCACTCGTCGAATGCCTTCGAACGCCAAACGCCGGATGCCGATGTCCCGTGTTCTAACGCGTTCGACGACTGCAGTGGAGACAAAGGCAGCTTTTGTCTGCACTGCACTGTTCGAACACCTTAGAACGCGGGCGGAATGCCGGTGTCCGGCGTTTGGCGTTCGACGATTGCAGTGGAGACAAAGGTAGCTAGCTTTAGGTGTGCAAACTAATAGTGGCGTCGCCAGGGGGGGTGGGGGGGGGGGGTGGAGAGCTTATAAAGCTTCAGCCCCCCCCCCCCCCCCCAAAAAAAAAAAAAAAAAAAATCCAGCCGACGTTATAATTAGTGATGGGATGAACTTTTTTCGCAATCGAGATTAGGGTTTGAATCTAGAGATTCGGAAAGGTTCGGATAATTGACCAAATCTCATATCGATTCGGACGGTTCGGATAGATTCGGAACATTGCCAGACCACACCACACGCTTCGGAAGATGAGATGAATCCTTTGCTTACTCAAAGATGTTTATTATACGTTTATCATATTAAGCTTCCATATTACGCTCGAAATCCGTATCATACGAAAGCTTCAAGTGAATGAAATAAGTACTCACTCAATCTCAATTCCTGACCAAAACGTTGGGGCGTTAGCTAAGCCTTACTCGTATGCGTCCCCGAAGCACGAAGACCTCGAGAATCGCGCTGGACGCCAACGGCGGAGATTAAAGCTTGGAGGCACGTATCATGTGCATGAAACAAAACGACGGACCTCCCGTTTCTCTTCAGTAACGCCGTAAATAAACCAAAACTGATTTATATTCGCGAACGATACAAGACCGACGACGAGTACTGACGATCGAACCAACCGAACCTCCGAATCTTTGTCCCAAAAAGTTCGGTAACTTCCGAATTAGCCCGAATCCGAATCCCCGGTGATTCGCCGATTCGCCCTCCCCTTCACCCTTCCGTACCCCAATGCATGGACATGCATCCCAACCACCTTAGCGCCCCCCCCCCCCCCCCCCTTTCCAAAAGAAAATTCCTGGCAACGCCACTGCCACTAATCGTTCCAACCAAAGTTAGGCGTTCCGACGTCCCCGCGGGCTCTCGTCTCCTCCTCTCCCTCAGTTTCTGCCCGCATAGCAACAGGGCAGCGCAAAGAAAACAATCGCGGAATAGAGTGTTTGTACTCTAGGCATAGCTTGTTAGAGAATTTTAGTAGATCGTTCCGATACCCCCGATACGATGCACGCGCAAAGGCGGCGACAAAGTACATCGGGTTTCGTAAAGGGGGTCGTCGGAACGATCTATACTAAAACTGGATGTTCGGTTCCGCGACGAACTTTAAACGGTGAATGTTAATTAATTAACAACACCTCGGACTTGCTCGCATGCGGTTGAACCCGTTTGAAAGCGGTGACAGTCAGTTCGTCGAAAGATGTTTCATCGAAAGATTCTTTCGTCGACATGCGACGTTTCATCGACAGATCGTTTCGTCAACATGCGACGTTTCATCGAAAGATCGTTTCGTCGACATGCGACGTTTCATCGACAGATCGTTTCGTCAACAAGCGACGTTTCATCGACAGTTCGTTTCATCGAAAAGCTTCCCGCGTTCGTTTCATCAACCTGGGACGTTTCGTCGACAACCCTGCTGTTTTCGTAACAAGCTCTTTGGGTCCCGCCGCCTGGTTCCGCCTGGTTTAGGGGGGGGGGGGGGGGGGGGGGGGCAGAGAGGAGGGGTTGGGCGCAAGGCTTAGTAGAAAAAAAAATACGTTGTCGACGAAACGTCGCAGGGGCATGTGTTGCAGGAAGCGAGTTTCAAAGAAACGTACAGTGTCGACGAAACGCGTGTCCATGTAACGTATGTCCACGAACCGAAAGGAACCCTTTTGAAAGGCATGCCATTAGAAACGTTCTGCCTAAGGAGCAGATATATGAACTATCCTGTAAAACAGGTAATGTTCCATCTATACGTTGTTATGTGCTGGCGGCGTTGCAACCATCGTAAGAATTTCCGCCAACGGATCGTAAATGAAAAAATAATCAGGTTAATGAAAACCACTCTATTCGTCTTCATAAACATTTATCATTTATTTTATTTTTTTAATTTTTTTACAGCGAATGAAGTTTTTTTGGCAAAGGTGAAGCGTGATTTCATTTGATTCAATGGATGGGAACCTAAAAGCCGGGAAGCGAGAGCGGTGTTGCCAGTTTAGCTGTTTCCCCGCTAAATATAGCGATTTTCGGCGTCGTCTAGCGGGAAAGATTGCCGTTCTGCAGTTGGTGAGATTTTGAGTAATTTTAAAGTCACGTTAGCGCGTTTTTTTTTTTTTTCTTTGTGAAGAATTTCTTGAGTAGTAGTGGTGTTGCACCCTTTTGTCCCTAGTCTCCAGATTTTTTTCACTATGATCGTTCATTAGCTTGCCTGCGCAGTCATTCTTATTTCAGATCTAAGATGTTGTACAGTTGACGTTCATGAATCCTAAATAGCTCAATTTTCCAGGTTAGTTACAGTCATGGGGTTGTCACCTTTGCTTACTTTCAGCAAAATCGTTGTCAGTGGGAACAGCAGTTGCGACGCCATTGATATATTATGATGGCAAAAATGGAAACATGTTTGGAGCTGATATTAAAGTATGAATGTATTTCCCAAGTCTGCCAGATGAAATCGGTCCAATAAACTAAGCACAAAAATTCAGAAGAAGAAAAAATAAGAAGAAAGAAAAGAGGAGGGCAATATAATTATAATCTTCGAGACTGATTACTGGAAGTCCTAAGCGACGCCAGACTGGAAAGGAGAACTCCCTACTAAATGTGTTTTTATTTATTATACTGATTCGAAACTTCTTATAGCAGAGCAACCTGTTACTATGCTATCCTTGTCCTTAACCTAAAATTTAACGGCGTTTTCTTCTTTTTTTTTTATCAGTTTTCAGAATTCTTGTTGCGTGTTTTTGAAAAGCTGACAACACTGGGCTTAATGTATAAGGAGCCTTTGACCAATCGTGAAAGCCGACCATAGCAACCCGTGCTGACAGCAAGCTTCCACACTTCCATGCCACCAAGACTGCCGTTCTTGGCTGCAGCCTATGCGCCGAGGAACTGAGGCAGGGAAGAAAACGAGAGGGCGCGGGGACGTCAGAACGCCGAGTTCTGATTGGAATGATTAGTGGGTAAACATAAAGCTAGCCACCTTTGTCTCCACTGCACTCGTCGAACACATTCGAACGCGAGAGCCGGACGCGGGCGTTCCGCGTCCTCATGCGTTCGACGAGTGCAGTGGGGACAAAGGCCGCCTTTGTCTCCACCCTCTCTAAAACTAATTTATGACTTCCATTTGAAAATGTGTTGACTTCTTGTTGAATCTGATTACTTTCGTTTGACTTCGACTTCCTGTTGACATGGTCAACAGAAAGTTTGCTGATTTTGTGTTGAAACTTTTCTGATGATTTTCTTCAGCCTGAGTCAAAAGAAAAGCTGTTGACTTTCTATTAACTTTAAGTTGATTGTTTTCTGCTAACTTCCTGTTGACAGTGACATCAGAAAGACTGCAGACGTTATGTTCACTTCGTGTTGAAAATGTTGAGTTGACACTCTGTAGCCAGTGTCAATAAAAGCTACAGACTTTCTGTTGACTTTTTATTGAACATAGTACACCTTGACTAGATGTCAAAAGACCACTAGGTTTCCCAATAGTTTCTGACAAGGTGAGAACGGTAGGGAAGAGCTTCAGTTGTCCCGCATCCAGCGCGAGCCTTTTACCCTTGACAACGCTTCGGCGTCTTGCGGACCTCGAAGCGCGCACGCGCGATCAAAGCACGACGGAAGTCACGGGGCGCGTGCTCGAGGCCAGGCGTTCGAAAGACACACACTGCCGTTCTCACTTTTTAAGTGACTATAGTGACTTTATCGACCATGGTAAGCTAGTCAAGTAGAAAGAAAAGCAAAATAACTATTTTTAATGGAGCAACTGCCTTGACTCGATTCATCCCGAGTGGTGCTATGCAGAGAAGGATAACATTTCTTCTAGGAGCCGTTTCTGTGGATGTTGTTTTAGAGACTGTGCTGAAATATTATTAGTTGTACAATGCTTTTAGTAAGAGATAGAGTCCACGAACTTCGAAACACTCTTTGCCCTTTGAAAAACTCCAGAGAAGGAGATCGGATACTTGGAACCTTAATAAGTGCTGAGGAGGTCACCGGCCAAACGATCACCTTCAACATGTAGGCTATATAAGGCACTGAAGAAGCCAACGGGAGTGTGATTCAGGTGTTGAGTGCTTTATACTGTCTGTGTTCGTTTCTTATGTGTATTTTTGGGATTAATGTAGTGCGGTGTAAAGAATTCTTCTTTTCCTTTTAAAGGGGCACTGACACGTGAAAATCATATTTTTTTTTATTATCCGAAACGATTGAAAACGATGCCGGGACATTACCCTCAAAATTTGAAACTTTAAAATTCAGTATTTGTGAATTAAAAAAAACAATTTCCAAATGCCGAATTTGAAGTTCCCGCGCGATCCGCGCCAGTTCAGTGAGTCAAATTTTGCGGTCTCCTGCGACTCGACTTTCTTTCGGACCTCCGCCGTTGTCACGGCGACCCCAACCGAGGAGGAGGTGAGGGATAGAAAGGCGCCGGCGGGAAAAAACCGGTTTTTCTCCGACTCGCCAACGGGCGCTGCCAAGTTTTCCGAGGGAGGGTACAAATCTAGGAAGCAACATCACACCGAACTCTGAATTTTGGTATTTCAAAAAGAGGAGCCGTAGTGCGTTCGCAATTGCGTTAAAAAACATGTTTTACGATTGCCGTTATTAAATGTTATAGAAATGTCACCTACAAAGCTTCTAAATTTCCTGATTTTTGACGTCACCGATCAAAAGAAGCGAGGAGGTGAACGCGGGAAATACAAATGCCAAAACTAAAAAGGCGCGCGCGCGTGCGGGAAAATTTTTTTCCGCGATTCGGTTTTTTTTTGCGTGTCTATGGCTACAAGTTGCATCGTTTTAGACAATAAAAAAATACGACCTTTGGGTTGTCAGTGCCCCTTTAAATGGCAGTCGTTTTTCAATTGAAAATCTAAAAAAAAAAAACATCTTGGAGGCGACAGAAAGTCTGTTGACTTTTCATTAAGAAGTGGGCCAATATTAAAAAAAAAGTCAACAGAAAAACTAGAGTCAAATGAAAAGCTCTTGACATTTTTATATCCTCTGATGACTTTTCTCAACAGCTTTTCAAGAGAAAAGCACCACAGTTTTGTCTAAGGGACTGCACTCGTCGAATGTGAAAGCCAGGCGTCGACGTTCCGCATCCTAGCGCGTTTGCCGAGTGCAGTGGAAACAAAGGCAGTTAGCTTTAGGTGTATACCCACTAATCATTCCAATCACAACTCGGCATTCTGAAGTCCCCGCGCGCTCTCTTCTCCTCCTCTGCCTCAGTTTTTTTGGCGCATATATATGTAAGCTCGTTCTTAGCATACGTCGTGAACAGCGCTCTAAAAATGAATCTCGAATATCCCTCCGGAAAATACGGTAGGATGTATTCAAATCCACCTCAGGAATCGAATAGGCCTTGCTAGGCTTGGACGTCATCGGCACCTGCGATCCGGCACCGGTTGAACCACTGGGGCGCGCGTGCCGCCGACACTGGTCTCCACGGCCTCCCCCCGGCGTCGCGCGACAAATGGCACTCCGCCGTCCCATCCGTTTGCTCGTGTCGCGGCCAGCACGCTGCCGCCGCACCGCGCGTCGTCGGTGTGCACGCGTCATTAGGACGGCGCCGCCGCTAATTCGGACGCCTTCTGGGACCGCCAAGGGAAAACTTCCGGAGGGATCCAAAAACCCGATCGCTTCAGTCTGTTTTTAAGTAGCAACTCGTACATATTGGTGCGCGGGTGTGCGAGTCTACCTCTCTTCTTTTTTTAGCTTGGATGTGTGTGCGAACAACGCCGAGACAGCACCCACAGCCTACCCACCAGATGCTAATGGATCCCAGGATCTTTCCCGCGACCTGCGTGTTAGTTGGCCGAGCTTAAATAGATCTTCGCGCGCTTAAAAAAAAAAAATAAAGAAAAAATAAAATTAAAAAAAAAACTCGCGGCGCGTGCACGAGTCTAATGGGAAGCCACACCGCACCTCTTCGCACCGTTTTTTTTTTTTTTTTTCTTTCGGTTTTTTAAGGGAAGGCTCGGGAGCACCTAATGACGCTAACGGTTTTTTACATGTAATGCGTACACAAGACGATTTTTTTAGCGTTTCTGTTTGCCTGGTTTTATGGTATATCAGTTCGCTGGTCCCAATGAGGTTTCCAAAGCTTGTGTGTGCATGTGCGTGTGCGCGCGAGCGCGCGCGCGTGTGTGTGTGTGTGTTTTTTTCGTCTGGAGTGTCGGTGTTCTAAAGGAGTGTTCTTAGGGAAGTACAGCCACGTTACATATGAGTGCCGAGCTTCTTGTAATCGCTCCTGGACGGTGTAAAATACGCAAGGAGTCTGGAGGTCGTCGCCTTACCCCGATCTCCAAAAAAAGCCAGGCTTTCAATTATGAAAATCTCTCTATCTCTCTCTTTCCCTCTCTTTGTGCGAGCGTGCGTGCCTACAAGCGTGCGTGCGTGCGCACGCTTTTGTCTCTACTGCACTCTTCGAACGACGCGGAACGCGGCGTCCGGCATTTGGCTCTCGTATTCGAACGCTTTCGACGAGTGCAGTGGAGACAAAGGCAGCTATCTTTTGGCCTACCCACTAATCATTCGAATCAGAGCTCGGCGTTCTGACGTCACCAATACTTCGTCCATTAAATGCCCTTTCACACTGTCTTCTCCACAGTTTTTTTTTTATACATATAATGTTCCTTATTATCGTTTCGTGCACTGCTGATCATCGTCGCTTACCAACCCCAGTCATTGCTTCGAGTGTCCTTAAAGTAATACCCTTTCGTTTACTGGTTCTTGCTCGCCCGATAAAATTCCCCTTTTCTTTTTCTAGTAACGAATCGTCTGACGGCCTGTCTGCAAACAACAAATGCGGGGCAGCCCGGCATGCCTCGGCATGCCTCTGCATTCCAAAGCACCTGGTTCACACTTTCAGATTTGTTTTCTGTTTACAAAGAGCATATGCTGTCTATTCTGTATCGGAAGATACAACGGCAGATGTCGCTTCCCTGCAGAAGATGGATGTCCACACAAACACAGCATGTGCAGTAAAAAAAAAAAGTGCAAGTTCCGGCGTGCGTGTACGTTCCGATGAAGACATCAACCACGCATACAGCACGACGTTTCCCCTCGCTGCCGTCTCTTCCCCTTTCTCGTTTTTGGAAGGTTGGATGTGCGGACTGACAACCAGAGTGTCGAACAGAAATTTTTATCGGTTCGCTTCAAGTTCGGGCTCACGGCTTTAGATTCAGTTCCGGTTCAGTTCCGGGAAGCAAACATAACGGTTCAAACTGGTTCGAACCGGTTTTAACCGCTAATGTGGGAATACATTTCTCGCGTTGTTCTGGCAGTAGGCACTATTTCCGCAGTGAAAAGATTAACCGTATAGTTTCTTTCCTGTCCTTCGTACAATCCACTTTTATTTCCAGCTACCAAAAATATAAAATTCCGTTATTTAATTTCGACGCAACAGTAAAATAAAATCTAGATTAACATGCAAAACGTCGTCTTTATACAACTCAACATTTCTTTCTTTACCGTCGAGACGTGTGGTAGGTCGCCTAAATACCCTTGTTAACACACTTGTTAACTTGTTCACAACTGTTATCTTGTTAACAGTATTTAAGTGTTAACAAGTTTCACTCGTTAACAGTAATCCATTGCTTCTATTTCGCACTCAACTGTGAAGTTTAAATAAAATACAGATGTGGTCAAAACTTGAGGAAGAACTTGAGAACGATACTCATGGGAGACTTATAGCGATTCGCGACTCCCAATTCACCACAGGTGGCGCCACTCATTTTCCAAAATGGCGGGTATAAGCGAGGGTCGGAGATGCGTGCTGGTATACCAGTTGCTGAGCCTGTCTAGTGTGCTGGCTTCATTGAGCGACACAAATTATTCCTGCTTATACGAGGAAGCTATGGGGTGCTATGAGCGCAGGTCACCTCTTTATCTTTAAAACAAAAACGGTGTTTAGCGTAATATTTACGCCAGGCGGCACGAATAAATTCTGAAGCGAAACCGAAACTAACCTCTATTTTGGATTTAATTTCTCGGTATACATGTTAATTTCGGATTCTTTTATAATTCAAGATGTGTCTCACAGCGTGATTCTTGAGCTAAAGCAGTTGTTGCGGAGACTTTATTTTGTGACATACGTGTCCGATCAAGGCAATTCAAAATATGTTCGCGGAGACTTTATTTTGTGACACACGTCTCCGATCAAGGCAGTTCAAAATATTTTGGGAAGTTCAGTGTCTTTTTAAAAACAGGGTCCTTCATACACCTTAGAGGTAACATAAAATGTTGTATTTCAAAAACTGAGTGCTAATGTTTGCGTCTTTGCTGCCTTTTCTCGCTCAGATAATTGTCATGTGAAATAATGAACTACGGGTTTTTTATTTGGTTTTGAGACATTTAAGTGAATAATTTCTTTACCATTATTCCCAGCACAGGAATAACAGAATAAATCCAAATTTTTGCAAAATATCGCCATGGCTTATGAGTTGTGTGCGTGCGTGTGTGTGTGTGTGTGTGTGTGTGTGTGTGTGTGTGTGTGTGTGTGTGTGTGTGTGTGTGTGTGTGTGTGTGTGTGTGTGTGTGTGCGTGCGTGTCTGCGGTGTGTGTGTGTGTGTGTGTGTGTGTGTGTGTGTGTGTGTGTGTGTGTGTGTGTGTGTGTGTGTGTGTGTGTGTGTGTGTGTGTGTGTGTGTGTGCGTGCGTGCGTGCGTGCGTGTGTGTGCGTGTGTGTGTGTTTTAAAGCAACGCGTGACGCATAGAACTTTAGTTACATCCAGTGTTTGACTGTCTATCTTAATAACAATGTCAGAGTTCTCCATATGCAAAAACGAAAACAAAATGAGACCTTTCTAAAAAGACTATTATGGTTATGAAGATATTTTAATACGTAGTTTTCACTCTCTAATATCATTCGATGCTTATGATCTAACTTCAAAGGCGCGAACAAGTGTGGCTATCAAAAGTGTGGAAATTATCATCCCTGGTGCCAATCGCGGCATTTTTAATGAACAAGTTCTAAAAAAAAAGAAAAGATAGACTAATATTAATGAAAACATTCTACCTAATCTGAGAAATACATGTAAAATTGCATTAATTGCGTGTAAAGCATATGGCAATCGGCAAAACTTCCAAAGCCGCCGCGAATCCTTCAAAACCAAATGCCTGAAAAAAAAAAAATTCTTTTTCTTAATTATAAATTTTCTACGAACATTTCTTTAAATTTCATGCGCCGTCGTTTTGTCAACTTCGGCCTTTTGAGTTTGAAGGAACGCCTACCCGATTGCACGCCTTTGTTTCGTTGGCAACCGGTGAAACAATAGTGAGTTTTAGTATTGCGTATACGAGCGAACGCGAGCAATGTGTATTTGCGTTGGCGTTGCGTCTTCCACACTGCGCGTGCGATGAGCCCAAAATTGCGGTCTTGGATTGGAGCGACGACGCGCATGCGCAGAGTGGAGCACGTAACTCTCACGCAAACGCACAGCGCTTGCTTCTATACTCCGTACTAAAACTCTCTAATAGGGTACAATCCCATACCGGCTGCAGCACCACATTGCGACAGTGAAGAGTGTTTGTTGACTGCATTCGGAAATGACATTTCGCGAGCCGTGATCGCGAGCATTTCCGCCGTGCCCGCTGAGCAGAGCCGGGGGGCCGCGGGAGGGCCAGCAAGTATCAGGAGACGCGAATGGCGGCTGCCAACGTTCGGCTGTCCCTCTGAGGCCATTAGGACCTTTCTTTTCAGGTATCCCTCCCGTACACACTTATAGTTATATGCGACGTCGGATTAATAAGTCGCACTTAGTCCTTTCAATACTTCTCTTCTCGGGGACAACTTTCTGAGGCAGTTCAGCAACAACGAAAACATGTTTGGGTGACTCAATGATGCGTATACATGGAAAATGGGTCGTGCAACCATTTTTGTATTTGCAGTAAATACCGCTAAGAAGTAATCCCACTGGCTGATAACTAGCAAAAGCATGCATTAGTTTTTCCCTACGCGCAATGGCAGACGCAGAAAAATAATAATGAAGGGAATAAACAACTCCCCTTTTCAACTCGGAATTAGAACAAGCGGCCACGCGATCAGATGCTAATTATATACCGTCAGTGCTCATCATCATGCGCTGGGGCTGACAAAGCATAGAGGATGGACTGAGCTTCAGATATCGTTAGAGTTGGGCTGTGGTAGCATTTTTGCCCGCCACCGAGACAGTTTTTCCACCAACGGCGAGGTTGTGTCTTTCCCACGGCGAGTCATGGCCCGCAAGCCTTCCCCCAAGGGCCGTTGCATCCAGACACACAAGCCTACACAGCAAGCATAACACTCATCAACGGGCAGGCCGTTTCATAAACTAGACGAAATGCCGTGGACGCGGGTCTCGGGCACAGGTCGCACCGGGGGAGACCGCAGGTAAAGTTTCAGTTGTTGTGGGGGCTGCCTGCGGGGGGTCCCGAGCGCAACAGGGGTTTACGCACAAACGTATAGACGCAGCATCGGGTGAACCCCCGGGGTGGTCTCCGTATTCTTGGAACCCGGTGTGATCTTTCGCTGCGTTTGTGTTCGCGAGACCCACGTGTGTTGTGGTGGAGGTGGTGGCATAACTTTATTATTCGAAAGGTTAGGAGACCGACGAGTCCCGGTCGGAGCCCTTAGTCCAGGGCTCCGTTGGCTTCTCCAATCCGGCGGGCGCGCTGAACCAGCTCCCGCTGGTCCACGAGCTCTTGGCTGGACAGAGCCGCCTCCCAGGAGGTTGGGGTAGGGGAAGGAGCGGGAGTGTCTGGCAAGTTCTCCGTTTATCTATTGGTTTTAACGTACCTAATGCTCACACTCCGAGGGACGGTCTTCCCCGTGAGGCACGTCCTGGCGATTCTCGCTGGAATCATCAGAGTCCGTTTGCTTTCTCCGACCATAAACAAACCAAGGCTCGTGTCTGAATATTTGGGATCTAGGAGTGGGACCTGTACTTGGGAGCTGACCTTTTGGCCCCTCGGCGAGGGTGGTTTTGCCCGTCCGATCGGTTGAAAGTGCGCCGGGCAGTACCCCATGGGATTTTAACTAGACCCTGATTGGATGGGGCAGGTTTCGGCGCACTGTCATAACCCCCTACCGGGCCATCCTCACCGTGTGCGGTGGACACTTGACCCCGTGTCTCGCAATCGTAAACCCGTGAGGCCAGTCATTCCCAGTCGATGGATTCTATCCTGTACTGCGAGAAAGTTCAAGCAAAGTTTCTGTGTTTTTAATCGAACACTAAGCTTCTTGGTCGACCCTTTCCAGAGTCTTCGCAACCTACAGCCAGCCCTCTAACAACCAGCATCGTTCCACGGTCCTCCAGTCCCCGACGGCAGACACCCCCGGGGTTCCCATAGAGGTCCGGGATAACAACCCTACGACTACACTTGAGCTATTATCGTCTTTAATTGAACACGAGCCGTTACCCGAATGTTTGGCGATGCTAATTGTCATGAACCCAAGCACTCTACTCGGGGTCACGAGAATCGCGTACGTCACGGTGTCACGTAACTTTCGATGGGAAGTCGTGATGTCATGTTACGTGACGGTGCCAACAACATTCTCAATTTAAATCAACTTGACGTAGTGAGTCACATGACGTCACGGGGTCACGTGACGTGACATTACTTGACAGTATGTCTTGACACCAGGATGTCAAATGACCCATGATTAAACCATTTTTCATGCGTTGCAATGCTCTACATGTAGTCATTTGATCAATGCATATAAATACAGCTGCCAATTTCTTATTGCCAAAGATTCATTTCGTGATACTAGCAAAAAAAGACCATGAACCGTTTTGATCCGGTTACCCTTATATTTTTTTCCGATTCAGTTCCGGTTCGACACCCTGCTGACAACAACATCGGAGGCCTTGACGACAGCCAGCAGAGCGTGTGAGTGGCTGTGCGGACCCACATGATGAGCACGCGTTCCAAGCTCTGTTCAAGAACGGAAGCAAAAATTGGGCGTTGGTGTCTCGACCTTTCTGAAGTAAAGCACAAAATGAAAGCCGTTTACAACTCCCTGTAACGCCGAATTAGAGCGCAGCTTTTGAGGAGGAGGAGAAGGTACGTAGAGGGGGCTATGCCCCTCCTGGTCTCCTGCCCTCCCGCATTTAGGGGAAAATTTTCCGCTAAATGTAGCGGGCAAAATTTTCCGCTAAATTTAGCGGGTAAAATTTTCCGCTAGATTTTGCGGGTAAAATTTTCCGCTAGATTTAGCGGGGAAAGTTTTCCGCTAGATTTTGGGGGGAAAATTTTCCGCTAGATTTAGCGGGGAAGATTTTCCGCTAGATTTTGCGGGGAAAATTTTCCGCTAGATTTTGCGGGGAAAATTTTCCGCTAGATTTTGCGGGGAAAATTTTCCGCTAACTTTAGCGGGTAAAATTTTCCGCTAGATTTTGCGGGTAAAATTTTCCGCTAGATTTAGCGGGGAAAGTTTTCCGCTAGATTTTGGGGGGAAAATTTTCCGCTAGATTTAGCGGGGAAGATTTTCCGCTAGATTTTGCGGGGAAAATTTTCCGCTAGATTTTGCGGGGAAAATTTTCCGCTAACTTTAGCGGGTAAAATTTTCCGCTAGATTTTGCGGGGAAAATTTTCCGTTAGATTTAGCGGGGAAAGTTTTCCGCTAGATTTAGCGGGGAAAATTTTCCGCTAGATTTAGCGGGAAAATTTTCCGGTAGATTTAGCGGGGAAAATTTTCCGCTAAATTTAGCGGGGAAAAATTTCCGCTAGGTTTAGCGGGGAAATTTTCCGCTAGCGGGAAAAATATTTTGCTAGATTTAGCGGGGAAATTTACCCATGATGCACCTCGCGGTTACGCCGACGCCGACGGCGACGGCGACGACGACGCCGCTCAAGCCGGAAACTGGCGCCTAAGAGCTGCGCTGTAAAAAACAGCTCTCCACGCAGGGAAAAAAAAAAGTTTTTTTTCAGCGGAATGGAGTTGGAACTTGGAGGTTGTTGTTGTTAGAACGTACTTTATTGCCCTGTTATATATAATATATGTATATATGTATACCATACACACATATAATGCACCATTGTCGTCTGCATCGGTGCGGGCCTAAGGATCTGCCATTGCTGTCACGGCGGTCTGGGTGGGTGTTGGTCCCAGCACCTTCGGCTGCTGCTAAGTCGTCCGCCGGGGCCGTCGTTGTCGTAGACGAACTCCGCCAGCTTTGTCCACAGCAGGGACACGATCGTCTTGTCATGACTGGTGGGAAGAATCCAATCGACATACGTCGCCGGACGGATCTCGTCTGGGAGTTCCTCCAGTTTCTTTTTCCGAAGGCGAGCGTGGCGCTCGCACTCCCAGACAACATGGGCAGCCGTCGCGGTCTTCCCGCACCGGCGACACGCCCCCTCGTCAGGATCGTCGCCGAAGAACTTATGGCGCAGCGCCGGGGATAGGACAGTGTTGGTCGCGAGGCGGCGGACGAGGGTCTGCGTGCTCCTCGGTAGCTCGTTCGGCATCGGAGGAACGGGACGCAACTGCTCGTCCGGGCGTTCCTCCCGCTCCTCCCGAAGGTGTCGTAGTGTTCTCCGCCTTCGCTGTTTAGCACTTTCCTTGGCGACAGACGGGTCGGCCGGGCCTTCTGCCTCGCCGGCTGAGTTGTGGAAAACCTCCACTTTTGGTACAGCCCTTTATCGTGTGCTTTGTCATACTGCAGTCATGTGGCCGCCTTGCGCTGTTGTATCTGCCATTTTCCTCGGTGTTTTCGGCTTGGAACTCCTCTCCGAAAGGGCGCATGCAGAGAACTCTGAGTAGAACCATTATCCAATCGTGAGCCCACCCCAAACCAGCTAAAGGATGCAATCTTTGGCCTCAATAAGAATGGGTAGTAGGAGAGCGGCAATGTGGCAACTCTTCAGCCAGCCTAACTCTTGAACGCGCATGACCCGATTGTTGTAGAATTTGCTTTATGAAGGTGGAAACTGAGGGAGAGGAGAAGAGAGCGAGCGGAGCCGTCAGGACAGCGAGCTCTGAGCGGAAGGATGAGTGGGAAAACGCAAAGCTATTTGCTTCTACTCACTCCTCGAACGCGCTGTAGCGCCTATTCCGAACGCCAAACGGGGGCGTTCGGAGTTCTCGTTCGACCGAGTTCGAACACTGAGAAGAGATAAAGTCATCTAGGGGGGGCTCTAGGTCTATCCAGTAAGCATTCCAGTCAGAGCTCGGTGCTCTCGCGTGCCCGCGAGCTATCCTCTCCTCCTCTCCCTCAATTTCCACCCGCACAGGAACCCCAACTTTTATCGAGATAAGGTCAGGGCTTTGTTCCATTTAGTAAAAGCTAGTTTCTTAAAAAATAATAATAATAATAATAACGGACGAATAATTCGTAAGGCACTATTTGTTTGCAGCAATAACTACAGTCTCTTTCGTCATTATCGTTCCAAACAAAATATGCGAACCAGATATGTGAAGTAAAATGCTCAGGTCATCTACCTTTTAAAGTGTCACTAAAATATGAGTATATACGCCCATGGAATAAAAGGAAACTGCAAGTCTGACAACTGTTCTGTCCACGATAACATGAAAAGAGCGTGATAAAGCCAAAATAAAACAAAAAACAAAGAGAAGGGTTTCATTGAAAGATGATGGGATATCACCAGGTGGTAGTATTTGTGGTGTTTATTTATAAGGGGAAATCGGCGGATGCTTTTCGGTGCTCATTTCTTTTTACAATATCGGTGTACTTCGATTACCTATTTCGGACGTACCCAAAAGACGGAAATTATGGGCGGAAATTTGTTATTAAAAACACACACACAAAGACTTCAAATCCAAAATGCGACTGATTTGATAAAACGCCCCATCTAAGAAAGCAAAAATCCAGGAATCGACTTTTTTTTTTCCTTTTTTTTTTCGTCTTATTAGTATTTTTGAAACAAACGAGTGTTTATCGTAGCTTTTTCGGTTTTAACCGATCTTGTATTTTTTGTCACCGACGGATGATTATCGGCGTTTTTCAGTTAAAATCGAAAAGTGTACTACGGCGTAGATGTCACGATCACTATGTGCGGTTCCGCCGGATTTCGAATACATTCTTCAATAAATCTACTTAAAGAAAAGAAATAAAATAAGTTTGTACGTCTGCGGTGCTTCGCCGCAGACTACATTGCAATGCGACAGCATTGCTGGTTTCATTTTTCAATTTTTATTTATTTATGTCAGTACCCTAAAGGCCCGAAGGCATTATTACATAGGGGAGCGTGGGACAAACAAATATAGAACACAATCAGGAATATACAAACACTAAATATGTAAACAAGTTATGCAATTATAGAACAAAGCAAATAGAGAGGTTATAATACTAATATAAGTAAACAGACACCCATTTTTCTTTTCTTTTAATAAGTCAAAGTATGGTATGTTTACTGATAGCCTCCTCTATACTCACAAAGCCTGCCAGTTCGACGACGGAGTCACAGAGCGACCCGGTCGCAGATTTGGAGCGCGAGGATCTAGTAGCAGAGAGCATTTCTGGTATTCAGCGCACAGCATTTAAAGCGGCGAGGTTAAAACCCGCACTCGCGTATGGGTTTTCACCTTTCTGCACAGCCGTGCACGCCACCCAGGATCATATTTTTGTATGTAAGTAAATATTATCATTATTATTATTGGAAGCAGTAGCGCGAGGAACGCCAAGAGCACGAGCGGACATGCCATCGCTCAGAAGTGTGTTTCGGCGTCTCGCCACAGAGGGGCGCCCGTTACATGACTCTCCTCTCATCCATTGTCTGCCGCTCAACCTTTTCACCTTCGGCGGCCGCGTCTCGTGGCGATCTGCCAGGTTTTGTCAGTATAGAGGAGGCTATGGTTTACAAAATGTGCAGGAAGGTGGTTCCACTCGGAGGATGTTTTGGGGATGAAGGAGTTATAATAAGCTGAAAGTAACGGAATGAGGAATTCCGACTTTAAATTAATGATCTACGCGCGGTGAAATGCAAGCTAGATTTAAAATAAGTCTTTTGTATTTCAGTGAAGTACTGGAATGATACATTTTATAGAAAAGACACAGACGACATCATTTTCGGCGTAGTGACAGGAGGAAGTGGTAACTTAGTTATCCAAGTTGAGACACTAGCTGTGCTATAATAGTGAATACGAAACGGGCGCTGCGATTCTGTAGGGCCTCAAGGTCAGCCACCAGAGTTGTGAGACCTGGATCCCTGATTACAGCGGTATAGTCTGGTTTGGAGCGGACAAGAGTTGTATAGATGATACCCATTTTCACCTCAAGAACCGTAGTTAAAAAAAGTCCGGCTCCTCGCGAAGCATTACAAATTTCCCCCTTCATGCTGACAATTAAAATATATGTAGGTGTAATTTAGATTACATATATGTTATCTTATCAAGACGTACGCGTTCTAAACGCCAAAAGCATCGCTTTTTCCTCCGACATAACCAAATTTCGTAAGAACTGCTTCGCGTCGCGTATGAACACTGCGCAAAACTTGCTTGAGGTGAAAATGGGTATTGTAGTTTTAAAGACACTGGGGCTAACATAAAATTTATCCTCAAGCAACCAAGCATAAAATTAGCGATAGCGATAATGTGATCGGTAAGCGCTTTCCATGCCATGCTAGAAGTTGTGCGAACACCAAGGTACTTGTAGTAGGTTACAGATTCAATACGAATGTCAGGAAATGAGCAAATGGAAGATTTAAAGATTCGGCGTGAGTTTTTCATAACGTTACATGTATTCATATTAAGAGACATTTGCCATGAATCGCAACATTCAGCTGCCGCTTGTATGTCATTTTGAAGGTGTGTGGTGCATAGTACTAGTCAACTTCACATATTTGAGTCGGTTGCGTTCACAGCGAGCGAAATGACAAAGCCATCGGGACAGGTGTTCGCCGTACACGTGGCCAGCGATGCGAAAGGTAGCTTCTAGTCGGTTCCGTCCGTTTGGTTGCTGTGAACGTCACCATCGCAAATGTGTGAACCACGAACGGAGTATAGACGTTTGCAAGCATGGCGTCCCGGCTGGTGCCCCATCCGTGCAAGCACGTGCAGCATGCACGTGAAGATAGCCTTGGCAGGCCTGGAATTCCACGTGCTTGCTCACACGAGGAAGAGCATGGCGGCCGCCAGATGCCCTGTTTGCAATCGTCTATAGTCGGAACTTGGACCAACCGCCAGGATCGCGACACCCGACAGCATGACACGCTGGCTCCTGTCACATTGGGGAGTTTTAGCGGATCGTTCTGATAACTCTGACGATACACGATACTCGGGCGCCTTTGGGCATAAATCGTATCGTTATCGAAGCGATGTACTAAAACTCGCCATTCTATCGCCAGTTCGGGGCAATTTTCTATGTATGGGCGCTAAATATGCCAGCCGGAGACGCGTTCCGAGCCCCGTACTTTCACGGAGACAACTTTTGCGGGCAGGCTCACGGTTAGGCTATAAGGTGCCTTCATGTGCACTTTGCTAACCGCGCGTTCACACTTGCGGATTCGCGGGCGGATCCGCGCCGGCGGAAAGTGGATTTTAAAGCCGGGTGGCGAAATCGACTCGTCGCTGGCGGAAAATCTGGATATGGGTCCCGAACGGATCCAGATTTTTCATCAGCGACGAGTCGATGCCGCCACCCGGCTCCAAAATCCGCACTTTCCGCCTGCGGATCCGCAAGTGTAAACGTGCCACTATAGGGAGATAATAGAGAGTTTTAGGGAACCGCTTTTCCACATCCAATACGGTACGATGGGCCCTCCGGTACGAAGTGCGCATTGCGCTTGTCCTTCCGCGATCTTACCGTAATGCGCTGCTCGAACCGTAAGGCACGACCGGCACGACCAATGGCCGACATGGACGGTCTCGCTTGGTTAGCAAAACGGCTATTTCGCTGGCGGAGAGAGCGTGCCGTGGCTTCAAACATGAATAAAATAACTCGTGGTAGTACCTAGCAGGAGCGCCATATGTGACAGCAAGTGCATAAAGTTGGAATCAGCAAATAAAAAAGAGAATACAAATCGAAACACAATAAGACATCCTCGATAGAAATAAATTAATGTTTATGAGCAGCGGAAATCGTCTGCTCAGTGACGCAGTGGATTAGAGCGCCCATTTCAAGAGCTCGTATGGGTGCGGTAGTGGAGAGTTCGAATCCGGCTGGCCCAGCCACCTTTTTTTTTCATATTTTTTAATTTGTTTTTATTCTTTAAGTTTTTTATATTTGAAGTTTTTTTTTATATTTGAAGTTTTTTTTTTATATTTGAAGTTTTTTTTATATTTGAAGTTTTTTTATATTTGAAGTTTTATATATTTGACAGTTTTTTTATATATTGAAAGTTTTTTTATAGTTTGAAGTTTTTTTATATTTGGGTTTGAAGTTTTTTGACTATTTTGAAGTGTTTGTTTATATTGAGTTTAGATCTGAAGTATTTTTTTATATTTGAAGTTTTTTATCTTTGCAGTGTTTTATATTGAAGTTTTTTATATTGTGAAGTTTTTTATATTGTGAAGTTTTTTAATATTCAACGTTTTTATATTGAAGTTTTTTATTGAAGTTTTGTTATAGTTTAAGTTATTTAGACTTGAAGTTTTTTACAACTAAGTTTTTTTTTATAGTTTTTAAGATTTTTTTTTTAAATATTTGCAGAGGTTTTATTGATATTTCCAAGTTTTTTGATATTTTAAGTTGTTTTTCATACTTCAAGTTGTTTCATATTTTAAGTTGTTTCATATTGGAAAGTTTTTTTTTTTTTTTTTTTTCATACAAACGTTGGGATGGGCATTTCGAGCTCTTATCACCCGTTTTTACAGCTGCTTTATGACTGAGGGTTATCTGTAGTGTCACAGAGTGAGCAACAGCCTTCTGGATCAAGGATCTGGATACTTTTAGTTTAAAAATTTTGCATGAATTAAAAATTTGTGTTCTAATGCTAATCACATATATTCTATAAAACGAACCCTTTAAATATTGGGTGATAGTTTTAATAAATGCACAGCAGTAAAGTTACAGGTTTTCCTTTATTAATTATTTTTTTTTTCCGTGGTAGTACCGTACACGGCACAACGATCGGTTCACGGGCGTCCGACCGTGATCGTCTGCTATCTTTACCGTAAGAGAGCAACATGAGCGCCGTATCTACCTCCGTCCCTCCGCCTCGTCCTCGCAAGCGGGTTTCAGCGGAAGATCATATCTTCCTACTTCGGGAGGTGTTAGGCCCTAATCCTTTTTTTACTCCGGCCCTTTGGAATGACGTCCTTAAAAAGAACTTCGCGTTGCGAGGAGCGAAGGAA
The DNA here is from genome assembly GCA_013358835.2 of Ixodes persulcatus. Classification (NCBI taxonomy): domain Eukaryota; kingdom Metazoa; phylum Arthropoda; class Arachnida; order Ixodida; family Ixodidae; genus Ixodes; species Ixodes persulcatus. The sequence continues at coordinate 268,943 of JABSTQ010011334.1, read as the reverse complement.
CGGATTGACCTCCTCGTAACTTTGTACAAGAAAAATGACCGCCGTAACTTGAGAAAGCGAGTATGTTTTTGTTATTTTTGTATTTTCTTCGCGATTTAATATTCCTATTTTTATTTGTCCATAACTTTCTTAATACTCGACCCTGCAGTGGGCCTCGAGGGAAAGACACAGGATCGCTGGCAGACGACTTCGAATGTTGATGATAAGCGCGCGCGAGCGTGTTCTTATTTGTGTGTCAAATCGAGTTTGCTGTCGGCGACTTTTCAGCATATCAGGACGTGGTTGAAGTAAACATCATATTTGGTTGATGTAAAACACCAAAGCTTGCCCACTGAGAACGTATGACTTACAAAACAAGTTACCACGTACGATCGAGGAACTATTTTATTTCCCGAGGATATAAATCGGGTAAACTAAAAAAAAATATACGGTGGCAAACGAGCCCCTGACACCCAGATTCAGCCGTTGGTTGTCAACGTCTCCGGGATGCGCAGCGCCGATCAGAGATGAAGCAGATCCTCCTTTGTGAACCTGAACAGCCGTACGACGTCCTCCTCGTCCATCGACGCTAAGTTGAACGTCCTATGCCTTGCCGCCAACAAGCACCTTCTCTTAGTGCGCAGACAGTCGTACAAAAGAACGTTTTGTAAATTGTTTTCTCCGAATAGAGCCAACTCCAAGTCATCGTCAGAAAGATCGAGCGTCTTTGTTGTCGGAAAGCTCGTCTGCTTCTTTAGCAGACGAACATTTTAGAACTTCGCAGCGCCAGTGGCGACACGCCATGGAGCGCCAGGTTTTGTATTACGGAAGCGCATTCATTCCAGTAAAAGAACGAGACGAACTATGAGTAGGTATACATTGTTTTAGGTTCTCTATATTTTTAGGATGAGATTTTTATTTGCTTCAGTTCCTGCGATTTGTACAAACAAACGCAAATATCTACATTTTCAACGAGGCCGATGCAGGTTTCCGTTGCCAGGGGGCGCGACCTGTACCGATCGTCTGCTCTCGTCTGCAAATACGGTTCCCGCAAAGCCGTTTAGAGGCACACGATCGGTCGACTCGCCCGATCCAAGGTATCGATCGTTTTTGTTTATCGATCGTATTTTGTTCCGGTTCCCTAAAACTCTCTAATATCTGAACATTTTGTTCCGAACGCTTCTTTTCCTTTTTGTGCTCTGGAGCACGTAAAGGCCCGCTTCCCGGCACGAGCTCCTGGCGTTTACTGTGCTACGGCGGAATTTTTTTCCCCCGACTATTTGTATTTGCCACGTGCTGTCGGCATCGGGTACTACAAAGAATATCGTCACCCTAAACGGAAGGACATAGGGGCTCCCTAGGAGTTAGGGCAATCAAAGGTAAAACTTTTCCAGGATCGAAGGTAAGCAAAACGAAATAAAGTGTCGGTGCGTCAGAAATTTTTATTTCGACAAAGAAACGAAAGTATGAGTGGGAACACAATCCTTCCATGTCCCCCACGACAGTCTCCACGTCAAGCACGCGCGCGCTCACACACACACGCACACACACAGTCGCAACACGTGAAAAGTGAGAGATGGCTTTTTCTATACGGTGAAGACCAGCGTGACTTTGCTGGAACGGTAAGAAACAACACCACCAACAAACTCGGAAATGATGGTGCCTGTTCGCCTTATGTCAATTTACAGGGGCCGCGATGCTGCTTTTACGAAGTTCCACAGAGAGCAAACAGCAGCAAAACTAAGTGCGCTAGCCCAGATGAATCATGAGTCGCTAAAAAAAAAAAAACAAATAAAACGTCAAGGTTGGTTCGCCAATCTGAACCATATACGTACAGCCAGATTTTCCCTGAGAAAACGTAAAAAAAAAAAAACGTTTAAAAAATCTTCAAATGTTTTTTTTAATTGATGGCAAAATTTAACATGCGAAAAGAAAATTCTGCATTAAAGGAATACTGAACCGAAATTTCGAGCTCGCAAAACAGGGCTGGAGCGATAGGCGGGACTCTACAGAACCCCAAAACACCAATCATACAGCCATATCTCTAACGGATGGCCGTATTTTTGGAAGTGAAATGCGCGATCGAACACGGCCGACGAGGCCGACGAGACATGTACGTCACGATTCTCATTCCCTCTCCTCCTCGTTTCGTCTCCTCGAGCTGGTCAACCGAAGAGAGGAGGAGAGAAGCGAGGCCGCTTCCCCTCATTCTCAACAGTTCCAGGAGGATCGCGACGTCAGAGTCCTCGCTTGATCGCGCCCTCCTTTTCCAAAACATATGGTCATTCGTTTCAGATATCGATGTGCGAGTGAGGTTTTGGAGTTCGTAGCATCCCGTTCAACCCTTCTGCGGCCCTAATTTGCGAAATCCAAATTTCGGTTCAGTATCCTTTTAAAACGCCATTTAAGAAAATTCGCGTTAATGTTTTCAATGTTTTGAAACTGGAAACATAACCCAAAAGCAAACACTGTCGTGGCGTCGGGTCGGGCGTCGCCAAAGTGAATATAACCCATGCACGAGTTAAAACAAATGCGAAAAACGAATGCTTTTTACTCACCTCGATGGATAACACACTAAAAACATCACAAACAAAAAAATAAAAAATAAAATGGCGCGAAACTTGTGGTGTGCTAGCTCCAAAAGTGAACTTCCTACGTCCAAGCATGCCCCTCGTTCTTGGGAAGTCACCCGGAGCCATTTAAAAACCAAATTCACAATCCCCATTCGGCCGCCACTCTTGCGAGCACTAAAGCACCTCGAAGAGACCGCCGTCGACCAACTTCCCCTAAATTTCTGCATGGCACAATGGAAGAACAGCGTCCAACGCACTCGTCCAGAGACGCTGCAGCATTCACAAAATAGCGGCAATCATTGCAGCGCATCGTTTTTTGTTTCCGTGCAAATAGACAAAAACAAATTTTTCTATTGTCCTTTTGCCACAGTTCTGACAGCAGGTACGACCGATTCCGCCTTGCTTGAGAAAAGACGTCTTTATAGCATCTCGACCATTAGCAGGGACGTGTTGCCAATAACCAGAAAAAATAATAATAAAAAAAAAGAAAGCAAGCACACCTATCCACTCACAAACACACTTCACCCAAGGGGCTACATAGACGAACAAACAGGTGCTGCCAACAGGGTATAAGAGGAGGAGAAGGAAAATGGGACAGGAAAGACATCAATATGTGAAGAAGGGGTGCCAACCTCTGGTTACTCGAGCATTCAAAGATCCAAGTGTCCTGATCTAGGCTCCAGTACTGGGCAGAATAATTTTCTTCAAACTGACTTGTCTACTGAGTCGGTGTCATCAGCTTTGCTTCTGCTTCGGCGCTCATCCCAGAGACGCTTAGGCACAGCTCCTTCTGAAAGGCACGAAATTTGTAACCCTACCAAGACCAAGAGCAGTATGTCTGCCATTGTGAAAACCGTACAGTCCTCCAATTTTACAGTTCCTTTCTTGCCGTTTCTCGTGGAATGTTCAAGCTAAGCTGAGGCTTCCAGGACGCATTTTGTTTTTCCAGTGAGATTTCTACCAAGCCCGAGCCTTTTACAACAGCTCCATGTAATTACCACAGTTGTACAAAAGTCACCAAATGGTGACCAGTATGGTCACTTTATGGCCAAGATTCCATCAATTCGAGGATTTTCCCCAAATGGTCGACACCCATCGAGATGTTCATGCCACTGCTGAGCGAATTCTGTGCCGCTACTCCACGCGATTGCCGCCAATGGATCAGTGCTGAGTGTAGTTAGCCCGGGGGCAAACAACCTTGCAAGGCACAAGCGCAAGGCCAGAGGCTGGCACCATTGCACCCAGAGAAGAGAGGAAGAAGGCAACTACGGACGATTGCACCACTGTCAAGACAGACACGAAGAATAGCCCATCACTGTTCCGACAACCCCAAGAGCACCACTAAATTTGCATCGTCCTTGTTCATTCACTCGCTCAAAGGAAGAAGCTTGAAAGCATCCTGCCTTCATTATCGTTCATCTGAACCTGATCTATTTGTGAACATCAGTGTAAATTTAGTCTATTTAGTGCTCTATTCGTTGCTTTACTTTTAAGTCAAAATGACCAACACAGCAAGTGAAGAAAGAGCTCTTTCTCCTTCTGTTCTATTCGCTGTTTTATTACCTTTGAACCTCTGCTCTTGATTCAAACAAACATTTTAAACCAATTCAAACTTCCGAAAATGGGAATTGAATGCCTCTAACACACCACCAGCATTGAAACAACTTGATCTGATAATGAAATAAAATGGGAGCAGTGCAAAACAGATACATCTTGGTGATTGCCCCTGGGGTGGCCAGATGACATCAACACTGTCAGATGAGCGGGCCTGGTAACAAAGATAGAGCAGAGAGCAACTCAACGACAAGGCCTGAAGAGGAGGGGAAAACCAGAAAGGGGCAGCGCTGAGCAGATCTGTCCGAACCGCGGGACCCCGGACTGTCGACAACAACCTCAAGGCACACCCCCTGCGACCCACCGACCCAAATGAACACAAGTCGAACAACACTATGCCTCGCCTCGGACACAACCATGGCCAACCGGACCAAAACTCATGCTGCAGCCCGAAGGGATGTGGCGAAGGACTCTGCGCTGCCTGTGGTCACAGAAAGAAAAAGGGCTGCAAGGCAAGACGGTGGAAGACAAAAATATGCACCGGTAAAAGAAAAATTAAAAATTTGATGCCAATATGATTACACATTATTCCAAAATGGGTGGATGTTTACCAATAGGGGCTTCACTTGCCAAAACCCGAGACACGAGTATTCTGAACAAGAAAAAATGCTCAGGTGAACAGTTCCTTTACGTGCAGGATAAACCCAATGAGTGAATGGACAATTGTTTTGGTTACCATTACTTAAATAAAAAAGGCTATACTTGTCCAGATGACCAGTTTCAATACTTTCCCGTATTCAATTCGGCACCATGTACAACATCCTCAGATCAGTATGGCCAAGAATCCCGGCCTTGCCCTAAAGCCATCCCTTTTTTCTCTATGCCTAGCACCCATTTCCCCCATTCCACACTGTCTGTGGCCAAAGGTCCCCGGCACCGTGGCGTCGAAGGAAGTGGCGTCTCTCACCACATCCGTCCGCGCCGCAGCACGGCCCCTAGTCAGCTGGACGAGCACGACGCCAAGACACGCACGTAGGTTTCAGACCAGAGATGGAGAGGGGGGATGGGGGGGGGGGGGGGAGGGAAGATGCCTTTTGAAGACAGACAACCGCACACAAGGACGGCGAGGGGGGGAGGGAGACCCCCGACGTTTGACGCCGGGCGTGACGGCACACGAGGGTCCGGTCTGCGCTACTGCTTGCTGGCGTCCTTGCCGCCGAGTGTAATGGGGTGGTGCTGGTCTGCCGCCATACTGGGCATTGAGGCGAAGCTCCTGATCTGGTGCAGGGAGATGAGCTGGCTGGGGAAGGAGGAGCCCTTCTGCTCCTGCGCCTGCTGGGGCTGCTTGGCCGCCGCCGGGAAGGGGTCGTACTGGAAGTAGGCCGCGCCCCCGCGCCCCGCGTTGGGCCCCTGGTTGCTCGACTGAATCGGGGTGAAGGCCGAGGTCGCCCCCTTGGCCGCCGCCGTCGTCGTCGCCGCGTTCACACCCGCCGTGGGGGAGTCCGGTCCGTAGGGGTCGTCGGCCAGAGAGCCCCGTGTGGCCAGGTGTTGCAACCTCGAGTCGCAGCCCGCCCCAGCCTGCAGCTGGCAGTCCGGCGGGGAGTGGTCCCCTTCGTCCAGCCCCTCGGGGACCTTCTGCTGCCAGAAGGCCGCCTCCGAGGCCTCCGGCGGGGACGCCCGGGCAGCGTGGGCGGCGGCCCGGTCAGCGTGCTTGTGCATGTGCTTGACGAGGTAGGTCTCCTGGGTGTAGCTCTTTCCGCACAGGTGGCAGATGTGCGTCTTGAGGTGCTTGGAGTCGCGGTGGCGCGGGATGTGCTCGAGCAGGGAGCCCTCGTCCGAGAAGCACTTGTAGCACGAGTTGCACTTGAAGGGCTTGTCCGCCTGGTGGCAGCGGGAGTGCGACTGGAGGTTGGACAGCTGCGAGAAGGCCTTGCTGCAGTCCGGGTGGCGGCACTTGTACGGCTTGTCCCCCGTGTGGGTGCGCACGTGCTGCTGCAGGTGCGACAGCTGCGTGAACTTGCGCCCACACATCTCGCACCGGTATGGCTTGATGCCCAGGTGGATGCGGGCGTGCTGGGACAGGTACGACGCGTTGGCAAACGCCTTGCTACACTGGCCGCACCGGTACGGCTTCGCCTCCCGCAGGTGGCTCTGCGAGTGGAGCTGCAACTCTGCCTTGGCGCCAAACATCTGCAACACAAGGGGGGCACCCACATCAGCCCTCCTCCCAAAGATCCACCTGGCGCGCCCCCTCCCCCCCTCGTGCTTTTGTGGCTGGCCGCCCGGGGACCCCCTCCCGTCCTTAGGGGACACGTTTGGGGCCAAGGCAGAGATCACTTCCACTACAGCGTCGCGCCAGAAGCGTCGTCCTTGGCGGTTGTCTGTCCGAGCGGGCCATCGGGGTGGGGCCACAAAAACACGGAGGGGGGAGGGGGCGGGCTCATGATGAGGCACAATGAGTCAAGGCACTCGCGAATGCAAACTGCGTCGCGCAGTAATTTGACGCCGCATTAGAGACTTTGGGGTTGTGTCATGAGTCGAATTGGCAGACATTTGATTCTCATACATGATGCACGATTAAAAAAAAAAGGTACATCACCAGATACCATTCACTACGGCCTCGACGACAACGAGGATGGATAAGAAGAATGAATGCAACAGATAGGAATGCTGAATCATCCTTGAGTGTAAAAGTGCTAAATGGCACGACTTATGGCAGCTATGACATTCAATTTGTGGCAAGATCGGCTAGATCGTCAAAAACAGAGCTCGACTTGTATCCAGCCATAGATATAGTTGAAACTAATACACTTTGTGCAATCAGTTAAAAAAAAGAATACTATTGAGATGCTCTGAAACACCTTTCAACAAGCCCATTTAGAAAAGACAAGCTCAGTTACATATTATTTGCCTTTATGCTCATATAGAGAAAGATAGTGACAAGGATACTAATTAAAAAAAAAGAGCAATATAGGTAACTGTGTCTCAATTTACAGTGCTGATGTCTGGCAAAAGTTGTTAAAGGGGTTAGGACAAGCCAAAAATAAAATATGAGACAGCTACACTTCTAGGACCCATTGTATGTTGCTATATATCTGCTAAATGTGTTTTGAAAATGGTGCAAAAGTTTCATGGATAAATTGATTTATATGCTGTCGGATCCACCCCATCCGAAAATGCCGCCATGTTTGTTGGGTCAGTGACGTCATTCGCCTAACGCTCAGCGTACCCTCCTTGCACGCACTCACAGACGTGGCTTTCTCGGAGTCTCGTGTTTCAGCTTCCTCATTTTCCTTCTGCGTTTCGAGCATGCGGTTTCGAGATGTTGACATCTACAGCATCGCCCGCTTCATCGGAGTCGTTGACACCAATCACAGCAGAGCAGCGATGAGAGTGATGTTATAAAAAGACTTTGGAAGCTGGTCTGTTTGATTTCAACCTGCTTGCAACCAGCTGTAGCGACGACGATGACCATGCGATCAGAGACAAACTTGCTGTCGTCCGCAACGATCTCGCAAGTGCCTGCAGGGCGTAAGGTCAAAGAGCAAGTGGACCAAAGCAAGAGCATATGCTGGAAAAGCCAAGTAGCGTGAGATTGTGCGATTGTACCGTGGTGAGGCAAGCTTGGACGAGCATGGGGGTGCCTAGAATGAGAACATTCAACTAAATATTATGATGACGTGGTTTATGGTCACCACGGTGTGACTAACTTGAGCAGTGCTGCTTGGTCACCAGATGCAGATGACCAACATTCGTAAATTGATTACTGCAATTACTAGAGCTCTGGAAACCGCAAAAATTGGTGTATATACAAGTCACCTATGGGCATTTCATTTAAGAACAATCTGCCCATTAAAGTTTCGTGTCATATGCCCTTTTAAGGCTTTAACTGCCTCCCCTTCTTTTACAAAGAATCCCAATTTTATGTGTTATCATGAGAGTTTGAATTTTCTGAGTTTTCAGCTTCTAATACCCTAGTTACATGGGCGCTTTGAACTGTTGTTGAGTCTACAACAGTTTTCGGCCCCAACTGTGATTGAACTGAACTGAACTGAGATGGTGCTACACGGCTCTCTAGAACCCAGTTGAAGCTAAAAGGAAACAAGTTCTTGTGCCACGTGATCAGTCTTATTGTTAAAGTAATTTACTCGGAGACACACCTTTTATTTATTATAAGTATATTGTACCATATGTTCAATACCTTGTTGCTTTTTAGCAGCGTTTACACGAGTGCCAAAGCAGATTCAGGGCTAGGTTGCGCATATTTTACGCTAGGTGGTGCAAGCTACCGCCCGCTACGATGGGTGCCCCCATTACTATTTGTCCATTTATACAGCTGGTCCCTCCGTCATCTTCGGTCGTTTGGTGGCTTGCAGGCTAGCCGAGATCATTTTAGTGGCAGCTCGGACTCCTAAACCTATTCCTTCCCGGATACTTTGCTGCTACGATTCTTTCTAGACGACTCCCCCCGCAATCCAAAACAGTAAGTGCCTCGCAAAAGATGGTCGGCGGCAGCGGTCCCGCGGACAGGCGCCATTTTACCACCGTTGGGGAAGTCTGTCCAGTTGAACTGAGGTAGGGGAGCTCAGTTGAACTCGACTGTCATTAGCGGCTCAATGACAGTTGGCGTCGCCGTGTGTAACTCCGACCGATCGCGATTGAGTCAACTGTCATTGACTCAATGGTAGTTGAGAGCACCCGTGGAACTACAATATAAGTCTGCATGTAACATTCAATTTGTACCCCATCTATTTTCTACTTGGGAAGAAATTTGTCTAGATCAAAAAAGCAAAAGATATTAGTTGCATTTCTCGTACATTCATTATTAACAATTTTGATAAGGTGTACTTATCTTTAACTATATTGTTCCCACAATAACAGAGCATACACCTTTGGGGTTATTCCCCATGACACAAGCCTCGTGATACACAAAATTACATCTTGGAGAAAAACAAGCCCTGCACAAGTGGAGCCAATTATTTTAATTTTTTTTTTTTTTATTGTACCGATTTCACATTTCAAGACAAGAAAATATGTGTTGATAAAGGGTTTTGTCAAAGTTATTTTTTCGATAGTACAGAAACATGAACTCCTAGATATATAAAAAGAAATAATATTCAGTTCCATGAGGCATTCGAGTATTAAACTTCTGGCAAAAATGTTCGGTACAAGTGGATGGAAGGAATAAACCTACAATAGACCCTTTTCGAGATGTTATCGAGCAACATTGGCAATGATTATCTCTTGCGCATGACGCGTGCGATCGGATCCAGGCCTTTTCTGAGTTCACGCCAAATGCTGACGCGGCCCTTATGTCCAATATATGCTCAGGGCATGCGCCCACACAAGGGCAATCTCATAATTGGAGAGGCAGCTACTAAATGTGCACTTTTCGAAACAGCTCTATTCCCCCCACACGTGCTCCCAGACCACTTGTTTCTGGTAACACAATTCCCTTCGCATTAAAATCGAAAAACAAATCAAATTCGGATATGGCGCTTAGCAGGAACGCATTTCTGTTAAAAAAAATAAGATATATATTTAAAGCATGCAGGCACTGAGCCTGAGGGTGCTGGCAGCCTTGTTCAGCACATCTGCTGTTTTATCTAGTCGCTTTCACATAACTGCAAGGAACTGGTCGACTTCGGAATTTGCTTGTTCAATTTTAAGCCATTGAATACACCTGAACCAAAAATGATTGTCAAATAAGGGGTTTAGACATGTTATTCTTCATTTGTGTGAGACTGAATGCCTAAAGTATCCACACAAGGCTCAACTTACAATAAATAAAAAAAAAAAAACATCTTGGTCACAGATGTATTTAGGAATTACCAAATTGACACACCCGGTTGAGTTCACAAAGGTCAGGGATTATTAAACATGGGGCATCTACAGGGTACTCGCGAGCGCCGATTGGGTGTAAAGAATATAAACAAATAAAGTCATACAAATAAGCCAATGAATGAAATGCAATGGTACTTTATCACAAGTGCGTCCTCGGTGGTGCATTTATAGCACTCAATTCTTATTGACATGCTTCTGGAAAATAGAGCTAAAAAATCAAACAAAAAGTCTTAAGTTTTATGGCCAGGGAGCAAGAAGGAAACGGACCACCTGGTTGACGCTGCCGCTCACAGGTGGCACTACACACACTCGGATCTGCTGGGTCTGCTTTCGGTTTTTCATCTCCAAGAGGCTTTCGAGCGTCAACTTGGCGCTCCTCCCCGTGCGTGGGATTTCTCTCGAAACGTACATTTATGAAAATCGAGACTGATAAATGCATCACGTAAAGGCAGCTTAGTAAGAAGTTTCATTGCACTCAGTTCCTTCGTTTATTTCTACAAATGAATTTTTACTCCCCAAATTGGCAAAAAAAAAAAAAAAATATATATATATATATATAAAATGGGACACGTTAATTTTGAGTGAATTAATATTAATATCGCAGTCAGAACGGAGCCAGCCATTCGAATCCCATCTTCGTGCGCGGACACCATCAATTGTCGTCGATAGAAGAACGATGCATCGACCTGCTACCGATTATCTGTGTGCAAACAAGCGACTGTGTCCAGAATGTCGCTGTTCGCTAAAATGTCATTCGCTCATGTGATATGGACCCGTGTCCATATCACATGAGCGAATGACGTTTTAGTGAACAGCGACATTTGAGCGAATCGACGTTTTAGCGAATAACGGTGGCGGTGTCCAGATACGCGGAACAACTAGCACACAAGGCCCAACGTCTGGCTTCGCCCGCACTCGCCGACAGAACAGGTGCACGATCTCACACGTTAGACCACCAAGAGGCGCTGGTTCCCGAATATATAAAGGATCTGAAGGCGGAAAATCGGTGGTAACACATCTCAGTCCACCCATACGACGGAATACCGAAGCATTCCGTTATTATTGCTAGCGCACGTCACGCGGCAGAGCGCTCGCGTTTGCATTCCTCGAAGGTCACATTGGTCACATTCGCCGGACAGAACCCCAGAGAAAGGGGCGCGGTAGCGAGATCGGCACGGTTCCGCCGAGGTCCGCTCTGGCATCGAAAGGAGCCAACGAGCGCTGACGAGTTGATTGACCCCGCATGATCAGAAACAGCGGTGGCGCAGTTGGTCGCGTTCCTCTCCTACCTCCTCGCCCAAACGAGAAAAAAAAAAAATGGCGTCAGCGTCCGCTCATTCGCTCACCTTCTCAAGCCGGCTGAAAGTGTTGGCAGATTCGCGGCGTCGAGACCTGCTGCCGCACCAGCGTCCGCGGCAGTGCACGCTTTGCCTTCGTCGTCGCCATTGTCTTTACCGTTCCTCTTCGAAGGCCTTTCACAACTTCGCTAAACAAATGCGGCGCACACGGGGGTGGTGAAAAAAAAAAATCTGTCGACCAAACGCGGATTCTTCACCCATCGCCATTTTTTTTTCGGGCCGAACGTCGCCCTCGTCGTCGTTGACGTCGACGACGGCGCTCCCTCCTCTCCCAGGAACAAAGGGGAAGGGATTTAAAAAAAATCGACAGCGCCCCCTCGCTCTGGGAACGAGAGTAAACTCTCGAACGGCGGGCGCGCGCTAGCAGACGACGCTCAACGCGGTTGTCGCGTCGGCTGCTACTGCGGGGCGCGCTGCTCGCGCGTGTTACACGAAAGGAAGCCGTCGGTCTTGGCTTTAGCTTCTTTCTAGTCATTAGGTCATTAGCTTCGTTCAAATGGCTACTTCGCCGTCAGAGAGGTTTAGTAGATCGTTCTGACCCTTCCGATAACGATACCCCCCTAACGATAGGATGTGTGTGCAAAGGCGTCGGTGGGATATCGGCTGTTTTTATCGCAGTCATCGGAACGATGACTCCGATAGTAGTGGGGAGTTCGGTTACCGAGCAGCAGCTCGATATCACAAGTTCCAATTGCGCTCCAAGCGTTTCGAGTCGCAAGAGCATTTTACCAGCTCGAGCGATTCCACGAAGTAAGGAAAACACAGCAATGCTTTCGGTCACTTCGGTGTTTATTTTGGCAGATTTATGGGATGAGAGGTAGGCAGACCAAACTGACTTTCCTCTACTACCGTTGATCGTTGATATGTTAGAATACGCGCTACAGTAACCTATAGCTCTTTTTTTTTTCTTTTTTTTTTTTTGGGGGGGGGGGGGGAGGGAGTTTGTGTTTTGAGTCTTTTATGAAGATAACTATTATAGTTTGACCTTCGTCAAAGTAGACACACGTGCTCCTTATTTATATTTTTAATACATTCCTAAACCAGTGGAAAAATCCTTATAAAAAGCGTTGAACGTTTCGCACACCGCACTGAAATGGTTGAGAAATCTTAATTATTCCCGTTCTTGTCAAGTAAACATCACCTCACATGAAGGCGTCGGTTCTCCTCTCAGCTATGTGGGTAGCGCTCGCAGGCATGTCACAACGCCGAGCTCCGGTTCAAGCGATCAGCGGGTAGACCTAAAACTAGCTGGCTTTGCCTCCACTGCTCTCGTCAGACGCGTTCGAATGCGAGAGCCAAGTGCAGGACACCGGAGTTACGCGTTCGACGAGCGCAGTGGAGACAAAGCCTGCTAACTTTAGGACATCCCAGCGCGCGCTCGTCTCTTCATCTCCCTCGGTTTCTCGGCGCATTCGTTTCTCGACAACAAAGCTTCCTCGGTGATCCGATAAGGTACAGTTGTGTGCGGAGCGCAAGAAGTTCGTCTGCTTCTTCCGCAGGGGTTGCAGTGACGTTAGAACGCCGAGCTCTGATTGGTCCTGATTGGAAGGATAGTGGGTAGACCTGAAGGCAGCTATAGCATTAAGGTCTACGCACTGTGCTTCCAATCAGAGCCGAAGAGATCGCCGTTCTGACGTCACCGCCACCCCTGGGCAAGAAGCAGACGAACTTAATTGCGCTCCGCATACAGATACGGTGATTAGAACGCGCTTCGAGACAACGCATGCGCACCTTTCTTCGCGGGGGCAATGCGTACAAATACTAAACCTGAAAAAAAAAAAAAAGGAGATATTCTTGAAGTGTTTGGATAGGAAACGTAGAACACAAAATAAACGTACCTTGAAAGAAAAAGAAGAAAGCGAAATACCTCATGTTTTGAGTTAGGAGTCATAACGAAACATGTTTATATTTCGAGAAATAGGAGCGTATTTTAGAATCGCGGCAAAAACCACAAACCCGCCACTCTCCCCCCCCCCCCCCCCAAAAAAAAAAACAACAAAAAAACAAAAAAAAAACACGTTTCTTTTTTCTTTGTATGCTAATTTTTAGTTAGGAGAGATTCCGAATCAAGGTCCTACAGAGTAACACTCCCCCCCCCCCCCCCCCCCAACTCTCCCTAAAAAAAACTTTACAGAATTGTTTACTTTTTTTTTAAACGAAAATCGATGCTTTTATTGCCGAACGCTCATTGTCCACCCAAATGTAGGGCTAGATATCCGAACCAGGTGCTAAAGTTTCAGAACAAATAATTTTATAATTAAAAAATTACGAGGAATCTATTTAAAAATTTTAATGAAAAAATGGGGCCTCGTCTTCGGTGATTGGCACGATTCAGCTCTCCATCCGTTCGAGAGCTCCGTCAGCCGCCATTTTCCATTGAAATTCAAAAAATCACTAATAACTTCTTAATAAGATAACGGTTAGTTCTAAACCTTTACCATCTGGTTCGGACCACCATAGCGCTACATTTCGGCGAAGAATCGACATCCAGCGATGGTTAATTTATTTTTCCGGTATATTTTTAGCTAATTTTGTGACATGCATGTCCGATAGAAGCACATAAAAAATATACTTTTTATGGAGTTTTGCGGGTTTTTTTATACATATATAAATAGCCGGTACAAGGTGAAAATAGAAACTTGCTTTTGGTCCAAGCTGTGCCACACCGAAGCAGACAACTCGCTCTACGTGACGCAGTGTAGTTCGACGATTTAGACTGAAGCAACAATCCGACCATAATGACCTAGACGGAGCAAGTGCAGCTCGGCGCCTCCGGTAGGTATACCACGGAGCAGGGGGGAGAATATAAATGAATATGATTTAAATCGCGACTGAAATCGGATCAGTTTTACTGTGGTGATTTGAATCGAGCGTGTTTACCGCATGTTTATCGTTTGATGTTATCTATGTGCATGCATTTTGTATTTAAATCAAAGAATCATCAAGCAAGAAAGGTTTATATCAAACTGCACAAGAGCAACAATAAGTGCTCTTCTGAACAAATCTGAGCGTTGAGCTTCATTTTTACTTTCCACATCGTTCGTCAGCTAGGTAACATCCTATTGCAACAAAATCAGAAAAAAAAAAACTAGAAAAGCAACGTTTACTGTAATCAAGTCAGAACTTGAAAGAAAAATCAGTTTTATAAATAACTAAAAAAAAGAAGCTGTTTTTGTTCTAATATGGAGGGTATATAACAACAAAATAGCGTTGTAAATTAAACTGTACTTTACATTTGCAATAATTCTTTTTTTCTCACTGTTATCTTATCAGTGATAGGACGGATTCATCAAACAATCTGTCATGTTGAAAACTAGATCTAGTGGCAAACAATCACTATTTTCTTGCTACAGTGATCTAAATCAAATTATTTCGATCAAAATGATCTAAATTTGATTTGATTTAAATCAAATAAATCATTTTTTTTCTACTTTGCAATGGAGTCAGTAGTGTTGAATTAACACCAGAGTCACATCGCTGATAGGGTAGACGGCGCTTGATTTCTCGGGGTTAGACGCCGAGATGAACACAACAGGAGTCGGCAACACTTTGCAGTCGCGGGCCGAGTCGTTACGAAGCCGACAAGGAGGGAGCCGGATGGCAAGTCGCAAAAGGAAAGGGGGCGAGGGGGGCGAAGAAGGGGTTAAAAGGAAGTGAAGACGTTAAAAGGAAGTGAAGACTTGAGTCTGTGTGAGGTAGCGGAAGAGAAGGAAAGGGGTTTGCTCTGGTGTCATGCTGGGGCCGCACGAAATTGCCTCGCAGGACGCGGATTGCCGACCTGGTAGGAGGCCTACGCAAGACGTTATACCATTTGTAAATCCCCGATCCGCCCGAAGCGGCAAAGACGTTGAAGCTCTCGATCAGAGCACGGCGCACAAAGCGGCAGACGCCTGCGTGTGGCGTTGCTGCGCGCTATCGCTGCTCTCGGTGTGAGACCTTGCAAGAAGTGCTGGCAGCGTCGCTGGCGCTAACCAGGTGCCGCTGCGTGGATTCATTATAATCCGTTGCCAATCAAGAAGGTAGGGCGAGGGAAAGGAAGGCCGGGAGGAGGAAGCGCTCCGTCTGCTTCCTCCTGCCCGACCTTCCTTTCCGTCGCCCTACCTTCTCGAGCTGTAACTTACTATAGTGATAACCTTTGCGCAGGGCCTTGTCTTCTAGGTTGTCTCGACACAACACGCAATCCGACGTCGTGCCGCAGCGGTGGCGTTGCTGTCAGAACGGCGCATGCGCAAAAGCTTCGCCAGTATCTGGCTACTGCACACGCGCATTGCCCCCATCTAGTGCGGACACGAACGGAGTTTGTAAACGGCGCGTTGGCGCAATGCACTGACCTGGGGACACATCTTGCACTGGTACTTCCGCACGGAGCTGGGCGGGCCGTGGTGTTGGGAAGCGGTGCCGTTGGAAGGGGGTCCCTTGAGCGGCTGGGGCACGACCAGCATGGAGCCCTGCTGCTGGGACGACGGACTGGCCCCGCCACCGGCCGACGAGCCATTGTTGTTGCTGCCGTTGGGCCCCGGCCGGGGGCCGCCCGACCCGGGTGCGCCCCCGTACATCCCGGACGGGAGGTGGCCGGCACCGCCACCAGCCCCGCCGCCGCCGCCGCCTCCGCCGCTGCCGCCGGAATCGAGCGACGACCCGCCGCGGCCTTCCTCCAAGCTGGTGCCGTGGCCTGGGACGGAGATAATATAATAAGGGTACAGGCGAGCTGGTGAACGTTAGCCATGTTGAATAACCTGAGTCTGGGGCAGAAGTGAACAAATAAGTCGAAGGAACCGTCTCGAGTTCCTTCGACTTATTTGTTCACTTCTGCCCCAGTCTCAGGTTATTCAACATGGTGGGACGGAGGGAGAGATGGCCGACTTAGCCAGCGCCAGTCCGTAGCGTTGGAGTTTCGACGTAACTTTTAACGTAGGCCGACGCGGGGCACGGAGACGAGTGCCGCTTTGGCGCTCGGCTGGAACTCCTGTTCAATCGGTGAGAACTCGAGTTCCAGCCGTTTTCGGCTGGTTTAGGACGATGTTTTTAATCACCTCCGTGTTCTAATGTCCGATGACAAGTGCACTATTCCGTAATACCTTTCATAAATACATTTTCACTCACTGTGCTCTTTTTCACCTTGTGGTGTGCCGCGTTGAACGCTACGAACTACACGAGTTAATCCATAGAGCTGCACAAGCGAACCTTCCGCTGTAAGACGAGCCGGAAAAATCGACAAATGCACATAGAAAGCTCGAAAGTTTCACCGAACGTGCACTGATCAGGTCAGTTTTACCATGTGAAATTTCTTTTCCTGTAAAAAATGAGAGAAATAAACATACCAATGTCAAAGTTGGGTGCTTTCGCAGACGAACGAGTCAGCGCGCCCTTTACTCGTGGCGCCATCTCCGTATAACCTTTCCAAAAAACGCTCTAGGCCGCCGCCGAGTTGCTAATGATGATGCGGCTGGTGCGATCCTCGCGCCCCGTATCAGCTAGGCATTTTCTGCCACACTCTTGGACTGTGGAAACCCGTTCAGCGCGATTCTCTACTTAGGGTTCGCGCTTTTGCATTAGACGTTTCCTGGCGCCTCTTTTTTCTGGTGCATTCTGCGTACCCTCACTGCGTTATCTTCCGCTGTGAGAAATAGGGCTGGTAAGTGCCTGCCTTTTAAGCGTTTCTGCTCGACATTCACGGGAAACGAAGGAAGGGAAGGACGTCGAACAGCCCTGGACGCGGGTTTGCGAACAATGACAACTGTTCTCCCCCGAAATTAAATGCTCCTCAGGAGCAGCAACAACGGCCTTCGCCGGTCGTGGTGACTCTGCTTTTTCCGGCTCGGAAGGGTATAAAATTATTCTGCCCCCGCTGCCATCAGGTGAGACGATGAGGCGTGCAGTTGTGCTGCACGTTGACATCGCTTGTCGTCCCTACCGTCTCGAGGACTTCCGTCAACCACTCAGCGAAGCAGGTGTCCTCGGGGAAGTAGCCGAGACTGGAGTGTTTCAAATGAACCATTCCTGGCTGCTCGACCTGCGGACGGACACAGCCAAACGAAAACTCCTCGAGGTGGAACGACTCGCCGTCGAAGGCCGCACGTGCGCCGTCTTCGACCCATTCCGAAGGAGCTGCAGGTAAACATGGACTGGGTGTCCTTCGGCGTTATGAACAATATTATCCAGCGAGCGTTCTCCGAGTTCTGCGACGTAAAGGAAGTAGCGCACAAGCGTTGGAAAGTGCCTGGTTTCGACGGCGTAGGGTCCACCACCAGAATAGTGCGCCTGGTTCTCCGAGAAGGCGTCAACCTCGACCACCTGCCGCACCAGCTTCGGCTTGACGTGAGTATGGTGCTCGGGGTCGTACCGGGGCGGGCACCCATCTGCCTCCGGTGCCGCATGACGAGTCACATCTGTCGCTGCTGCAAGGTACCCAGGTGCAGCGAGTGCCATGCCTTCGGGCACCAGCGGGACGACTGCGTCCGCTCGTGCGCCCGAGTCACAGGACGAGGTGCGAGCGACGACAGCAATGACCTTCTCGTGGACGAAGAGCAGACGGGGAGAGCAGCAGCATCGGCGGAACCACCGGTCGAGCAAGCAAAGAAGGATGATGCGCCTGGCATCGACCCCTTAGATGTAAGCACTCCGCCGCCGAAGCGGCTGGCGACCGCGGTTCCTGCTCCTCCAACGGCAGCCAAGCGCAAGTCGGCGACTTCATCAGGGAGCGACGAGGCTGGTACGGAACCGGTTCCTGATGGGAACCCAGCCATATCAGAGATGGACGTCGAGACGGGAACTGCAAAGCGCCTACTCGAAGACGTCTCGGAGGCCTGCCAGGAATGAGGCTGCGCCAGCTGGTGCGCACCAGGTGGAGGACGGGGGCGGGCTGAAGGGGAGTTGATTGCCGGCCGCAATCTTCGTTACCTAAGGAACGCGACAGACTGTCGCAGTGAAATGAAGAGTGAGCAGACTGCCCGCGTGACAATGACCTGGGAAGGAAAGTGCCGTGGACTCGGTCTGGTCCTCTTAGCTCGAGTACTCTGTTTCAAGTAATGGTGAATTCCACTCGTAGATCCGGAGCGCTTTCCGAAATCCGCGAGGGAGGCAAAATTCCGCTCCGTGGGACCCGCTCCGAATCGACGAGGGGAAGATAAACTCGCCTTTTTGGAGCGACCTCCCCCACACCCCTCCCTATCGCTTCGCTGCCCCCTCCGCCGTTCAAAATGGCCGCTGCTCGAACTTGACAAGCCCACCAACGCCTGAGCCGACTGATCTTTCCGACGCAGAAATAACACGCGACCAAGGCCGGGCGAAAGTATACGTACCACGGCGCTCATGTCGCGAATAACGAAGACGTCCGCGTTCGGCACCGTCACATACCTTTCGGCCGCGTCGAAGCGGCGGGGCACGGACAGCGATTGCCAGCGGTGGAGTTCAGATTTCTGGTACGACTTTAATAAACACAGAGGTAACAAACCATCACTTGCACGGTCGTTGCCTAATTTCTTCTTGCTTTATTGCACGGGAAAACGCCGGCGGAATGCCGTGTAAAAAGGTAAACAATCATTGGCTGCGGCTTTCCTGTCGTTCTTCCTCTCACGATCACAGATGTCAGCGCTTACGATTTACCACGCTCCACAGTCCCGGCTTTGTATCCCTGATCTACGCGAGGTAGAAGCGTTCAAGCCGTAACAATCCCACGTAAACAACCGATGCACCCGAACAGATCCAACTCGACGACCGGGCCGTCCGGCCCACGCGTCCGGACGGCCGACCTCGCCAACCTCGCCGCGCAAGCGCACTGCCGATTTAGAAGGAAATCACGTGGGCCGCTCTGTCAACTTCCGGAGAGATCTGTGAAATCCGGACGACGAGAAAGTTCGGCGGAGTTTGAGGCTCTCCGTGGAGCGGGCGTTGCCAGAGATCTACGAGGGGAAGATGACCAGCTCGAGCCAGATCTGCGAGCGGAATATGCGCGCTACAAATAGAGCGCTTTTGGAGCGCTCGAGATCTGCGAGTGGAATTCACCAAAGATTGAGGCGGGCTTTGCCCGAGTTTGTCGTTTCTTCGTCCAGTGTCCCAAGGGGTGCCCATGTGTGCTTCAAAGAATTAGTGGCGTCATGCAGATTTTTAGCAGCCCGTTTTTTCTTTCGAATATCTGAGTGAAGTGGCACGCGAAGATGGTTGTGATGTTGTATTCCCTGTTCCAATGTACAGAGCTTTGTACACCGCATGCCCCGGCCACGACGTTTTAAAGCGAGTGAGAAGTATGTTAGTGCCCGCCAATGTTAAAACATTTTTTTTAATTGCCTACGGTACTTGACCGCTAAAGACTTAGATGGAGGAAAAGGGCCTGTTCGTCCCTTGGGGTAACCTATTTTTTCAATGTCAGAAGCAAGAGACAACTGAACATGTCTTCCTGAAGTGTTGGGACGGCATCTTCTTGTGGGTCGTCCTCCAGCGCACCCTGAAGAAATGTTTACCGCTAGACCCAGATGGGATCAGGTACCTTACTGTAGAAAACGAAGGTGGGTACCGTTCGATATTGTGATGTTCTGTTTGCGCAGCATCTGAAGGTCGCGGATGGCCGTGCCACGTGAAGCACGAGAGTACTTCAGGCAGAGCATTTTTCTTTTTCTTTTGTTGAGGTCAAGAAGGCCCATCAATGGGTGCTTGATTAGCTGAAACGCATCGAAGGGCTTTTGGCATTGAGAGAATTTTAATCTCATCTGGGTAGCCAAAGTTTGGCTGGCCAATTTATCATTGTCTTTGTCTTAGCGTGCCTGGTTCTGTGTTTGTGTTTTTGTCCGACAATAATAATAATAAAAAAAAATCATTGGCTGAATGGGTTAGCGTGCACCAGCTCGGAGCACGTGGAGCGAGAGCTCGCTATGCAGAACCTAGGGATCCTGGGTTCAATCCCCACCCCCGCCCGTTTCGGTCTGGATAAGCATCGTACCGGCGTGCGGTCGTGTATCACACATTAATGACTCCAGGCTAGCGGTCGTACCGCGCTGGCTAAATTGCTCATCTACAGCTGAAAGACAAGTCGGATCAGGCGGTATAAACATCCAGACACCATTTTTTTTTATCCAGTCTGTGTCTTTGCTCAATTTCACTGCGATGACGTCAAAATTATAGTCCATAGGCCTTGATTATTTTAGGGGGTGTTGGCCAGGCACAGCGCGTGGATATTATGACGAATGCTGGTGGCATAAAACCAGCACCGGATGACGTGATAGCTTGTTTCGACTGCAGTGAGTGGACAAAAACATTAATGAGGCGTATTGATTGATTGACTGACTGACTGACTGACTGAAAACGTCATTATTGCACAATAATGAAAAAAAAAAATTAAACCATTTACTCAGTACTATGAACGTATAAAGAAGACAATATAAACGGCATTGAAGGAAACAAAAAAAAAATATACCCTTTAAGAACTAGTTGAAGTTTGCGTCCGCTGACTTCAGCATTTCGTTCAATCAAGGCGGCGCATTTCTCTATACCGTCCCCGACAACTGATAAACATATCTCGCTGAAAAAAAAAGAAAAACCTAGAAGTATGTTTTTGTTTTTTTATACATATAAAGCTTCTTCTTTAGGCCCGTACCGGGTTGGACGCAAATGCGAGCCCGCTAAACATGGCGTCCGGTTAAAAATCGATTCGAAACATACGCGCTCACCGCCGACAGGGGGCAGCACTTCCCTCAAGGGTGTGAGAGGGAACTAAAGGGGGGGGGGGGGATGGCAACAACATTCGCTCCCCAGAAGGGACGGCAAATGAGAGGAGAGCTCGTTCGCGGCATTAATTACCAAAAAGGGATAGGGAAAAGGAGGGAAGAAATCTCTGGGAGAGGAAGACGAACGGGGAAGGGCTGCTCCCGGGAAAGAGAGAACATAGGGATTCGGGAAAGGAGCGAAAGATAGAGAGAGGATAAAAGCGAGAGATGATCCATATGAAAGAAGTTTGAATAGGATATGTGTGTACTGGATGAAACAGAGGCGAGCTCTGACGCAAAACACTGGGCAAAATCGGGAAAGGGTATTGACGAAATTAAAGCGATAGGGAAAGAGCCAGGAAAAAAAAATACGGATGAGGAGGACGTGGAGAGTCTAACAGAAATTGGGGATGAGGTTTTCTAGCGAGAGACGCGGCCGAGGCAAGGGTGGGGAACTGCGAGAAGAAATTAGGGAAAGGGAATTATTTAGGGAAATTATGTTTTTAAGTAAGTGGGAAAGGGAAACGGGATGTGAGAAGATGAAGAGAGAGAGAGAGAGAGTGTGTGGCTGCCGCCAGCCCCTAGTGTGTGGGCTTTTAGGTGCTAAATATAGAGGAGGAGGAGAACTACATCAAGATGGCCGCCCCCTCCCTATCTCAATTGTTACGTCAGTTTCGCGCACGCATGTTTGTTTGTCTGCTTGTTCCATTACGTTCGCAGTGGGGTTCGCGACTCGTGGAAATGCGAGATAGCGGAAACAACGGTGCGAGCGAGGCCTTCCAAACCGTGAATGATGATTACGTGTTCGCGGAATGGGCATGTATGAAGGTTTCATTGTTCTACGTTATGAGTCATCTAATCTCAGATACTGTTCGCATTGGTACGTAACGGCATTGAAGTGTGTTAGTTTGAACGTTAGTAAAGTATTTTTTGGGGGTCAAAATGTGTAAATCGACCGACGCCACTCAATTATTTACCTACGTCACACGACCTTTCGTGTTTACTTGGTGCTTTTCCCCCTCAAAGTAGAAAATGCTTTTTCGGTGTTCATTTTCCCCACATATTCGTTTTTCTTTTTTTTTGTGGTTAATAAAAACATGTGCGTTTATCGGGGTTTATGTAGGAGGTGACAGGACCGGTGCATGGAATTTCATGACCGCCAGGGAACATGCGCGGGACACAGATACTCGGAAATGGCGCGGTTTTCGAATAAAGACGCAGCATCGTGGACTACTCAGTGGAAGCTGTGTTTCTAGTGAACACAAAATAGAGCTGTAAATAAAAATTTCTTTCCGAGAAAGCGGGTTTTTTTTTCTTGTTAGAGGACAACTCCAATTCAGTGTTCTTGTGTGCGTGTGCGTGTGCGCGCGTGTGTGTGCGTGTTTTTAAGGGGGAAAAGGGGGGGGGGGGGGTTGGAGCCTTTTGGGGCTACAAACCCCCAATAGAGAAAACTGAGTAAAACGGATTCTGCGGTTAATTTTCGGATTTTATCGCCATTTACCGTAAACAACATGATACATAGATACTTTTCGTAAACGGCGATCGGGCGCGTGTTTATATATAAACTCTGTCTTAAAGGGGGCTTTCAACGCGCGAATTGTTAATACATCGTTCACAGACACAGTTGCATTTAATTGAGCAACACAAGGAGCAAACGCTATGGCAGGAACAAATTCAAAGATCGAGAGAGCAGAAATGTATTCTGTAATGAATGACAACGGCGATACTACAGCAACTGCTTTCGGTGACGGTGTCTGCCTTCGGAGTATCCATATGGAGGCAGCTATTCACTGCAATGTATCTAGGCCGTAGACTTTCCGGTATTAACTGGAAACCCCAATCAACACCCGTCGGTGTCAGAAATGCAAAAATAGCTAAAACTGAAAAAAAAATTTAAACAAATTCAGGAAATGCTCGTTTCAGCTAGGACTGCTTTTGTTGAAACCCAAGCCCTAGCCCTCTGGAAACCCTCGTAGTTTTTGGAGATTTTTGTTCACCGTTAATCCCCGTTTTTAGCGTCCATCTAAAACAGGTCACTATGTAATAGAGCGATATTTGAAAAATAAACGCAGAAAACCATCGGCCGATCCCCCTTCTAAACAAGCACCGGACACTTTACGACCTAAATATAGCCTTCTCGAAATCTACTAGGTTAACATCCAGCGAGGGCCATGCAAGTTACCGGGGCATCGTTACCAACTAACGTTCCTACACGCTGCCGCGCGCAAAGTCCTCCCGGCAACCCATCTAGCCCACGGTGGTCAACTAGCTTGTTTAGCGTCCTAGCCTTCCCATACATCGAAAGTGGTTCCGAAGTGGCAACAAATGACGTCACAGAGGCCAACGTGTCATTTTGAAGCAACCCAAGGCTGAGGAAATACGGTAGTTGACATCAAGAGAAGAGAAGGAGAACGTTAGCGAAAATCGACGAGAACACTTTTAGGACGCGGTAAAAGCACAAGTCGCAGACGCGTTCCAGGCACCGCACCCATAGACGTTTGCAAATATGGCCTCTGGGCGCCGCCATCTTCCTGCCGATGTGTGTAGATCGTCTGATATTCCAGCATTGCTGAGGCGTACCCACGGTTTCCAGACTGGCGCCCAAACGAAGCGTCTTCCATCCACTGTGGCCAGACTAGCTCTCGAAGCGCGGCGGCTGCTTGCAAAAGTCTATAGTACACTTTTCTACCGGGGGGAAAAATGCCGAGTCACTGAGCTGCGGACGCCACGCGCGGCGTCTCATTATTCCGCTGCTGAGAGCCACTGTTCATGCTCGGAACGGGTTCCACAGCCCAGGAAGACAAAGATGGAAGCGCGCAGAAGGCGATTTGAGAAATGTTCTATACTACGGCCACGTGCATTCCGTCCCGTGGCGACATGTTGAATCGTCATTAGGGAGTTTCAGGGAACCGTTTTTCCACATCCGCTACGGTACGGACTGCGCATGCGCTACCGCAGAAGACTCGCATAAGCGGAGTTCGTACCGGAAGGCCCATCGTACCGCATCGGATGTGCAAAAACGGTTCCCTAAAACTCCCTGTTATTGCTGGCACCGCAGGCCCTCGGTCCTGCAAAAACTGGTTCACACACTCGCGTTTGCTTTGGAACCGAGCGTGCTGTGCAGCCTTGTGCTCTCCTACGACGAGAGTACTCGCCTGTCTAGTATTATTATTATTTTTCCAGTATTTGGAAGATCAGAAGTACATGCTATCTATGTTGAATGATCGTTTATAATATTGGCGAAACAGTTTTTCACGTATATATGACGAAAGAATGAAGCGCGAGTAAAATAGGAAATACGAAATTCACGAGGGTTCCACGATTAGCTCATAGATGGCGCCAGTCTGTTCTCTCGAATTAAGATATCCCAAGACTGCCCCCAATGGACTCGGTTGCAAACCAAACGTGACTGTGTGAACCAGGCTCGAGCCATTCGAGTTTAATCGGTGACGCGGCTATGTAATCCAGAAAAAAAAAAAACAGGTTATGACAGACATTACTCTGCGGTAACGATTGCAGAGTATTCCGCTCCTGATCGCGAAATGTTCTACTCGCAAAATACTAAATTCCCCGAAACCCACAGTTCGCGATATTCGCGAAGTTTCGAGCCCGCGAAAGTAATGTTGTTTACGGTATATATTCCGCGAAAAGCCGTTACACGCAACTACATATTTATTACATTTCGCTTTGTAATTAAGGAACGCGTTAGTTTAGCGAATACGCTTAATTGCGCGATCCGCCCGTTCAGCGAGGTCGCCGTGCTTGAAAACCTTCGGTTATGTCATTTGCTGCCCGCCTTTAATGTGCCCAATTCAGTTCAGTGTTTCGAGGCGATGGAATATCCGGCATCGTCCGCTTCGTTGGAATTATCTTCTAGTTTAGAGAGGATACCGCCGGAAAATAGAATATGCAGGAACAAGGAAGGAGAGACTAGCGGGCGAGCGCGGAACGGCAAGCGTGAGTGGAAAGTCTGGGATGAGAGAGCGTACAACTTGTTCAACTGCTCTATCGGGATTACGTGATTTATGAACGCCATTAAGCGGCTAACGCGTAGGTCGCTTCTCCCGAGTTACGAAGAGTTACATCAGGGATTACTACTGGTGACTAGATGCAGATGATAAACATACTTCTTTTTATCGCTACTTTTAAAAATGATGTAACTTGGTGTGTATATTACATTACGGAGGTTGATGTCATGTCAATATTATCTAAACTGATTCATTTTTGCGTCGTTGCAGCTATGAAAAATCTAAAGGCTGTTTTTTTTATAAATATAAAAGATGAAATAGAGTAAAATATTATTCACAATTCATCTAAAGAGTTCATTAGTTAGCGACGCGAAGTCAACGTAAACACTCACGATCGTTACATCCCAGAAAATTGCACCGAGTAGGTGAAATCTGGCTGAAGAGAGTACGATGTGGCACCTTCCGCAGTATAAACTGACACCGAACAAGGTGTTCACCGATAAGTCTTCTTTATTTAATATATAAAAAGCGATGTAATTGTAAATGTTGGCGAATAGGCAGTTTTCGGCAGGCTAAAGCAGGCAGAGTATAAGTGTTGTTAAATCAGACTAAAAAAAAAAGGGTTTTGGAAAGGTTTTTTGACGCCCCAAGACCTCTTTCAGCTCTTGAATGAACGGTTTCGCCTCAAGCACTATCGCCCCCTGTCGCACTAGAAACGCAACTGGGGATGAAGAACTCTTTTTCGCATAAAAAAGAAGCTTAAAAGAACGCCTTATAGGTTTTTCACGAAAATCCCTTTTAGGGGTTTAGGGTACAAAATATTGACAAGCCAAAGAACCCGTAAGTGTTCTTTTATTGTCAGATTTTTTTCTAGGGTGATACGCTAGCCCATGGCTCGAATGTCAAACACGTTCGCGATATGCCCCAAAATAATCCAAACAGAAATGTTTAAATAAAATAATAATAATAATAATATATTATTATTAAAATTAATAATTATAATAATAATAATAATAATAATAGTAATAATAATAATAAAAGTAATAATAATAATAATAATAATAATAATAATAATAATGACGACGACATTGACATTTCTAGACATGTCCAAGTGATGAGAACCCCTGCAAAAATTGCTACTGCGGAGCTGCGGAATACCGGTCACCTTTTTCCCGATCACTAGAGCGGAGTTTTACCTTACGTTTACGATGTTTAAAGTGGGAATTAAATTGACGGAAAATAGTAATCATCTTGTGATGAATGTTGAACGTATATTGAGACATGCAGAAGATACGCTAGCCCTTTTCGTTTTGATCCGTTCAAAAGACGTTAATCAAATTTACTTGAACCGATAACCGACGGTGTTACCGTGCGCGTTAGAAAAACAACGAAGTGAAGTCACCTTTCAAAAATCACCAGAGGACAAAGAATGTCAGGCTTCCTAGAACAAACTCAGAAAAATGTAAAATCTAATTTCAATTTTTTTTTTTTTTTTTGCAACAGGTGCGAGGTTGCCAGTTAAAAAACAGGGATGATAATCTTATCAGTGGTTCCGCACCCTGAGGAGCCTTGCGCCTGTTGCACGAGAATTAAATTCAGCGACCCACCGCGTTTCTCCCGTGCTCTATAAAAGTTTCTGAAATTCAAAGATTTATTAGCGGCGAGATATTTCGGTGGTGCCCTCGTTCGGTTACCTTTCGTGACGTCATTACCTTGCGAACAACAAGCTCGATGGTGTTTGTAATGAGCATTCTGGAAGCCTGAAACCATAGCGGTCTCAAAGCAACACTGCCAACACCGTCAAAATTGAATTTCTTACATTCCTCGTATTTCCGTCGATGAGACATCCTTTGCTGACGTCATAGTCAGCATTCGGCCAATTGTGGTGGGCCGACCACAGCGACACTTTCGATCGCTCACGTCTCTATTTCACCTTACGATGTACCGCAGGAAAGGCTACAAGCGCGAGCTCCTTGCTCTAGGGCACATCTCGGCAGCACAAGCTCTCGTGCAGCAGGAGCAGCTGCCAACGCTATGAGCTCGCGCTTCTGGCCTTCGCTGCGGTACAAAATAAGGTGAAACGGAGTATAGTGGTCCTCGATGACGCTCAGAGAGATTCTAATAGGACGCATGTTACTTATTTTCACTAATTTCAATTAACAAATTTTAGTTAATTATACGACTGATTGTGATAATTGGCCTCTTTATTTTGTCCCCCTAGCTATAAAACTCACCTGCACAGACCGCGTTTGTAAGCTTACAAGCCTTTTTTTTAATATAATATGTAAAGCAATAAAAAAAGACAGAAACAAGAAACACTATTTCTTTATAAAATTCTAATTAACCCGTTGACGGTCGAGTTCTTTTCCCAAAAGGTGTTTCTTAATGGTCTGGTTTTCTTTTCAAGTAAATAGTACAAAGAAAGGGTCAATGTACAGGCTAGCAAGCTCACAAGCTGTTAAGGTTTAGAGGCATCAACTTGACATATTGAGGACGGAAAGTTCTCACCATTCTTCCATTCGGTTTTATTTTGGCATGTCCGCTTCCACGATATTCCGGCGGCGTCAAATTTCGAAAGGGAGGTACTCTACAGAGCTTTGCATCGGGTGGTAAGCTCTCATCCTCCAAATTCAACACTGAGAAGCGTTAAAAGTATAGATCAAAAGAGCTGGCGCTCTAATTGCGACAACCGCCAGAGCAGCCGACATTCGAAGCGACCATCTCGCGCGTATCACGTGCCCCGAGCGTCTAATTTCAAAACAATAAATAGTCGCACCAAAGTAAAAACATCGTGAAAATATAGTACAGGGCAGTTCTCGAGAAACGAGAACCGTGTTTTTCAGTTCCGGTAAATAAACTATGCATCGCAGAAAGCTCATATTCCGTGAGAATGTGAACGCAAGCGGTTGGGATGAACATGATGTTACCTAGATCAAAAGATCATTGAGAAAAAAGCATCTCTCTATGAGCCCACGTTTACCTAAGCCTTATATCGTCAAAACAGAACTCAACATTGTGGATGCTTGTGAGATTTGTATCAGCGGAAAACACTTGTCAGCAAGAAAAGAGGATAATATTTTTTTTTCTTGTTGACAGGCTTTCTGTTTTTGTTTTTTTTTTCTCTGGAAAATATGTTACGTGCGCCCAGAATGTAATTTCTGGTTTTGACAATACTAGGCTTTGACAATACTAGGCTTTCTCTCAATTATCTTCTGGTCCAGGTTACGTCATGTTCTCAAACTTTCGCGTTCTATCCCAACCGCTAGCGTCACACGGAGTTTGAGCTTTCTGCGATACACAGTTTATTCACCCGGGCCGAAAGATACGGCTCTCTGCCTAAGAAATAAAAACTGCAACACCTTCCGCGGTGCGCACGGTTTCCCGTTTGGCGGGCACTTTCAAAGGTGTAACCACCGCCGTACATGAACGGCGACGGCCGTCAAAAAGCAATAAAAAAAAAAAAGATTACGAGAGCTTATACGTTTACTTCTGCCACAGAAAGAAGCTTCTAAAGACTCATTTCATAAAATGCGAATCGAGGCTCCCGCACTCCATTCTACAACACGTGCACCGGGGGTAAAAATTCTGTCAGTCGCGCGTACCTTCCATCGAAAGGTCAATTTGGCACAAAGCGACGAAACGTTGTCAACAAAAACGCTTAGGAGGAATGCAACGTTTGCGCAGGCGACCGTATAGTAGCTCCCAGCCCGGTCTTCCCTGTAATTCCCGCACGCATAGTTGATCTCCATCTCACGCATTTAAAAGACGCTTGATATCGGGGTAGAAAGGTATGAATTCAATATTACGTGAATCGGTTGCTAGTAAGTAATTATTTGGAGAACTATTTAAAGAGAACTCGAAGAGTGTCGTTTTCTAAATTATTCTGCATTCTTAAATTTTTGCTGCTATTCTTGACGGTTTTGTTTGGTATTAAAGGTGCCCTGAGGGGATTTCTGAGGTCGCCTAAAAATGGCGATAACTCACTCGGCGGGCTCTAAGCATCCTAGAAATCCATAAATCACAACGATGCGCGGCCGATTTCCCTATTAAAAAAGCAATCGAAGATCGAAATTATCTCCGGCGATGGGAGAAGCATTGTGCCGGCAGCCAGGACGGCATGTGACCAATGAAAACGCGACATTTCGTTAAGATTGCAAACGCCGTTATTACAAAATGTGTATACTTTTGTAGATGACAGAAGCAAGTAATAATAGTCGAAAAATATTAATCTTTTTTCGCTGAGAAAGAACATAATATTTCAATATTCGTCTCAAAAACAGCGAATTATTATTTTTTTTTTTTTCGAGGAAGTAATGTGTTTGGTCATCAGCTCTCGAGCGCGCGCTCGCTGGGCTCAATAGACCTATTGCTAAATTACCCAAGCATCAAGGAGAATGATGGGAATGTATGGACACGCGCCACACGCGCTCGCCTTCCCCGTATAAAAGACTCGAAGCAAAACACCAAAGTAAAGCGTTGACAAGCGCGCGTGCAAATGCCATTTGTTTTAGACATTTGCTTTAGAAAAGCTACTACTGCTGACGCCAGCACGTGCAGCGCGTGTAACTACACTCGGAGCATGCTCCCTGGCGCTTGGGAATTTTGCAAAAGGTCTATCGTAGTCCGGGCTGTATGGGCAACGAACCGCGCGCATTTGAAATATCACTCCGCGGTTCAAGCGGTCGGAGGCGCGAGGATCCTTCGCTCGCTATTGACTGACACAAGGTTCATACAGAATTTTTGGTGCGAAATTCAAGGACTTTTCAAGGATTTCAAGGGCATCAGAAGACAAAATTCAAGGAAGGTTCGAAGAAATTTATTCACTGACAGGAGTCAAGAAATAAGCTATTTTTTGGCAAGAATTTCTCGTTCTAAAGCAACTATAGCTGCTTCCTTTTCTTTTGGTGTTCGGCAAAACTATTGGCCTTGGCCAAAAGTGTCAAGTCATTCTTCGCCTTAGCATCTTCCGAGAAGCAATCCGCCGACTCGAGCAGGCACTTCAGTTTTCTGGAGTTTCAACTTCCTCCTCATGCATTGCCTCCAGCTCCATTTCAACTGCTTTTCTCTTCAAAATTTTCTGCTCACAGGCTGTTTTTTTCGTGTGCTCTTCTAATTATGCAGCATACTTCTGCCTTGCTAGGCGTACAGAGGATTTTAACTCCTCCGACAGTGGAATATTGAGCAGGCCACCATGGTTTTTGATAGCATCGAAGATGATCTGTGAGAAACATATGAAATCTCTGCCAAGTTTTCTACAGCAATCTGTTGTTAACACTAAAACCCCTTATGACGGAAGCTTGGCCATGACTGAGCAGAAGGAGCAGCTTTAGTAGTTCCCACAGTGCGAAAAAGGAAGTGTCGTACTTCGTCAGGCGCACAAAAAACTTATCAATACGCTCTTAGCTACTTTCATAGCCTTGCAGTTCATGTCGGAACTTTTGACAACAATTGACATACTGCCCACGAACCAGGTCCCTCTTGTGCTCAGAAAGAAGGTTTGCATTGGGCGCGTTCAGTCACGGCCCTGGAATCAAGGAGTTACTGACTCCCTTCCACTGGACGGCCAAAAGTCACTTCCGGTGCACGTAACTCCGGGGCTTCGGAGTCAAGCTCCGAAGCACCGAGTCCGGAGACGGTGCACGTAGAGACAAAGGAGCTAAACATGAAATCCTTTCCTGACTGGTGACGATTTCCGACGAGAAAATCCAAAGAGCTCTGACTCGAGTCACTCCGTTCGGAGGCAAGGGAGGCGCTATTGAACGCGCCCATTGATGAGGCAATTCAAAACAACTTTGAGCTACCCGAGGCCGCTTTTTGTTTTCGACATTTTTCTGGGATCAAAGCAGGACAACCCCCGGACAATTGGGTACTTGAGAGAACTTTTTTCAAGAAGCTTCAATGTCATTTCAACCAGAAACTTGCGACACTCAAATCTAAACTCAAGAATGCATTTAGGGCTCGAGCGCCTTGCTGTTTTCAGTATTTTCTCTGCTGCACATTCCAACAGAAGCTGTAGGAGTAGTGAGACAATACAGTCTTCGATGTCCACAGAATCTCGGCTTCGACAACCATTTCGTGCTTCTGACAATCTGTGTGAAAGGTCGCGGCCCGTGAGGTACTAGCACTTGCACGCTGGTGCCTGGGCGTATCCGGCGCTAAGTCCGATGCTAGTAGGTGAGAGGTGATGACGAGCTGGAAGCAGCTGACTCGGCTCTAGATCGATGCTTTGCGCCATTCAAATGACTCTTTTGAAAGTCTATTTTTTGGTGTGCTCATATCAATAAATTTCAGCTGCGTTTGAGATTTTGTTGTTTTCGCCCGTGTTTTTTTTTTTTTTTTAATATATCTTAAAGCGCCCTTTCGGGTATTGTATGAGGGGTTCCATTGTATGAGTTCCCCATCGCAGGGTCTACAAGATGTCGACTCTTCAAAGCGCTTTCACCCACTGTGGCGACATCAACCGACTTTCGGCAAATTGCACACTTCGCTCGGAAGGAGTCATTTTTATCCGGTCTCGCCCACTGACGATAGTCTTTGTGTTCCAGCCAAGAAGGCTGGAAATTACACTTTCCACCGGCATTTTGCCTTTCAATTTTGATTGAAATTGTCTCACGCTCACCAACATGATCCTCAACACACTCAACAAAAAGCAAAAATTGTGATGACATGGGACGCCTTGGTAGGATTGGCTTTATTCTTTTATAACAAACGACATGCCATGTTGCCAGACGACGCGGCCCCATTTACGCATTTGTTGGAGGATTTTCAAGGAATACAAGGATTGTTTCAACTTTCAAGGATATTTAAGGGCCCTTAAAAGGCTTCTAACGAAATCCAGGGTATTCAAGGATTTCAAGGAGCTGTACGAACCCTGCGACAGTAATCCTGGATTCGGAACATGATCCTCCCATCGACATAGATGAAATCGGTGTGTTGCGATCTTTGATTGATTTTTTTAATAGCGAAATCAGCCACGCATCGCCATGATTTAGGAACTTCTAGGATGCTTACGAGCCAGCAGAGTGAGTTACCGCCATTTCTGGGCGATCTCAAAAACCTCCTCGCGGCACCTTTAACATATTTCATCCAGACTCTTTCCCGGTACGAAGCCTTGAACACGTCCTGAACTGGTGTGTTTAGCATCCTATCCCGTCCATACATCAAAAGGGGTCCCAAAGTGACAACAAATGGCGTCACAGAAGCCGCCGTTTCACGCTGTGGGATGTGGCGATCCTGGCGGCTGGTGGTATAAGTCCCGGCAAAAAGTACGAGCGAACGCGAGTGTCGCTGTCGTCGCGGCGTCCCAACTGCTGGATGCCCAAGCTTCCGTGGCCTGCCAAGCTGGAGAGCGACCCGCAGCGGAACAGGCTTTTGCCGCCTCCAACTGCGCTGCTGTCCCACCGCCAGGATCGTGGCCGGCGATAACACGACACTTTTGTGACGTCATCGGGGGAAAACAGAGGGACACTTTATTTAAGACGCGGTAAACGCACCAGTCGGAGACGCGTTCCTGGCACCGTACTCCAAGTGACTGAACAAGCAACACCATCTGAGATCAGAAAACAACGTAATCTATGCGAACCCCGAACGGGAAGCGCACCGGCCTGTAAAGCGTGCTCTGCCTTCAGCTTGGGTGTACCGCGGGGAAGCGACAGAGCGAAAGGGGCACGCGGAGGGTTTCTCGATCGCACAAG
The DNA here is from genome assembly GCA_013358835.2 of Ixodes persulcatus. Lineage (NCBI taxonomy): Eukaryota > Metazoa > Arthropoda > Arachnida > Ixodida > Ixodidae > Ixodes > Ixodes persulcatus. Next base: position 236,275 of record JABSTQ010011334.1, on the reverse strand, counting down.
CTGGAAGCGAACATATTGTTAGCGAGCCAGGTATTGTAATAGTGGAATTGTTACGCTAACTAGCAATAGCCAGTTTCAATCAAACTAAATATTTTTTTGTTAAATTCAATGTGCAGTGCTACATAAAATTAAACTCGACGATGACAGTCAGTGAACAACGTTTACGGAACGCAAATAGCTAGATTAGTAGTATACGATGCCTTTGAACAGAGTGATTGTTTTATAAATTTTTGCACCTAACAATTAGAAAATTGACGACTTTTCTAAGTCCTCAATTTACAAATGCTTAGTACTGTTAGGGACTAGGGGTCGCTTCTTTCCACACAAACTAGGTCTGACAGTAGTTTGTCCGTTTGAACCAATCAGTTTTTACTTCCCGTAGGCAGACAAATAGACTTACGCGAGCAGCGCCAAATATACAGGAGCCCAATTACTGACGCGAGTAAGACAAATAAAATGACGAGACGCGATAGCAACGGCATGCATTAAACGAATGGAAAAAAAAGTAAAGATCCCTTGCGAAGTATTTCTTCATTCACTGCTGCCGTCTGGTAATCTAATAATCTGATAGCATAATTTGTCGCCCTAAATAAATCGAAATGACGACCGATTACTTTTTTTCGCTACTAATCAGAATCTATAAGTCGAGAGTTCCATGCAGCCTTCTGAGAGGCAGCCCCAAGTCCTTTCACGCGGGCCCCAAGTCCTTTCACGCCTAGCCTGGGATTAAGTTGAACTGATAATCTAGTCAAATAACCTGACGCCAATAATAACCTGACGCGAATAATAAGATTTTTTTTGGTTATTCCTTACGATCTTTTTAACATGGAGAACTAGGTTTCTGGGCCAAGTCAGTTATTATAAGAGCAATAATAACTGCCTTCATTTTACGTAATTCAAAGATTGGGAAGGGGGTGGGGGGAGAAGAAAATATACTAAGTGACCGAGTTGGCGCAAACACGGCATTGTAGCCTTTAAGATTCGTGATACTCACGAACGCCGCATTTTATCGCCCAAGTATAGGTGCCCTGATTGAGTGCGGTTCACCAATGCGTGTCCGCGCTAGCACTGTCGCGCCCTGTCCATAACCTTACACCTCGTCACATTCCCGTCCACCTATACTCGTACGATTTATTTAAGCGACCACGAAAAAGGACGTGTGTAATTGGAACCAGCAAGAATACAACACCGTAAAGGCAAACAAGTAACACTCATCACCGATTCAAATTAGCCCCGTGCGCGACCGAAAGCGTCGCTGTGGTCGGCCTTCCACGATTGGCCGAACGCTGACTATGACGTCGGAAAAGGGATTTATCATCGACGGAAATAAGAGGAATGAAAGAACTTTAATTTTGACGGCGTTGGCAGTGTTCCTTTGAGAGCGCAATGATTTCAAGCTTCCACCACGTTAATAACAAACACCATCGAACTTGTTGTTTGCAAGGTAATGACGTCACAAGGGGGAACCACAGGAGGGCGCCACCAAAACATCTCGCCGCTAATAGTCACAAAAAGAAGAGCGCGCATATACTAAACCGTTTGTCTTCCTTTCTTTCGTGCGTCTTTCGTTTGGGTCTCTGGCAAGTCAAGTTGACGGGACGAACGTGCTAACGTAATGTCGCGCAAGATTGGCTAAAAACATAGACTTTGCCTTTGTTTCCGTTCGCACGTTCATGTAGAAGGGAAACGTGGTGCTTCACAATGCTTATGAAAAAGGAAGTTGACATGCTCGATTCGAGCAAAAACAAACAAAAACAAGAACAACAATGAAAGAACCAACTACGACCCATCACAAAAGTGATTTTTTGAACCCCCGGAGGACCGAAGGTGTCAATCATCCCAATCGTCGAGCCATGTCGGCGAACATTCGGCGAAATGTTTCTTCGGGGAGAATGAAAAAAAAAACGAGCGTCCGTTGGCAACTCGCTCACGCGTCAGCGAAAGTGATTGTTAACGAAGCAACGCAAAAGTTGCTAACGATTCCGTTTTTGCCCAGTGTCGAACGCTTGCCGCTTGAAACTGGGAAACATATCTTCAGTGACAACTTCCTACGGAGGTGGAGCGGAAACGACGAATGCTCGTGCATAGTATCTTTGATTCGTGCTCGAAACCCGCGAACACTTCAGGATTTTGGATGCTTTCGAACGATCCACACGAACGCCTGTACATCTAGACTACCCTCTCGCATTAAATTGATGATACGGAGATGTAAGTTACGTACAACGCGAGGCTCCTCGGTGCGATTTCAACTGTATAGAAAAAAAAACTCAAACAAACGATCCACGCACGCGCAACGGCAGCAGCAGCAGCAGCGACGCTTCGCGCGCATCCTCCCACCGCGCCTCCGCGAAAGCGCCTAGGCGCGCTCTCTCTAACGCTGCACTCACCGTCGGCCGCGTCCGCGTGGCCCGAAGACGTGGGGGCCCATATCTTGTGGTGGGACAGGAACGACTTGAGCTTCTGCAGTGAGATGACGGGCGTCGCGCACGCGGTTCCGGACCCCCCCGGATGGGGCCCGGACTCCTGCAGGGCTAGCGACCCGGGACCCGCCGCGTACGCGTCGGCCGTCGCGCCTCCGCCGTCGAAGACGCGCCGGCCGCCGGGCCCCAGGTCGAGAAAGCCGCAGGCCGACAGCGTGGCAGAGAGCCCCCGGCGGGACCCCCCGGCTCCGGCGCGGGGACCCACAGCCTCGACGCGGGGCACGCGCACCGCAAACAACTCCTCCGCGCTCGGACGCCGAGCGCCGACCGCGCGCCGCGCCGCGCGCTCGCCTCTTGTTCTTTTGGGCCGCCCTGCCCCCTCGATGACGCAACGGGCACCCCTCCATTTTTGTGTTATCCGCGCGGCGCGCGCGCATTTGCATCTTTTCCCACCCACGCCTCTCCCAATCGAAGCGTGCACAGGAGGCAGCAAGAGCCGCCCTCCGGCGCTGCTGCTGCTGCTGCTGCTCCTGCAACCCTTTCGGGGTGAGGCTAGAGTCCAATCGATAACGCGGTCCCCCCACCACCTCCATCCCCTCCCTCGGGGCCCCACGCACGAACACAACAAGGAGAGCGTGCAACGCAGCTTCCCCAACAAAACAACGTCCTCCTTCCCAAGTTGGGCTCCGGTGGCACGCTTTTCGAGCCAAGCGACGGAGAAACAAGTCGTCGCGGACCGGATCTTGATTGCGGCTAGCCGTCAAGGACAAGCTGAAATGTCCGCCCTTCTGCGTCTCGTGACGTCTATCAATCATCACACACCTCGATTTTACGCGCATCCACACGCGATGGCACCACTTTCTAAACAATGCTGGACTTTCTTCGCAGTGCTTCGTACGATGTCACAGAGAACTCTGTAGATTCTTACGGTGCCACACAGACCGGAGAACTAAGATGGTGAACACGACGACTATCGAAAGCGTCCGGATTTCGACAGTTCCACGGGCTGAGATGAAAGACGTTTTGGACGATTAACCATAAAACGTGAACAGATTGACCCTCATATAGATATATTAAAAGGACAAGGGCGTTCCACTGGGTGCCGATGCGTCGCTCTTGTCAAATGTAGAGCGCTGTGTCTTGGTTAATATGAAGGAAGGAAGTCTCAATCCAATCCAAGCCCGATGGTTCCCTGTTATACATTATGATTTTTAGGTGTGGCTTTTGAAGCCAGCCAGCATTAGACGGATAACGCCAACAACGTCAACGCCGTCAAAAAACAAACAAAAAAGACACCTTGGTTAAATTAGTATAGCTAGGGTACCATGTTTAGTGGTAAATAGCGATAAACACCGAAAATAACTCCCCGGCCGGTGTTACCGAAATCGAGGAAAGCTAAAGAAAGCCGAATTAAAACTGTCATTAAATTAGAAAAGAAAAAAAAGTAAACGGGGATTGTTTAAGGAATTTTTCATCTAAAGCTTTGTTTTCTCCTGATTGGAAGACAACTCCCACTGAACTCTCCGCGAAGCTGCTCTTTCTTTTCGGGAACAACACCCTTCGCGTCGGTTCTTTTTCTTCTCCGTACAGCAGTGGTCTCAAACTCATTTGAGTGTGGGGGCCAGATAGTCCACACTGGAAAGGCCGAGGGCCAACGTTAAACGGGGGTGGGGGAGGAAGGGAAGGGTTCAAAAGGTTTAAAAGAGAAGAGACCTCGTGCTCTATGATGTTTATAAACTCAGTTCTGCCAGTGACATCTTTAGATTTGATTTGTTTGCATGACTGCTTTGTGTCCCTACCTGATGTGGTAGCAATAATCAATATGACACCGCCCCGCCAACGTGCTGGCATTTTTAATCTAACAAGAGAGCAAGTACGGTGTCGTTCCCGTTGCTCACCTCACTCGAGAATTAAGCAAGCTCCACATGTCTTTAAAAAGCAATCAGTTAATATGACAGTCCTAGCTTTTCTTTGAAAAAAAAAAATACTTGTCTATTAATAATGATATTTTTTGAAAGCGAGAATCCTGAGGTCGTAGCTTTATCTTTGGCAGTTGCTCCTGCTGAACGAAAGCTCGCGCAGACGAGATGCATCCTTTAACAAAGAGTTCACGCTTGCAGCCTAGCAGTGGTATTGTTGTACATTACAAAAGGCTGGGAAGCTGAAAATAAAGCGAAACAAAGGGAAAATGAGCGCAGATAAGTATAATCTATGTAAAAAAGTGAGAAGACCAGAGCTACTTTTCGAGCGAAACTGAATCGACGAGATGAGATCACTATGGCGCATGCCATTTTTAGCGCTCGAGACATGGGAACCGGGACTCGCAGCCTGTTGCCTGCGGGCCGCGTCCCATTGAGTCGCGGGACGCGTGTTTCAGACCCCTGCCGTACAGGGACGTTTTTCTAAGCGTTCGGGTCGTGCGCACGTTTTCTGGAGGTTGGGGCATCCTTCGGGCCTGTCCTGGCTTCTTCAACGCATGCCCCGATCAACACCGATTTCTTGTACCACACCAAAAGATACGACGCCGAGAAATACCAAATTCTGACAGCATATACCGGAGCGCCGATGATGAAACAGTAAGGTGGTAAGCTAGGCAACTTGGTGATGATTAAACATAACGATAGACGGTGCACAAAAGCTGCCCACCTTTCTCTCACCTCGGCGCGTCGTCTGCTTCGTAGACGGGGCAGTACCCACCATCCGGCTGGCGTGCAAACACGGTTGAAAATCGCGTCATTTCGGCAATTTTAGGCGTAAATGCTCGGACTTAGATGTAAAAATGATCGTACAATGGTATACCCAATACTAAAAGACCAACCGGGCACAATCCTGTTGTCACCTGCCGCGCAAATAAAATATAAAAATAAATACAACCTTGCACCAGTGTCATCGCGGGCTGTCGTTTCCGGGGAAGCGTGACTACAGTTGCAGTGGCTTTTGGCGAGATAGAGTTCATAGTGGTTTAGGCATTTAGCAGCTATGTGTGGAAAATCCAGATTAAAAAAAAAGTTAAAAAAACGTTCCTATTTAATATGAAACAACCGCGCATTTTCTTTTTTTATTATTTTTTACTAACACCACATATGGACAGACTTTATTGTCTGCTAGCCTTGGTTATGAAGATCTTAGGATGCTTACATTATCGCAAATGTTTGTAGTGGTCTATTTGTAACCAAAAAACACTTTTATTTATGTCGCGTAGGTGGCTTCCTACCTGTTTGCTCAATGCGCCATCCAGCCCCCTGGTGGGATCAGTGGTGGGTTCGAAATTGCGCTAACACTTTCTGGTTGCCAGACCCCCAGCAGTACCGGCCGGATTGGCGGCTCTTAGCCCCCTTGTCGACGCTAGCGTCACGCGTGGTCGCGTACCAAACTCTCCCATAGCGTTGTGGAGAAGTCTCGTGACCAGCAGCGCATTGAAAGACTCTGACGATCAGGGGCGGATTTATGGGTCAGGCCTGGGGGGGGGGGGGGGGGGGGGCGGTAGGCCTTCGGCGGGGGGGGGGGGGGGGGGGGGAGTCGGGAGTCTGCTGAGATATGACACGGTCCAAACGTTGCCCAGGTCTATTTTGTTGACCAATATTTGCTATGTCGCCAAAACTAAACTTCTGGCTGGTGTATATCAATGATTTATTTTAAAAAAGTTAACCTCGGGGAGCTCAGGGGGGGCGGTCGCCCCCCCCCCCCCCCCCCCCCCCCCCACACCACCCCCACCCCCCTAAATCCGCCCCTGCTGACGATGCCATTGTATTCTTCGTCATCTTCCTCGATCGAGGCACAAATGAGACACGAGTGCCGAGGCAGCGTTCGACTGGGGCTCGTGTGCGATAGACCCTTCGCAAAAATGCCAAAAGGCCGCGCGCGAAGTCCTGTGCTTTCCGTGCCCCCCACCCCCCAGCATTTGCCACATGAGACCCGAGAGACGGAGAGAGAGTGAAATGGTAGCACGGTTGCTGGCCTGCCCTCGTCCGCTCGCTTGCGTTTCCTCCCTTGCCTCATTCGTCTCCTACAACCATTCCTGTACTTAAACGTACCCAGCATTCTTATCGGCGCCGCGCACGGTGCTGCAACAGGTCTATTGGTGTTTCTCAAGGGTTCCGCGACCCTCGTGGTTGCTCACAGAAGTTCCGGCAAAAAGCACGAGCGAACGCGAGTGTCGCTGTAGTCGCGGAAGTCCCAACTCCTGGCTATCGAAGCTGCCGTAGACCGTCAAGCTGTAGAGCGACCCGCAGCAGAACAGGCGTCTGCCACATCCACCAGCGCTCCTGTGACACCACCAGGATCGCGGTCGGCGACAGCGTGACACTTCTATGACGTCATCAGGTGGAGATCGAGGCAGCACTATTTTTTTGGACGCGGTAGGCACACCAGTCGGAGATGCGTTCCAGGCACAATGCGGAGTGCAAGTCGTCTCTCTCTTGCGCAGTTGTTACGGTGACGTCAGAACGACGCCGAGATCTGATTGGCCTTGATTAAAAGTATAGTGGGTAGACCTCAATGCTAGATGCCTCGAGGTCTACCCACTATTTTTTTTTTTCGATCAGCCAATAAGAGCTCTGTGTTCTGACATCATCGCAGCCCCTGTACAAGTAGCAGACGAACTTGCGCTCCGTATAGTTTCATCGACTGAAATATAAGCCACAGCCGAAAGCCGACGCTACGTCCGCCGTGCGCGGCATCAGAACACACAAACAAATACTCGACGCTGTTGTCTCCGTAGGTTTCGTTCTCAACGTAGCCGGCAGGTGTGCAACGATTGAATCTTTTCTACAATATTCATTTCTTTCTGCGAGGGTATGGTTAAAGCGGAGTGTCCAAAAACGTTAACTAGGGTATCAGATTGCATGCAGGATCTGTCTCTGGAAATGTTTTATTTGAGGGCTCGCTTGCAGCGGTTACGAACTGCTGTCAAAGACGAATCCGATCATATGCAAAACGTAAGTTGTCTGCTTCTTGCACAGGGGTGACGTGGGAAGGCCGAGCTCTGATTGGCTCGGATTGAAACGATATAATGGGTAGATCTCAATGCTAGGTGACTCGAGGTCACCCCACTATCCTTCCAATCGGAGCCGATCAGAGTCCGGCGTTCTCACGCCACTTCTCCGCAAGAAGCAGACGAGCTTGCGCTTCTCACTTCGTCTTCCCCGTGAGCTAGAAAAAAAGAATTCTTCGTTTGGTTTTATAAAAACTCCCTTTTCAAGTATTTTCGACATCTTCATGCACCAACGAGAAAGGGAGGTATCTATGAACACGTCGTAACCTATTTTTATTGATTATTAGTTAATTATAAATATATTGGTTATCTTACGTATTTTACGTTCGCTGGACTATTATTGGAAACACTCATTGTAAAACATCGTTGTAAGACAGCGTAAATAGACTAGCAGAGTAAATAAAACAAGAACAAATCGTCGAACCTGTAAAAACCAAGAAATTAAAACTGAGACGGGCAAAATGTTAAATACTTGACCGTACCAACGTGATAGTAGTATATTCCATAAAATAAAAGGAAAAACTGACAGTATATGTTTTCCTAAAAAAATACTAACATCAGGCGGGCAAAAAAAAAAATATATATATATATACATACAAGTCAGCGTTTTCACACGTGTCAGTGCCTATTTTTACTGGGCTTTTCTTTTCGTGAAGTTTACGAATCGCACCACTTCCGAGTGAGCAAACCTAAATCTTCTCAAATTATGACGTTATTTCAAAGAAATTATTCCATTCGCGAGAAATCCGGGATTATTTATTAACCTTTTTCTTACACACACACACACAAAAAGTATGACTGTGTTGTTTTTTGTGTTCTTTTTAATAAAAGGAAAGGGAAATAATCTAGCAGGCAACTTGAAACTTGACCTCCCATAATGCATTGGTTATCAGCTGCTGTAAGTACATCTGTACCGATTGAACACGAGCCCCAGCCGAATACGAACTGCTCGAGGACCAAATTTGTAATAGGACCTTGCAGAAATTTCTGGCGCCCTCGCCCTCTTCTCCGTGCATTATGACGACGGCAGCGTGAGCGTTCGGCCGGGATCCGCGTTCAATCACCGAGGACATCCATTCGAAAGCTAACGCAGCAGTCAACTCGCGTGACGTTTTTTCGTTACAGGGGTGCGCTACAGGAAGTGGCGAAGGCCAGCCGTATAACACGTTCTACGTCAAGAAAGGAAACGGAAGTGGATGAGATCAGCTCCAGGAGACCCGAGAACAGCTGTTGATGTTAGCACGCCGCATTTTCAGAGTGTTCCCCATTCGCTCGCATTACTGGAAGGCCATCCCTCACTCCAGTTAGATCTTCGAAATGCGTATGAGCTACCCGAGCGCCAGATGAGATCCCTTCTTAGGCGTACTTGGCGCACTTGGTCTCGCGCCAAGTCGGACCGCAGCTGACACTACAAGGGAGCCAATCGCGCGGCGATATAAGCGCACCGTCACGACGCTATAGTCGTCTTTGTGCCTTTGTCATTCCCGGTTATACCAATCGCGGGCACAGGAAGTGCCCCATAATCCTGCGCTTTTCTTTTCTGTGCATGATCGGTTTAGCCGGCGATAGAAAACGAAGAGACGACGATGACGATGCACTCTTTCCGATCTCTGATTGGCAGCATCGAATTGTAGCATCGGCTGCCGTCATAATTAGTGTGAAACGGAGTATAACCTCCTTACATCAAATGACTGGTGCAACTATCATCCAAACCTAGGAACACCAAACAAAAAAAAAAATCGCTACTTTAAAAAAAAAAAAAAAAATCTACTCCAGCGTGCATCCAAGCGTCCCGTCAACGCTCGCGCAAGATCGGACCGCCTTCAATCAGCCCCCGATCAATAAATACGCGGGTCGAACCCTCCGCCGGCCGCCCAGCCAACTGGGCTCGGTTCGCGGCAATGCCCTCCAAAATCATTAGACTACCCCCACGGACGCCAACACAAATTACCTCCAGGTAATCCGAAAATCAAAATAAAAAAATAATAAAGCGATAGACCCCGAGCCCGTAATTTGCAAATCCACAATAAAAAAAAAAAAAAAATTCGCTGAGGTTTGTGATATTGAAACCAGACACCCTGCGATTCATGCCAAAGAACGGGCCTTAGGTCTACGTATGTTCGCGTTGAGGTGGGTGTAGTCTACCGATGGCTAAGCCGTTTCGTTAGAAGACGTCGGCGAGGCCATATGCCGCGGGTAAGCCTGTCTATGCTAGCTTGCCGTTAGAACGGGGTGCGAGATCTAGCGTAGTCGAATGGCCCCTGCGGCATCTCCGACGGTCAGCTCTTGCGAACGACGCGAGCGTCCGAGCAAACCCGCTCCGACGCAGCGGAGGAACCCTCATCCTCCCAGCTCGATGGGAACGAACCCAACTGATCTTCACGACGACGCGAGCGCCGAGAAACGCGCGGCATCATCCGCAATTAGCGCTTTTTCTTGCGTCTCTTTGGGATGCGGCCAAGCTCGCCGCTTTGCGGTTTGCGCGGCGCGGAAAGACGAAGAAGCAGACGACGTTGGTTGCAGACAACACAAAAGCTCCGCAGCGGACGCGCTCCGCCGCCAAGCCGTCACTGGCGTCGTCGCCCGAGCACGCGCGATGATCCAAAAACAACAATGCGAGGAGAGCGGGATTGGTTAGAGAAGGGAAAAAAAGTGAAAGCGGACGCGCGGCGGGATCTCGCGTACGCTTTATGTTTCGCCGCTTCTCCTCTTTCTTTTTTCAAATGCCTCTTTTGCCTACTTACTTGGGGAAGGCTGCTTGTCCATCATGGCGGCGCGCGTTCCGCGCACCGGCCGCGACGAGGCGCCCGCGACGCCCCCGAACCCCGAGCTCGCTTGCGGCTCTTCTCCGACCCGCCGTTCCGCCCGCGCACTGCACCCCCCTCCGCGCTCGCCACCCTTTTCCCGCTTCTCCCCGATCACGAAGAAAGGATTTCTGATTTGGGATCACGTGACGGTGACGTCACCCTCGACTGTTAGTTCGTCATGTACGTTCCTAAACCGATTTTGCGGCGCTCCCGAAAGAGATAGTCAGGAATAATGATTCAAATTGTGAAAGTGTCGCTAATTCATTCAAACGGGCTTTATCGACCGCATTAATCGGGAAAAAAGATGGCGGCCGTCCGAAGCTGTCCTTAGCCTCAGCGGGCACTGCACTTTAGGGACTCTTCCTGCAAAACAGTATTTCGGTTGAACATCGTCGCTTTTCGATGCCATGCCCCTTGAACTAAGGGCGGATGACTGCGTGTAATTGTCAATTTGAAAGTGCATTCACGACAGACATTTCGTTAGAATGCATTAGAGATAGCACACATGCACAAAGGCACTGTGGGGGGGGGGGGGGGGGGGGGCATTTAGAATTGTAGGAGCTTCGAAAAAGGTTTGCTTTGCGCATGTTTTGTATTTTCTATTTAACACTAATTGTGCTTTCATTCATGGAGATGTGAATTTATATAGAGGTTGTATTATATTCCTTCCTGTAAAATGTCACAAGCACGCAGCGCTCAAAAAAAGAAAAATGAAATAAAAAAAAGATAAATAACGACGGCTTGTAGCGACATTAGTCTGTTCCGTGCGAACATATCGTCCTAATTCGTACACACCGGTACATTTTTTGTTGTTCATTTAGTTTTTTTTTTTTATCATGTCGACGCGTTTTGAATGACGAACCCCCATTACTATAATAAAACTTTTAAAGGTTCACTTCTATCCCAGCGCCAAACTGTGAAACGGGCGTAATTTCATTCTAAGGAGGAACATTGCAACCGTTTGATAGAGCCACGGACGGATAGTTTTGTTTTTGATGAACAATCAAATCGGGCATTAATTACTAATTGCACGAGGGTACGGTCGCCCGACTCAAGGAAACATTCTGTCCAAACCGGATGGAACGAATCGAATAAATTTAACTTTAAAAAATAAAACGATCATGTCGATTAATATTTAAAACTCCCGTCACACACGAGCTCGCCTGTATGCAAACATAAGTACAGAGCAGCGGAAACTGAGCCTTTTTTTTTACTCTAGCAAAAGAAAGGCACAAAAAAATAATAATGTGCCGTCGATTTCAGTTTGTCTCGAGCACACAACATCGATCGATTAAAAAAAAAAAAAAAAAGAACTCTGAGCTGAAGCTGAGATAGACACAAAGGAGAAAAAAAAGCGTGGTAACGATGGAGGAGCCCCATGACGTGGTCGCTTGGTGAATTTAGTACTATATAGTGCTCTTGTGATAGATGTAGTGCGCATCAAGAGTGCCTTTCTGTCGAATAACAAACTCATAACAAAAAACCAAAAAAAAACTTTCGTTTTCATATTGTGTTTTACCAACACGATCGCTACCACCACTACTATAAACCAACACACTGTTTACAAACAAGCCCGCTTTGCCCACAACAGGTGTGGACACTGCGCATGCGCAGAAGCCAAATTTGGGAGGAATGAAGCGTTAGCGCATGCGCAGTACCGACAGCAGCGCCACCGCGGTCGTATGACGTCAGCAAGTTGAGTTGGTCTATATTACTATAGTACCACTACTATGCTATTTGCGCATCTGTTACATGTACCATACTATTACTACTACTACGCCTGCTACTAGTACGACATTACTATTATGCTACCACTGATATACTAGTACTGTAGTGTCTGGAGCGCGTCTCCGACTCGTGTTAGCGTCCTATGCTGTCCAGACAAGTGCAAATGACGTCACAGAAGTCGGAGTGTCATGCTGTTGGATGTCGCGATCCTGGCGGTTGGTTGTAGAATTCTGGCGAAAAGCGCGAGCGAACGCTGCCTCACTGAAGAGCGACCCGCAGCAGAACAGGCGTCTGTCACGTTCACCACCGCATGACAGTTCTATGACGTCATCAGACGTAAATGGGGGGACGACTTTTTTGGACGCAGCAAACACACCAGTCGTACACGCGTTCTAGGCATCAAACTACTACTAGACCTGTCGTTAGTACCATACTACTACAACTACTCCTACGTATAATACTAATACTAATACTAATAATAATAATAATAATAAATAATAAATAGTAGTAGTAGTAGTAGCAGTAGCAGTAGCGGTAGCGGTAGCAGTAGCAGTAGTAGCTGTAGCAGTAGTAGCTGTAGTAGTAGTAGTAGTAGTAGTAGTAGTAGTAGTAGTAGTAGTAGTAGTAATGCATTGCACTATCTTTGTGTAATATTAGTAACGTTACGCGTCTTTTTTTAGCCCAACTAGGAGCAAAAAGGTATCCAACGGACATACGAGTTTGAAGTTTGAACGCCATCTTATTCTTCAGAAGGTTCTATTTTGTTTTCAGATTGAAATTTAGAATCGTCCGGGCGCAATCCTTACACTGCCGATTTCAATGGAAAGCGAATATAAGAGGCGAAAATATGCAGGTGAGCTGCTCAGGAAACATCATAATCTAAACCCTAAGACAAAGAGAAAAAAGAAAAAAAAAAAAAAAAACGGAAAAGACGTTCGTTATTTTACGTATCCGTGGTTCAAGGGTCAGATTTTGAAATATATAAGGTTTATTTTTATATCACTTATGGCGACGCTTTAAAGACGTGGTCGTGATTCGGCATACTTAACCTTCTAGAGCATACACAAAAATAAAAAAATACAGGCGTCTAACTATGATGAGTGGCCTTCCTAAAGCCGTGTTCAAAGACAACTTCAGAGCTACAGGATGGTGTGTTTGGGCACATAGACCTTGAAAATTCTGCATTTGCTGTCCTGTGGTGCGACTGAAGACATTCGCAGCAGCTCAACTCTCCGAAATTGTTCATAGTATGCAGATTTACAAACAGACGCCGCTAATACGTCTGGAACGGACGGTAAACAAAGAACCGTGTACAGTACGCTGAATACATTTATTCTGGTACACCACCACTGCTACATCAACTTAGCAATATATTTATGTTTTAATGTCTAGCAGAAGATGATTTGTCTTCCACACCGCGGGAAAACTTCAAGCTAGGTTCATTTCGTGCAGAACGAGAGAGTCATGGACCCCAAAGGTTTTCAAGCACGCGGAACGAGGGGGGTTAGGAGACGCGTCTCCCTAGTAACCGACGTTGCTATGGCAACAAAAGCGCTTGGTAACGTTGGCAACGCAGGGGGAGCTTGACGGTGGTCTGTAGCGCTCGCAAAAATAGAAACGAAACCAGCACCGCGCACCTCGGTGTGTGGTGCCATCTAGCGAACCGCGGATAAACCCGTCGTTAGGCAGGCGAATTCCAAAACGAAACCAAAAAGCAGGTACGGACTATCGCGACACATTTAACTTGCTGCATCTAAGTGAGAGGAAAAAAGTCCGGGCACTTGCGCAACCCGTAAGGTGAAACACTGCGACAACTGTAGTGTGGCGGCGGAGCCGCTACGATGTCATTTCGGAGCAGATGGACAGAATGAACGGTAAAGGTTCGAACGCGCACCATAGACGTTTCGTACTCAACCGAGTAACACACCGGACGAAAATTTCATAGAGGTTTCGAAACAATGAGGGTGTATTAAGTAGAGAGCATTTCGTAAACCGGTTATACAATTTTATTGGACACAAACTAGGACTGCCTTGTGGTAATTAAAGAACACATCGAAAATCGCGCACCCAAGTTTTAATTCCAACGAACGACGAAATTGCATATGTATGCATGAACCGTTTCCTGTCGCTGGTGTGGCTGCCTGAACGTCTTATGAAACGTTATTGGAGACAAACTACACCACCTTTCGGTCACCGAAGAACACTTCCGAAGTCGCGCACTCAAGTTTCAAGCGTGTAGCTCCTCAACGTAACTTCACGCCCGTGGTTTTCCAGGCTTAACACCCACCTAGCTCTATTGGTATTATCGCCCGAGAACCTTTCCGGCAAATTAGCGAAAACGTTTTTTTGTTGTTGTAGTTGTTTTGTACTGCTTCATTTTCAGCAGTCTCATGCTTATGTTTCTACGTGCCGACATGATGTCACGTGACGACGTATTGTCACGTGACGTCATGACATAACGCGACTCACGGTGTCACCCGACATCATTAAGTCCCGTGGCGTCACGGCGCAACGTGATTGGACACTGAAAATGTCACGTCGTAGTGTCGGCTGACGCCAGGTAGCAGTTGACGCGATGCGCGGCGTGGCTCGAGTGGCGTGACATCAATGTGGAGCCTTATGGCGGATTTCCGAAAATCGCCCGTGTCGATATAAAGCACGGTCGTCGGCGCGAAACCCGCGAAGTGTTCCACTAACTGCTATCGCAGCAAAAAGAAAGTGCGCTGTCCTACACCGGCCTACACGTTTCTGCAACTTGACCTGTGTAGATAAATCACACACGTAAACCACGTGAGCCAATCATTCGTTACATTCTGTATCAACAGCGCCTGGTGTAGCAAAACTAAGACCTACACGTTGGGGGCCAAAATAATCGCGAATGACTGACCAAAAATACGAGAGTGCGGCAAAAGACAGCGATCCGTTTGTTTGCCCAATTAAGGGGAAAAAAATGATTAAACCAAACAAGCGGAAAGGCAGAAGGATTTCTACACCCGCCTCTCAGATTTGACGGCAGAAAGCAGACTCACCGGAAGAATGTGGCCACCGGAAGTTATGGTGCTGCGGCCGCGAGTCATGGGGGCTGGAAGGGCCTGTGGTCTTCTCCTTGGCACACAGAAGGCCCTTGTGGTAGCTGGACAACGACGACTCTGCGACACCAAGGGGGGAAATTGACACTTGTCAACGAGCTGTACTTTCCGTTTAAAAACAGCGTCTGCCCAACACACGAAAGTACCAGAAGTTGGTAGGAATGACTCCCAGACTGGAAGCCAACGTTTCGCGAAGAGACGTATTCGTCACTTCTTCAGGAATCAACGAAGGCGCTAAATCTCTTGGCGAAATGTCAGCTCTCAGTCAGGGGGCTCCCACGAGGTTTCCTCTAAGCAACAGTGATTTGCGCCTTTCGATACGTTCGGAGTCAACTCTCATCTTCGATATAGAAAAGACTGCACGCGAGGAACCGGGAGCGACGCAACTATCGTGCTTCCCTGTGGACGTCAGCAGAGCAGAGCGGCTGGTGCCACAAACAGCCAATTAAGTTTCTAGCTTTTCTTTTCAATTTTAGAACGCCGAGAACACCTCCCATGTCCCTATTGGGAAGACACCCAATAGGGACATGGGAGGTGGGACTGAAGTCGAACCCCGTTAATATAGATAGCCCGCTATGAACAACTCACATTACATGGACGTTTTCTGGAGAACGGAGGTTTCCATAATAATGAGACATCACTGTAGTATATGAACATGGAGACCCAATACGCAAAGGCGACTACCGTTTATCGGAGCCGTACCGCGAAGCCTAGCCTTTTCACTATAGTGGTCAGACGCCATTGCGCGTATGTACGCTGATGAAAAGTCAATTTAACCAGGAAAACAGTGGCTGGCACTGCAATCGTGTCTGGATGAATCTAAGTCAAAGGAAAGTACTCACCTTTCTGAAGGGGGGGTGTGCCATGTTGATCCGAGGCGTTCGTCTTAGTCTGCAACAACAACAAAAGGAACGATGATCAGATCAGAGTTGTCCGTACTTCCTTACAAAGTCGAAGTGGTTATTGGGATTAACATCCGTAAAACCAAAAAACCCAAAACAGCCAAAAAACAAAAACAAAAGAAGCCCGTGCATGCAAGTGATGGTAGCCTCCTCGGCCCAACAACTAATGAATGATTATGAAATGAGTAGATACAAGAATGGGTGAGTTATGTGCGAGGCGCTGTTACGAAAATAGACACAGATTCATTTGCCGCACTGGATTCTTGAACTCGGGCACGCTAGGAGCCTTGCGAGCATCGTCTGGTAGGGGGTTCCGTGTCTGGGAGCCTCAATGAACAGAGAGAAGGAGCCGCTAATGGTGCGCGCAAAGCGCTGGTCGAGTTTCGAAGGGTCACACATTGACCTGCGTACGTAGCCGTCAGGAATGCGGCAGACACCATGAAGGTACTTGTACAGTAGTACTCGCCAGTTGACGCTTGTTAAGTCTAGACCATCTAAAAGACAGGAAACGTCTATCGCGGGGTAGCTTGCTAGACCTGCCGTCCTGTATGTAAAGCGCTGCCTTGTTTTAGTGGCCTTTCTTTGAGTCGACTCGAGCGTCTTGTGTAGGTCAGCCTGGTGGGGGACTCCAGATAGAGGAATAGTACTCCATAACCGACAACACGAGAGCGGTGTAGAGCATGGAGAATGCCAGATGAGGCATCCCTCTCGATGTCCTCGTTATGAGTCCTCTTCTCAATCTGCTGGCTCTTTTACAGACGCAGTCAACATGCGATCGAAAGGACGTAAACAGTTACTTAGCAGAACACAGGTGTCGTACGAAGTGCGCGTGAAGAGCTCAGCCGAGTCTCCAACTTGTTTAACTTTGCTCGACCCGCTTCGAGGTATCTTCAATCTAATTTTTACGGAGTGCTCAATGAAGTCCAAGAACACTCCTGCTAAATCAAGAAAGAGCAAACGTTCTAGATTTATCAACACGCTCCTTTTGTTTGCGTGAAGTTTCATTCATGAATACACAAGTGGCCATGTTGGTACTTGCAAGTCACACCGTTTATGGATGCCCTCCAAATGACTCGCCGTAAGGGAAGCAAAAGGGGGTACTCGTGTGTTAGCAGTTTTGAAGTCAACGCGTCAATATCTGGCGAAAGTGACGAAAATAATCCCTCGAGAAGGGGAACAAGAGGGACAAACATAAATCTCCAAACACAGCTAGGTGACTGGTGCGCGACCGAAAAAATCCGCTTGGTCCGGGTATCGAACCCGGGACCTCTCCATTTCCGGTGGAGCGCTCTACTAACTGAGCTAACAGGGGTCAGACGTCAGTTGAACAAACGGGTTGCTCTACTGACGTCTGACGCCATGTGCCGTCTACTGACGGCGCACGTACTGTGTTCTGCGTTTTGTGGTTTATAAGCAATCCATTCGCCTAGATGCGCAGGTGGCGATTTTCGAAATATATCTGTAATATTGCCAAAATCTCTACAATATTTTTTTTCTCTCTCTCTCTTCATTCGAAACCTTCGTTTCTCCCATAAATGTCGTGGCACTAAAACTGTACATAAGCGGTACAAGTCGTACCTAACCTAGCGGCGTTAATGTCCCGCAACATCCATATGTACAGCGTGATTTTCTTCTCCCAGTTATCCACGCGGCCCTGACGTCACCTCACTGCGATGGCGCAGCTATCGGCAAGGCGCGTGCGCATGCGCAGACGTTTCACCTCACGCAAGGGTTCCTGCTCCCACGCATGTGCGCCCCCCCCCCCCCCCCCCCCCCCCCCTTGGTGGGGGTAGATGTTGGCTCGTTTGTTAACAACGTGTTGGCGCACAGTATGCTACAACATAAGATATGGAGTAGAAGCTACACCTCCAGCGCGAGCTTTCCACCTTCAATAGCGTTTCAGCGCACACGTATGCAGTCGAAGCACTACGGAAAGCAACGAGTGCGAGCTAAAAAACAAAAGATATCGTTACAAAAAAAATAACTGGTTTCCTCGCTGAACGAGTTGACCGCGCGCCGCGCCTTTCTTAATGATGACCAAGTCGCAGCGCTGGCGTCGACCGTCCTGAATATTATAAACAAAAGTAAAAGAAAATGGGGAATTCTGAGCCGCGGAATCCAGGACGAAGACAAGCACGCACGAACGTACGCGCCAAGAGCTCCTATTACCCCAGTATTGCAATTACTGTATAACCAGAGAAATAAGGAAGTGTAAACAAAAGGAAAGAAGAAGAGAACGAGCAGTGCTTCCCGTTGTTTCAAACGCATTCTTAACACAACGTTTTTCTGGGAGGACGCCAAGAGACAATAAGAAGGGGCAGAGACGAAAGGAGAAAGCCAAGAGAAAACTACGAAGTGGACAAAAGTAACAACGGGACTTGCGGCTTCATTAAGGAAGCCACGAGCCGCCGTCGTCTATATCCATGACTTCACGTCGTGGATACAGACGACGTGAGGTACGCTTAGGAACATATTCGAGGACCGCGGTCTAAGCGTCCTCTCCTACGGAAACATGCATTCCGCACCGTCCACGTCCTCAGCCGCGCTCACTCTCAAAGACCACGCTATGCTACGTTTAACCACCACGACTCTTTGATCAACGACAGACTGTTTATGATACATTACCCCAAATTACTTTCTCTCATTTTTTTTTTTCATTTTATGTTTCAGGCTTCGATCTTTATAGCATATCGCGGTGCACTTTCTGGCGATCCTAGACTCTAAAGATCTCTCCGAGGCAAATTTCTTCCATTTTGAGCGTATGTTCGTGTTGCATCTCGGCTGGTTATTTGTAAGGCTGGCCATTTTCTATGGCATTTTTGGTTTCTTCGTCTCCTAGTGGTTCTGTTTGTCACAAGGAGGAATCATTCTAGAAGCATACTCATAAACAACTGACATGTAAGTTGCTTATGGGTATGCGTACCAATAATACAATCAAAATACGATAAAAACAAAATAAAGACTGGCGGATACGGCATTCGTGACAACGACGCACTGACGTTGGTGAGTCCAGCCCCGACTATTAAAACCAAAACTGTAAACAAAAACTTAACGTTGAGAATTCAGGAGTACACTGCATGCAAGTTTCGCACGGTCCAGGAAACAACCTGAAGTAAGTCTCGCGCTCGCTATCAGCGCCACCGGCCCCTGTAACAGCTGTTCCGGGGCGCGGATTGCAGATACAGAGCGACCAAAGCCCTCGAAGAGACACTCAAATGCCAAAAATCAAAATGTTCCAATAAAACGAAAGTTTAGCGCAATATATTTACACTACGAGGCTCATTCTGAGTCAGTGTCGATTCCGAGTCATGCTTCCGTCTTGAGACGTCGACTTCGAAATCGGAGCATTCTCGAAGTCGCTCAAGTGAGTCACACGACGTAAATATTGCGGTACTTTTTTTTTTTGTGTGTGTGTGGTAGTTCATTTTAATTTAGAATTGCTGAAGCTAACTCCGATTTGGTCTACGAAAAACTGAGTGAAGCTTGACCGGCTGGTGAACCCCTGTGCCACAAACTCAACCACCAAAAAAAAAAAAAAAGAATTAGAAGACAAAAGATGGAGGGAGAACTCCGAGACGCTTCGAGAAGGCTTCGTCAGCTGCGAAAGCACCGAAAACAACAAGATAATAAATATTCGGTACAAAACTAGGACGCGGCGACGCTGACACGGCGTCCCCTGCCTGGAAGGCTGAGACCGCTGCTTTCCTCATAAAACGCACTTCATCATATTATGGTTTGATCGACAAATCGAAACAGAACTGCACATCTTTATGATTTACGTGTTCTATAGGACAATTGAAGATGCGTTTTTTTTTTTTCTTTTTGGCATGTCCCTGTAATGCCTGCAATGTTCACACATCGTACGGATGAAGGGTGAACACATGGCCCAGCCACGCCCCTGTCACTGACACCCTGCGCGACAACGCCCATTACTTCCACGACCAGCTTCTGTTTCTCCGTGCACAGTTCTTGGCACGCTGTGAACAAGATGTCACCACATCGTGTTCGACCTCCGAGCCTAAACCCGGGAGTTTCAAAACACGCGACTGCAGTCGGCATGGGAGCCCGGTCCAAAGGCTGAGTCACCCGGGAAAAAACAACTTCCACTCTCGGTTTAAGAGAAGCACCACCCAGAGAACAGACACAGACACAGACACAGACACACACACACACACACGCACACGCACACACACACACACAGAAATTAAAAGAAACAAAACTAGTCGATCTGTAAAGTAAAAGGTGAAAGAGAATAAAAGAAAAGTCCAGAGCCGCAAAGCTGCTTAAAAACAATCGCGTGTAAACACGTGCAATGGGCTCCCCTCATTTACATTTTGTTTTTGTTTGGTGGCAAAAAGAGGCACCGCCCACCTTTCGGAGGCTCGGTTTTGTTTCATGACTTTTTATTTGTTACGTTTCCGACAATTTTTACTTCGTATTTTTTTTCTTTTGTACCCCGCCCAGTAACAAGATAAAAGCGGTCGCACCAAATGGTTGCTCCGCCCCCCTCCCCCCACCCGCCCCCCCCCCCCCAAAAAAAAAAGAGAAGAAAAGAAAACAAGACAACAAAAAAGAAAAACAAATGAAACATAAAGCGGCGAACATAAGGGCCGCCCAAAATGCGAAGAAAACAAGTGAGGTTGGGCCGGCAACCATGGTAGCCCCTTGTTCTTTACTTCGGATCCCGGGCAAACTCGCGCACCCAGAGGTTCCAACCGAGCGGCTTGCGCCCGAGAGAGGAGCGGTGTTAATCTCTCTCGCTCCCCCCCCCCCCCCTCTCTTTAATTAAACTTTCCTCTAATTAACGAAGGGAGAAGAAGAAGAATTAGGGGCGCAGCAACGCAGTCAACAAATGCGAAACGCCACATATATAAAAACAAATTATAATAATTACATTAAAAAAAAATCGTACATCGGCTGCTCACTCTCGGGAAAGGGTGCTCACGCGGGCAGCGCAGAAACAGGCAGACGCGAATGTCGTAGCACGCACGCGCTCATCCAGCCATGCGCACAAACTCATCCACATACACATAAAAAAAAGAGTTGGCTCTTGGGAACGGGACAGACAGCGAGAAAAAAAAAAAAAAAGTTAGCTTAGGCTCAAGCTGAGAACTGAAGAAAAGGTAAATTAAAAGCTGCCACCAAGGAGTAGGCAGGTTTGGACCTTTTTAATTTTATTTTATGTTTTTTCTTGTTTCTTGTTTCTCGAAGTCAGATTTTTTGGGAGGTCAGCGCTTACATAGCTCGGCTAGTTAACGCCACGTTGTGGGGTTTGTGTACACGCGCCACAGCGAACGTCTCTCCGATACGGAACTACAAATAAATAGAGGAATCCGCTCAAATCTTTAGACAACGAACGCGGATGCTTTTTTTTTTCCCTTTTGTTTTAGTTCTGTTGTCGTTGTGGTCGTTGCTGCTTTTCGCGGTGTTTCTGGTGGGCCATGTATGAACGAGCATGAAACGAAAACGACGACAAAGAATGCATCACAGCTTAAAGGGGCGGTGCAACGATATTCAATAGACCCTTTCCGGAATTCAGACTGGCAACTTTGATCACTATCATCATCTGAAAAATGGCATATGTGCTATACTAATGGCGGCCTTCTGTTTAGTGATGAAAGAAGAAGTTGAAGATGCTCCTAAGCAGATGATTCGATGCCTATACATTCTAGATGTTAGCGCGACGTGAAGCAGGAATCGGATGCAAGAGCCGCGTAAGCGTTCGTTTCTAACTCGGGCCCAGTCAATCTATTAGTAGCACACACTCGGCTTCAAAGCGCCTTGATGTATAGAATTTTATCAAGGCGTCTATGTGGGCTGGCGCTTCGTTCTGACTGGTTGCATTTTTTTCGCCATCCACACTGAGGAGATTTAAAAAGAGCTGGTCAGTGACGCGCGCATTCTCTTGTACCGTTGACTTGCGAAAGTAACGGTGCCCCATACAGTACTGCAGACCACGGATTCATCGCCGCCATTAGTACGGTAAAAGTTAAACTGCCATTTGAGTCACCAGATGGCACTGAATTCCGGAAAGGGTCTATTGGAATGTTTTTCACTTTACACGAGCGGACTGGCACTATACTTCGTTTCAGCTTTGGTCCGAGCGCGGCCGATGTTATGAGCCGAAGGGCCAATCAAACAGCACAAAAAGCGCAACGTCATGGCGTGCTCTCTGCGCTTGACTAGCCGGCGAGGGAGCAGTGCACAGAGAGACGGCGATTACCGGCTGGTCCTATCAACTGCAGAGAGCGCGCCATGACGTTGTGCCCGTTTCGCTGTTTGATTTGCCCTTCGGCTCATAACATCGGCCACGCTCGGACCGAAGCTGAAACGAAGTATAGTGGGACTCAAGGATACTCGCTCGCAACCCCACTGACCAAGAAACGCCTTTGTTGCGCTGTAATTTCGAGGACAACACCGAGGGTTTTCATTCAATCTCTCCTTCGCAAAACCTGATGACATAGCTGGGCGGTAGGAGTACCGCCCAGTGACGATATTTGAATGCGGCTCATAGGTTGGACCCGAGCATGGCGTGGACACTCGATTTGGGCTCGTGATAATCGAGAGCTCGAGAAGCATTCGGGTAGTGTTCTGTGTCCAATCGCTGCAATGACGACAACAGCCGAGCCATAACAATGTCTGGAACTCAGCGCGTGTCCTGTGCCTTGCCAACCCCAGCGCGTGGCTATGATCAAAATTGGCGGCATATAATCGGCTCCAGATCACGTGGCCGCTTGTTCTGGCTGCGAGTTGAGGGGGTGAACTCTGCTCGTTTTTCTTAATTTTTTTCTGCGACTTCGATTGCGTGGGGTGAAAAACGAACGGGTATTTCACAGGTCATTAACGTCAGGGATCCGTTCTAAGCGGTATTTCCGCAAAATACAAAAATCGTTGCAACGCCCCTTTAAGCGTTGAGGCTATCCTCCAGGGTTGGTTAAATCGTCACCGTTTGGAATTTTTCTCGGACGATCACGCCGAGTTTAGGCATTAAATAAACATATAAATAAAGCAGCGAAGTGAAAAGAAACAGGCTAAGCATGGAGCCATTCACCGCGTGTTTGCTAATGCGGCTACGTGTTAGCAATGTCTAATCAGCGTAAGAACTATTTCAGAAGTTGGCCAGTGCGAAGAGAGCAGGTGAGAATTTTGTAGCGCCACATTATTGCCCCGGAACTTCAGAGCCGCATTATAAACTCTCTAGCTTCATGTACAACGGCGCATCGGTGTGTGTTAACTTTTTTTTTTTTTCTTAAGGGTTTTAATTATATAACGCAGGGCTTGTTGTTTTTTCCTTCTAAAATGGTAAGGGTCGTGCGTTACGCAAAATATTATCGGAGCTGTAAGCATTGGTAATAACAAAAATGAGGGTGTAGTGCGCTAATACAGCACAAACGCCTTTTTTTTTAAGGTGAAGTGTGGTATGTTTTGCACAAATCTTACCGGTGGTGGCGTACTGGAAAAGAATTAAAAATCTTACTTTAAGCATTTTATTATTATTTGACCGATCAACGTATTTACGAACTATCAGTTACGGTATTTAGACTGTTCTCGTGGCAAGTATTCAAAACCAAGAAGGTGCGACCAAATGATATCGCGGTAAGAAATTTTTATCGCCGCATGGTGTACGTTTTTCACAACCCAGAGTGAGGATACTTTAACTTCCCCGGCTGGTGCAAGCACGTGCAATGACAAGCTTCTATGCATTATGAAAATTAAAACATAACCGCGTGGATAGCACGTGCGCTACCCACAATGAGGAAAACAAAAGCGCCTTTAGGAGCCTCTCACCGCGAATGAGATAGGATTGGCAAAGCTCAACCGGCAAGGTTACTTTCCTGCCGCGCAACGGTGGAAAGCGAGAAAGAGCGCTTAACGACCACCAGTGCTTTATCCTAAAATATTTTTTTGAGATACGTTCGGTATATGTATTTCACAGAAACTGTCAGCTTATTTGGTTGCAATTTGTTAAGTGATGCTTCAGTAAACAGAAAATTGAGTGCAAAATAAATGTGTTGTAATGCAAAAAAAAAAAAAACAGCTTTGCTGGTCAAGTTGTAGTTTTATTTCTTTTCGGGCTCTGATGCCGGTCTGCAAACCATACACAAACTTCCCTCTGTCCAACTATTCCTTTCTTTTCCTATTTCTATCCAATATACTAGCAATACTAATATCACTACTACATTTGATGAATAGTGTGCAACACGATCGTGTGGTTTCGTATAGTTTCGCGTCCTATTTTGCCCATGCATCAAACCTGGCCCCGAAATGGCAACAAATGACGTCACAGAAGCCGAAGTGTCAAGCTGTTGCATGCCGCGATCCTGGCGGTTGGTCGTAGAAATGCCAACGAGAAGCTCCGAGTAGCACAACCGAACGCGAATGTCGATGTCGTCATGGCGTCCCAACTTCTGGCAGTCGAAGCTTGCGTGTACTGGCACATTGGGGAGCGCGACCTGCAGGAGAACAGGCGTCTGCCACATACACCAGAGCTGTTGGAACGCCGCCAGGATCGCGACCGGCGAGAGCATGAGACTTACATGACGCCATCAGGCGGAAATCGAGGGACCACTTTTTTGGACGCGGTGAGCACACCTGGGGCCCTAATCTGGACACTTGGCGAGAAAGACGGCGAGAAATTCAGCGGCTCTGATTGGCCGGCGCCAAGGTCAAGTGCGGCGTCGGCCAATCACGGTCGCCAGATTTCTCGCCGACTTTTTCGCCAAGTGTCCAGATTAGGGCCCCTGACGGAGACGCGTTCCAGGCACCATAGTATAGTGCTACATTTTCCCACCATCTCATGCAACTGAGACGCTAGATAAAGGCATGCACTATACTATATAACTAGTATAGTCTATATAACTTATATAGACTATACTATATAAATTCCGTGTTTTCGGAGTTCCCTTTTCCTTTTTTTATGGTATTTTCGAAGTAATTGTTTTGTTGATTTTTTTTTTTGCCCTACATTCAGAGTTTTTCTGAGCCTATTTTTGCTAGATTTTTAGTTTTTGGAAATTCGGAGTTCAATTGAGCTGTGTTCCTAATTTTTCTAAAGTTAAAACAAAAAGAGAAAATATCCGGACATGAAAGTGCACCAAGTTCATAAGAACTCGCTTGTATCAAATGATATTTCCTCATATGGATTCGGTGCTGGTCACCTTCGCGCAATAAAACTTCCAAAAAGCTGTTGCTTCGATAGACGTCGATACTTTCGAATCAGTGAACTCCTGCAAGTGGTCGCTGGGACGTTCCTTTCCTTCCCATCCTATTCCGTCACTTCGCCTGCTGCGCGCAATGCCAGTGAGGAAGTGATTTCAGCTGTCCAATGAAATGTACGAGTTCATAGCTTTCATTCTTATAAAACAGAACCCCTGAGCACTGTTCCAGGTTTCAGTTCCAAAATGAAACCTGGAACAGTGCCTTTTTTATGTGGCCCAGAAGTACAATGACCCATTGGCCCGAATGAAACATTTGAGGAGATAAACACTAAACCCGTTTTTGTGAGTGGTCTGAAATTCGAAAGGTCAGTCAAAAAAAATTTGGCTGACCCTGCACCAAACCTTAATGTAAATTATCAGGCTTTCTTTTTTTCTTCTTAAAGACAATGTAACCTCCAAATGAGGAGTAGATCGGATAAATCTGAATAGACAAAACTTTGACCGACGTGCGTTTTGCCAAGTTTCTTTATTATTGTTATTTATAAGAAAACAGGAAACCCTAAATACAGGGTCGTCGATATAAATCAGGAAAATTCTGCATATTCAAGAAAACACAGAGGCAAAATAAAATGAATATCGACCCTTTCTCGTGATTTGCGTTTGCTGAAACGTCTTCTGGCTGACGGATTATCTGAACGTATCGACAATGCTGTAAACTTGTGTCTTCTCGTTTTCATAGCACGCGATGATTTGCATAATCGACTTTTCGGGCTGAAGAGATTCAAGTATTGCTGCCCCCCAGTCGTATTCCCGCTCAGTTTTGAGCAAGTCGCGAATTGTTTATCATGCGATGGTCCGCTGTCGAATCACGTGGCCGCAGAAGCGAAATACGACCAGTTAGCTTCACTGTATTGTTGAAAGACGAAATCTAAAAGAAGTGCGGATATATTTCTACGACCCTGTATATATAAGACGGAGTACAGGTTATTTCATACTTAGTGCACAACGCTGTCAAACGCTATTGGCACGTACGCGCGCAAATCACTAAATCGAGAGACGAGCTCGCGCCAGCAGCTCGGACACCGTACACTAGGTATGAAATGAAGTAGAAAACACGCCATACACTTCAAAGTGATTTTTTTTTTTTTTAGTTGAGCGGCCCATGAAGTAATCACGCGCGGAACAAAACAAAGGCGAAAACGTTTCCTGATAAAATCGAAAGGTACGAACGACCCGCGTTGGGTAGTTCTCTCGGTTCCTCCGAGAGGGCAGCACCAGTCTTACTTTCACGAAAGATACTGGCAGTGCGCGCGCAAGTCAATGACTGCGTTGGTGCGTTGCATGGATATTCTTTCGGCATTATGCCCATCGTCAGACTGCGGCGCCCATCAAATGTAATACAAATAGTAGGAAAAAAAAAGTACGAAGATTTTATCTAATATTTTTAGTTGCGCGTCACGGATGAAACATTTCGAATTCGGTGATTGCGAACATTTATATTAAAGAGAACCTAGAAATGAAAAGGGAACTGATAAGCAATCATAGTATAACATCGTGTACTGTAATGTAGTATTTAAAGATAGCTTCTACAGGGAGTTCCAAAATAAAAAAATTACGTTGTTTTTTTTTTTTTTTTTTTTTTTTTTACTTGTAAAAATTGACATGTTCCGCCGAACGCTCATTTTACGCCAAAAGGTAGTAGCGCGAGAGGTGCGAACCAGACGGCAAAGCTTGAGGACGAACCGATATTTTATTCAAAACTTATAAGTGATTTTCTGAAAATTTCGAAGGCAAAATGGTGCCCGACAGAGCGACAGAAACCGAAAATGGGGGAAAATGGATCCCATTTTCCCAGTGGAATTTTCGAAAAATCACCTCTAACTTTCGAATAAAATATGGGTTCGTGCTGAAACTTTGGCAACTGGTTCGGACCTCTATAGCACTACCTCTGGGCGGGGAACGAGCGTTCGGCGATGCCTAGTTTATTTTTGCGCTGAAAACAAAAGAACAACAAAAAAACTAAGTTTTTCTTCGGAGAAACCCTGTAGATAAGAACTCGTCGAGAAATCCGACATAAAAGCTGTTTCTGAACCGAAACGTTAAAAATAAAATCCCGCGCAAAAAGACGCAAAAAATATCGCAAATGCAAAGCCGCGGTAACCCTGCTCCTTCATCATACAAGAAAGACTGCAGACGCTAGGCATCTTTCTTCCTTCTATAACGGTCCTATATGAATGATCGTACAAAACACTGTCACCAGTCATGTTCGAAAGTACACATGAGGCAAACATCCCCACAACGAGAGCTGACGTTTGCTAAGAGAAACTTCCTCAATCTTTTAGCGAAACACCGGATTTATTCGCAACTTTCAACGACGTAGGTACCGCAGCGTGAAAATAGCGCTCCCTAGCTCGTGGATGGTTCGGCTTCACAACGAAGATGTTTTGTCTTTCACTTTCATTACTTGGAGGTATATACATCGACCGTAAATCACACACGTATCAATACTCGCAGCCCGCAGGCCCGAACTCCTACTGCTGTTCTGCGACGATCATCCAGATGACAGCCATTTTGATAGGAGCTAGTACGCCCCGTATAGGCAGTGAAAGTTGCGAATATAGTCCGTTCACCCAGAGCTGACCGCGCAGCCAGAGCGCTGGGGCCGGACCGATGTAGCGCCTCCGTTTCATCAGCTGACACCGCTCTCTGCGCCCTTGGAACGGATGAGAGCGTGATCACGCGGTGAAAGATGCACAGATGACTGGTCAAACGAGAACGTGCTTTCCGCCGCACTGTCAGCTTAGGTTCCTTTTCGGGTTCTTTGAAGCCGGTTTGGACACCTGCTCGTTTTGTTTGTCACCATCAAATTTCTCGAGAGATACTTTTCCAAAGTTTCTCGAGCAACACTCGGGGGGGCCGCCATATTTTGGGCACTGCTCCGCGTGACGCGTGCGAGTGGATCTGAGCTCATGCCGAGCGCGCGGCGAACGCTGACGCCGCTCTCATGATGCATGCTCAAAGTGCGAGCCAAAAATATGGCTGCCTCGGATAACCGCCGCAGTAGCTATGGAGGGGTGCAATGGAGCTTATGGGGGTGGAGCAACTGACAGACTTCCCTGTCCTTCTCATCCTTACAGTGAGTATACGCAATGACGTCAGATCAGCGGCCATCGATTTGTTGTGGCCTTGCTGCTGAGCGCGCGCCTCCTGCAGCTAGCATATATTTCACACCATCGAAAGTTTTTTTTTTCTCGGCAATCAGTGTTGGCGGTAACGCGTTACAAGCAACGCCGTTACCGGTAACGCGTTAGTTTTTTGCGTAACGTAGTGACGTACTCGTTACTTCTTCAAAAGAGTAACGGGTAACGTACTTACGCATCTTATTTCGAGTAACGGGTAACGGTGTTACTTTACGTTACTCTAAATTACTGCCCAAAATATGAAAACAAAGCCTTTAATTTTTTTTGTGCCTCTAAGAGCCCCGTTATGAATAAATCATAATGACTGACCAAAAAAAAAAAAAAGTTGCCCTTCTTTTATTTTGCACACGAACACTCCTGCTTTACGGAAACCCCAACGCCACACCCACTGGCCCTGTTTCGACGAAGGCTATTGCGGTCAATGACATGCACGATGAATAGACGTCCTCCGAGTTCAACTTGTAATCCCCCGAGGGGACAAAGGTTCAGGTTTTTCCACTACTGTAAAACCGTTTATCTTCGCGGCCCGGATTTTCCGCGAATGCGGCAGTTGGGTCCTATCCGCGACCATTAAATTTCGCGATTTCTAAAGGCTGGAATTCGCTTCTACAGACAATAGAAATATTCGCGCCCACTAAAGTTCGCGGATTTCACAAATCACGAAATTCGCAAAAATTAGGGGCTCGCGAACATTAGGGGTTTTACAGTATGCTGACCTCTCCCTTTTACGGGGAACTCCACTGCATGTCTTCGTGCGAGGGGGCAACCTGCAATCCGTATTGTTCTGCGCCAAAGGAGGCGCTTCCCGTCCCTAGATAAGAGCTTCGTACAAGTAGCGACATTCCTTGAAGCGCCGACTGCGTGACGGTGCAGGTTTCAGGAAGCGAATGGCGGCGCACCGCAGAGCTTTGAACTGAGTGCCGCCATTTTGTTCCAGCGGAATGTGCTTTGTCATTTGTATTGGTTGTCGTTACTTGTAAAACAAGTATCAAGGGACTTTAATATCGCTTGAAACGTGCTGGGGATCTTTAAAGTCGCGCACCAGTTGTCAGAGATGAAGACGATAAATACCCCCCCCCCCCCCCCCCCCGGCCAGAAAGCCATTCGAAAGCAGTTGTATGTACTTCTCTATGTTGTGAATAGAATGTATTCAAAGTTGCAAACTCAGGTGGTCTTACTTTGTCTGCAAATGCGGGAGGCCGGTTCTTCTGTTAAGTTCCGTGTCAAAATGTCGTAAATCAGCCTTCTATATACTTCCGCGTTATTGGTTGTTACGGTTCAGGTGGAACTATAAAGAAGCGGGGTTCTGATGACTCACATCATCAGAACCCCGCTTCCCCTACAAAAGCGAGCGCAGCAGAAGAGGAAGATTTTTCTTTGAAAACTCGTTTGCAAATGGACGCACCTGCGTGTCTTGTGGGGATGATGAACTTTCGCGGTACCTTCGGGTGCCACACAACTTTGCATTGGCGGAAACAGTAAACGTTTTAGCTCGCAAATAGAAAGTAACGCAAAAGTAACGTGCGTTACTTTTTATCGGTAACGGTAACGCGTTCCTTTTATTTTGAAATAACGTAGGTCGGTAACGCGTTACTTATTTGAAACTAAGAAGTAACGTATTTCGTTATTTTTTTTTTCGGTAACGCCTACAACGTTTGCAATAAAAAGTAGGACTGACCACCAGCATGATGCTATGATGTCACGTGCAAGCCATACATAGTAAATGCGTTGCCCCAGATTTTCTTCGTACAGATAACACATGAATTCAACTTTTTCGAGACAGGCTAACAGCCAACAGCCTAAACGTCCACTACAGATTTTTTTAGCAGTTTTTATGCTGACGGTGTAAACCTGCTGAAGTTTCGACGGAGTAAACGCCGCCCGGGAGAACGGTTTTCAACACCGCTTTGAATGCGGCGCTCGGAGCGGTCATAGAAACGGCAACTTTCGGAGACCAAAAACAAACAAATTAGTCATTACATATTTATACTACGGTGGAGAATAAATATCAAGATTATTTAAATCATGAGTTAAATCCCACCGGGTTTGCTATCATTCAAATCAAACCTTCGAGCAAAAATAATCCCAAATATTATTTTACCCTTTGTCTATCAAAGAAGGAAAAAAAAAATGACCAGAAGCTGTTTTCCCAAAAATTCGCTTACATAAACTCAAACCTGTTTCGATTTGCTGGAGTATTACAGCAACATAGCACTCTCACTACTTGAAAAATCAAGCTGCTTTTGTTCTAGTATGACGTGGTTTACATGAAGGATAAAAAGTTCGGACGTGAACTGTACTTTACAATGTAATTAACTTGCCAGTCGAGTTCTCGTCCATTCTGATCTAAGTCATTGAATAGATTAATGAATCAATCTGCCCGCCATGTCTAAAAAATGCAGTGAAAAAAAAAACTTTCTTGGACAGAGTGATTTAAATCATAAAATTCTGATTTAAATCAAATAAATTTGATTGATTTTGTTTAGATCATTGCTGTTCTTACCATGCTTACACAGCGCGAGGCTAGTCTGCCGTCGTATGGAGGTTTGTTGCCGCTGCAGACGAAAGATTTAACCAGTGCAGTATGCCCGCAAGCCTGGGCTCTTTAACGTGCACCATGCAGCTGTGATACACGACCGCACGCCGGTACGATGCTCATCCAGATCGAAACGGGTAGGGGGTGGGGATTGAAAAACTTCAACTCCTTCCCGCTGCCGTTGTCGTTTCCTTCCCCCGTTAAAGAAGTATGCTCTAGGGTCCAGCAGCTGAAAGCATCGGTCCTTTTAACACCCCCTTCCCCCACCTTTTTTTTTTGCCAGGATCGATTTTAAGGAGCTGCCATCCACCCCAACACGCGTCGGCCCGGCTCCCCACACCACAAAAAGCGCCACGAACCCTCTGTCCGCCCACGTGACTTGAGGTGACGCACGCCAAGTACTTGGACCCAAGCGCCGTCCTCACACTCCAAAAAAGAAGATAAATGTGCAAGGTACACCTTTGAAAACACGCTGATGTGCCTCTGCACACGTGGACCAAGAGAGAGAGAGAGAGAGAGAGAGAGAGAGGAGATAAAAAACATAACACTTTGACACACACGCCAGATTCTTCGAGCGGCATCCGGAAACAAACACATACTACAGACGTACGAGCAAGCACACAGAGCCAAATAATTCGCTAACAAATGTACGTACAAAAAAGAAGGGCCGAGATAAAAAAAAAAAAAAGAGGTAGGAGTTAAAGCTCCACTCATTTCAAGTTCACAAAAGTAATCAGACAGACGGAATCATTTTGCTTTTGCTCGCGAACGTCACGATGCGCATGCGCAAATCTTAAGAGCGAATTAAAGAACGGGAATGGGGGTTTGAGAAGAAAAAAAATAAACACAAAGAAAAGTGCCTACCCGACGCCGACTAAAAAAAAAAAAAGTCTACAGCAAAGAAGTTGCTTATAAAAATAAAGAAGAAAAGGCTATAAAGTAAAAGTAACGGGACTGCAAGAAAGAACGGCAATGCAAAGGGACGCGGTCTCTCCGCATGTGTGTACACGCGGACTCCTCGCGCGCGCGCTCAGCCCCTCCCGGTGGGAAAAAAAGAAGCATCTCATTAGACGTCATTAAAAACAGCGAGGAGGCGCTGCTGCTGCTGCCGGCCCGCATGCAGGCCGCAGCCCCACGCCACCACTCCCGTTCAGTCCCATCTTCAAACCCCGCGCTCATCGTCCACGCAAGCACCACACACACAACCCCCGGCCTTCCTCCGTGGTGCCGTTCTTGCTGATAGTTGCTGCCATCATTCCCCCCGGAGTGTTTTTGCAGCTTCTAATTTCTAAGCTTATCCCTTCGCTTACATTTTTTAAAAGGAGGGGGGGCGTCAGCGTCTTTTTTGCATGCAGCCCCTTTCCTTCCAGCCACCCTCTTCGCGTACAGCCGATCCTCCCCGCCGGCGTCCCTTTACGCTCGGGCTAGCAACACGCGCAAGAATCAGAGGGCAGATTGAACCAGCCAACCCTCTCCTCTCTACCTTTTTCTTTCTCTTTAATGCCCCCCCCCCCCCCCCAAGCCTAAACTGACAACAAAACATAACCAACAACGATCCAAAACAAGATTACCCCCCCCCCCCCCCCTCCCCCGAACCCCTCTTCCAAAAAATATTTCTAAACGAAATGGTAAAAAAAGGACGCATTAATTAATATTGAAGAACAAGAAAACAACAAAAGTAATATTAAAACGAGCGCCGACTTTCCCTACCGAATGAACAAACAAAAGGCGTTGGGAGGATGCAAAAGTCCCCCGGGGGGATCGGAGGGACAAGGAGGGACCCTCTCGGCCCAATCCTGAGATGCCAGGTTGGATGAAGTCTGGACCTCGCGTGGGATGCTGCGGAGGAACCTTCGCTTAGGGCGCCAATTCCCAGCTCTCATTTGGTTTGCGCGGCGGGCCGTCGGTCAGGGCCTTGCCTCAAACCCGGACTTGCAGGCGACCCTTCCGCGAGACCCCGGGCTCTGACCGCGGCTCGAGGACCCCTAAGCCTCCGCCAAGGGCCTTCCCCAAATCCCTGTGTCCAAGAAGCCGTAAAAAAAAAAAAAAAAATGAGCTGTTTTGTTGTTGTTTCTTTTTGTCTTTTTTATTGCCGCACGATGTTGTTTTCATTGATCTCGCTATTTTGATGTCTTTCGTTGAGATGACCCTCTATTTATTCCAGCAGAAATGGCGTGTTTTTTATTGCGAATAATTTCCTTCTTGATAGCTATTTTCCCACATTTGTTATCTTTGGATATATTAAAGCTATCCTGATCAAACTTAAAGGGGCGGTGCAACGATATTCAATTGGAATGTTTTTCACTTTACACGAGCTTACTGGCACTAGTGGGACTCAAGGATACTCGCACGCAACGCCATTGACCAAGAAACTCCTTTGCTGCGCTGTAACTTCGAGGACAAAACCGAGTATTTTCATTCAATCTCTCCTTCGCAAAACCTGATGACGTAGCTGGGCGGTAGCAGTACCGCCCAGTGACGATATTTGAATGCAGCTCATAGATTGGACCCGAGCATGGCGTGAACACTCGATTTGGGCTCGTGATAATCTATAGCTCGAGAAGCATTCGGGCAGTGTCCTGTGTCCAATCGCTGCAATGACGACAACAGCCGAACCATAACAATGTCTGGAACTCAGCGCGTGTCCTGTGCCTTGCCAACCCCAGCGCATGGCTATGATCAACATTGGCGGCATATAATCGGCTCCAGATCACGTGGCCGCTTGTTCTGGCTGCGAGTTGAGGGGGTGAACTCTGCTCGTTTTTCTTTATTTTTTTCTGCAACTTCGATTGCATGCGGTGAAAAACGAACGGGTATTTCACAGGTCATTAACGTCAGGGATCCGTTCTAAGCGGTACTTGCGCAAAATACAAAAACACGTTGCATTGCCCCTTTAAGTTCTGATGCCATGTCAGCAAATCCTTATATGCTATTGGCGGCGAGATGTTTTGGTAGCGCCCTCCTATGATTACCTTTCGTGACGTCATTACCTTGTGAACAAGTTCGATGGTGTTTGTAATGGGCATGGTGGAAGCCTGAAATCATAGCGCTCTCAAAGAAACACTGCCAACGCCGTCACAATTAAAGTTCTTTCATTCCTCTTATTTCCATCGATGAGAAATCCTTTGCTGACGTCATTGTCAGCATTCGGCCAATCGTGGCAGTCCGACCACAGCGACGCTTTCGATCGCTCACGTCGCCAATAGGGTGTATTCACTGGCGGCCATATCTGTGTGCGCTAATGCTGAGCACGTGCTGATGGCGAGCTTCCACAGTTATTTTGCAACGAGCACCCCGCATCATCAAGATTGCCGGTCTTGGCAGCCTATCAATGCGAGCTCGTTCTGAGCATGCGCTCTAAACAGTGACCTCAAATATGGCGGCCAGTGAATACCCCCTATAGCGGTCTGTCTCAAGAGGTGCGGGTGATAAGAGTCGGGTATTTCTGGTGTTCTCTGTGCCTCGAGGTACGTGAGTATCACGTGTCCCAAAATCTTTATCTTCTTTTCTTTTTTTCTTTTTTTTTTTCTTTTTTCATGTCCAGAGGTTTTTGAGCGTAACCTTGGCCACTACGATGGCATAACCCCGTGGAAACAATATCCGACGATATATTAGAGTTAGAAGACATCATACGTTAATCTTGATTCCAAGCGAGTCAGCTAACTTCCGTCGTATAACTTCAACAAGAGTTGTATGCATTTTCTTCTCCCTTTGATTTACTGATGTGGTTTCGAGAAAATTTGTTAGCACCACACGGACTTGCATACTGGTGAAGCGCCGGTAAAGCGCCCGATAAATACAATTGACTATGGTCTAAGTAGCGCCAAATGTATGCATAATGGGGCACGTTTGAGCCCAAAATGGCGGAGCGTCGCTTCGGTGCGGACCCGGAAGCCACGGCAGATCAGAGCGCGCGTACTCCAAGAGGAAGCCAATGAGATGCGCCCATGAGCACTAAATGGCGCATCCACGCGCGCTTTTATATCCTTCCCTCCCTTACTCTCTATCCTTATAACCTGTCTACAGTAGGCGAGACAAGAACCGACAATACTCACCGACAAAAGAAACAGTCAGCTTTTTGACGACCCGAGCAATCTTAAGTAGTTCCGTTTGTTAACTAACATGTTATCTCATCACGTAAGGCTTAAGCTCTCTATCTGAAATTATAGAAAGCCATTAGCCGTTTTGTGAACACCAAAAACAAAAGTGATACATCGTATGTGTGGCGTCTGGAACGAGAGGTACTGGCCCTACCGTATTCTTCTAGGGGCCTCCGGCTAAAACTAGGAGCGCATAGAAAACGTATTTTGTATATAAAACACACACACAAAAAAACTACTATTAGTGAGCGATGAACGGCTGTCAACGTTTGTGACCGAAGTAATACCACTTCTCTTGACAGGACCTCCTTTCAAAATCGAAAGGGTACGCCAGAGCAGTGTAACACCACATCACTTACTTTCTCAACCTGTCCAGTAATATATATATATATATTCGACTGAAGCAATCTAAGGTTCCATTTAGTAACCTGCAAACATAAAACTAAACGTTCATTCGAAAATGCGTGCCCAGAGAACGAACGGGTCCACGGAAACTTTCGAAGCAGGCCTAAAGTTGTCAAGCTGGTGCTCGCTCCAGTTCCACCGAGAGACCTTGGGAAGCGCTCAGAAAGACGCACGGAACAAACGAATAAAAAGGAAGCTCGTCGAAGGCACTTCTCTTCTGCCTGGACACGGCACACGGGAGCGACGGAGTCAGTCGCCTTGCAAAACGAGCCCCGCTAGGTCAGTGGGCACAGACGGATCGGAGTTCACCCTCTCCAGCGTCGAAAAAGCGAGACGGTCTCCCGATCTGGGGTGGGGGGCTCAAGGACTTGAGATCCCAGCACCGCGAGAAGGGGCCGGTGGGAGAAACACGCCAGGCGAGAAATTGGGGGGACCCCGCACGGCAGACGGTCCCTCCACGGTACCCCAGAAAAGACAACGTTCTATTCAACGCGGGAAGGGCAAGACGCCCTCATTCGAGCAAATAAAAACATAAACCAAGAGAAAGTTGGAAATCAATCTCCGAGTCTTGCAGAAGTATATGAGATGCATACCCTTACACCAGATGGGGCGCAATTCGTCTCTCGTAGACGCTTAGAGGAGAATCCGATGAAGAAGAGAGCAAATAGTGCTAGATTCTAGTAACTCAGTAAAAGATTCTTTTTTTCCAAGTATAGACTCGATTTGGATCCAATGTGGAATGGAAGGATGAATGGACGGTGACGTCGAAAGGCCTGGGAATCTCCGGTTGTTAAGGCGTTGAGAAACGAGCCTCATGGACAAGCCTGGACGAAGATACATCGCCTTTTGTCGGCTTCAGAAGACAAAACGCCGTGCCAAGTTTGGGGTGAAAAAAAAAAAAAAAAAAAAACATTAAAGGGTGCTGCCGCGATAACGTGTTTGCAACGTATTCCTTTTCCTGCCTTTTTTTCATTGCATCGAGACAGTTTAATTTCACAACCGGCTGATTTTGGGCTCAATAGGAATGCACCGACTGAGAGAGCGGCGTTTTTGCGACGGTACCCGATGTTCCGTGCTGCCTGTACGCTGCGCGACACTGTTAGCGCGAACACGACTTTGGCACTCTTTCGCATTTTCAAGTACTGGCGGGCCTCAAAATTTATCACTTGAGTTTGTACCCCAATTGAGCACTTTCTAGCACTATAGTAGTTTGATGAGAGGTCTTCCATACTGAGAGAAAAACAGAAAACCGGCCATAGATTTGTTTGCGCTGACAGTGTCGCAGACTGTACACACCGCCTAGAGAATCGGTGGTGCTCCATTCCTGGGCTGTCTGGTGGACGCCGCCATTTTGTTGCGCAGTGCAGAGCGGGATGTGGCTACATGAGCTTTGAAAGTGGTGACCCAAATCTTGGGCGATACCGTGCGTTGTTCTGTCGCAAACCGTTTTAGCATTTCTGGGCGAGAGAAAAGCGTTTCGAACGATTTCAGATAAGTTCCAGGAGACGGGCCACGACGCTTTTTAGCGACAAGTTGTTTGAAGTATCATTACTCTCAAGCCTTATTAAGTGGCTCTAGTGGACACCATTAGGATAAGGGATGTCGCGAACTTCTGTTGGACCTCGAAGTTCGACTGGTTCGTCAAACCTTTAGCAAAGTGCGACGAAGTTCGACTTACGGGCCGTGTTGCCCGGCTTCGACACGAACATTTTGAATTTTATGGGAAATAAATAATTTAGAAAGTAGTTCATTTTATATTTTACGTAATTATTGCCAATGTTTACGGGACATAAAAGCAAACATGGGTAATTTTAATGCAGTCGTTTGTTAGTACACTCTAAGAAAACAAAAAAGGGGGAAAAAGGTAGCTAACGGCGTGTTTTCTTCCCTTCTACTGACGTGCCCCCAAGCGGACACGAGAAGAAGGGAGGAGCGAGACGGTTTCCTCCTTCTTCAGGCATATGGGAGAAAGCTTAAAGGGATTATCCGGTCAAATTTCGTAATCATGAAAACATTTAGACCTCATTGTCAATGGCTGTAGGAGCATCTTCCATGACAAATCTGAATTTTGTGTGCTTCCCTGGAGGAGTAATTGTATTTTAAGCAAAGCGTGCATAAATGGCGTTTTGTCTTCCACCTTCAGGGAAGCGGAGTTTCTGAGGTAACATCAGGCAAAGAACGCGCCGAACTAAAGTGCACTTCGAATTTTGTCCTCCGCGTGAGCGGTACGACGTGGTTCACCCTCGCTGCTGCACTAGATTTTTTTTTTTTTTTTTTTTTTTTTTAGAACGAAAGGGTATTTTCGTTGTGCCGTTGTCACGCTCCACACTTCTCCGCGACATTTACAGTGGCGAGTAATAAGGAATGCTGCGGTGCGTCGGGAGCACTGTGTTCCCACGGAGGAATGAGGCATAGGATATGACAAATGCAAGACTGGTGTGACGTCACGTCAGGCATGGGAGTGCAGCCGTTGAGACTTGCGAAATTCGGCATGGAGTTTCGTTCAATTATCCGTCGTTGATTACACTAAATTGGGGTGTAGTTTAATGGAATAAAAATGGCCTATGTTAATCATTAGGCTCCCACCAGGTAACCATCACGAAATCTTAAGAACTTCTGGTTTTCACCGGACAATCCCTTTAAGCCGGGGTCATACTGCTCATACATCGTACAAAAGACAGTCTGCAAACATGAGTCACCGCAATATCCGTGGTTCGAATGCCGCGTGCCAATTGTTTCTCCTTGAACTCATTGCCATGCTGCATTCGAAGCACGGATCCCGCGGTGACTCGCGTTCGAATCTGTATGCAGACTGTCTTTTGTATGATGTATAAGCAGTGTGACCCCGGCTTTAAAGGGACCATGAAGGCAGTTTCGAAGTTTTATTCTACGATTGAAATGGATGTCAGGCACGTCTCAGATACTGTTGACCAAGTTCTAGCCCGAACAGAAGTTTGGGTGCCGCACCAATCGAGCAAACAGGCGCGGTAATAATAGCGCCGGGAACGATGCCTGAGACGCCACTGAGGCGGCGGCAGAAAGGTGAACTAAAGTGCGCCGTTGAAGCGTGACGACAACGGGCTCCTCGTCTGGCGATTGGTTCAAACGATAGACGCGCTCTTGGTTTCGATTTCGGTGGTGAGATGTGATGAAAAAAGTTCATTTGAACGTTGGATAATCTTTTAAAGTTGTAGTTGGGAATTAATAGGTTTCATGCCGTGTATAAAAGCATAATCTGAAGCGATCCCTCCGTTTGTCACTGGTTGAACGCATCCCGCACTGCTACCTCGGGCGCGTAACAAGCATCGAGCAACCATGGAAAAAAAAAAGAAAAAGGTACGAGCGCCGTGGGCGGCGGACTTTTGGT
Source organism: Ixodes persulcatus (assembly GCA_013358835.2). Classification (NCBI taxonomy): domain Eukaryota; kingdom Metazoa; phylum Arthropoda; class Arachnida; order Ixodida; family Ixodidae; genus Ixodes; species Ixodes persulcatus. Next base: position 197,570 of record JABSTQ010011334.1, on the reverse strand, counting down.
TCTGGTTTCGTGCGTCGTCTCGTGTTCGCTTTGCGAACTGGTGTCTCACCAATCATGCCGCGTTTATGTGCAGTAGTAGGTTGCGCGAAAGGTCGGCTAAAGACGTGTGGTCGATCGGGCGACGTTAGTTTGCATAAACAGCCGACCGATGCAGCAATGCGCAGCATTTGGTTGCGCGCCATCGTCTTGCGTAGAGCTGTGGACAGCGGTGTCAGGATTTGTTCGTTGCATTTCCGGCCAGAAGACTTTAAGCAGCACCTTCACGTCAGCCGGAGTCGCTCTGAGGCGGCGACCGAGGAGCTGGTGGTAGGTCTGGGGCGCCTTCGTAAAGCGCCAATCCAGAGTTCTGCGTCCTTACCAGCATCTCCCGTTCAGTCGGCGTGAGGTCGCTGAACGGGAGCTCAAACTCGTTTGCGAGCGCGGCGTTGTCGCCCATTTCTTCCAGGTTTTCTTCACAGACCGCCGTGCACTATAGCGAACCACGGGAACCACACTGAGTGTGCACTAAATCCTACCGATGCCGACAGTGCTCCCTGACGTCACTTCTCTTTCCAGAGGCGAAAAAGGGAAGAAATCTGAATGTTTGTTTCGGTTTCGCAGATTTATTTGCAGGTACAGAAATAAGAGTCACAAAGTTCTAGAAAAAATTGTGTGGCATGCCAGGACCCCAACGCTTCCGAAAACACCTTCTTTTAAAAAAAAATTAAATTGCCTTCATGGTCCCTTTAATGACTCTATCCTAGGGATTGCACTGTTGACAACGCCAACAAAGCCATCCCCACAACTTCGTCATCGGGTTTTGCGAAGTAGAGGTTGAAAGAAAACGTCAGCGTTTATCCTTGAAATTACGCGACGAAAGGAAACTTCTTGGAGTGGCGTTGCGTGCGAGTATGCTTTAGGTCCCACGGTGACTCTAGGTCCTACTAGTGCCAGTACGCTTGTGTAGTACAAGAAACATACTCCACCCAACATCGTTGATCGGCCCCTTTAAAAACCTCCCAAACCTGACCCCCGGCTTGTCGTCGGTCAGCGGCTCACCGAAGCACTCTGCCGCATGTCCCGAAAGCCGAGCCCCGTGGATGCAACGACCGGGGACGCGGAGTCACTCGCGGACCATAGCCGGCGGTTACGGAGCGCCCTCGACAGGAGCCGACCTTGAACCGAGAGGGTCACGAGTCGCGGCACTTCCCACGGAAGCGGACCGCCATCTGTTGGAACCTCTTTCCACTCTACGGTCTTCTGGGCCAACGGGCGTTCAGCGAGGCGAGCATCGATAGAGTCGTCCTTCATGTAACTGTATCACAACTGCGGATCAAAAGAGAGCGTCACGCGCTTCTTGCGCTGTGCTGAGAGTCGAGCGCGTCGATTCGCTCGCGCATTTGCACGCGAAACATGCCGAGCACTGGCATGTGGCCGCTTGCGCCCCAAAATGCCTTTCCGCAGCGCAGAAGACAAAAATGGCAGCGCACACAAGGCGAACCGACCGGGCGGTCAGTCTGTCTGTCTGTAAACGTTTTATTAAAACTAAATCGATTCTTTTTTTTTCTTTTTTTTTTAAGTATTGTTTAGATTTGATGGGGGAAGTTTGGATCAAGAGGTAGCGCCATCTAATGCGGAATTCATGCAACTCTGAGACGTGCCATGGCCGTAATCATTGAACCTAAATGTCGAAACACCTCTGCGAGAAACCATAACAAAACCGGAAGAAAACTGGAGCATGCGAAAATAGCTGCAGGCTGTTTTCGAGAGACGAACGTAATAACTGCACGCACACATATCGCAAATGTAGGTCTCGTTTAAACATATGCGCGATTGCCGTACCTCAGATGGTTCGTTTATTTATTTATTTATTTATTTATTTACTTAGTAATACTACAAGTGCTATATGCAGCTTTAGTGGGGTAGTTACAAAGTTTTAAAAGTTACACGTTACTCCCGGTGCAGAGTAAAAAACAAAAAAGTCAGTGAGGTGCAGCAACTTACTATAAACGATTGAATTTTAGCAAATACCTCATTTTCGCGGTATTCGCTAAAAAAAAATGTCCCGTAAAGTTGTTTTCTTACGGCAACGAATACCTATCACATCACTGAAAATTGCGAAATGATGTTCCAAATCCACTGTGCAAAACTCACGAAATATTGAACCCCCAAGAATTAAGTTGTTTACAGTGTACAAATTATATGGCGAACACAATCGTACTACACGAATGATTTACATATGAAACATTATACAACGTAATGCATAACAGATAGGCCTAGATAAAATAATAAATAAAAAAAGCAGTGAGCAGTTAAAAAAAAATATTAGGAGCCACTAGTATGCATAAATCATGTGAGACAGTAGTCTATTGCATTTTCGTATGATTCTACAAACGTGGAATGAACAATTGTTAGAAAAACTATTGTGACACTACTCGCGGGAAGAACGAATATATATATATATATATATATATATATATATATATATACAGGGTGTTTTTTTTTTTTAAGCTTAACAACATTTTTAAAAACAAACCATGAAAGCTAGGTTAATGCGGTCTGCGCAGGTGAGTTATAAGGCCAGGGGTACATAGTATAGGGGACTAATTGTAACGATCGGTCGGCTAATTAGTTAAAATTCGTTAATTAAATTTTAATTAATGAAAATATACATATAGTTCCAATTAGAAACTTGCTCAGCGTAATCGAAAACCACTAAATCAGTAATTTTCAGAAAGCCTTTGAACGTGTGAGAAGCGTAGTAGTGCACGAAAGTTACCGCTCGTGGAGCAGGTACAAGGCTGGGGCTAGATAAGCGACGGAAAAATTGCGCGGGCGCCTTATCGCAACCGCTAGCTTTGTACGTGCTCCACGAGTGCTAACTTTAGTGCACTACTACGCTTCTCACGCGCTCAAAGTCTTTCTGAAAATTACTGATTTAGTGGTTTTCGATGACAAATTAAAAAGTTCATTAACGATTTTTAACTAATTAGCCCACTGATCGTTACGATTAGCCTCCTATATTATGTCCCCCTGGCCGTATAACTCACCTGCACAGACCGCATTAATCTAGCTCTCATGGTTTTTAAAAACAAATTCTGTGAAGCTTAAAAAAAAACACGCTTTATATATATATATATATATATATATATATATATATATATATATATATATTGTTACTTTGATACTGTTTCATTGCTTGTATTTAAATGGTGTGACCTTCTCTTTTTTCTTTCTTTTTTTTTGTTAGTTTGTATGTGTAGCTTAGAAGTTCGAAGCTTCGTGCTGTGATCGTGCTATCTCTGTTTATTCCCTCCGTTCCTTTGTTCTTTCCTCCCAAGCACGTACCAATTTTCTTTCTTAAATGAATTAAAAAAAAAACTGAGTTTTTTTTTTTTACACATAACGCTAAACAACAGACTGAGGGAATATTACTAGCTCACGTATCGAAAGAAAGCCCACGTTCTTAAAGGATCAAGTTCTGAAAGCAAATTTGCTAGCGATGAAAAAAGATACAAACGTGTCCAATAAACATATGAGAACACGTAAGATCACGCAAGAACCTACGTACGTCTTGTACATTTTGTTGGGTTATATTCTATGTGAATTGGAAAGAATAACATATAAATTTGTTTTCCTTCTCAATAGAGGGGCGCTCGTGCCCCTATTCGGAACTCCAGACCGCCGCTCACCCTCTCGGGGACAAACGGCGAAGAACCAGAGAGAAGCGTGGACGGTTGAAGGGACTGTCGGCCTTGGCGCTGCTGTTGCCGGAGGGATCTGGTCGGCGTGTTCGTGCATCATGCAGTTCTAATAAAAAGCGAATGCGTTCGAAAAAAAAAAATAATTGTCGTGTTCCGCTTCGCAACAACGTAGCACGAGGAAACCGAGATGCCTAATTTCATTAGGGACTTTTCGTAGGATCTATACGCTGCGGATTTCGGAGTCCTGCGGCTACCAGCTCAATCCGTGCCCAACGTGACGACAAACGCTCCTGCCAGTGTGTAGTGAAAAGTTCTTTTGTGCGATCTACGAAAAAGTCTACTGTTCCCGAGAGTAGGAGAGAACTGCTCACGCAGCGGTGTGTCGAGCGATAAACATCGGGAATGGGTTCGCGTTTTACGCGCTGAAGGGCCGTGACAAGGAACATGACCGTTTGCTACAATAACTTCTAAAAGAGAGACTACGCGTACTTGCTTTCGCGTAATTATAAGGGCAAGAGAAGACATTTTCGCAGCATTTTTACGCGCGTCTGTGATAGTCAGCCGTTCGTGATGATTGTAGAACGGGAATTTTTGGCGAAGCGGGTTGCGACGCTGCGAGTGACACGATAGACAGGTGCTATATACTTGTCACGAACGCGGATTTCGGAGAAAAACAACAAAGTGCGATAGCCCTGTCACTGCGCAGTTTTACTTTGCCTTTAATAAACTAAGGTTAGGTGCGAGGCTCGGCACTGTGCCTTTCACTTTCGTGAAAGGCCTACCCAATTGTGTTTCGTGAATTTTCACACATGTCGATACTTGATAACAACACTGATGTCAAGGGACCGCAGTCTTGACTCGTGACCAACATGACCTACGAGCTGAGGCAAGCTTCAGCAGGGAGGTCCACAAGTCGCGAGAATTTCAAGAGCCTGCCTACGTAATACTTATTCATTTAATCTAAAAATTAGAGAGCAACTCCAACGAGCATGACGCAAAATAGTCCGGTTTCTCGCGCGGGAGACAGCTGCGGACACCTCCAGCTACTACCGCAGCGCGCCCCAAACGAGCTCGACCCATTCCACCTGGGAGACGTACATTTGGAACGGACCACGAACGATACACCGAAAGGTCATCTTTTATGTACACTGAGAAGTGGAATGGGGAAAGGGGAACGACTTAGCTCTCGAATGTGTCCAGTTTGTTTGAACTCAAATTAAAATAACGATAACATTTTTTTTTTTTGTAGGGGAGAGGGAGGGGGGGAGGGGAGGCAGCAGAGAGGCTTCCTTACGTGATACGTGTTAAGACTCCAAGGTTTGGGCCGCACGTCACTTAGACTTGTGACAGTCTCTAATCCCGTGCGGTGACACCAACCATACCATATATATTGTATAGTCGATAAACAGGGTTTCAAGTACAGCATTCCATCCAGACCACGTCACTATCATGCGAGGAGAGACGAAGCGCGAAATGTCCTTTTGTGCAGCACGTCACTGCCGCAATGTCAAAGATGATGCGGAAGCAGCAGACGTTGTCTCGAACGAAGCGCATCAACTCCCTGCATCTCTCCGCCCCATCGAGGTCACACAGCATCGCAAAAGTCAGTGCACAGAGGAAGGACCGAACCCCAAGAAGGGGTCTTCATGGTCGCGCTCGACAGCAGGTTTCCTCCCGACGCTCCACAACCGTCGGGGATTAGGGCTCGGGGCGAAAGGAGTTCCCGAACTGCTGGAGCTTCAAGGCCAAGAGAAGAAGCATCTCGCTCGCCCCACAAAGACGAATGGCGGAGGTCTCCCCGCCTGAATTTACAAAATAAAGCGACGGTAGGCCCCTCGATCTCAGAGGCGGGTTTCTTCCCAAAGCCGGTACAACCCCGAGCCGCAGGGTGAAGAGCGGGTGTCGGTTGCGAGCACCTGCCCGGCCTTGGAGCCGAGAAGCCACCTCCGTTTACCCCAGAGTTGACAGTGAGGTGGAAGCTACAGGCCCGTCGGACCAGTGACACCTTTTTCTTTCGTTCCGTGCTCACGCGTCCGCCTATACTCACGCGCAGAGAGCGGGGTCAGGGGATGAAAGGGAGGCGGCTGATTGGTCCGGCAAGCGCGTAGCTTCCACCGTACTATTAAGTTAGCGGTGTACAGAGTACAGGAGTAGAACCCCTGGCCTCCCAAAGCGGCTGCACTGCTTCTTCTGGGTCGGTGCCGCCGACGGAATGGGTCCAGTCAACCGAAAGGTTCGAGCCGAGCCTGTGATGCCGCGACGCAAGCGCATAAAGGACTCGAGAATAAGAAAAGATGAGGAGGGAGAAAACAAAGGTTAACCAAGGCGGCCTGCTTCGGTTGGCTACTTTGCTGGGGGAAAGGGGGATGAAGGACGGAGAAAAGTAAACGTCACAACAGCTAGGCTTCCTAGAAGGGCAAGTGACAATGAGCGGCCAATTGGGAACGCGCTAATTTGCGATCGAGAAACTCTGCGGAGAGAGAAACTGAGGAAGAGGAGGAGATAGGGGGGACGGGGACGTCAAAGCGCCGTTCTCTAATTTCAAGCTTGGGGAGTAATCCGTTACAAGAATGGATTATACCCCAGCTTGAACAAGTAGTTTTGTAATTGCCACTTCACTTTTTTGCAGGAGTAATTTGTAATGTAATTTCGTTATATATATATATATATATATATATATATATATATATATATATATATATATATATATATATATATTACTTTAATTACTCGTTACTTTAAAAAGAAAATATGAACATAATACAGAAACAGGAGCAATATGAGCAAGCAATTCAGCAGCCTAAAGAAAGCAAGTTCAACAAAATAAAAACATCGTAAAAAGGAGGGTAACTAGAAAGAAAGCACAATTTTATGTATACTCGCAGTCACTAGAACCACTAAACAAAAAAGTGCAAAGTGTATACAAATATGCGAAAAACAAACAAGAAGACAACGCCGAGGAGGCGTTGTCTTCTTGATCTCTTAGCGTAGGTAGACGCTGTTACTGAGCATGCGCACCGCTAGCTTTGTCTGCGGAATTCCAAGGATCATTTCCGATCGCAGTGAGCTAGCGGGATGGCGCGTGTGGTTGCAGCTTTCGCTGCCTTGTCAGTTTGGACGTGAACGGAGTGCACCTACATTCTTTCTCTTGAATAGAATATTTTACTTTTACAAATACTACCATGATGCGGGCGTAGGAGAAATAAAAAGTAATGTTGCAGAAACGTTTGAGACGTTTTCATGTGTTGTCCCCTTTTTCGTCCGTCGTCTCCGGTTTTTTCAAAATTGTGTAATATCAACCAGCCCGCCTGCCTCTCACACTATATTCAATGTTGCAAAACCAAAACAAAAAAAAAAAAAACGTCAAAATTGTTTTTATTGTTTGCTTGATAAGTGCACGTAAAAAAATAACAAGAAAGTAATTCGTAACGTAACGAGTAAAGTAATCCGTTCCTTTTTAGCGAAAGTAATTTGTATCGGCAGTCCATTACATTTGAGGCTTGGCGATTTGTAATTGTAATCCATTACATTCTTCAAGTTACGGGCACGATTCTGTCTGATTGCAAAGGATTAGTGGGTGGACGCAAAGGCTCTTTGTTTCTATCCATTGTCTCTCTCCGATCAGAGCGAACAAGAGCGCCTTCCGCTCTTCGCGCAGAGTCTAGTGTTCGAACGCCGGACGCGGGCGTTCGACATTCGAACAGCGAGAAGAGACAAAAAAGATGTGGCCTTCCCCGCGCGAATTCGGCGTCACCTAGTGGCTAGAACAGAAAGATGTGGCGGCAGGTTCGCTCGCCGCCAGCCTTCTTCAGCGAATCAGATATTCGCAACGCCTAGCAGTCTAAAGACGAAGCCGTGAAAGTAGGCTCGAAAACACGTGACGAAAATTGCCAATAGGATAACACAGATAAATACTGTACCTTTGATTGCGTCGTAAAAATTAACGAAACAGACGCGTGAAGTGGCCGTATCCTCCTCAATTAGTTACGATAAAAAATACGAGGTTTGTCCAGGGTAAATTTGAAGAAAAAAAAGAAGAAAAAAAAAAAGGGGGGGGGCGGGGGGTTATTACTCGTTTTGTCGATCGAACGAAGGGTAAATCCGAAATCCGACTCGGGTTTCAATTGCTTCTTTCTGTAAAACACCGCGCAACGAAGCAAATTCCTGTTGTTGTTTTGGATCCTAGGAATAGTTAGAATTTAATGTGATCCCAATCTAGTAAAAGTTTGGATCTCGGAGTCTGCATGACATAGAAAATTAGGCAAAGTTTTGCTATTAATTGTGTTATGTGCGTAATAACTGAAAGCGATCTTGGAATGTGCATGTTTAGAAATCAAGCGTTACACCGAGCAGCGTTGAGCTTACAGTTCACACGCAGCTTTTCGGTGTTTGTGCTGTCGTACTCTGACAGTGACTCTGAATGAGCTGGTCTAGAACTGGTCCTGTTAGGCAAGCGAACCCCACATACTACCATATGGCATAAAGTGTAACTGGCATGAAGCGTTTTTGTGGGCGAATCGCGAGCGTCGTCGTCAACGTGGTGTCATTTCGGACGCGCGCGCGCTCGGTTTCGTCGATGTGTCCGTTTCTCGCCGGGCACGAAAAAAGCGCGAGTCTGTCGCCGACGTCGCAAGTAGGCGTCTGCTATCACTAATGGGTCATAAAAAAAAAAGAAATTTTATTTTTGCTGATATCGAGCTCTACATTTCTGGAGTTTGCATAAAACCCGTGCAGTTAAGAAAACATTCTGAAAAAACGCTTGCGTGCCACACACATTTAGGTGGGCGCCTAATTTCGTAATAACATACCCTATCCTACAGTAAAATACAAACATTGAAAGACGCCAATTTGGAGTTCAAATAGGAGCTAAATAAAACTATTACTTTTATTTTGTCAACCGGGAGTTGAGTGTTAGCTACATTACTTTATTCGTTTGTTCTCATAGAACTGATAATTGAATTGCACGGGTAAACTTTCAAAGCCTCGTTTTGTTGGGCTTTGATTAAATGGCAAAATCTCCAGTTTATGCGGACACGGCCTTATTGAGAGCCAGAAAAAGGAATGGGGGGCAACGGGGCCCGGAGCTTCCGAAATAGCCAAAAATTCGATCAACATATAAAAAAAAAATTATAAGAACAGTAGGTCTTCAACGCTCTCCTGAAAACACGTTTTATTCACTTGATGTGGACGTTATCCTGACTTCCGCGCATCCGTATCCTCTTCACCTTACGTAATGTCACTGGAGTCTTAATTTTACTCTCCTTCTGCCTGCAGGTAACTGCCGACGAACGCAAACCTGCATTCGTCTGCTTCCCGAGTTTGGGAATGCATGCTGCGCGTCGTCCTCGTCTGTCGTATGTCCAGGTTTAAAAACAATTCAGACCGGATAGCTCTTCACCGATGTGAAATGGTAACCGTAATGTCGCTTCTCCATTGAACTTAAATCTAGTTTGATAGAACATGTGCTACCAAAAACAGTGTAATTATAGAAACACCATTCCACTCTTTGGGGCGAACGCCTCACACTTCCGAGGTACATGCGCAGTACTTTAGGCTCCGGAATACACTGGAGGCCAACAGAAAATGTCTCGAATTCTGAACTCGCTATAGTATTTTTAGAGGAAGAGTGTTTGAAAAGAAGTGGGAGTTGCACGGGTGCCGTCTTCGCCATCTGGGTGTCAGGCTCGGTGAACATTAGATACATGAAGTAATAACCGTCGTGGTAAGTCGGTTTATTAAATAAATTGTCGATTAAATTTTTGCTTAATGGTTTCGTGGTTGATGTTGCTATTCCAGTATTGACGCCAACTATACTATCAGAGGCTTTACCAATTTACACAATTTGCGAAAAGATAATAGCTTCTTAGATATTTATCGATCAAATTCGCGTTTCTACTCCAGATTTCAATACTGTGCGCAGAAAGATTATCCCAAGCTCCGTCCACAATGAAGCTTAGAAGAGTGACGCAGTCGTTTTCATGACGCCGTCACTATATCGGCAGCGCGTCTTTGGTGGATGCGCCAACGAACTTCAATACATCGAAGTTCTATGGTGGTTCGAGGGTTTATTCAACTGAATAAAAAGTGTTTTCAGGAGAGAGTTGAAGACCTAGTGGCGGTGTCTCACACCGTTGACGCCTCGTTGGCGAACGCCGGCGTGCGTCGCCTACGAGGCGGGCGCATGGGTGCATGGTCGGAGAGGCTCATCCTTAAAAATTAATTACATCTCTCATTTTTTACACGATGAAGAAGTGAGGTGGGTTGAACTTTTGGTTATTTTGAAAGTTGCGGGCCTCGATGCCAACATTGCCTTTTCTGGCTCTCAATAAGGCCGTTTCTGCATAAACTGGAGATTTTGTCATTTAATTAAAACGCAAAAAAAACGAGGCCTTGAAAATTTAACACGTGCAGCTCAGTTATTATTTCTGTGATAACAAACGAAAAAAGTAGTGTAGCTAAAACTCAACTCCAAGGTGACAAAAAAATGTTAAGTCGTTTTTTTTTTTTGTACTCCAAATGACGTCTTTCAATGCTTGTATTTTACTGTAAGATAGGGCGTGTTATTAAGTAATTAGACGACCACCTATGTTTGTGTGGTACGCAACCGTTTTTAACAATGTTTGTTTCATTAACTACACGGGTTTTACGCAGATTCCAGAAATTTATAGCATGATATCAGCAAAAATAAGATTTATTTTTTAACGAAAAAAAACTTTTTTTTTAGCTAAGGGGTTTTCTTATTTAAATTTATTTTTGCGTACACATCCCTCGCATGAAAAAACTGCTGCGTCTCCTTTGGCATGGAATGACCATAATGAAAGCCGCGCAAACAGTCACGTGATGATAACGCTTCCGCTTTTCGCGCAGTCGTTACGGCTCTGCCTGGGCATCATGGTGGACAAGACTGCGTTTAGTGTAGTATTCACTTTTTTTTCTGTTTTGCAGAAATACTCCAGGAGTTGAGGGAGGTCATAATTAAAATAAGGACACCGACCTGACATAACATAGAAAAACAAATTCATTAAACGTTTTGCCTCTAATGCGGGGGGCATCTTCAATAAGTACAGCAGAAATCTCTATCTCGACACAGTTCCATGCATCTGAAAGTTCCGTGTACGCTTTGGGGAGAGGGCCGCGGTTCTTGTTGCACGATGACGTATCCCGTAGGATGAGCCACGATTCTAGCAGTTTTCGGTGACCCCATCTCTCCTCCCTCGGCAAGGTACTTGCGGCCGAGAATGTCAAAAGAATGACCCACTGTCCAAGTATGGTTCACCAGCTCAGTTTTCAGGCGAGTCGCGTACGAAGCCTAGGTGACATCAAGCTTGTGCTCTTTCAGCGTTTTGCCACAGATGACGCAACCACGATTGACCGCTCTGGCATTTGCGCCTGCTTCAGCACACGCATGCTTCTAACCAGGAGGAACTTTTTTCTCCGCTCCAAAACGAAAGCTGTGGCGAGTTTCAGATCACAGTAAACAACCGAGGCAAAAGTGCGAAAGAGCGTAAGAGTACAACAGTGCCACGAGTGAACAAGAGCGCACAAACATAGGCCTCCTATATGCTGCCAGAGCCTGGCAGATCGCAACGCGAAGCGGCCGCCGAAATGGAAATGTGGAACGGCAGACAACGGATGAGAGGAGAGCCACGTAACTGGCGCCCCACTGCGGACGCCGAAACACGCTTCTCCCGAGCGAACAAGTGTGTTTCGGGTCCTCGCCGCTGCAAAAGTCCTGCGCTGACTTGCAGGTTTCCCGAGAAATGGCTCTTCGATGCTCTGTGCTACCAGATCCTCGCGCTCCAAATCTGCGACCGGGCTTTGTGAGCATAGAGGCGGCTATGGCACAACACACCACTGATGACTCAGCGGCTGACCCAGCAGGCAGTTTTGTACACTGGGATAAGCGCGGTTTAGGCAGCTTTATTTACAACCTGAAAACGAAACAGCAGTCTTCTACGACATGTAAGTTTATTTTAATTATTCTTTATTAATTAACGGTCGTTGCGCTATATCTGCGTCAATAGTATCTGCACGTGCGGTAGTTTGTGTCGTCTAGCAACATCAAGAACGCGACGACAGCCGGGACTGTCCATCGTTCCATGCGGGTGCGTCCGCGCTAGCGCTAGCGTTCGTCACGCTATCAAGAGAGAGAGAAAAAAAAAAACGCTCCAAGCGGGCCACGCTTCAGAAATGCAGTTCCTTCGCTTGTCTACCGAGAACGATTGGAAAGAAACGAAATGCTTACGTGAGAAAAATCCACAGAAGGAGAGTATTAGCTCGCAGTATGCGGTGAATGAGGAACCTAACTGGGAAGCAGCCCAACTGATAATTTTAAAATTGCAGCGCTCTCTGATGGCTCAAAAAGCAGTTTTACTTTCGACGAACTTAGCCCCAATGGGCGTCTGGTGTCTCAACTGCAGATGAGAAATTTAGCCAGTGCAGTACCACTGCCAGCTTGGTGTTTTCAACGTGCATCACGCAGTAGTGGTACCCGACTGGACGCCGGTACGATGCTCATCCAGATCGAAGCGGGCGGGGGTGGGGGTTGAACCCAGAATACCTGGGTTCTACAACGCGAGTTTTCGATCCAAGTGCCCCGAGCTGGAGTGCGCTAACAGACTCGGCCACCGGTCCGCCTCATCTTTTATATCCATCATTGGCAACAACAGCAACCAAAAAAAAAAAAAAAGATAATAAAGCTGTAAAAAAACACACACGCACACACACAGACAAAAATGAAAGTTCCCTCAAAACACCTCAAGCCACTTTTTTTTTTCTTTTTTTTTTTGTCTCCACCGACGGCAATATGGGCTACGTACACTTCTCAACCGATGCCATGCACATCGCGGACGACACAGTCTGTTCCTCCGTGCGCACATGTCGTCGTCGTCATATACGAGCACGAACACCATTCCAAGACGCCCGCGGTGCTGGCAGCGCGGTGTATGTGTTCGGGGAGACTCCCCAGCGCCAGCTATACCGGCGAAATCTTACAAGCTTCTCCATTCCGAGAAAAGTCGAAAACCTTTCCAAAGCACTTTCACCGCCATTTATGTCCACCCAAAACTCTAATCTCCCCCGCGCGCACACATGAAAAAAAAAAAAAAAAAGAAAAATATAGATAGAGAGGAGGTGGTTGCTTTCAGAACGAAACGCTGCAGCATGTATATAGGGATAGCCGCCAATGTCCGTCCGCCTGTATTCCCGGTCCATATCCCCTAGCTTCCAGATGTTGTTATTTTTTTGTGCCGTTGTCGATTTTTCGTTCCGAGGCACCTTGTATACCTTCTAAAATCGGGAACGCATTTCGCGGTTGCGTCCAGGAGGTTTCAAGCCTGGATCGGGCGCGGCGAAGTGGCAGCGGCAGCGACGACGTGTTCTTCTTCGGGGGAGGAGGGGGGATCGGACTATCTCCATCGGACGCGCCGTTTGGATGGGACGCTTGGGACTCGAAAATGCGTCTTTATTTTTATTTATATATTTTTTGGTGGGGGAGGGGAGGGGGGGGGGGAGGGGGGTTGCAAGATTTTCGTCTAAACGTGAAAGCAGCGGACTCGCTTCTATAACACCGAGGTGCCGTCAGCGAGTGTGATAGGGACACGCGCGCCAACACCGGAACTATCGCGCGAAACCGCGGCACTGTCGCTTAGAAATGTCCGCGTGTTTCTGTCCTCGACGGCTTTTTGTTGCGGAGGAAGCCCGCCGAAAGCAGCTCTGGATCGCGTTACGTATAGCATTGGACTGCGCAGCCACTTGCATCTTCACTAATTGTTTTTTTTTTTTCTATCGTTGCAAGAAGGAACGAAACGCGCGCCCTCTTTATCACCTCCACGTGTACAGCGGCGAAGGCTGTACGAGCAAGGCCGGCTGAGTAAGTTTGACTGGTGGCCCCACACAACGAGAGCAACCCCAAAAGTGGAACTTTCAAAAGGAATGAAGTCGGTCTTCCTGCTTCCCGTCGCGAAAAGGAACGAAGGTACTGAGTGCCGACATCGGCAGTCGCCCATCACTGTTCGGTACAAGTCAACGTGAGACAGTGGAGTATCGTATCTGTGGAAATTGATGCCCGAGTTCTTTCTGCGGTTAGATTAAAAGCTCGATGAAAAAAAAAACCACCACCCTTTGCGCCAGTATACCGAGGCGAATATGTTTATTTATTTATTTATTTATTTAAATACCTTACACACCCTCAAGGGGCATTATATAAGGGGGAGGGGGAGGGGGGGTTACAAAGCAGAATAAATCGAGAGTACAGAGCACAAAAACAACAAAATCAACCACACTTAAGTAGACATGCATCAAGGGCCCCAAAAAGTAGTTAAATCTCGGCGAAAAAGCACTTGATTACCTTGGCAAACAATGTTATCGGGTAAGTCGTTCCAGTCAGCAATGGCGGATGGCAAAAACGAGCAGAAAAACAAGGATGACTTACAAGAAATAAGTTTAATCTTACATGAGTTATCAATGCGGGCTGAAACATAAAACGGTTGAGAGAGAAGTGATGAGTGAAGTGATGGCGAGAAGTAAATTTTACGAAGTAAATGTAACTTTTGCAAAGTAAATGTTGAACTGAATGCGCAAGCTGACGCACAGGTCAAATTCTAATAGCAATGGGGGCAGGACATAACCCGACGACACCTGCTCGAGCCACCAGTACAAGAAGGAGAAAAGACGATGTGTCGTTCGTCTAGGGTGCCTCAATGTTGCTGGGCTGACGGCCCTGCCAGAGTGAGGACAACTCTGACGTCTGCTCGACAAACCGCTATCTTGCCTCCCACTCATATAGTAGCCGTTTGTCAGCTATTTGCGCAGTTATTGAGCATTACCCCCAACAACAATGACGCGGGAAATTCAAGAACAGGTAACGTCACGTGTTCCGTCGTGTTTGTTTTCCGCGCTGCATCTAATGATAATGCGAAAACATTGCACAGATGACCGTATATGCGATGCATCGTTGCATTTTCGAGTCGAGGAAGCCTCCGCCTGGAATAATTTATGCCGACCTCACCGAGTACTTTATAATTCGGCATTTTTACGGGCACAAGCCGATCCACTAATCTCACGTATACGAGGTCAACACATCGCGTGAGGTAAAATGGTGGGCGCGACCGAAAAGGCGGCACTTGTTCTACCAAAGAATGTTGCCACTCTGGGAAGGCGCAGCTAGCAAGCAACATTGAGGCACTCTGCGTTCGTCCATAATAAAGCGCCAAACAATACAATAAAAACAAATCCACAAAAAACGTTATACAGAAAAATTAACATCACAGATATGTATTGTTTGTGGTTTTTTTTTTTTCATTTGTGGGGGAGGTAGAGGGAAGAAAGGGTAGGTCTTATTCACACTATTTCCCACTCGATGCAGATTTCTCTTTAGAACACCTTTTCCCTTGCGTTTTCCCCACGTGACTACTCAAAAGGACGGACTCATTCATCGCGATGTCGCAGCACGCACCCCGCCGCGTTTTAATCGAACAAAAGGCGCGCGCAGAGCACGCGTCAAAGACCGTCCGCTCAACAACACGCCACGGTGTAGTACCGCAGCCGGAAAGAAACAGCGCACACAAAACACTTTCGCGGCTCTTCTAGAGGCATCCGTTTCTCGCGCGGCAGCACTGCAAACGTTGAAATTTAGCAAAAGAAATGCACACCCGTCAGTTATTTCCTTTTTTTCGCACCCCCTTTTCTTTTTCGCACGCCCATTGCCGCGTTGTCGTCACCGCTGCAAAGAGCCCCAAAACGTCGGCGACGACGACGTCGTACTACAACACACCGCTGCGTTCTGCCTCGGTACACCGCCGCGCGTTCGGGGCTTCTTCTCCGCAGAGCGCCCGCGTTTCGCGGATCCCGTCCACGGACGCGCATTTTTCAGCCACGACGGCGCGAACGCCAAGAACGCCCATACCGCGTTGCCGCCTCCTTCATCCGTCAGAGCGCGAAAAGAGAGAGAGAGAGAGACATAGCTGCGTTCGGACTGAGGATAAAAAAGAGGGCGAGCATCTATTAGAAGAACGAGTGCTGCGGTTTGCTAAAGCGACGCTTACAGCGCTTTAAGAACGAACAAAGGAGTCGGGGGAAATCGCGGCGGGACCGAGGTCTCTGAGAAAACGACGGCGCGCGCGCGAGCGATCGTCCCAAAGACAAACTGCAGCGTTGAAGAAAAAAATATAAAAATAAACAATAAACAGAGAAAGGCAAGACAGGAAAGAGGTCCTCTCTTGTCGCTCCTGGAACGAGCGGGGAACCCGGGTTTGGGACACAAGGGCCCAGCGGGATGTCCCATGGTGTTCCAGAAAGACAGGGCCGGGGAAACACAAAAGGACAGAACGGCACGTCGCTCGTTCGCGGAGTCTCCTCGGTCGGAGCTGCGAGCAGAAATGTCCCGCAGAGACAGCCATCGTGTGTTCGCCCCCTTTACTGGAGACGGGCCAGTACGTGGCATCGTAATGTATGTCTTCCCCGCGAAATTTGGTTGCGAAGGCGAGGGTGAACTTCGCTTGCCGAGCGGACGCACGCGTCTGCTTGACAAGCGGCGTTGGGCGTCGATTAATTTCGAACCACTTTAATGAGCTAGCTGTTTTCTTTTTTAGTCGATTAAAATTATTTCGGAAGGACAACACGCGGGTTGGGTGGGAGAGGGGGAGGGGGGGGGGGGGGGAGAGTATGCACAGGCCTAAGCTTGACGCTAGGAAAATTGCTTTGACTGCACGTTTGTTCACGATGAAAAGTAGGAAACACCTAGATATTTCCCTCCCTCGCATCAGATCGCCTGCTTGAGCTCCATTATGAACTGCCGGTTTGGTTCCATAAACAGTCTCTCTCTCTTTCAAACTCGTCAAGTGAGTCCAAAAATGGGAAAGAAAAACAAGAAATAAAAAAATAGAGATAGAGTAGTGATGCATAGAGAGCACGCAACGTACGGCAAACCTCCAGCTTCGTCTCGAAGAATAACAATCCTCTTCAGACTACATCAAAGGACACTGAGATCTGACGCGAATACGGATGGCACACCACAGATTTATTAGCCCTTTTATCGAATCCTCCTGAGTCCAGTCAAATATGGGGGTCAAAGTGACGCCAGCATCCCCAACTTTCTTATTTTTTTTTTATTTAGATACCTACAGCGTCATGGGGCATTGCAGTAAGAGGGGAACGTTGACAACGAAAAATCTAAGTAGCTATACAAAAGCTAAGAAAACAATAATAACATCCTATAAATATTTCAGTCTCACAACAAAGGTCAGGCTCCTTGAAATCGGTTTACGAAACACTACGAGGCTATTGCTAAATAAAACTCATCGCTAGGAACAACGCTAATCACCGGGGCTGATAAACCGTTGCCAATCCCGTATTCTTTTAGGAAAACAAAAATGAGCTCATAAAAACATCAGTTTTACAGCGGAATTCCTTAACCTTATACATGTGATCCTTTCGTTGCTTATGTACTGTGACGGACAAAAGTAGTTTTCGCTGTTAATCCCAGTTCTATAATAAAATATGCTATTAAACAATTTGAGTCGAAGACTCTTCCTCCGAGAGCTTAACTTCTTCCATCCCACTCTCTCTTTCGCACGTGACATACTAAACCGCCTGTCATAATAGTTTAACACAAAACAGGCAGCCCGGGTTTGTACTTTTTCTAGCTTAGTTATTTGAATAGCAATGTAAGGGTCCCCTATGGCGCCAGCATATTCTAAAATTGAGCGAACATGCGAAATTAAAGCTTTTCCTTCAGGGAAGATGGCACAAACTTAAAATTACGAGAGTGGAAGCCAAGCATTCGTGAGGCATTATAAACAATATAATCAACGTGCTTATTCCAACTCATAGGGTCAAGGTTAAGAATACCCCAAAATATTTGTACTCATAGGAAACAATGACGAGTACGTCATTATTTGTATAAGCACCGAGGGATGGAACAAGACGTCTAGTAAAAGGAATATGAACAGTTTTCTTAAGATTAATATTAATTTCCCACAATTTGCGCCAATCAGTGATAGCATATATATCTGCCTGTAGAATGTCGATGTTATCACCTCTCTCGTATTTTTCGATAAACAATACAATCGTCCGCAAAGAGGCGCATTGAAGATGACACGACATTGACGATATCGTTCAAATGCAACGTAAGTAACAGCGGCCCAGAACAGATCCTTGAGGAACTACATGAGCGCATTCGGACTGGCAACCGTTTAGCACAACGTATAGTTTACGGAGAAAAAAATATTCGCGTATCCAATATACCACCCTTTTATCAATTTTGCAACCGTGAAGTTTTGCTATTAACGAATCGCGGGAGACAACAACATCAAAGGCCTTGCTGAAGTCGAGAAAAATGCAGTCAATACTATCACGGCCATCAAGATAAATTCAGCCAGTTCATGTACAAACTCTGTTAACTGTGCCACACACGAGTAACCTTGGCGAAAGCCATGCTGGGACGGATGCAGCATTCCCGCAGAATTTACGTGATGGATTATGCCTGTGTATAGAATGTGCTCAATAACCTTACACGCGAAACTAGTTAGTGAAATTGAACGGTAACTTGTGACTACATTTCTTGGACGTCCCTCGTGTATCAGAACCACCCGATCAAGCTTCCAATCTATAGGTAATGCTGCGTTACTTAAATATTTCTCAAAAAGAACATAAAAGTACAGACATATTTTATCAGAGCATGACTTCAGAATTCAGGGTCAAATGTTATCGGGGCCTATTGCCTCGCTTACATCCAGTTCATTTAAAAGCTTCCCTCTTCCTTCTACTTAGCGTAATCCACGGTATCTTAGTCTCGAAGGGCGCATCGAAAGAAACATCCCGCTGTGCAGACGGGCCAAACACGAAATAAAAAAAAAATTAAAAAGCTGGGCCTTACAGTCTCACTTTCCACAAAACTGTCATCTTAAGTTTAAGCGGTGGAATGGAGATATCACTCTTGCCAGTGTTCCGCACATGTCTCCAGAATTCCTTCGGGGTAATTCTTCACCCTCTCTTCCAATCTTTCAAAATATAGTTGTTTGGATGTTTGAATACTACTTGTCACACATACAGTAAGTTCGCGTAGCTTGGCAAGATCGGCTGCAAGTTGAGTGCTACGGTACTTTAGGAACGCATTTTGCTTCTTTTTAATAAGGCTACGGATCTGGCGAGATACCCAAGGTTTGTCACGTGCGCGCCTGGGAGTAAGCACGGAAGAAGGAACAAAGCCAGTAGTTAGTAGGGGTTTTTTTTCTTTTTTTTTTTTATTCCTAAAAACACGCCACAGATCCTCAATATACAGTTCCTCAGCCAACGTTTCGAGGGTTGGAAAATAAGTGCACTCGACGTACCGTACATTGGTACTTGCTAGGTCAATATCTGCCACGACTAGTTTATGGTCGCTGATGCCAGAAATGACGTGCGTATTTGAGGTGATGTCTGGCGTGTTGGATAAAAGTAAATCTAGAATGGGACCTGTTTCGTCGTTTCGCCTTGGTTCAAAACGTGCTGTTCAACGCCTCGACGCATGTGCTAAAATGAGAATTTCAAGTGAACAACAACAAACATCACAATGTCCCCCGGGGATATTTAAGATGACAGTCATAAAATATAATTTAAAAAAGTAACGCAACTTTTGGACGCGAATAGTTTTTATTCCACGGCTCTACAAATATTTTGCATGGAATTCTATGGGCTACTCTATCAACAAAAAAGAAAAACAGTATGACGTTTCGCTATCTGGATTAAGGAACTGAAATTTATCTGGATTCTATCTGGATTTGAGGTTTTTAAAAATTATTCCGATGTCTGCAATCTGTATCTTCGGTTTCCAGAAATTCCAGTTAAACTTCCAGCTTCATAATCCAGATATTGAAAAGTTATACTGGGCTTTTCGGTAGGAATACATTCACATACATTGCCACTTTTTTTTTTAACAAAAGATGGTAATGTTTTCGATTACTGTAATTGCCTGGGTAAACGCAAATCAATTAGAATATTGATATTTCATTGAGAACTTTCTATTCCACGGAATGGCTCAGAAAGGTGGCCATGTGGTCAGAACACTGACGTAAATGCAGCAGTTGTGTGAGGGGCGGGCGATAGTCTCAAGTCAGCTGACGTTGATTCATACAGCCTGTTCAGTGTGCCACAGAAGATAAACAAATTACTAGAGAATCATAAAGAAAAGACAAGAGAGAGGGCCCCACGAGCGATAAAGGTAAACGAAAACGGCAGAAGCCGCATCTAGAGTGTCACGAGCGCTTCTCTCTTCACCTGAGCCGATGGCACCCGTCCATGCTCATCATAAAGATAACTCGCTAATTTGCTATGGATTTTTAGCAATTTACGAATTCTAAGTAACTTCAGGCATTAGATTACTTCCTCATTTATGGTGGCGGGTTTTAGATTAACGTACGCAAGATATCTGCGTACGCAAAGAAATGGCACCGTCGTCATGCGCCAATCAAAAACGCAGTTTGGGCTCGGCGCACGCGCAGCGTTGACGATGCTATCTTTCTCTCTTTGCGCACGCAAAGCGTTTGCGTACTATGTTTTAAAACTCTCTACTTACTCGATTGCCGACAGTGTGTTTCGACTTCCATTATCGGCATAAAAACCATCGACAGATTTTGTCTGCATATAATTTTGTGATCGGAGCAAGCATAAGCTTTAATAAACAATCAGGCAGGGTAAGTTCATGTAAAAGAAAGTCCAAGCGCAAACAATGCCTCGACACTCCCTCAGGAGCTCACGTTGCCATGCCGGGGGTGCAATAAAGTGCAGCGTGTGCGCGAAAACAAATTTACTGCGTTTTTATGAAGGCAAAAATAAACAACGCATCGCCGAACGTCTAGTTTTTACCAAAATGTAGAGCTAGCGGTGCGAACTCGATGCCAAAGTTTCAAAACAGTCAGTTATCTCGTTCAAAAATTATACGTGTATTCTGAAAATTTAAATTAGAGCTATCGGCCAACTATGATTATGGTACACGGAGCTGAATGGCGTCAGTCACTGGGTACAGGCCCATTTTTCCATTAAAATTTTCAGAAAATAACGTATAATTTTTGAACAAGATAACGATTCGTTCTAAGCCTTTAGTATCTGGTTCGGAACGCTAGAGTTACATTTTGGCGGAGACTGAGCGCTCGGAGATACGTAGTTTACTTTACGGTGGAAAAAAAAAATACAAATAAAAGCCCTGTACCGCACCGTACGAAAAAAAAAAAAAAAAAAAAAAAACTCAAACAGTGTGACAGCCTCTCACGCTCGTCGGCTCGACGAGTTCGAGAGGCTGTCGCTCCGTCGTTGACGTTTGTTTCGTACGGGGCTGTACAGGTTTTTTGGTTTTTTTTCTTTCACGTTAGCGGAAGTTCTTCCGCAGCCTGTGATGCGCTCGTTAGCGGAAGCTCCCCGCAGCACATGTGATGCACTTAGAGTGTAGGACGGTGTCAATTGACCGGGCACTGTGGCACAGAGATTTCAAATGTCCCGTCATGACACACTAAAATAACATTTTATCAGTCGCACCCTTGTGTGAATTGTTATATAACTAAAATTAATCTAAAATCATTCGTGTTTCTTTTCTTTGTCATTACTGGCATTTGTAACGAGCGTGCCGCATAGTCAACGTAGCGATTAGCGCCGAATGTGGTGTGTAAGGCTGAAGCAAATAGGCGCATTTTATGTATCGAAAGGACCGGCCACCGCGGGAAAGCGCACCACAGGCTGTGCGAGAGCTTCCGCTGACGACCGTTGAGTGAAGCGACGAGGTCGAGAGGCTCTGTCGCTTCGTTCGGGACTGTCAACTTTTTTCGGGGACACCGTGTACTTGGGCGCTTGGTTGAGTCGCACTCACCTCGACGCCGTTCCACATGTAGTGGACGTCGTGGTCGGCCATGACGGACATCCAATGCACGAGGCCCGCCGACGAGGGCGACGCGGGCCCCGCCGACGCCCCAGCCAAGGGTCCGGACATGGCCGAAGACGACGACACACGGCCCTCGGAGCCGCCCCACACCAGCGCCGCCGCTCCCTTCTGCAGAGAGGAAACGACACAAAGAACGTCCACGTCACTCGTCGCCGCCGCTGCTCGCTCACAGATGTGTCGAATAGACACACCTTTCCAACGCTTAACACTTCGGCCAAAAAGAAAAAAGAAATGGTGCCGAGCTGCTGGGTTCTGACAATGCCACCTAGAAGACAAGGTCTGCGCGTTTCCTCCTAAAAACGTTATCCCTAGTCAACGTTACTAAAACACTCAGTTGGGAAATTCGCCGTCGACACCTGGGCCGCTGGCGTCCACCGAGACCGAGCTAAATACGACAACAGCGCCACTCTTTATCATTTGTCTGTACTGTGGTTACCTTGAGCTTTTAGAAAGCATGTTTTTGCGTAAAAACAAACGGAAAAGACTCTTTTTGTAACAAATTTATTGGAGTTTTGTACAAACTGGGGGGCTCGTGATGTTTTCTAAAATTTTTAGTTTGCAAGGTTTTGGAGCACAATTAATATTGTTTTTATACAACCATGCCTCAGCGGTGCTTTCAGGTAGCGCGTTCCGATCTAGGTGCATTTTAACTTTGGTTGTGAGACGCGGCGCGTCCGCTGGGGGAGGTTGGGGTGGCACCCCACCTCTTCCACTGTATCTGTTTCGGCGCCCGAATGGCCGATTAAAGCCAAAATAGAAGTAACGTGCGGTTCCTCGAGTGACCGCTGCGGGAGAAATGGCGGCGTTGTGTTCGCCATTAGCTCGGTTCGCGAGGACAGATCGGGGCCACTTTTTCAGAGCAGTCTCTATGGCAGTTGTCCCATATGAGTGGTTTAGTAACGTTGTCCCTAGTCGATCCCATCAGCGCCCCCTGTCTGCTCCATCGTCCGCGACATCGTCTGCTCCATCGCCTGCTGTTGGCCACTTGGGGCGGGTCGGGGATCTACTAGAATTTAGGACAATTCTAGGGGAAGCTCATTGTTGTTTGAGGCAAGGACAGGTGTTTTGCGAACCAGAACATACAGAGCGAAGTACCAGGAAATGGACACAGTGTGCGCTGCTTGTGGAGAGGAGGACGAGACGGCTGAGCACTTGATACTCTACTGTAAAGTGCTTCACCCTATGCCTACCGAAGACAACATAGATTTAATAAAGTCATTGGGTTTTAGAGACAGCGAAGGAAAAGTGGATTTCAAGACAGTAGAGATTACCAAGCAAAGATTAAGTGAATGGTGGCAGAAAGCGAGAGAAAACTAGGTATTTTCTTATTAACTGATGGAAAGGGGGTTTTATAGCCTCACTTTCTTTTCAGTGCGGAGTGAATATAGTTTTCACATTTAAATATTCCAAGCTTAAATGGTAAGACAAAATGGCTAGGTGGCGTAAGCTACCGCCCGATCCAAAGGGCTCAGCCGGATTCATTCATCCATCCAACCAAACGTCATGCGCAGGCCTTGTCTCTTAGGTGGTATTGGTTGTGGGCGCATGCGCTGCGTCTGACATCTCGCAGGTGAAAGCCATTACGCATGCTCAGAACGCGTCCCACAGCCCAGTAGACAAACATGGCAGCGCGCAGAAGGTCATTATCGGAATGGTTCATCAAATACAGAAAAACAACAGAGAAGTGAGAAGAAAAAAAAAATGGTCGAAATGCAGGCGAGTTGGCGCGTATAAATCATAACGTTTAAACCGAGACTGGGAAAAAAACTTCAAGACAAAGAATGATATTAATGGAAAGGTGCAGGCGAGCTGGACAGAATAAACGATAATAATTCTTGGAGAAGAGGAACAAGTCTTCTTTGTTCCCCTTCTCCAGCGATTGCAATCGTGTAAAGACAAAGTAGAAGGAACAGAAGAAAGTGAACATAGAGCGTCTCAATTGTCTTCGAGTTTCCTTTACACTCAGGGTTTGAACAGAAAAAAGGTGTAAGAGGTGTCCGAGCGGCATCGCCTCGCCATGAAACAGCTGGCCAACGCCGTGGGACGCGCAACCGCCCTTATTCGTGCACACGTTTTGCAAGGCCACGCGGAGCACGACCGTGCTTGCGCGGGAGCCCTTAGCTGACATTGCCCCCGCCGAGAGATGCGCGAAGCCCGAGCGAAAGTTCGGCCCCCTTTTCCAGCCTTGTTCAGACACCTCTCTCCTTCCACTCCACTGTTCAGAAATGTAAGAATTCATCGCGCGATAAAAAGAAAACAGAAACTATGCAGATGCGCGAATATGGAACTTTTGCAATCGACGAAAGTACGCATCAAACGCGAAAGCATGTGGGACACGCTGTCTACAAAAAAATGTCAGCGTTTGCCCGCATCAGGTGTGAGCCATGCGCGTGCGCAGAAACCATATTCGCATACAGTTTCTGCGCATGCGCCGTGCCGAAAGTAGCGCCACTCCACTGTAGCACCAACGCCGCTATGGTGCCATGGAACGCGTCTCCGACTGGTAAGTTTACCGCCTCCAAAGAAGTGCAGTCCCTCGGTTTCCGCCTGGTGACGTCATAGAAGTGTCACGCTATGGCTAGTCGCGATCCTGGCGGCGTCCCAGCACCGCTGGTGTATGTGGCAGACGCCTGCTCTGCTGCAGGTCGCTCTCCAGTTCGACAGACCGCGGAAACTTCAGCAGCCAGGAGCTGGGACGCACGACGACGGTGACACTAGTGTTCGCTCGTGTTTTTCGCCAGCGTTTCTACGACCAGCCGCCAGGATCGCGACGTCCGACAGCATGACACTTCGGCTTTTGTGACGTCATTTTGTGACACTTTGGGACCACTCTTGATGAATGGGCGGGATAGGATGCTGAACACACCTGTAGGAGACGCGCTCCAGGCGCCACACCGCAGCGGCGTGACATCAGAGCAAAAACGCGATAATGTAAAATATTAAAAAAAAGATAGCTAAACTTTTTTTTTTTTTTTTTTTTTTTTGCAGGAAGCGAAAGTAAGCAGGCGAGCTGATGAGCGCAATCAGAATCCTGAGGAACAAATAATTTCTATGGGAAACCCGTGCGCTCGCGCACACTGAGCGCGATCGAAAAGAGTAACTAATATCCAGTTAAAAAGAAGAAGAAACAACAGTAAGGCTAAGTTTTTTTGTTTTTTTTTAAGCATATATCATAATTTAAGTTAATGGAGCTCGGTAATTCCATATCGTTGCCGAACACGAGCATTCATTCAACTATCTTCGCTACCAAAAGTTCAATCCGTACGGATTGTAACCGGAAGTTAAGCGCGGTCGAAACCGACATATATTTCGGATTCGTGTGCCGGAACGTGTAAAGATCCGCTTCCGGTTTTGGCGTTTTGGCTCCAGTAAAAATTGGTTTGCTCTGTATGTTTATACAGCCTTGATGGAGATAGGCCACAACGGGTCGGTCTCGAGCTGTAGATGAGAAATTTAGCCAGTGCAGTACAGCCACTAACCTGGGGTTTTTAACGTGCATCACGCAGTAGTGATTACACGAACGCATGCCGGTACGAAACTCATCCAGAATGAAACGGGCGGAGGCGGTGGGGAATCGAACCCAGGAGGTTCCCAGCGCAAGCTTTCGCTCCACGCTCCGAGCTGAGACGCGTTAGCCCACTCGGCCATTTCCTCCCTTAACCGGCTCCAGTATTCGGAGTTCAAATATTTCAACTTTTTCGGGTGCCTGTATTGTGACGTAGCGCCCCGTATTGAGGGAGTGACCAATCACGGAGTGCGCTTCCTTTCCGCCGGTAATCACGTGTTCTGACGCCGAAAACGCCGGTGTCGCCGAACGCGGGACGCGGGATTGGTCGGGTGCGCTGCTGCCGGCTTCTTGCGGTGATTCTTCTGCACCGGGTCACATGCCTCCCGTGGCACATTTACGTCGGTATTCGCTTTTGTGCGGAGTAGTTTCGGTGTGATGAGCTGAGAATTCGCCTGTTGTTCCGCCGAAGACTGTTCAACGTCCCCGCACTTGGTCGAAACGAGCGTGTACACGAGGTGTCCGTCGAGACCAAAGGAAGGTTTGGCAGGGCCGCTTTTTTCTTCGTTAAGTTGCGTCGCAAACTCGTGGTGGTATGAGTTTTCCTCTGGACGGTTTCTGTGGGGAGGCGTGAAAAAGCTGTGCTCCCCACATGTTCGAGTGACGCGACCACCGTGCTGCTGGTGCTGCCCCACCGGACTTCACCTCCTCCACCGCTGGCGTTTTTAAATGAAGGGATGCAAACTGAAACTTCGCTTTCAAATAAGTATTTATTCGTCTGCCAAATCTGAAGTTCATGCAAAGTCTCCCAGTTTGCGATCAGTCGCGTGGTAAATCAGATAAGCAATGACTGCCTCGTTCTACCATTGTCGCATGCCATATTGAGGCTTGCTAGAGCGTGGGACAAAGTTACAGTCGTGCCTTGCCGCCAACCTTTTAGTTTCGACGACACGAGTTAGAAACTTTTTCGTCCCCGTTCTGTTCGTGCGAAGTAGTGCAGGCACTTTTGCCGCCTCGGGGCGATGTCGCCCCGTTCGATCGCCACCGTACTTCGCGCCTGGAACCGATCGACGTTGCCGATGTCGCCACGTCGCGGAGCATGACGACGCGCTATTTTCTCGACATGGGAGGCACTTGTGGCGGCCGCATTACGCCCGTGGCCGCGAAGTACCTCCGCCAGCCTGCGCCGCGCTGCGTGTCCCCTTCGCCCGTATTCTGAATACGCTAGTGTTTTCCGGATGGACGCAAAAATTTTGCTCTGTTTACGAGCGCCGAAACACGTATTTATTTTACGTGTTCTGGCGCGAGTATTTGCAATACGGTTCGGAACACGCTTTACAATTTGTACTACGTGTGATGGTGGTGTCTCTTCCCAACCAGGGCCGGCTTGCTAGAACAGCGTCTCAGATGAGACTGGGTGAAAGAAAGCCTGAGGCTGGGGCGCGCGAGCGTCTTCCGCAGGGCTGCCAGCACGGAAAGTCAAAATTTCCCCAGCGGATGCCTGAAATTTTCCTATTTCTGCCGAAATTTCTCTCGCTTGCCCGGTTAATTATATAAAACTAAATAATAGTTGTTTTCTGCATCACTTTCATTTTTACTATGAGAAATATGATATGCGGAGCGCAAGATCGTCTGCTTCCTGCACAAGGGTTACTATGACGTCAAAACGCCGGGCTCTTATTGGCTGATTGAAAAAAAAAAAAGAGTGAGTAGACCTCGAGGCATCTAGCACTGAGGTCTATCCACTCTCCTTAAAACCAAAGCCAATCAGAGCTCGGCGTCGTTCTGACGTCACCCAACCCCGACGCAAGAAGCAGACGACTTGCTCTAAGCATAGCCTTTACGCCTCGCGTACGTTTCGCAATAAATTATTTTATCGGGCCAAAACCGTGGCCAAAGCAAATCTGGCGAGGGGAAGTGTTACCGGGAGATTTCAACTGACGAAAGAAACCCTATCTTCGCTTTAGATGCTACGCACGTCATCAGAACATGATACTGCTTTAATAACTTTATTAGCGCTTTTTTATAATAGTCAGTCCAAAACGAAAGGAGTAACACAAGCGAGAGTCCTCAAACTCAAAACACAGAACACGACGGCACTTCACGAAATATGATTAGTCATGGTAAGCCTATATCTCCAGACATTGCAGTATTTCTTCTAGTACTGAAGCTTTTCCTTTTTTTTTTTTTTTTTCGAGAAGGCACAGCGGCGCTCTCAGTCTCTTAGACTTGGCTGGTACCTTCCTACATAGATTTCAGGGGGCAATAAAAACTAATTTTGTCCCCAAAAAAAGTTGAATGGAAGGTTGGATGCTAACGGCTGTACCCTTTATAACAGGCGATATCTTGCGCCACCTGGCCTAGCAATCCTCAGTGTTGCCAGATGGTCGCAACACAAACCGCCAAATGGATGGAGGAAATAAACCAAATGCAGCCTAAGCCGCTGAAATTCTATGTTATCTCTAAAAACACATCATAATTGGCCTATGAAATTTCAGATATATACGGGGCCCTAAATTTTGCTCACACTAGCAGGATTTTACTTATTCCCGCATAGACCTGAATATTCCCTGGGAAATTTCTTTCGGGTTGGCAGCCGTGGTCTTCCAAAACGGGTTGAGTCCCGCTCAGCTCGTGCGCTGGCTTCGGCAGTGCTTTCTTTCCCCTAGTGTCTCAGCTGAGACGCTGTTTCTAGCAAGCTGGCCCAGGTGCGCGCGCTTTCCGCCCCCCCCCCCCCCCCCCCCGAATTGAAAGTAAAATAACAATACTGTATTCTTCCCTCGACTTATGCCACCAGTCCGATAACCCGTGCTTGGTTATCTCTGCTTTCCCAACGGCCTCCACTACATCCGTATCGCATGGGCGTCTTGGGGAACCGCAAAATGAAGCATCCTTTTTTTTTTCCTTTCTATACATATACTTAACACACTCTCCATGGACTTCGAACAGTGACGCGCCTTGGCGGCCACTATGAGAACTACTGTGGGGAAAACAAACATCTGCCGCTTGCGTTCGCGAAGCGCACGACGAGATAAGGCTCGTCCAAAAACTTTCTTTTCCGCTGCAAGCAACTAAATGAATGTAATGCACTCAGGCTTTGCGTTGAATAGAACCGACGTCTGATTAAAATGCAGAAACAAATCCATACGCGGTCAACGTGAGCGCGCTGAGCGAGCTGGCGCGCGGAAAACAATGCGGTGCCGTATGCGTCTGGCGCGGTGTTTGTGGTCTCCCGGAAAGCTTGGCGGAATGAGTCACGAGATATGCTTATATCTTGCTTTTCGGCACCTATCACCCGTGACGATCGTGTAACGTATAGGCGGGCACAAGATTTGTCTCGTCAAAGGAGAAGACGTACTCAACATTGAGCATGTTAATGAGTATAGCATTGCATTTCACACGAGCCGACGGCTGACAATGTCCGTCGAAGCGTTTCGAAGTCCTTCCTCTTGCCTCCTCAGTTCCTTCTGTTCTACAGTTGCGTCGTGTGGCCCGCAGCGCTCGCGGCGTAGGTGTTTGCCAGCCGGCCAACACACTTCGACCGTGGCTCACTTCACTTTTCGAGGCTAAAATCAAATTAGCTTCAGTAAGAATGCAATTCTGTATCGATAAGATGTCGTCAGGGTTGGGCAGTATCGCGATACAAATGTATCGCGATAGTATTTCAGAAATACATTTCGTATCTGTATTTCTGTATCGCGATACATTTTTTTCACCAGTATCTGTATTCCTGTATCGAAATACATTTTGAACGTTTCTTTGTATCGCGATACAATCAGGATGAAATGTATTTCGTTACATTTTTCGAGAAATACTCCCCCCCCCCCCCCCCCCCGAAAAAAAACAAAACAATTCCGAACGCATTTTGTTTTAAAACTTTTGACGGCACTAGGGTCAAGGAGATGCTGGGGCATTGTTACTATGCTCACCAAATTTCCTTCCGATTCTTCAAAATATTTTTCTATGCGTCCTCTTCTCTCTTTTGAGAAGTGTTGCGTAGTCGGGAACTCGAATCAGGTGGCGTGCCAGGAGTGGAGTCAGAGCATCTTCTGCCGCAGGTCCTTAGGCAGGGATTTCTTGAGTCATTGTTTGCTGGCATCCAATGCCCGCTGCTAATCGTCTATCTTGCCTTAGCGGACACAGCCGGCAAAGCTGAGTAACAGTCCGTTGCAGCACGAACCTGGCGGTGGTTGACTTAAAATAGTAGGATGACTCACGCTGTGAAGTTCAACACTTATTCGAATGCGTCAGTGGCTGCGCCCGTAATACTGCACGGCTTAAGGGTACGTCATCAGCCGCCGTAAACATGACCCGCTGCTCTGGTGATCCGACACCCAGGAAGGAGGTCAGACGTGGCCTCGCTGTGCCGACTCAGACTTCGTACACCTGCGACTCGTCTCGAACTCGCTGTTTCTCAGAGAGCTCGCACCTGTGCCGGCAATATCAGGCCGCAATTCACGAGGTCACTGTTTGGATGATGCGAAACTTGAGGACCGCAATCCATGCGCCGGTGGCGGAGGGTCGGCAGGAGGAACCTTCACAGCAGAGATGCCACCATATCGTTTTTTTTCAACCGTAATAGAAGATAAGACATGTGTTCCAGGATGCTTCAGGTGGTCCACTATTCTCAAAAATTCCAAATGACACTGCCTGCACGATCTTCAACCAGGTAACTCACAACGAAAGTATGTATTGTCCTTTCATACAGCAGCGTGGTAAAGTTTAATGTTCAAGGCCACAACTACAGATGAAAAATACCAGTTCATTCCACCGTGACCTCATGTGATCAATGTTGACAAGGGCGTCCTTATTGAACAGGGGCGTGGTGACGTATTCATGGGATTTAGGGTGACGTATAATTTATTTAGAGGTCGAAGTATTTTCGAATCCCTCGTAAGAAAGACAAGATGTCAGGGAAGGGACCGCGGTCAGTCCTTGATGAAACGTTTTCTTGAGTCCATTGAAGACTTCTCGTCGTCCGAAACAACTATTTTCAAGGCAAACCACGGGAAAGTAATTTCGGGATCAAAAACGTCCACTTCAAACTTCATCTCAGTTTTCGTCTCAAACAAATTTGAAAATGCATTGCAGTATCAGTATTTCTGTATTTGTATTTCTGCCCTCCCTGGAATGTATTCCTGTATCTGTATTTCCAAATACTTTTTGCCTCTATTTAAAATGTATTTCCGATACGTATCGCGATACATTTTTACAGATGTATTTTAGTATCAGTATTTTAGCTACTACTTTAATGTATTCCAGTATTTGTATTTCCAAATACTTTTTTGAGTATTTCTGCCCAACCCTGGATGTCGTTCGTCGCATTGCAACAATGCACTCGACTGGGCCGATTGGCGGTGCCTCTCGCAACGGTAAAACGCAGCATAATCTGTGCATTTCAAGGTTTGTGCGACGTTCGCACACACGAAGTCAAATTGGGTGTCGCGTCATCGATGGCAATCGCCGCAAAAACGGTCTGGCGCGGGACAGACAAACCCCAACCACCTCAGTGAACAGCGTCCCCGTGCAAAGTTCGGCTTGCATATTTGCGTACGAGTGTGAACAATTGTATGGAAAACGCTCGCGACTGCTTACGACGAGAGAAGATGGATGGATGGATAGATGGATGAGGCTGAGCTCTTTGAATCGGGCGGCGGCTTGCGCCGCCTAGTATGGATGGATGGATGGATGGGGCTGAACCCTTTGAATCGGGCGGCGGCTTGCGCCACCTAGCCAGTATTTTTTTTTAAGCTATTTAATTTACGAGTTACAAATCTAGATATTTAGTCTTAAAAGCTACGGTCCGTACGACGGAGGCGCCTCTATGCAACCGGGTGCACACACCTTCCGCAGAAAGGGTCGCCCAGTAGGAAATAGGAAAATATTCACCCTTCCCTCGACCTATGCCACCAGTCAGATAATCTCTTCTTGGTTATCTCCACCTTCCCCATGTCTATTTCCCCCTCACTATCCCTAAATTCCAGTGCGGTTGTTATATTAATAGGCTCTTCAGCCACTACAGAGTGAAGCCCCTTACAGTAAAGTACCAAATGTTCAGCCGTCTCCTCCTCCTCTCCGCAAGCTCCACACACGGTGTCTACCTCCTGATATTTAGCTCTATATGTCTTAGTCCGCAACACTCCCGTTCTGGCTTCAAATAGCAGGGAACTCCCCCTTGAATTATCATAGAGACTCTCTTTATCGACATCTGTTTTACACAACCTGTACATCTCCAATGCTGATTTTGTTTGCATACAGGCTTCCCATATATTTCTTTCTGTTTCCTTAACCTTCTTTTTAACTGTCATTTCCTGACCCACCTCCCCACTGTTGCCCACATATTTAGATCTGAGTTTTCTTATTCGCTTTCTCCATTTTGTGTCAATACCCTTCATGTACAGATAGCTAAACACTCTTCGTGCCCACCGTCCCTCATCCATTTGTCTCAGTCTATCCTCAAATTCTATTTTGCTGCTTGCTTCCCTTCCTTCGAAAGACGACCACCCCAAGTCGCCCTGTACCCCCTGATTTGGTGTCTTCCCGTGCTCTCCGAGAGCCAGCCTACCCACCCCTCGTTGTTTTATTTCTAGCCTTGCCTGAATGTCAGGTTTCATACATAGAACTGCATTCGCAAAAGTTAGGCCTGGCACCATAACTCCCTTCCAAATCTCCCTGGCCACTTCATACCTGTTATAGTTCCACAATGCCCTGTTTTTCATTACCGCTGCATTTCTATTGCCCTTGCCAGTTGTGTCTCTTTCATGTTCACTGAGGTAATCCGTATCTTCCTTGATCCACACGCCTAGATACCTATACTTGTCGACCCTCCCAACATTGCATTCTTGTATTTTAAGGACTGACACTGACACACTGGCGCCATCTACCGGGTAACCCTGGAACATGTCCGAGCCGCGTATAACGATACTCTTGGTTTCGCAGTATTGGCGAGATCAAAATCTACGCGCTATCCACGAGAAATTGTCTCTCGCAACATTGTCAGAAGTATTTCAGACAAATGGTGAAAGAATAATGTGTAATATGCACACGCAGATCGAAAGGGGCACAGGCACACTGCTCATACACCGTACACAAGACACGTTGTTTGATGCAAACATGATAATAGATTATAGAATTACCTGTGCCTCAAGCATGTTTGCCTCATACACATGGATGCTTCATACATGTCTAAGAAGACAGTTTTTGTATGACCAATGTGAAAAGAATACGAGGGAGAAATACGCCTCAGAAAGCGTCTGCAGATTGTCTTTTGTAACGATGTATAAGTAGGTTGACCGCGACTCAAGTGTGTTCCAGAGGTATCGCGATAGATGGTGCCAGGGTGGTTGTGCAACGAAGTCGAATACGTGTGAAGTTCAACCATCAGCACCGCTAGAAAAGGTGGCTTAGCCGCAGCGGTCACGCGTCTTCTTCTCACGAAGAAGCCGCGCCGTTGTGCCGTGTGTCTTTTCGGGGAATTCGACGCTGGCGAGGCGCCCAGCGCCGCGCAACGCTCGCGGAGCGGGAGCAAAAAGGAAACCACGCAATGTCTCTTCTTTCGTTCCAACCGCTTTTTCGCGCCGTTTCACGCCGCGGCCAAGAAAAACCGAGCGTGAAGATTGCGGCCACCACCACAACAACAACGACGACAACGACAAGCAGGGAAAAGGAAGTTCGCTCGCTTCTTCCGGCGCGTGCCGTGGCGAACCGCACTAATTACGATCTTAGCCTCGCGCGCGAATTAATTAACGGCTTCCCCCCTGCGAAAGTGGCGATAGAAGCAAAAGCCACCACCCTGTTGTTGTTCTTTCGTTCTTTTTTTTTTTTTCTCCTTTGTTTTTCTGTTGTTTCAGGTACGGTCTCTTGCCGCAGCGCGTAAGAAAAAAAAGGGAGCGGACATTCCGAAACATATACACGTGACGCGGAGGAAGGCAACGCGTGTTCCGAGGTATGCAGATCGCCGTTGTTAGACCGGCGTTCATATACGCGTAGATATCAATTTGCCGTCTTTTTTACTTCCCTATTTATTTTTATTCTTCTCTTTTTTCCCCTCGAGGTACAACATTTGCCAAGTGAGTGGTTCTTGCCAGTCTTCTCACTCGCGTTATTTCACTGGAGTTTTCTTTGAACACACTGTGTTCAAACTACGACAAACTAGACGTGCACAACACGTTAAAAAAAAAAAGAAGAAAAAAAAAAGAAGGGCTTTTGCGCTTCACCTGAAATCCAAGCTCCGGCTTCTCGGGATTTTGTTTTCTTTCCTCGCACAACAGGCTGACAGATTGTTTACAAACAAGCCCGCGTTTTTCAGCACCAGTTGTGGGCACTTCGCGTTAAACCAAATTCGCCCGATGTGGAGCCGTCTGCGCATGCACCATGTCATGAACTTGGGCGAGTTGGTGGTCCATTGTAGAAAATTAAAAGCGCTAAGAACACGGTGAACTAGTAGAAAAAGAACGTACACCACAGAGCACTACATACAAATGGTTTAATTTTGGAAAGGACACACCTACCGCGATAAAAACGAGACACATCACCCAATTTTTATCACCCAATCGCTTATCGTTTTTTTTTTTTTTTTTTTTTTTTTTTTTTTTAGAGTATGCGAAATATACCGCGCTGTGTACAGTGCTTGACACTAAATTGTACCAGAAAGCAAAACTACAATGCGGAGAGCAAGTCGTCTGCTTGTTGCGCAGGAGTTCCGGTGACGCCAGAACGAAGCAGAGCTCTGATTGGCTTTGATTGGAAGGATAATGGTAGACCTCAATGCTAGCCTTGAGGACTACCCACTATTCTTTTTAATCAGCCAATCAGAGCTCGGCGTTCAGACGTCACCGCAACACCTGCGGAAGAAGCAGACGAACTTGCG
Source organism: Ixodes persulcatus (assembly GCA_013358835.2). Taxonomy (NCBI): domain Eukaryota; kingdom Metazoa; phylum Arthropoda; class Arachnida; order Ixodida; family Ixodidae; genus Ixodes; species Ixodes persulcatus. The sequence continues at coordinate 163,605 of JABSTQ010011334.1, read as the reverse complement.
CTCCGCGCACAGCTGTACCTTATCACCGATGAAGCTTTGTTGTCGAGAAACGAACGCGCCGAGAAACTGAGGGAGATGAAGGAACGAGAGCACGGCGGAGATGTCAGAACGCTGACCGTTGGTGACGTATGGCGTCCGTCGTCGATGTTGCAAAAGCCTCTAAAAGATCGCCCGCCGCCCGCAAAAATCCAACCTGGGTTCGCTGCGTGCAAATCGCAGACGTTCCCACTGAGCGTTAAAGGGCAACTCCGGTCGAAAACGAAACAAAAATAAATTACTACTATCGCTTTAATGGCACGAAATATGATCACAGCCGAAATATTACGTCAAAGTGAAGTCGCAAACTCCACCAAAACAGATTTTAAAAAATCGACCAGCTGCTCTTTAGCGGGCTGCAAGCGGGTTAGATTTTAGTCAAGGAAAACTGGCGCAGCACCCTTGGGCAAAGGTCGGCATTTTAGGTCGCCCTCACTCGCCCTCACCCTCACAGCTACAATCACCCTTAGCCCCTCACTCACCCTTATAGTCACAATCACCTTTAGCCCTTCACTCACCCTCACGCACTCATGGCCCTCACGCCCCTCATGCAATCACCGCCCTCACGGACTCACATCCCTCACGCACTCATACGCCTCGCGCACTCACAGCCCTCACCGCCCTCACGGTCCTCACTCAGCCTCACATTCATGAATTTTCGGGGTTAAGAAACTCACCTACCCTCACCTCACCTGTGAAGATGAGGGTGAGCGAGGGCACTCATGAGTGAGGTTTCCCGAGGTATGCCGCCAACCAGCAAAACGCCGCCCGTACACCGGCGCCTCGCTGTCTGAAGCAGGGAGCGAGCGCGCCCCGGGGAACGAGCGCGCTCCCGACCATTCCGACCCAGCTTCCTTTTTTCTCTCTCAAACGTAACGAAGAAAACGGCCAAACTAACGCTGCTTGCGGAGATCGCGCTATCAAATAGCTCTAAGCAGCGAGCTTTAGCTCGCACTAACTCCTTCTTTCTCACCCGTTACCCAATAATCGAACCGCACCAAGCATCCGCGCGGCGAAACTGTTGCGAGGCGAGCGTCGACCCGATTTCCCGGGAGATGCCGCGAGAGGTCACAATACCCACCGCGACCCCTCACAGATTCTCCACGCCTTCAAGAGAAATCAGGCGTCACAGAGAACTCATCGTCTCGCACAAGCCCCACACGCAAACGCAAGCGCTTCATTTGAGCTCAGAACCCTCACGAACCTGATACCCCTTACTCCCCTCACCGCCCTCACGGCCCTTACACCGCTTACGTACTCACGGCAGGCACGTAGCCAGAATTTTGTTTCGGGGGGGGGGGGGCGCCCATGACAAAATGCTGTATGAGGGGGAGGGGGGAGAGGAGGTCCCAGCAAAATGGAAGATTTCAAGGGGGGGGGGGGGGGGGCCGGGCCCCATGGGCCTCCCCCCTGGCTACGTGCCTGACTCACGGTCCTCACGCCCCTCACGCGCTCGTAACTCTCGCGCACTCACCGCCCTCACGCCCCTCAAGGTCCTCACGCCCCCCACGCACTCATGCCCTTTACGCACTCACTAGCCTCACACCCCTCACCGCCCTCACGCACCCACACCCCTCGCGCACTCACTTTCCTCACACCCCTCACGGTCCTTACGCACTCGTGCCCCTGACGCTCTCACCGCTCTCACGCACTTATACTTCTCACGCCTTCATGGTCCTCACAGCCCTACAAGTCCCGACAAAAAAAAAAAGAAGAAGAAAAATACGAGCAAACGCGAGTACAATTTTTAGAACGCGGTAAACGCGCCACCCGGAAACACGTACCAGGTTCCGTAGGCTGTAGGGCGCGTTTCCTATAACACTTCTGTTACAATATGCGTCGTGCGCATTCCCTCGTGGCGTGTGTGTGTGTGCGTTCGTACACCGAAGTACGCATCTCCTGGCATGTCATTGCTCGTTGAAGCTGACTCGTCTAAGAAGGTCGGATAACCTTAGTATTTGGTGGGGGCGTAGAGCGCGCTAGATAAGCCTCTCGTTCAGCACGTTAGAAAGGAAGGCTGCACTCGCTGTTCCCCTAGCAGTCACTCAGTAATTCCGGTCTCGATCAGGTTTAGTAGATCGTTTCGATAGTTCCGATAACGATTCCCGATACTCCGCCGACGCCTTTGCGTATGCAACGTAGAACTCCCTGTTATCTCATTTTGTTTCGTGTTTCTTGTTGCCGTCCTCGAAATAGTGTGGTCCTGCGCAGATATTACGTTAGACTCGTTACGACAGGCAGTTCGCAGCCCTAAAAACACCGGAACCAGTATCCTCCAAGTATTATCATCTCCTGATCCCCCATCATCCCCTCTCTTCTTTTCTTTCTTTCTCTCCTCCGAGTCTTGCTCTTATCGGTCCGGCCAATGCCGCCCTATCTGGAAGCTTGGGTCGGTCCGTCTTCGGCCATTTTCCGAGCCAGGGAGAACCGAGGCCGCGACCGGCTTTTTTTAGCCACGCTTTTACACCCGATTTCAAGGGCGCCCCTTTAAAAATAGGGCCCACCACTCGTGCCTGGCTCCCTCTTCACCTCCCACTCCTCCCCTTCCTGCCGCTTCACTAATACGCCGAAGGAAGAAAAACAAAATAATAAAACATATCAGCAACCGTTTCGAAGCGAACCCACCACACCACGCCACACCGCTCGCTCTACCACCAAAAAACGAACGGCACCGACGAGAGGACGGTACTTTAAAAACCCCGGACGGGAAACTGGAAACGGCCGGCTTCAGTCCCCCCATCGATGCCCGAAGGGGTCCCAACGAGGAAAAGGGAGGAGCAACAGAAAAAGATCGACCACACGTTATAGCTCGCTAAACCCTCAAAATTGGCCGTGAAAAAACGCACCCCGTGTTGGCATTCATGCTGATAAAGCCATTCACTTTAAATAAGGAAAAAGGAAGCCAGCGGCGTCGTTTAAACACAAATTACTTTTTTTTTTTTTTTTAGCCACGTGTTGTGTTGGCACCGATGGTATAGTTCTGTTATTGACTTGTTCTACACGCACCTGCTCCTATAACTTACTGCTGATAATAGGAGCGCGACCACATGTTGCGCGACCGCACCTTTTTTTTTTAACATGGCGCTTTTTTTCTCTCCGGTTTACTGCTTGGCTCATTTGTTTCCTTTGAAAAGGTGGAGCGGGAAGCCGACATCTAGCCCGATTTCATAGGCGGTTTTCAAAACGTTCGTGTAAAACAGCTTTAAGCAATAACCGAAACGTCGAGCCTATTAAGAGGCGCATTTAGTAGTTACAAACTAGTAACATATATTATGAAGATCCCAGTCAATCTCTGTAAGCCTGCGTAAAAAGCAAACATTAACGCGCTTGATAATTTTGAACGGCAAATGAGCAAGAAGGGCGGGAAAGGGGGGGGGGGGGGGGCTTGACCGTAGTTCTATACCCTTGCTGATTAGCTTTAAATCACACAATGACTTCTGATCCGATCTGCGTAAATTAGAGAACTTAGTTTGGCCCTTACGCTTTTGTTCACTTATTGACAACAGAAAAACCGAGCGCGTTGCTTAATTTAGCTTCATTAGGTGAAATATTGATCAGTGATGTCTCGCTAAAATAAACACCTCCCCCGCCCCCTCAAAAAAAAAAAAAAGAAGATGTCCAAAATGTGAGTTGCCCTGAATAACGAGATAAAAATGCATCTATTTACCCAGTTCGTTTCCGTAAAGGTTGTCTATATAGAGGGATATCCATACAAAGAGACATTACTTCAATAAAAGGGAAGAGGAAACACAATACACCACGCACAATACTGACGTGGTAATACTCAACATCAAATATTAATATTTGTGTCCGCGAAGGATGTAACAATATAAAAAAGTGTGTGTATGTGTGTGGGGTAGAAGGGGGCGGGGGGGAAGCGAGAGCGAGAGGCGGTCATCCATTCTTTATGATAGTCCGCAAGATAGTAATAGTGCACCGTATAAGGGGGTAAGTCGACGCAATCTACGAAGACAAACTGCAATGACATTCGTCCAAGTCGCGACCGATGCGCGCAAAACGCGCATGAGTCGCGTTACACTGCCATTCACGAGTCCACGATCGGGCAGTACTGAGAACTCCACCAACCACCCGTCGACGTCACCCTATTTTGTGGTATACGCTGTCAAGGCTAGCGTAGCTTGCGCAGTGCTCCAACGCGTCTCTTTTGGACGAGAGCCAATGAGCCTCCAGACGAAGCCACCTGCTCTGGCAGCGGTTCGGGGCTGTGGAAGCTACGCTAGCCTTGACAACGTAGCACAAAATGGTTGGCGTCGGGTATATGGGTACGGCAAAACCAGCACGATCGTCCACAATTGAGACAGGAGCCCGCAGAGAGAAGAGGAAACAGAAGAATGAAACGAGAACATTCGCGGGTTTCAACGAGGGCGAGACAGTGAATCCGAGTTTGACTTGAATTATCTTTGGTCTTTGCTCTCCGTCACGAGTATGTACAAGTTTGTCTGCATATCCTATCTATAGTCGGTGACAGGTAAAGAGTTAAGAGGAAGCTCGTCTCTCCTCTCTCCACTTTAGCAGGGCGAACACTGGAGAGGGGGACGCCCCTCTCTCTATACACCGTTCAGCCCTAAGCTGAGAGTGCTACGTCCTCGTTGGACCAGTCATACGCCTCTCTTTCGCCACGTCATCACGCTCCCGGCCATACTCACTGGCGGAAAGCCGGGTCAGGTGACAAGAGGCAGGCGGCTGATTGGTCTTTCGGCTACGTAGCTCCTCCACAACGTCTCATCTCAAAAGGCAACTTCGGTCAATATTTTTGAATTTGGGATTACGACTGTATTGAGCTAAGGCAGTGTCCGAGAATTGCAAGTTAATTTCCCGGGTATTGTTTGTAGCTTTATAAATACCACGGCTCGGTATGCATAAAGCATATAGTTTGGTTTCGGGCGTCTGCGCCGAAACCGAAACTATATGCTAGAAGGTTGGCAACAGTGATCATCAGCTGTACGGCCCTGAGGGCGCCGGTGTAAATGAGGGCCAAAATGTAGATACAGAGGGGAAGGTTTGGGAGGGTGAGAGGAAGCCTCGCAGGACTAGGAAAAAGAAACAGCTTAACATAGGGTTCATAAACATGCAGGGGGGCAGGAACAGAATAAAGTGGGAGGAAATCGAGGAGCAATTAGAGAGCGAAAACTTTGCAGTGTATGGATTAGCAGAAACACATCTGAGGGATATGGAAGAACCACCATACATACCGGGATATCATTGGATGGGATGCAACCGGGCCAATGGGGAACGCAAGGGAGGGGGTTTAGGGGTGCTAGTTAAGGGTCGGGAATGGGAAAGGGAACGAGAGGGTTGCAGGGAACACATGTGGGTCAAAGGCAATATTGGGGGTTTAGACACAATCCTGGGTTTTGTGTATCTAAAAACAGGGAGTGATGCAGGGGAGGAAAATGCAGAACACTTGACATGTATATCAGGAGACGTTAGGGAAATCGGCACTAACAAGAAATAATTATCTTGGGGGACACGAATGCACGTTTGAAAGACTTTGATGGACATAAAAATACAACAGGGAGGATGTTAGAGGAGTTCTGCGAGGCTCTTGATCTGGTATCGGTTAATGCTCAGGTAAAATGTGATGGAAAAATAACATGGGAAAGAAAGAACTCGCACTCGACTATTGACTACTGTTTAATGTTGCGTAAGATATACAACAAATTAGGAGGTATGGAAATAGATGAGGAAGGCACAAAAAGTCTGGGGAGCGACTATAAGAGAATAAAGATCAGATTTGGCACAGTAAAACCAGAAATGCAAAATCAAAAACAAGAAGGTAGAAATAACTTAAATGATAAACAACTACAGGAGGTATCTAAGCGAATCGAGAACATAGTATCCAAGCAGCCGGAAGGAGAATGGACATATGAAGACTTAATTAGTGTTTTCAAAAGAGAGTTAGAGAAATATCGAATCAAACAAGGAGGAAGAAAACTAAAACGCAAGCTCAAAAGCTGGTGGGATAATAAGGCAGCAATATCGAGACGCCAAGCGGCATCTAAAGAACACAGATGGGCAAAGAAAAAGGGGGCCACACTAGCCGAAGTAGCATCAAAATGGGAGGAATTTCAGGAAAGAAAGCGGGAGGCATCAGCATTAATACAGGCCAAAATTGGGAGGGCAGGGGTCCAGTGGATGATAGAGATAAACCAGGATAGGAATGCGACAAAAAGGTTTTTGGAACACATCAGTGCGCAGGGAAAAAATACCGAGCGGTACCAGCAGACACTAACCACACAGGAAGGGATAAATGTAGAGGGGGAAAAGGCAAGAGATTACATTAGGCATACAATCGAAGCAGCATTTTCGGAGTTAGAATCAGATCAGGCCGTAGGGAATGTTAGCGTCTACACAACACAAGAGGAGAATCATAGTGAAGAAGAGGAAATGACCACTGGGGAGTGAGGAAAAGCAGAAGGAAGGGTTCCGGCGGGAACTGCGACAGGTCCAGACGGCATACCAATGAGATTGATAAAAGTTCTAGGCAAAACATGCAAATTGAAACTAAGGCAGGTGATTGACCAGATACTTATGGGAGGGGAGGTACCCAGTGACTGGAAATTGAGCAGGATGAGAATATTATATAAGGGCAAGGGAGACAAAGACAGTATCAAATCATACCGACCAATCACATACATCAGTAATACAGACTAGCTATGCAAATTGTAAAAAGAAGAATGGAAGAATGGGCAAAGAGAAAGCAGATTCTAGGGGAGCTTCGAAACGGTTTCAGGAAAGATAGACGACTAGATGATAATTTATTCGTAATCACTCAGTGCGTACAGATAGCAATGACAAGTCAAAGCCCATTATGGGTAGAATTTTTAGACATCAAAGGGGCAAATGACATTGTGAATCAGGAAAAACTCTGGAACCAACTGAAGGGATATGGACTAGAGGGAACCATGGTTAAATTTCTAGAACGGGTTCATACGGAGAATAGGGTGGTTTTAACATGGGAAGCCGAAACTACAAGACCAGCAGCAATAAAAAGAGGTCTTAGACAGGGTTGCCCATTGTCTCCCCTGCTCTGATATACCTCAGTGAGATGGAAAAAAAGGTTAGAACAGTGCAACCTAGGTTTTGACCTGACTTACATGGAGGAAGGACATAAAGTAAATCAAGTATTGCCAGGGTTAATGTATGCAGAAGACATTGTACTCGTATCAGAAAGTCGTGAGACAATACAGGAACTGATTACGATTTGCAGCAGGAAAGGGGACAATTTAGGGCTAACATTTAGTAGGGACAAGTCTGGTATAATAGTTTTCAACGAGGAGAAAGGGGAACCCCTGGAGATGCAGGACACATTGATAGAACACGTAGGAAAGCACAAATATCTGGGAGCATGGTTAAGTGAAGGAAGATGGTATCTAAAAGACCATGAAGAAATTGTAATAAAGAAGGGGAAACGAGATTCGGCTATCATGAAACACAGGGCACTATGGAACTGTAATAGATATGAAGTCTTTAGGGGTGTATGGAAGGGAGTCATGGCGCCAGGGCTGTCATTTGGGAATGCGGTATTGTGTATGAGGTCAGAAATCCAGGCAGGTTTAGAGATATAGCAAAGGAGTGTGGGTAGGTTGGCATTGGGGGGGGCACATGGGAATACACCAAATGAGAGAGTACAGGGGGATATGGGTTGGGCATCTTTCGAGAGTAGAGAAGCGATCAGTAAAGTAAAATTTGAACAAAGAATAGCTGAAATTGAGGATACACGGTGGGCAGAGAAAGTGTACAAATATCTATATATGAAAAGTCTAAACACTAAGTGGACAAACCGAACCCGCAAGCTGAGATTTAAATACATTCCACGAGATGGAGCCGATCAGAGCATATCAGTAGAAAAGGGAGTAAAGGAAACAGAGAGGAAATTGTAGGAAGAGAGAATGCAGGGGAAATCAGCTTTAACGATATACAGGGCACAAAAACAAGAAATAAAGAAGGAACAGCTGTATGATAATTCACTGGGGAGCTCTTTGCTGTTTGAAGCTAGAACGGGGGTGCTAAGAACGAAAACGTACAGGGCTAAATTCCAGGAAGTAGACACTTTGTGCGACGTATGCAACCGTGAAAGGGAAACTATAGAACATGTAAATTTAAGGTGCACGGGGCTTCGTCCCACCCTCTTGGGGGGGGGGGGGGGGGGGTGACTACGGATTTGGAAGGGGCACTGGGTTTTCTGGACATAGATGGACGAATGGATAGGGAAAGAATTGCGGTAACTAAGAGGAGATTGGAATATTGGTGGAAGAGATCTAGGGAAAGATAAAAAAAAAATACAGATAAAAAAGAGCAAGTTCCAGAACTGAGGTAATCTTGTAACGTTGGGTACAACCAATCAACCGCACCTCCATCGTGACGTGACGTTACAAGGGTGCTGCGTCAGTGTTCCTTGACTAAAAGCTAACCCGCTTGCCGTCCGCTAAAGAGCAGCTTGCCGCATCTTTAAAATCGGTTTTATTGGAGTACGCGGCTTCACTGTGACGTAATATATCGGCTGTGATCATTTTTCGTGCCACTAAAGCGATACCAGTCATTTATTTTGGCTACGTTTTCGACCGGAGTTGCTCTTTAAGGGTGAACGGAGTAATGTTCGCTCAGCTAAAGCGAAAAGAGGTGAGACAAGCTTTCCCTGAACCCTTAACCTGTCACCGACTGTAGTTCCGTCCATGGTGCCTAGAACGCGTCTCCGGCTGATGTCTTCACCACGTCCTCATTGGTGTGTGTGACGTCATCGACTACTGACGTCACACATGCGTCATGCTGTTGCCTGCCGCAATCCTAGCAATGGCACAACGGCGGAGGTGGACGTGGGGGACGCCTGTCTGCTGATGTAGATCGCTTTCCAGCTTGTCAATCCTCAGAAGCTCCAGCAGCCACCAGTTAGGACGCTGCGGCGGTAATAACACTCACCTTAGCTCGATTTTTTTTATTTTTTATATATACGATTAATTGTTACAATCGCGACGTCCAACAGCATGACACGTCAGCTCCCGTGACGTCATTTGTCTACACTTAGGGCCACTCTCGATGCGCAGGAGGTATAGGACGCCAAACACACCAGTCGGAGACGCGTTCCCCATACCGTATCCTAGCAGCCATTAGTTTCGACGAGTCGTGAGTCGTGCGCTGCGTCGACTGATCCAGGGCGCAGAGCTGCGGCTCGGAGACGTCCAGGACGGCGGCGACAACGCCTCGAGAACCGCGGCTAGAGACGACTCAGTGCGGCAACCGGTGCGGACGAAGACGGATCACGCGCCCCGAGTATTTTTAAAAAGAGTCGAAAGACAGCCCCGGGCTCGGGCCCTCTGGCAAGAGTCGCCACTTTGAACCTCCTGCGTGACCCAACCAACATGGACGCGGCACTCGGGTACCCTCTCGAGTGCTTTCGCGGTGTGTAAAGATGATTCCGGGTGAGGGTACGCATCGAAGCCGAGGTTTCGTATTTTTTGGCTGACAACTGTCGTGATGATTGCGGGGATCCCCACGCTAAGGTCTGAGGTAATTATGGACACTGCTTGGCGACCTTAGGAACTTATAACTTGGGCCTAATAAGATTTTGCACCAAGGCGTTTTTTAGTGTCCAAGTGCTTTTCTTCGGCTCTTCTATTGTCTTCCTCTTGTTCGCCACATAATTGCCAAAGTACCAGACATACGCCAAAAAATGCTGCGTATACACCAAACAGCATGCAAGGAAGTACTTGTTTGGCAATTTAAGCTCCAAGTTGGAGGTGAGAACCAATCAGACAGAAATGAAGAAAACATTTCGTTGGGAACTGTAACCCACAAGAATTCAGAGAACAACCTAACCAACAGAGTCAAGTTTCGCACTCGTTTGTCAATTTAGGGTCAAAATAGTAGACTCTGGCCAAAGAATATTAAAGGGGCGATGCAACAATTTTTGTACTTTGCGCAAATACCGCTTAGAACGGATCCCTGACGTTAATGGCCTATGAAACACGCGTTCGTTTTTCACCCCACGCAATAGAAGTCCCAGTAAAAAAATTAAAGAAAAACGAGCAGCGTTCACCTCCTCAACTCGCAGCAAGAACAAGCGGCCACGTGATCTGGAGCCGATTATATGGCGCAAATGTTGATCATGGCCACGAGTAGGGTGCCTCAATGTCCTTCTGTTTAGGGTGATGCCACCCTTTGTAGTACCCGATGCCGACAGCACGCGCTCACGGGTAAAATACAAAGAAATCGACGAAACTAAAATGTCGCCACAGCACAGTCAGCGCCGCAAACGCGTGCAGGGACACGCGCTTTCACGCGCTTCTGAACAAAAAATAAAAATAAAAGTGTGGGACAAAATGGCCAGATGTCTCCACCCTAAGCAAAGCGCACATGAAGGCACCCTGGCCACGAGCTGGGGTTGGCAAAGCACAGGACACGCGCTGAGTTCCAGACATTGTTATGGCTCGGCTATTGTCGTCGTTGCAGTGATTGGACACGGGCCCCCTACCCGAATGCTTCTCGAGCTAGTAATTATCACGAGCCTAAATCGAGTGCCCACGCAATGCTCGGGTCCAATCTATGAACAGCATTCAAATATCGTCATATGGGTGTACTGCGATCCCCACTTTACGTCATCAAATTTTGCAAAGGAGAGATTGAATGAAAATGATCGCTTTTGTCTCTAAAATTACACCGCAACAAAGGAGTTTCTTGGCCAGTGGCGTTGCTTGCGAGTAACCTTGAGTCCCACTAGTGCCAGTAAGCCCGTGTAAAGTGAGAAAAATTCCAATCGAATATCGTTGCACTGCCCCTTTAAGTCTGGTTGTACCTTAGCCTTTTGCAGGGAGGGGGGAAGGGAGCGGGGGGGGGGGGGGGGTTGTGGCATTTTAGTGTCAGACCAAATAACTGTTGTGCTTGAGTCGGGTCTTACTGTGGGTTCTCTATTTTTTTTTTTTTAACAATTACCTGCTACCGTCCCGAAAGCGAACAAACTCCGAAGAGCCAGAAAATATTACACTTTTCTCGAAATGGCAAACAGGACGCAATGGACATAACGTAGTGCAATACGATTCACCTGTCAGAGCGAAGTAACCCTAGGAGAAAAAAAAAAAAAAAGAAAACTCGAGGTACACCTAAGCCTTTCTTATGCGTTGTGAATGCGAAAGCATGCAAGCCGCTCGTTCGCTCTCTTTGTCGTCTGCTCGCCCGCTCCCTTTGTCGTCTGCTGCGTACTAGCGCGCGCGCGCTTCGGGATCTCGGAGGCCATGGCGCAGCGGCCAATGGGAGCCCCGTCGACGCCCGCCATCCAATGAAACCGAAGGCGAATCGCTCCTATTGGGATCGCGGCGGAAACTAGTAGCCGTTTTCGCGCTTTAAACTGATGACGTCAGCTCGCTCCATGAGACAGTTAATGCTTTCGCATTAATAAATATATATATTGACCACAACTTTTGCACTCCATTCAAGGAAGTTGGTACTTTTGTTATGAATATCCTCGAAGAAAAAATCGGCAATGAAATTACACCGTTTTTTATGGACTGGCCCCTATTATTACGTGACACCGAAAACACGCCCACCCAAAATTAGATTTTCCGTCGTTAACCGGAGACACGACAAAATAAAAAAAAAAAAAAACGGACAAGACAACAACAAGAGAGACTTGTTGTTTTGTCCGTTCTTTTATTTTGCCATGTCTCCGGTTTACGATGGAAGTTCTTCACCAGCTCGCCTGTGCTTTTGCCCTTTCTTCAAAATTAGATTTTCATTTAATTCAAAGATTGGGTCTGAATGCAGCGTACACTAAAATACCTACATTTGATTGCCAAAGAAGAATAACCTACGTGCTCTTCGTGCTCTTCACTCCAAGACAGCAAACAACGTGTTACGCAACTGCACTTTACGATTCTCGAAGGGATAAGATGAGGGTACAACTGAGTTTAAGAACAGAGGAAGACATTCAACTGCGCTACCTTCTTGGGCCTCGATCACTACTGAGGAAGGACCAATTAAATATCTTGTCATTCTTTTTTTTTTTTTGCATGTTGTTTGTTTTAGGTGACATCACCGAGGGTATAGAGTAAAATATTCGTATTTATGCCGACGACTACGTGTAGCTCGGGGTCCTACAGATTGTGGTGCCTTGCAACAAGATATCGAATGTATTTCAAATTAACGTGCGCTTCACACACACAAAAAAGTAAACCACTATTAGGGGCGAAGCTCCTTCGGGTCTAGCCTTGTCCGTCCGTCCGTGCTCACATCGATTGCCATCCCAACTGTCTTCTTAAAAAATAAAAAAAATGTTTGCGCAGTCGACAGGATTCGAACCTGTGCGGGGAGACCCCAATGTATTTCTAGTCCATCGCCTTAACCACTCGGCCACGACTGCGGGACGAGTAGGGGTCTCTGAGATGATGTGGTAACTCAAGATGGATGAAACGTTGCATGTAGCCGCTCAACGTCTATACAGGAGAGGGCGCTGCGGTCAATTGCGTATATAATCGCGTTAAACTTTGCATGCATTGGCTCACGGTTTATAGACGAGAGGGCGCTGAGGTCAAATGCTCAAATGCGTATATAACCACGTTCCATACCACACATTCTCTTTTTGACATGGGCCGTTGACTTAAAGGAGCTGTGCAACGATATTCAATTGGAATGTTTTTCACTTTACACGAGCTTACTGGCACTAGTGGGACTCAAGGATACTCGCATGCAATGCCACTGGCCAAGAAACTCCTTTGTTGCGGTGTAATTTCAAGGACAAAAGCGATCATTTTCATTCAATCTCTCCCTTGCAAAATTCGATGACGTAACGCGGGGATCGCAGTACACCCGTATGACGATATTTGAATGCGGTTCATAGATTGGACCCGAGCATTGCGTGGGCACTCGATTTAGGCTCGTGATAATTGATAGCTCGAGAAGCATTCGAGTAGTGGCCCGTGTCCAATCGCTGCAACGACGACAATAGCCGAGCCATAACAATGTCTGGAACTCAGCGCGTGTCCTGTGCTTTGCCAACCCCAGCGCGTGGCTATGATCAACATTGGCGGCATATAATCGGCTCCAGATCACGTGGCCGCTTGTTCTGGCTGCGAGTTGAGGGCGTGAACGCTGCTCGTTGTTTTTTAATTTTTTTCTGGGACTTCTAATGCGTCGGGTGAAAAACGAAGGCGTGTTTCATAGGTCATTAACGTCAGGGATCCGTTCTAAGCGGTATTTGCGCAAAGTAAAAAAATTGTTGCATAGCCCCTTTATGCGGTGGAGATGCGTTCCCACGGCTTCTAGCGGATCCAAGCTGATCATCTAGAACAGGGGTGGCCAAGCTGCGGCTCGCGAGCCGCATGCGGCTCTTCGCGTGTTAAAGACCGGCTCGCGGCTCCCTCCCCTACCCCCCCCCCCCCCCCCCCCCCGCCTTCCACTTCCACGCCTCCCTCCCGGTCACACGAGCACTTCCCCAAGAAGAGACATGGAACGCGATTGATATCGAAAGACAGGTGGCGGTTTGTTAGTCTTGTGCTACTGATACCTTACGTACAGTTGGACTGCTTTTGACTCGGATAAATTGAAAGTAGTCCGAGATTTGTTTTTAGCCCTGAACAAAAGTTTGCCCCCCCCCCCCCCCCCCCGGCGGCTCATGAATGTTTCGTGGTTCTGTTTGCGGCTCTTAGGCCGGGTCAGCCTGGCCACCCCTGATCTAGAAGAACCACTGGCTCTGCATTTCACCGACCATAAAGCAGTAATAATGAAGTCGAAACGCAACCCGGAACTCAGCACTAACTATGAGCAATTAAAAAAAATCAGCACCATCAGCATTACCTATGAACAATAAAATCAGTATCATCAGCACCACCAGAGCTTCGCCCCAATCAACATAATTCACCACGTGGAGAAGTGATTTTTTTATACAACCTCAATTGTACTACACTGACCGTTGCTCCAGAGTTAAAAGTAACTTGGAGTACATTTTTCGCAACACATATCATGGCAGCCCCGTATAAATAATATTACCGCCAAAGACACTGTGTTCGTTTAATTTATTAGAGCGTGACCTAAAAAATGCTTGTCCCAAAGTTCCTTATATTTCACTAATATAAAGCCTTTTCTTAAAAATGCGCGTGTTTTATGGAATTCCTAACAACAGTATTTTTATGATGACCCCGAAAGTGTTCAAAACGGGGTGGCGAGATTTGTCAATGGCAATTACAATTTTAATACGCAAGAAGATCAATAGCATTATCAGAGATTTAGAGATCAACATGATTCCTAAGATGATTACGTGCCCAGTGCCAAAGATGCTTATATTGGCGCGGAATGCTTTGAGTACGATAACGCTGCTTGGTGATCTTGGCGCGACTGGTTCAGAGCGGCCCTTCCGAAGCTTCAAAGATTTGATGGGACCGAAATGGTGAATGTCATGGCAATAGAAACCAAACAGCCAATCGCCTTGCGAGGTTTTGGTCGTCTGTAGGTTAGTTTCTCGTTGTGTCCGGCTAACAGGCAGGGAAGGCAATGGTGCTACTTTCCGAGAACCCAGTGCATTTAGTTCCTTTAGTCATTCTGCACGTGCGACAACCTCGCTGGAGCTCAGTGTGTTTACCACGAGACGCGGCACGAGCCTGGCAAGTACGGCCGTTTGTCTCCTGTGAACTAAAGTTATGTCGGCGTAATGCATCCTCCGAACGCTTAGTGAGATCGGTGTATTGCCCATTGGGCAGGAGATCGAACTATAGGGGGCGCTTTATCGAGCTTGTTGTCACCACAGCCCAGTGTTTATTAACACAACATAACAATGGGAATGGAGCTCGCCAAGCACGGTCTGGGTACGAATACTACGAGCGCTTCGCTCTGACCAGTGCTTTGGTCGCACGACGAGCGGCCTTCGAATCGTCATCTTCGATATATCTGACCAAAAACAAACAAGGAAATTCGGTTTGTTGTCGCCACAGCTGAAGCGTACCGCTAGTGGCGTGACTGTTCGATCTACTCTCCAACAGACCGTTCCAAAAACGGGCTTTTTGGTCGGTGCAGTTGTTACCATATTCAGCGCTCGTGCGTACGGCGCAGGTACGGCGCATGCTTTGCTCGCTTTCTGAAGCAACGCCTACATGCACGTGCTGGAGTGTGAAGACAGCACGGCGGGCTGTGGATTTGTAAACATTAAAGCGATGTATGATTTCCCAATTCTTAAAAATACGTGGTTCCAATGAAAAAAAAAAAATGCTCTCTAAGTTTTTATAACCAAATTCAACAAATCCGCGATTCGCTATGTCAATGTGTTATGTATTTGTCAACGACCAACGAAAACGAAATAATTTCAAATCATCTGCTATCCCGCCACGTGTGCTGAAACGAAGTCAATTAAGGGGTAATCACACCGGAGAGAAATCCCTCCATATGCTCCAGGGGATGCGCATCACGTGGCAACAATGTAACGCTTTTGCGCGAAGCCGCGCTGACGTGGGCGTCGCAGGGAGATGGAGGAGTCTTTGCTCGGGCTGCACAGACACTTCCCGCCTTGGAGTGGGATCTCTTCGCAATGGTGGTATTTCGTTCGCGTGTCTAGCAACTTTGCAGAATTTGCTCAGCGAGATACCGGCGGTGGCACCGGGATCGCCAAACTTGTTGTGGCTTGCCCTGTTGCGCATGTCGTCCGAGGTACCCGAACGAGTCTTCGATATTCATGACACCGGCCCACGCGTACAACTGGTTTTGGATTCCACGTCCTTTTTGTTGCATTAACCCATTCAAGAGGCATCTTTCTTTTAGCAGGAAGCAGGTCGTCCTCTTTCGCATCAAACAGCGCTGGTGCCATAACCCCGTATCGCCGTTTCACGTACGTCCCCATTTTTCTACTCTCGTCAGCGCGCACCGAGCCCTGTTGTCGAGACTGCGACCGCTAAATGCATCGGATAACCTGCTACTCGCCGTACGTGTGAATGCTTGAGTCGGGGAGGGAGTTCCTCTGGTTACACCGATCACTGACGTCATGCTCATCCCTCCCCGAAAAGCATCCCCCGTGTGAATGCCCCTTTACCGTTCCCATACGCTTAAAAACACACACTCACAAAAAAAAAAAAAAAGGTGACAGCAATCTTTATTTGAAATGTCGCATAATGTGTTAAATGCAGCGTTTAAAGATTGATCGTATATTCGTTTAGAATACATTAAATGGTAGTTTCAGGGAATCATTGACATTGTGTTTTAGCTGATGTCACGGTGTCAAGTCGTGGTGTTACGTGACGTCGCGGTGTCTAGTCGTGGTGTTATCTGACCACATCGGGTGACGTCACGGTATCGGGTGACAGTATGCGACGTGATGTCACGTGGCATACAATCACCTCACGTCAGTTGTTGTACAGTCATCAGATATATGAGAGGGGACATCCCGTTATGCTTGTGTGGAGCACTGGCAAGTCACTAAGGACTTTCTGGTCCCAAGTACGGCTTTCACTCGGAATTTAGGTTCCAGTCTCAACTCTTGGACAAATCGAGAGGAAATGCAGGTTGTGGACACCGCAGTCATAGCAAGAGGGCAGGTGGAGTGTTGCCTACACCAATTCGATTTTCCCGTTTAATGCAGCAGGGAAATGTACGGACGGATCAAAGGACGGACGGAAGGACGGACGAAAGGACGGACTGACAAGCTTCTGGAAGTAAGGGATTCTGAATTTAAAGACATATTTTAAAGACAAAAGGGCCGGGGACCAGCCTTTTTTTTTTAATTTTCTGAGATTGCCGCGTTCATCACGTCAGACATCTTCCCGACGAACATCAACGTCAGATGCCGCCGCGAGCCGACATCGGTAGCGCCGCACCGCTGAGCGCAGCACCGGCCTCCTCCAAGCGGTCGACCAGACGCTCGAAATCGGTCCCAACAGGAAGCGACGCGTTCCTACGCGCTGTCATCGGCAGCTCGAAGACGAAGAGCCGGGCAAGCGCGGCGGCGGCGGCGACGACAGACGCGCCGGGCAGTTGGCTTCTTCCTGCGCGGGACCAAATGGACCTCGGCAATTTTCCGGGCGTCGTTTCCGAGGTCGATGGTCGTCGACGCTCGCTAATGCGACAGCGGTGCTCGCGCGCTCTCTGCCCGTACTCCGTTGACCCCCAAGCTGACAGCACGGTGGAAGCTACCCGCTTTCCGGGCTAATCAACCGCGTTGTTTCCAGCACTCGACCCCGCTTTCTCGTGATCACGTGACGTACGGTAGACGCGCGATTGGTCGAACGAACATGTATAGCTTCCGCCGCACTGCCAGCTTCGGACTGAGCGGAGTACCTAGCCAACGAGTGGACGCTCGCTCGACTTGAGGACGCGGCCGAATAGATTCCGCAAATGGTGAGGTTTTTCGCGGCGTTCCTCCGAGGACGAGAAGGGGGGAAGCTGCCGACGAGCAGCGATGTGACGAGGCTCACTTTCTTGGCCAGTTGTGTCCATCCACGCGGCGGCGGCTAGCTTCCACGGTCTTGCCGGTTGCGGCGGCCCTCCGGTAGCTCTTTCTGCGGGGCGGTCTCCTTTGGACGCAAACTTTTTGATGACCCGCACGTCGACGACTTGGAGGCTCGAGAGGCGACCGCGTGATGTTCTCACGCCAAATTGCTTGCGCGAGCGTGCCCATTGAAAGATCGTACGCGAGACGAGAGGTTTGTCTGGGAATTTTTCACTTAGGGTACGCGTCAGTCGACACTAGCTGGAGACGAATCAAGGTTCGTCATAACCATCAAGATTGAAAATTAGAAAAAAAAACTGCCAGTCTCTTTGGTATATTTTGCGTCCAGTGTATCCCAAAAGGCGCTATAAATGCCAGACGCCATTCTGACGTACGCTACCTGCGTTACCATGACGTGACGTATGTGACACCGTCACGTCACACTGTCACGTCATGATGTCAGTGACACCGCCATGCTACTGACGTCACGTAATAGGCACCCGCTAAATTCAGCTGGACTCCAATAGGCAACCCTTCCATCGCTTCCTCGAAAAAGGCTAAAGCCTAGTTCAGACAGTTGCGTTTGACTGCGTTTGACTGCGTTGCGGCTGCGAGAAACCAGGACATCCCTGCTGCTTATATCGCGTGCAAAGACAATTCCTTGAATTGGATTCCACGCTTCATACGATGCACAGATATGCCGGTGACTCGCTTTCGGTTCTCGACGCAACGCAGTCAAACGCACTCAAACGCAAGTGTCTGAACCGGCCTTAAAGGAGCGGTGCAACAATATTCAATTGGAATGTTTTTTCAGCTTATACGAGCTTACTGGCACTAGTGGGACTCAAGGATACTCACACGCAATGCAAACTGGCCAAGAAACTCCTTTGTTGCGGTGTAATGGACCTCTTGGCGAATATGTGCTGCCACCTAGACACGCGAATCGGTTCGAGACTAGGTGACTGGAAAACAACGCGCGCCCAAGGCCTCTCCCACCCGTTCCACACCCAAAACGTCAGCTACATCCTGTTCACCCATTGAGGCGATGGGACCTAGATACGGCTCCCCCAAGCTCACCTTTGTCCCCAATGTGCGTAATCTTCCGCCCCGAGGTCGACACAATGAAACCGCTCAAAGGCGAGAAATGCAACATGGCGGATTGTTTGGAACTAGATACTCTCGAACCCAGGCGCATGAAATGCTCCGCGCATGCGCACCGCGTATTTCTACAAAAGGTACATTTCAAGGACAAAAGCGATCATCTTCATTCAATCTCTCCTTTGCAAAATTTGATGACGTAACGTGGGGATAGCAGTACACCCCAATGACGATATTTGAATGCGGTTCATAGATTGGACCCGAGCATTGTGTGGGCACTCGATTTGGGCTCGCGATAATCACTAGCTCGAGAAGCATCCGGGTAGTGGCCCGTGTCCAATCGCTGCAACGACGACAATAGCCGAGCCATAACAATGTCTGGAACTCAGCGCGTGTCCTGTGCTTTGCCAACCCCAGCGCGTGGCTATGATCAACATTGGCGGCATATAATAGACTCCAGATCACGTGGCCGCTTGTTCTGGCTGCGAGTTGAGGGGGTGAACGCTGCTTTGTTTTTCTTTAGTTTTTTTCTGGGACTTCTATTGCGTGGGGTGAAAAACGAACGCTTGTTTCATAGGTCATCAACGTCAGGGATCCGTTTTAGGCGGTATTTGCGCAAAGTACAAAAATTGTTGCGTCGCCCCTTTAAGTCTCTGGAAGCTCACTTACTCCAAAACACCGCCGCAGGTCTTGAACGTTGTGAATAAAAATCGGGGAACACTATTTTAAAGTCAATGCTTGTCTGCTTAAACGCGATCGTTGTGCGTGGAGCTGGCACATGGCACGGTAGGACCGTGGCATGTGCCGCCATATCTGACGAATGTGGTGACCCCTAGAGGTTGCTGGAGTCTCAAATAAATGCGGGCTACTTGTGTCGGTTACAAGAAGGCACGAGCGACGAGAAGCAAAGCTATACGGAGAGAAACTGAGGGAGAGGAGGAGATGAGAGCGCGCAGGGACTTCACAGCGCCGAGCTCTGACTGGAAAGATAGTGGGTAGGTGGAAAGGCAAGCTGCCTTCTTCGACCTCCCTTTGTCTTCCAGTCATGTCCTGTCATTCTTGAAGAGCAAGCGCCACTCTAAACACCTGGGACGACCCATGAATTTTTTGCAATAAGTCTACCGACTCTTTGCGTGGTCTCCGTTCTATATTTGCCGAGATTGACGCAGCACTGATTTTCACTCTTTGCTCTAATTGTTGTCCAAGCTGAAATCGCCGATGTGCTCGTACACGCGGTCACAAGAACTCGTTTAGCGCTGCCCCAAATGTTCACAGAGCGACGCTTTTTGGTATAATGATACGTGAAGATCCCGGCCTTCGACAGCCTCACCGTGCCGCATCTTTTTTACGCAACAAAAATAGTTTCGGGGCTTTATTGATAGCACCTCGTAACATATTCATATACATAAAACTCGCTGTAGTTAATTCAATCTTTTTAGATTCACCGGTTTGGGAGGTTTTTGCTCACAGCGCGATTACCGGTACGTGCATCTCCTTTGGAACCCTCTCATGGTGGTAATAATAATAATAATAATAATAATAATAATAATAATAATAATACTTTATTTTCCATCCTTTATGATGGTGGGGCCCAAGAAAAAAAGCTGCAGTAAGCAGCTTGACGAGTCCGCTCGTGAGTTCTTGAAACGCGAACGTATTTTCATGCAAAAGGTTTAAGACCACATATTTAGAAAATGGTGGATAAATAGTTATTAAAACCAGACTGTTCGACTCGGATCGGAGGCTTCGTCTTTCAATGGATACCATCGCATATGATGGATCGACGGCAGTGACCGTTTAGCGAAGAAACGGAGGGTCGGCTGACAAACAGTTGCACTACGGACAGCCTCGGATAAAAAAAACGATTCTGTTTTTAGATCAACAAGTTCGCCTATCTCTGCTGGTAGAAAGCAACAATGACCTTTTGCCAAATTCACCACTTCTACTGACGTCTGCCTCTCAGTCTAACAGCCGTTTGGCGAAACCGGCAAGCGAAACTGAAATGGGTAGCTTTTAGGCTTTTATAGTTTCTCGTCACAAAGACATCGACATTATTTGTGTAGGTGGCGTCATCTTGATTCGTGAGCGTTATTGGGGAAAAAAAACATCGTTTTGCCCTTGCCCCGCCACTGGAAGGTGTTAGCGATATTATCGCGACTGCCAAACCTTCTTTTTCTCCCTCCTCTATAACATATTACTTGTTCCATATTAAAACGTCTTGCTTATTTTTTTTTTTTTGTCGTTTATGCGTGATGTGTGAACTACGTAACTGGGAACGAGGGTAAGCAGAGACGGACTATACGCTGCTGTAATGTTGAGGGTATTGCTGGAGAATCCTAGCCTGACGAGTGTTATTTAAACAAACGTCCTGGAGTTTATGCTAGGATGACATCATCACATCTACTTTCTTGATCTGAAATAAGCGGCCCTCAATCGCAAGACAAGGTTCTTCACAGGGAAACTAGATACTGAGCTGACGACGAAATAACGCGTAATTTCTGCTTAAACTATAGGTGAGTGCAAGGTGACAAACATGTCTAGCAGGAATCGTAACTTGAATATAAATATTCCCACTCATCTAACGTATGTAGTAATTCTAGCACCTTCCATACCGAAATTAATCACAATAGCGGTCGTTGATTGGTGCAAGCCGTTTAAGAAAACTTTTTAGAGCAGCCAAAAAACTATTTTGGAGCAGCAAAAAAAAAAAAAAAAAAAACTTGTGGAGTACAAGCATACTCTTCATTTCCATTAATTCCCCGGCGAATACAACATTCAGACTTATGTTTTGGCCTGCCCAACTAAAATGTTTCTTTACCCTCCCACATCTGAGTAACATCTTAGCATTCGTCGCAAATAATATTAGAACTGCAGATATAATTTAATTACGTACAGTCAGCACGAAATGAAACCCGAACGCCGGAACGCGTGGCCGTTGATACAGGCTGCTCCACCTGGAGGGCCCCTGAGAACTAATAAAAATGCGCCGGGGTGCGAGGGTGCGGGTCCTACCAAGATGAGCTCGACCCTCACGCGACGCTTCTGGGAGTTCCGATTTTCGCCGGTGGCGCGCTGTAAGCGCCGTCACATCCGATACAAAAAGCACTGTCACTCGCTTTGTGTATCGGAGTCCCAGCGATATCTCTTCAGCGCCGTCATTCATTATCGCTTTGTGTATCGCAAGGGCGAAATGAAAGTTGAAACATTTCGTGCACAGAAGACCCGTAGTGCCTGATGACGTGTCACCGGAACCACGCTGGGGCTCCGGTGAACAACGTGCCACGCGGTTTCTGAGAAATAGTGAAGCGTCATACACGCGAAATAAAATTCGTTTATTCGCACGGCCATACTCTTTATGAACAAAAAAGAATGCTGCAACAGACTGACGCGGATGTCTCGGTTTTTATGAGCAATGCGCATGTTTTCCTGCGAGGTTATCAGTCGATTCTTAAAAAGCGAGGAATCGCTTGCTGACGCTCTCTTTGGTAACCACCGATATGCCAGGCGTATCAATTCCGGAACGGAATAAATGCATCACCCTGTCTGAGCAGGGCCTATCGCAAAGAGCTATTGCCAGGTTAAGCGGCCGCCCGGTGTCGACCGGGCGACAGTAGGGCGACAGTGCGGCGACAGAAAAGCACCCCGAGTGACGGCGCTTACAGCGCGCCACTGGCGAAACACGGAAGTCCCAGACGCCCCGCGCGAGGGTTGAGAACATTTTAGTAGGACCCGCACCCTCGCACCCATGGTGCATTTTCATTAGTTCTCAGGGGCCCTCCAGGTGGAGCAGCCTGTATCAATGGCCACGCGTTCCGGCGTTCGGGTTTCATTCCGTGCTGACTGTACATTACTGACATCTTCCATGAAGAAATTTTGATGAAGCAAAGTCAACATCTGGAAGATACGCCTTAAAAACGCCGCTGAACTCATTAATTTTATTCCTAAGCTTTCATTCAACTGCCAAAGGTAATTTAGTTACAACCAAAACTTCCCACACCGTGTCTACGAACAATTGGAGGCATATTGAGAGGTGTCAACAAAACATAGAAGGTTCGACCTATAGAACAGCTCTGCTAAATCTCATCTGTGTGATTCATTAATCTTACCCCAATACCAAAGTTCGAAGTATATTTCCCTAAAACTTAGATTACAAAAAAAAAAAACACAACCACTGATGCACGCGACTTGACAGAATGTCGCAGTCTATCATTGACTAACCGCAGTTCTATTTTAAAATCTTTACTGCAAGGTAGATGTCACATCGGCATTCACCAAATTTTATTTACATATTTACTTTTTCATATAAGTATTTAAATTTGCGGTTATGCTCCAATCCACCCTGGAGGAATGTTTTACCCTTAACGCGACGCTGCGCTGTGGAGAAGCGACATAAGCAGAATTGCCATGTCAGCTCCGTGGGCATAGCTTTCCTGCAGCGCACCAGTGCGCGGTGAGAAGCAAACTCAACGGAGCTCACTAAGTCACCCGAACAGCACGAGTAAAAAATGTACCGAAACAACTGAGTAGAGAGTCAAGTCGGATAGAGAGATAAATAAACCACACGTTATTCTAAGCGATAACCGAAAGTTCTGAAAACAAGTTTACCGTAACAACCGGGCAGGTTTGCGACGTTTGAACTATATTTAGTTCCCGTATTGATGAGGGAATTGAGCGATAGACGCAATGTTTGTTGCGCCTCACATTTTTGTGAAATGTAGCACGATGTAGCAGGGTAGGCACTTTAGCACCAGTGGGGCAGGAATCACGTCACTGCAACAGAAAAATAACTTGACCCCCTCCATTTTCCAGTTAGCTCTATAGAACACTGAAAAATAGAACGGCGTAGGATATTTCACAGTGGAAAGCCATTGAACACTGCCCACGCGCGATCGAAAGCTCAGCATGCAAAGGTGGCAGCACGCAAAAGGTGACCATTGGAAGACAAACCTCCATAATTTTGTGGGAAACGGACTTTCGCTTCTTCTAAGCCGACTGGACCTCCTCGCAACCAAGAAAGCAATGTTGTAAGTAACGTCGGGGGATAATTTGAAAGCGGATTGGCTCGTCGCCTCCGACCCCCCAAATAATCGTCCGCGGTGTGACTTGTCTACAATAACGAGTCAACGACGAATGTATTTACCCCATTCGTCGCCGAAGACTATAAGAGAGTTTTAGTAGATCGTTCCCATACCCCCGATATCACGATACGATGCATGCGCAAAGAAAGAGGTGGAGTATCGGGT
Organism: Ixodes persulcatus; assembly: GCA_013358835.2. NCBI lineage: Eukaryota > Metazoa > Arthropoda > Arachnida > Ixodida > Ixodidae > Ixodes > Ixodes persulcatus. Next base: position 139,812 of record JABSTQ010011334.1, on the reverse strand, counting down.
ATCGTTATCGGAGCCATCATCGGAACGATAACTCTATACCGGGGTTTGTAGTGACTAGACGTGGGAGTACACGGTTGCCACTCGATTGATTGGCGGATCTTGCTCGAAGTTCAGCAGGCTCCGCTGAGGCAACACCGCCCACCCAATCCTGTGAACAGCCTCGTCGACCTCCCCGTCACGTCGTCGCACCAGGATGGCTCGGCAATCGGACCCGAGCCCGACACCCGGGCGTCTGTCGACGCTTCGACTGGACACGAGGATCAGCCGAACCATTACGTGGCGCTCCTGTCCAGTCTGTGATCGATCTCACTGTGATGACGTCAAAATGCCAGTGCGGCTTCGATTATTCTATAGGCGTTTTCTGTTTCCTGTCGTTCTCAGTCACGTGGGTTCCTTATCTGGTACACGGGACGACAAAATAATAAAACATTTCAACCTAGAATATGCGAGAAAATGTAGGTGAGGCAAAACAAGAATGTGTGACAATCACGCATTTTTTGTAAACACCTTCCACGGCGTGGAGAGATCAAAACAATGTTTTACCGCATACTAGGTTTGACGATATTCGAGATGGCTGCGCCCTTGTGAAAAAGGCGTATTGGGGGCAATCATTCGCGGCCATAGCTGTCTGCGCGAATGCACAGCGCGTGCTAATGTTAAGCTTCCACAGTTTTTTTTTTTTTTCTTCTTTTTGCAACGTGCATTCTACACTATGAAGATTGCCGGTCTTAGCAGCCTATTAATAGAGAGTTTTAGTAGATCGTTCCGATGACTCCGATAACGATACCCGATACTCTGCCTCCGCCTTTGCACTTACATATATAGTATCGTTATCGGGGGTATCGGAGGTATCGGAACGATCTACTAAAACTCTGTAATGTGAGCTCGTTCTGAGCATGCGCTGTAAACATCACCCTGCAATATGGCGTCCTGTTGATATATACCTTTCCAAAAACAAAAAAGGGCGCCTGGCCGGTTTCATTTTCAGTGTTCGTGCGTATGGCGCGTGATTTGCTAGCTTTGCGAAACGACGGACATGCGCGTGTTCGGCAGAGGCGATCGCACGCTGGGCTGAGGACTTGCAAATATTGGAAGGTCTGGATGAGCATCGTACCGGCGTGCGGTCGTGTATCACTACTGCGTGGTGCACGTTAAAGACCCCAGGCTAGCGGTTGTACTGCACTGGCTAAATTTCTCATCTACAGCTGGGAGACTCGTCGCCCGTTGAGGCAGACCAAGTTCTAGGCTGTATAAACATACACACAACCCAATTTTCAAATATTGGAATGGTGTATCGCACCATACCTAGTACACAACGCTGTCAAAGCTACTGGCGAGAGCGCGTGGCTTCATCTGTGGTTTCGTTTGCGCGCGAACGCGTGGAAATGATATGCGAGATCAACTCCCTTCCTCGCGCCAGCAGCTTTGACAGCGTTGTAAACTAAGTACGAAACAGAGCTGGCGATGAGCTTCCACAACGCCTCCGCAACGTGCATTGCACACCATCAAGAATGTAGTTCTGCTGAGAAGTGGGGGCTCGTTCCGAACATGCGTTGTGACCACCTCACTCAAATATGGCGCCCGGTGGATATATACTTCGTTTCACCTTATGCTGTACCGCAGCGAAGGCTAGAAGCGCGAGCTCATAGCGTTGGCAGCCGCTCTTAAGTCACGAGAGCTTGTGCCCCCGAGATGTGCCCCAGAGGAAGGAGCTCGCGCTTGTAGCCTTTCCTGCGGTACATCAAAAGGTGAAACAGAGTATACCTATACACCTTTCCAAAAACGAGCTTGTGGCCGGTGCCATTTTGAGCGTTCGTGCGTATGGCGCGTGCTTTGCTCGCTTTCCGAAGCGACGAACACGCACGTGCTGGGCTGTGAAGACCGCACGCTGGACTGTGATTTTGTAAACATTGGAAAGGTCTCATGGCGTCCCGACTGGCGCCCTATGCGTTCAAGCACGTGCAGCTTGAGCGTGGAAGTGGCTTGGGAAGGCTCGCAATTTCAAGTGCTTCCTCGCACGATCAGGGACATGGCGGCGGTCACATGCCCCGTTTGCAATCGTCTATGAGTAGTGTTGACCGAGGCAACAGAAAACACTGTTCCCCGCCACTTTCGCTAGCACGGCAGCGATGCTGAGTGAACGCGAGTGTTGCGTCATCATCCGGTCCAGTGTATTTACGTTTTATAAGGGGACGAAGTGGGCTCGCGGACCTTGCCTCATCTCGTTCACTGTTTCCCAAACTCTGGGTCGTGGCCCGGGTCGAGACATATGCAACGGGAAACCGCAAGGTGGCTCTCCAACGTAAAAAAGAAAATGCAAACTTTTTTTTTTTTTTGGGGGGGGGGTGGCGTCGATGAAAACGATGTACAGATCGCAGCTCAACATCGAGCCGGAATTGAGAGTTACGGCGTCCGAACCCCGCCTTCGTTTTGAGAAACTGCGCACTAACAAACAAGCTCACTTTGAATGTCATTAGGAAAGGCCATTCTTAATGGCATTCGTTATATTTTTTTATGGTATTTTAGCCAAAATGATTCCTTCCGACTCTTTAAACTGTAAAATAAAATTACAGCGTCATTTTTGCATCTTGTTGTTCGTGCGATGAAATCGAAACGCTTCTGGCATCGCGAAAAACGAGGGCGGGGGTCGCTACGCGGTATTAATTTTTTAGTCCGTCGCACTGTTGCAGAGTTTGAAAAGCACTGATCTAGATGATATTAGCTGAGGTATCTCTTTCTGATGTGCCTGCCTTTTACTAGTTTCTTCTATCTACCGGAAAACACCGGTAAGTGTCAGTCCAACACGTGTTTGACAGACCGGTGAAATAAAAATTAGCACCGAAAATATACGAAACAAACAGTGAGTGTGCGGGCGAGCTGGTGATAATTAATCATAATTGAACAATGAGACTGCGCTGTGTAAAAATTAAGAAACTTTCATGTCGAAGAAAAAGACAACAGTAGCACTACGCGTCAGCCGAGTTTGAGACGTTCTCTTACTGTTGTTTTTTAATTCAACATGAGTTATAATTTTTTTTCGCACCACAGTTTCATGTGTTGAATTACGATTACCGAAAATATGATTTATCATTCGGGATTAAGGATTGTATAATTTATTTATCATTTATTAGTTTGAATACCCACAAGACACACGCATGCGTTGCAGAAGGGAAGCGTACCGAAGATAACGAAAACAACTAATTAAAAGTGAAATCTTAAAAACAAAACAAAACCATAACATTAGTACAGTTAAATAAAAAAAATAAAGTAGCGATTCTGTTAACTATTACGCCAGAGTTGTTGGGAGTGTGGACACTGGTTATGATAAGAACGCTTCCTTGACAACATGCAACCACAAAAAAGTTAATCAATCCAATAGTTTATATTCCTGCCACCGCACTTTCACTTGCGGTCGTGTTCTTCGCGTCACTTTATTTTCGCCGAAGCTTATGCGTTGCAGTCGCGCCCACGCGCAGAGCCAACAACAATAAACGTAAACGACAGTTTCTTAGACCCAAGCTTGTCAGAAACAGACGCTGGAAGTCGAGAAACATTCATACGTGCCATCGCCACGAAGATATACCAGCGCACGAAGCCCGCGGAAAATCCGCAAATGCGGCGAACCACGGAATTCGGACTGCTCGCCGTGGCCCTGTCTTCGAGTATAAAACGCGTCGCGCAATTCCCGACCGTCTCTTAAGCGTCCATGTTTCTCCCGTCTTCCGTACTCCGTTTCATACTTAGTGTACAACGCTGTCAGAGCTGGTGGCGCGAGCGCATGGCTTCTCCAGCCGTAGTTAGTGACAGGAATAGAATGGCAGAGCGTTTCTCTCGGACGCGCCCGGTCTCCAGGGCGCTCTCGTTGCCGTCCACCGTGCTTTGGGTGCGCGTGCACGCTCGAAGCTAACGAGGCGCCGAAGCGTTATCGAAGGCGTAGAAAGCTCGCGCTGGATGAGGGACACCCGTAGGATCTTCCTGCCGTTCTGATCCTGTCAGCGATGGCAGGCCGCTCCAGAAAAGGGCGGCAAGGCGGTGTGCCATCTTTCAGCGTTCGTGCGTATACTTTGACGTTGCGATTAGCCTTTGACTCCGCAATGACTTAAAGCAAAGTATAGAAGAGAGCGAGGCCATAGGGCTGAATTTCCGACATCCCAAGTGCTGCGTCAGCATTCGGCGGGGATCCTCATTGAGTGAACACGAGTCGGCGCCCCGCGTTGGCCTCGAGTGGGCTGCGCAGGAGATCCAGCACTAATGACCTTGCTGTCCGAGGGGTGTTAGCAGCACGTGTACAGATGCGGACAGTGCGAGCTGGAACGACCGAACGACGACCAAACGTTACCGGTGGTACTACTGCCCCGACGCGAGAAGTTGAACTACCGTCGGTAGCGGGCCTTCGGGGGAAACTCGTCCCAAAAGGAAAAGAGGTCACCTCCTCTCTACCGTCTGCTCCGCTAAAGTGGAAAGAGGTGGGAGGAGCTTCCCCCGAACTCTTAACCTGTCAGCAACTGTGAAAACTATACTCGTTATCACCTCAAAAATCGCAGTGAAAAGAAAAAGTCTGGCTGTTTGCAGAACGTTACTAATTTCCTTTTTGTGTGTCCAATTAAGATATGTGTAGGTTCATCTTAGGTTAGCTTTACGTTATTTTATCAAGACGCGTACGCGTTTCACACGCCAAATGCATCGTGTTCTTCTTCCATAACCGAATCTTGTAGGAACTACTTCGCGCAGCGCATAAATAGCGCGCAAAACTTCCCCCTTATATTGTTTTATGTGAGAGCGACTATAGGAAAGATAGCAGTGGCCTCCGCACTCTCGTCTGCATGCTATGTCTGGTTGCTTGTGTAGCTGCTCGCGTCGGGGCAACGCCGTCTTCTGGTTAACGCGCGTTCGTTCCAGCGTGTATTGTCCACGACTATACACCTCCTAGCGGGGAGTACGATGGGTGAAAGGGATGTCGTTCTACTCAGGAGAGACAGTATAGTGGTACGGACCGAGTAGACGGCGGGCGTGGGCGGAGGCGAGGCGCCCTGCAGCGAAGCCAGTCGGTCCACCTTGGTCCTCCAGGGCTGGACGTCGGGCCGCGCGGCCGAGTACGCCGCCGGCGGGGACACGCACTGCCGGAAGGCGCCGGCGCCACCTCCCAGGTGGTGCGGGTGGTGGGCCCCGCCGCCCGGCTGCAGCTCCAGGCACGAGTGCATCGGGGACCCGCGGGGAGACCACTCGGCTCAGAGCTCCGCACGAGCCCGCATCCGCGCGCGCACTGCTGCTGATGTCACTCGGCGGAGAAGAAACACGGGCCACGGGCTCGCGAAGACGAGCTTCACCAGCGGTCACGTGATCCTAGTCACCTCTAGCGCTGTCACAGTCGGTGGCGAAAAAACACTGGTCACGTTTCTACGTGGACGAGCCTTACGAGCGCTCACGTGATCCTTGCCAGCTCTGCGCTGTCACCGTCGGCGTCTCGGTGTTAGAACTCGGTCCGAATGAAGGGACGCGTATCCGGCGTTGGATCTTGTTGGAGGGCAGAGATGAATCCCCTCGGTGTGGTCCAAGGTGACTGCGGGTCTGTTGGAATGAGCGCCTTCGGGATGTTGGCTCGCTGTCGTATACCGTCGGGATTTTGTTTTAGTTTAGCGGTTGCCGAGCAGAAGTTCGGAAGGGCGCTTTAGTCCGCGGCAAGCCTCGGGTTCTCGGGCGTTAATCACGACTACGTCGATTCCCCGCAACTTCTCCGAGCAATCCGGGAACACCTCGCAAACTTCACACGGGACAGGTCAATGTCGGCGCTTTAGGTGGAGCGCTAACTCGACCTTAGGGCAACAACGTCGCACACGTAAAAACGTCCGACAGCCAACTCGTTGTCTTCAACAGCGGCAGTCGCCTAGTTCCTTGGAGAGACGACGTGGTAACCGAGTAGAAATCGCAAAAGCTGCCGTCTTTTCAGTCCGGCTGTTCGAACGGCGCGGCCGTCCGTCGGAGCACGTGGCGCGAGCGGCGAATCCTCGCCGAGGGCGCGGATTCGAACCCCGGAGAGCCCGGGGAGCGAACGCTGGCAGGGCGACGCACTCGACGCAAGCGCGCGGGCGCGCGCTCTCCGCCGATCGCGGCGACCGCATCTGAAAGCCCGCTCGCAAGGCTCGGAGGAACTGCCGAGTCGGGCGCGACGCCATGCGCTCCGGCGGCATCTCCCCCCTCTCCCGCGGAAAGCACGTGGTGGGGGCCGCTCGCCCTCCCTCTCTCTCTCCGGACCGGCGCCCGGCGGGGCTGCTGCCAAGCCCGGAGCCCCGAAAGAGAGGGTTGCCATCTCCGGTTGGCCCGCGGTCCGGACCGGAGGCGGGCCCCGGGTCCCCCCTCGCTAGGTGCGTCCCGCTCGGGGGGCACCTGGCGCCGTCCGAAGACGGGACGCTGCGGCCCGCTGGGGCGGGAACGCTACCGGCCGCACCGATTCGATCGTAGGCGAGACGCACGCCGCGACCAGAGCGGAAGAAGACGCGCCGACGCCGTTGCCGACTTTTTCCCGCCCTAAAGCCGCGCTCACACCGCGAATACAGCATAGTCTGTAGACACAGTCTGGGGCGTCCCTGTATGCAGGTCCCATTTGTGACAGAAAAACCGTCAGCAGAAATGTTAGGCGCATACATACGAACCAAGCAAGCCTGCTTCGAACATGCTCGCGGCGCCGACATTTTAGGCATCGTGTCTGTAGGAAACAGCGTGTCTCTTGTGGTGCGTGTCCAAACAGGACACTAACAAGCAGCGTGACTGAAGGGACCGTGAAGACAATTTGGAAAGTTCAGTTTGACGTTTGAGATAGATGTCGGGAGTGATCCGGGTAATGTCGACGAAGTTTAAGCCCGAACTTGCGCTTGCGCGCCACACAAATTGATTTTAATGATCCAGCAATAATCACGCCGGGACCTACGACGAAAGCAAAGACCCCGAGGCGGCGAAAAAAATCAAATCATTGAATCACGTGGACCGTGACGTCAAGTGAGGTTCGTCAGGCGATTGGTCCAAGTGAGCGAAGTCCGCCCGTGTTCGTTTTCAATCGTAAAAAAAAAAAAAAAAAAAAAAAAAATTAAACAAAAAGTTTTTTTTTTTGTTTTTTTTTTTTTGCAAGAAAGAAAACTATATATTGGATGTCCGCGAGAAAACCGAATCCTGTATTTCGCACCGCAAAAATAAACTAGACACCGCGGAGACCTCTAACTCCGTCGTCAGAACGTAGCCCCAGCCGTTCGAGGAAGATGCCAAAGTTTCAGCACCAACCGTTATCATATTCAAAAGTTATAAGCGATTTTCTGAAAATTTCAATGGAAAAATGGCGGCCGACAGAGCTTTCGAATACATGGGCCCTTAAAAAAAAACCTGAAAAGAAAAAGAAAAGAACAGTCTGGTTGGGACACGCATGTCAAAAAAAATTATTTTACGCGGAAAAAAAAATTAGAGCAATATTGACGGCGCGAGACGCGATTTAGTCGGCAGTCAACTCCTTTCCACTTGTTTTCTCTATCGGCATTTCGGGCGCGTGGAGGAGACGTGGATCGGCTTCGCCTTCCCGACTGAGATGGTCATTCCGGAATGACCCGTGACGTCATGGACTTCGCGCGCAGAATTTCAAATAAACCTCTCGCCGTCAATATTGCTCTAAAAAAAAAAAAAAAATCTTTTTCGCGTAAAATTTATTTTTTGACAAGCGTGTCCGAACCAGATTGTTTAAATTTTTTTTCTTTTCAGAGGTCTTTTAAGCACCAAGCCTCCGTTGCCCAAACTCAAGTCGTCAGAAGTGGAAACCATTGGAAGTGCTGATAATTTTTCTCGTGTAGTGGCTCCGAAAGTGCCTGAAATTCTACTCCTCAACAGTGAAGCAGCATGCGTCGCCCAATACCGAAACAAAGTGAAAAAAAGTTTTTTTTTTTTTTTTAATTTTGTGGAGAAAAAAATTAATTTTACCATTTGTAGATGAAGCCTTAAAATAGACAAATCTTTCAAAATTGTGATAAAAAAATCGCCAAGAGTAATGTTAACTTCACCTAAAATCACTTTTTATTTTATCGCCACAAACGTTACTGTGAGCTTATAATACTAAAAATGCGATGCACTGTTATGCCTTTCTCCAGTTTATCTGCATTCATTGTTATTGCCTAAAAAAAAGTAAAAAAAGTTTTGAACGAATTTTGCCAGTTCACGTGAAAATGAGGCCCCATGAAAGAAGAAAAAATTGTGCTCTCGGCCCCCTAGCTTTCTGAAAATTTATATCGCCGCTTCATTGCCTGGCATAGAGGTTTGTGGAACTTAATTTTTCTGCTCGTTAAATAAAGACGTTTCAATAGGTTTATTTAAAGAAAAGTTGTGAATCTTAAGATTTTATAAGTGAACTCGTCATATGCATGAATTGTTTTTTAATGTATAACACACCAGTCATGCTTCATTTTTGTTCAATGATACATGAGGTGGATAATAAATAAAATGGTCACGTTACAAGCATATATATAATAATTATGTAAACAATTTCGCAACCGTCCGTACCTTTTTTTATCTAAAAATCTAGGTAAAAATATGACCTTTTCAAACCCACTGCTTAACATTACGAAACCATATATGCCAAAGATATTTTATTGCATATATAAGACCCTATAGAAAGCTTTTCGAAGAAAAAAATTACAAATAGAAAGATTTTCATATAAAAATATTACAAATACGTTTTTATATGACGTTGAATTTTGTATTCTTAGCATTTCTTAAACAAGTTTACAGTGTTCTTTCTTCTATATAAACTATACCTAAATTAACAATAGTATAATTTTTAAATCGACTTAGATACAAGCTCTTATATGATATGTTTTTCTGTCCTAAATAATTGTACATCGAAGGCTAGCTCGATTTAAACTTGGCCTAATATTTTAAAATGTGGAAGATTCAATTAATTTTATTTTATAAAATAATATAAAAAAACACAGTTCTAGAGAACTTCAACACTTTTATACAAAGACTTAAAGCACCAAACGATGTTTTAATGTTTGTAAACAAAATCTAAAAGTTTTGAGGTTCCAAACTCGTAAAAACTGCAAAAATGTTAACACGTACCTTCTGCCCTTCGAAGCCCAAAAACTCAAGAAACAAAAATATTCCGTAGTTCCAATTTGCAGTTTTGTTCTAGTCACACATTTTCCACCAACATATATATATATATATACTGGGTGTTCATTTTTAATTCGAACAGATTTATTACAAAAAATCCGTAAAAGATGCACTATACTCTGTTTCACCTTATGATGTACCGCAGGAAAGGCTACAAGCGCGAGCTCCTTGCTCTGGGGCACATCCCGGCGGCACAAGCTCTCGTGACCTAAGAGCAGCTGCCAACGCTATGAGCTCGCGCTTCTAGCCTTCGCTGCGGTACAACATAAGGTGAAACGAAGTATAGTACGGTTTGTTCAAGTGAGTTATACGGCTAGGGGGACATTATGTGGTGGCTAATCCTTGCGAGAAGTTGGCTAATTAATTCAAATTCGTTAATTAACTTTTTAATTAATGAAAATAGACATATGGTTCCAATTAGAAACTTGCTCAGCGTCATCGAAAGCCCCTAATTCAGTCATTTTCAGAAAGACTTTGAGCGCGTGAGAAGCGTAGTAGTGCACTAAAGTTACCACTCGTGGAGCAGGTACAAGGCTGGGGCTAGATAAGAGACGCAAAAATCGCGCGGGCGCCTTATCGCAACCTCTAGCTTTGTACCTGCTCCACGAGCGGTAACTTCAGTTGACTACTACGCTTCTCGCGCGCTAAAAGTCTTTCTGAAAATGACTGATTTAGAGGTTTTCGATGACGCTGAGCAAACTTCTAATTGGAACCATAAGTCTATTTTTATTAATTAAAAAGTTAATTAACGAATTTTAAGTAATTAGCCGACTGATCGTTACGATTATTGCCCTATAATATGTTCCCCTGGCCGTATAACTCACCTCCACAAGCGGCATAAGTGTAACTTTCACGGCTTTGTTTAAACAAATCTGTTAAGCTTAAAAAAAACACCCTGTATATATATATATTGTAACGGACAAGGAAAAGGAAGAAAAGGAGGAGAAGAAGAAGAGGTCGGGTGGAGAACTGGGGACTGGATTCTGGGTTGCCCGTTTAGCCCAGGAGCCGAGACGCCCGCAACATTTGGTGGCAGCGGTGGGATTACGAAATGGCAACCCAATCAGAGGCAAGTGGCGTGATCTCAACTTCCGCGGCGATGCCAATCACGGAGCGGTTAGCAAATCTGCTCGCCAAAAGGAGTGCTACGGACATTGTGAACCTGTTTGGAACCCTCGACAATTGCCTCGCAACCCGTCTGGCTCTGCTGGAAACTGCGGTCGAACGTCAGGTTGCCGATGTAGGGCAACGCCTCAATGATGGCCTTTCGTCCATGGAATCTCGGATTCGACTGCCTGTGCACCACGGACTGCCACTCAAACTGCCGATATTCGATGGGCAGTCGTCTTGGCAAGCCTTCATCATCCAGTTCGAAACGGTTGCAGACTATTACGGGTTCGACTCAACGTCCAGAGCTCGTGCAATGGTGGCCCAGTTGAGGGGGAACGCTGCTGAATGTTTGGAGAGCATGTCTGCAACAAGTCGTTCCTCATATCAGCTACTCATAGAAGCACTAAAGTCCCGCTTTGGTGATGAACATCTCCAGCAATTTCACCTGACTGCTTTGAAGCAACACCGCCAAGGCACGGACACACTCCAGGAGCTAGCTGACATAATCCAGCGGATGGCGAGAAGAGCGCTCGTCGGATGTACGGAAGTCGACGTGGAGCAGATAGCAACCACTGCTTTCATCGACGCAATCGAAGACACCGACATTCAGCTTCTTGTGCGACTCGCCCACCCAACCACGACTCGTGCAGCACTGGCTCGCGCACTCGAAGTTCAAGCAGCCAACAAAGCAATGGACATGGTGTCGACATCTGGAATCCAGCTTCCGAGGCTGGCTCAACGATCTTCACCGGTACGTTCAAGTAAACGTCGTTGCTTCACGTGTGGTGACATTGGGCACTTAGCTCGATCCTGCCCAAATCACTTGGCCCCGTGCAAAACGCAACCTATACCAACGCCAAACGTTTCAAGTGACAGTGAGCATGGCAAGGTTGAGTCTCATGTAGTGCATCATGTTCCTCTGGTGACAACGCCACTGCGCACCTCACCAACGCCATGTCTTTCAGTTCATATTGATGAGTTGGGACAACATGTGAATGCTATCGTGGACACCGGAGCTGCAGTAAGTCTAATTGATTATGCATTACTGCAATCAGCGAAGTGTACCACGCCCAAAACACTTCCTGGTACCGTCTGTCTTATATCAGCCGACGGTTCTACAATCGAACAAGAAGGGCAGATCTCGTTGACTGTAGAAACCTTAGGAACAACAGTCAACCTCCCCTTTGTAATTGTGCGCAAGTTACAATGGTCAATGATACTCGGCCGTGACTGGTGTTCAAACGTCCAGCTTTCTTTATCGTTTCGAGGAGGTGAACATTGTTTGTCAGCCCTACCAACTTTGAGTATTGGCGATCAGTCCAGTTGGTCTGCGACAGAGTTGCCCCAAGGAGATAGCGGGGGAAGCAAAAAAGCAACTTCCTGGAATTTTGAGAGCTTATTCGATGGATTTGTCCTAGCGTGGTCCAGCTTGAAAAACCTGACGAAGTCCGCTGCAGCCCAAGTATGTTCTACCGTCGCAACTGCTACGACATTTGTGTCTACACTAATGGCACCGATGGTCAATCGAAAACCACAGAAGGTGTTCCGTATGGTTGCAGCATCGGACATTGTTGTACCTAAGTTATCTGCAGTTTGGGCTACAGCAATAATTCCAGGTTTAATGACGTCAAGAGATATCCTAGTTGAATCACTGCTACAATCTCGTCCTGGGATGGAGTTTGCTATACCTCGCTGCCTTGTTTCCTGCAAGAAGGGGAGTTTAATGCTTCCAGTTTTAAACCTGACGAATGGTGACCTGCTCCTGAAATCCGGTGAAGACTTCGGACCTGTGACATTTGCCCTCTCACATGCCACTGTCGCGACAATTAGTGCGGCACCAACGATGTCTTCCCCACAAGATTGTCTTGAAAAAGCTGGTGATCTTCCATGGTCAGAATTTAATTTCGGCAACAACTTAACAGAACAACAAAAGGCACAGATACAAGAACTGCTCTGGGACTTTCGGCAGTGCATTGCTATTACACCAGAAGAGCTAGGGTGCACACCACTTGTGCGCCACAGCATCAATACTGGTGATCACGCTCCAGTACATCACAATCCAAGACGTGTTTCGATGAGAGAACGGGAGGAGATAAACCGCCAGGTAGACGACATGCTTCAAAGGGACATTATAACTAGCTCCAACAGACCTTGGTCGTCGCCAGTTGTCCTGGTTAGGAAAAAAGACGGCTCTACAAGATTCTGCGTGGACTACCGGAAACTTAACAGCATAACAAAACCAGACGTTTATCCTTTGCCACGACGTGACAATGCCCTTGATCGCCTTCATGGTGCCAGCTACTTTACTACTCTGGATCTCATGTCCGGATATTGGCAAGTGGAGCTGGAGCCGAAAGATTCCGACAAAAACTGCCTTTGTAACTCCTGACGGATTGTTCCAGTTCAACCGTCTTCCATTCGGACTCTGCAATGCACCTGCGACCTTCCAACGCCTCATGGATATGGTGCTTGGACACCTGAAGTGGACGATGGCGTTAGTTTATCTTGATGATGTCATTGTATACGCTGACACCTTTGAAGAACACCAGCACCGTCTGCGTCTAGTGCTGAATGCCCTCACCAATGCGCATCTTCGTCTGAAACCATCGAAATGCTTCTTCGGATGCGACACAGTCATTTACTTAGGGCATGTTGTCAGCAAAGAGGGTATTCGCCCGGATCCAACCAAGCTGGCAGCGCTAGCCAATATTCCTGAGCCCACTACCACGAAGCAGTTGAAAAGCTTTTTAGGCTTTGCGTCTTATTTTCGTCGATTTGTAAGAAACTTCTCTCTCAGAGCTGTTCCACTGACTGAGCTTCTTAAAAAAGACACCAAGTGGCGTTGGTGCGCAAAAGAACAAGCTTCTTTTGCTGATATCAAAAGAGCACTTCTTGAACCACCAACCCTGGCTCATTTTTCAGAAGAAGCACCGACGTTCATTCACACTGATGCCAGTGGCGAAGGGCTTGGCGCTGTTCTTCTCCAGAGGGACAGTGCAGGAGTAGAACATCCCGTCATATACGCAAGCCGCAAACTCAGCGAACCGGAAAGTCGATGTCATTCTTCAGAACTCGAGTGCCTCGCTGTTGTTTGGGCAGTGGAAAAGTTCCGTCCCTACATCTACGGAAAGCATTTTACAGTCGTGACAGATAACTCTGCTCTCCGTTGGCTTCAGTCAAAAAACGATCTAACTCCGAAATTGACTCGGTGGGCAATGAAACTGCAAGAGTTGGACTTCTCGGTCGTTCATAGAAGTGGGAAACAGCACCAAGACGCCGACTTCCTCTCACGGCACCCCATCGAAGACGCCAGAGTTGCTCCTGTACTCGCACTCTTAGATTTGCAGTCGGCGCAAGCAGAGGAATGTGACACATTCAACATTATCCAGTTGCTTCCTGACGAAGTGAACGGGAGACCGCGACTTTCAGAACGTCGCTTACGGCGTCTAGGAACGTACTACCAGCTTCGGGACGGTCTGCTGTGTCATCGAGCACATCCCTCAGGAGCGTGGCTTCCCGTAGTTCCCCCCAAAATGCGTCGGAACGTTCTTGAGATGTGCCATGATGCTCCAACTGCGGGTCATCTCGGGCAACACCGGACGCTCGACAAAGTCGCCAAGAGATTTTGGTGGCCGCACCTCAGGACGGACGTCCGACAGTACGTCGCGTCTTGCGCAACATGCCAACTGCGGAAAACACCACCGCACCCGGCGAAGACCGAGCTACAGCAAATACCACCTCCAGGCAGCCCGTTTGAGGTAGTTGGAATTGATCACCTGGGGCCGTTTCCAAGATCTGATGATGGAAACAGGTACGTCATTGTCGCAACGGACTACCTGACAAAGTGGGTCGAAGTGGAGGCAGTCCCGGATACTTCAGCTGTGCATCTCGTCACCTTCGTCAACAAACACCTTGTATTGAGGCATGGTACACCCCGCCTGATAATATCTGACAGGGGAACGTCATTTATGTCCCGTACTTTCGGATGTGCTTTGCGAGATTACGGAATCGAACATGCGGCCGCTTCACCCTACCATCCTCAAACAAATAGCCTAGTAGAGCGTACCAACCGCAGCATTGGAGATATATTAGCTGCGTTCGTCAATAAATCTCACAAGAACTGGGACATGTTCATTGGTACAGCGGCGTTCGCTTTGAACACTTCGCAACAGGAAGTGACCGCCAAATCTCCATTTGAGCTTGTTTACGGAAGACTCCCGACGCTTCCGCAGGAATCATCGATGGGCGCTGCGTGGACCCGTCGGGCGCGAGAGTATGAAGAGAACTTCGCTGAACGACTAAGTGAAGCCAGAAAACTGTCTCGGCTGGCAATTCTAAATAAGCAATCAAAGTTGGCCGAACGTCACAATAGAGACACCTCATTGCCGTCGTTTTCACCAGGTGATGTGGTGCTTCTTCGAAGGCACCTGAGACGTCCACAGCACTCGGAAAAGCTTTTGCCCAGATACTGTGGACCTTTCAAGATCAGCAGGCAACTTGGACCCGTAACGTACCGTCTCGAAAACCTTGACACCCTGCCTCAGCGTGGGCGACGCCGCACTTTGACAGCCCATTCAAGCCATCTGAAACTTTATGTCACACGTGGTGACTATCTTAGCATAGTCCGGGACGGACTTCCAAACAGGGAGGGGCGAGTGTAACGGACAAGGAAAAGGAAGAAAAGGAGGAGAAGAAGAAGAGGTCGGGTGGAGAACTGGGGACTGGATTCTGGGTTGCCCGTTTAGCCCAGGAGCTGAGACGCCCGCAACAATATATATATATATCCTAACGCTTTTCACTCACAAATATTGAGCGTGGTCTGACTTGAAAAAGCGTTTGAAGTGACAACATAAGATTTTTTTTCTTTCATGAGGGAGCAAAAATGGCGCACCATTGTGTATTATTGACTAAAACCCCGAGACTGGGACGAGAAGGACTTATTCGTGTCGGCAGTATCAAGGCTTTTAGTCAATATGCGTAACCATAACTAGCTCGTTTGCGCCCTAACCTTCTGAGCATCATTGTGTTTTGTTCGTTTTGTCGCTTGATTCTTGTTTCGACGCGTGAAAGGAGTTGCAGAAACTCTTCCAGGCTGACGCGCTGCAGTTTCCGGTTCTCCTCCGGGTCCATGTCAAAAGCTTCTATAAGACCTCGTCTAGCGGGGCCGAGATTCTTCCTGCACAACCATCTAGCCTTTCACATCAACGAGACAATTTCTGCGCCTTTGATGTACCGAAGTGTTGCGCGTGAATATGCGGGAACGATGGCGTCGGTAAACGCCCCTGCGCGAGACCAAGACTCCGGTCGCTTTGACGCCGGGCCTCCCTCGCCCAGGGCCATACGTGTGCCATGTCTTGGGTTAGCAAAGCTGATGGCGTCCGCGTTAAGCCTGTCAGGGTGTTCTGTCTCGCATGGTACGTAGCAACGACACGCAACAATTCATGTTTTTCATAATGCAATAGCGCCGTTTGCCACTCAATTCCCAATACACGATGTGGACAAAGAAACAAGGTCCATACACACGGTTGCGTTTGAATGCGTTTAACTGCGTTGCGTCGACAAACGGCCGCGGGTCACCGGGTCATCCGTGCTTCGTGTGAAGCGTGGCAACCAAATCTCAAGGAGTAGCTTGGCAAGCGGCAAACCAAGTCCTACTGTCCCGGTTAGTCGTAGTCGCAACGCGGTACAACGCTCTCAAACCACAGTGCCGCTACAGCTCACAGCGCCATCTACGCTCACGGCCCCTAAATTCTACCCAAAACGACGGTTCATTGTTGACGTCACTTCCGTTTTAAAAGAGTTTAGGGACTTTTAACAAACCGTTACCGTATTACGCGTGCCACACTACCGGAGTCTCTGCAGTTTCTTTTTAAGCGCGCGCCCGGGTGATACCGTGACCGAGGCTTCAAAGGCTCCTGTGGCGCGGTACGCGGAACACGGTGACGATTGTGTGGCGGGAAAGCCGAACGTCAGTTTTGCTTTCGTTGATACATTTTATACGAAATATTAAGCTTCATAGAACTGTATAAAAAGATTCAGCATATTGCCAGGTCCCTAGAAAGTTTGAAAACACCCTTTTCTAAAACAGAAGTTCAAAATCGTCTTCATGATCCTTTTATGGTCCACTGCAAGAGGAAGAAGAAACCTCAAGGCGGTTTCGAAAGAAGCGCCGATCAGTGGCAAACATGAGCGTTCAGCAACGTTGTGCTGACGAGGCTCCAGTAACGATACCCAATACTCCGTCTTTGCTCGTGCATCGTATTGGGTATCATTATCGGGGGTATCGAGCTCTCTATGTAAATCCAGAGGCGGGACTGGCTGAAAAAAAGCGCGTGCCTGCTCATGGGCGCGTGATTAGATATAGTTTTGGAAAAGAGGACTCATACAACGTGGCCTCCATAAGCTGCTCGAGGGCAACCAGCGCGTTGGGGTTCCCCTATTCTAGAGCTCACCAGGGTGTCGAACCGAACCCGAACCGAAAACCGGATCAAAACCGTTATTTTTGACCGAACCGGAACAAAACCGAAACCGAAATCGAACGCTTCATATTAATCCCGAACCGGAACGAAACCATAATCTGGTGTGGCGGTTACCGGTTCAAAGAAAACGGTTCAGGGCCAATTGTGTCAATAATTGGTCTAAATGGGAAAAGATGCAGGCGTGTATTTTTCTTATGTTGCCAAGACTAATCCTACATACTGTGAAATATTTTTACATTTCGTTTTTACTGCATACGTAATAAAAAAAATGCATCATCGTCGGGAGAGCTTCAACTTTCCTTTGTTTCTTGGATTGACCCTGGCGGCGCGGTAGCAGCGGTGGCGATTTCAAAGCATCGCTTGGCCGCTTGGCTAAGAAATTTGCGCCACTGTAGGCACGGAGGCCTACGCGTCCGCGAATGTTTGACCTCAAGATGAACTGTAGTTGCAGTCGATGAGCCATTTAGCCAATCGAGCACCGAGAGCGCACCACGTGACCTTCCGCTTCAGTGCAGCGACACCCTGAAGGAAGGGGGGACAAGCACCGCGCTGCATCGGCAGTACAGTTTGTAGGGTCGCCGGTGGTGCATTTCAATGAAAAACAATATTTTCATCAACGTGCTCGAAATGTTACTTAAAAAAAAAAAGAAAAAAAAAAGAAGGAGGTCAGGGGGAGGAGGAGGGGGGGGGGGGAGAAAAGAAAATGTGTCTT
The DNA here is from genome assembly GCA_013358835.2 of Ixodes persulcatus. Taxonomy (NCBI): domain Eukaryota; kingdom Metazoa; phylum Arthropoda; class Arachnida; order Ixodida; family Ixodidae; genus Ixodes; species Ixodes persulcatus. The sequence continues at coordinate 122,367 of JABSTQ010011334.1, read as the reverse complement.
TGTTTATTTTTTTGTAGGTTTGTCAAACTAGCAAGGCCAACATGTCACCTGTTCAACCCTTTTCTTTTATTTCTTTTTTTAAGCCCTCTTTCATCGTCTTCAACTGAGAATTCGAGAAACGTCGTTCGCTGTGATGGCATTACCATAACTTTGGTCGGTGACTGAGAGGTACAAATGACCTGGTCCGAGTTCCTCGGACCGGGTAATTTGCATAGAGCGTTGTTTGCGATAAAAAGTCAAAGTGACCAGACAAAGCATCACCACGAGATCTTTAGAACAGCTTTTTTCGCCGGAACCCAAAGCGCTGTCAAGATGTAGTCACATTTTATTATAGGTGCGTGTTCACGCGCCCGGTCATTGACACATTGGCCTGTCACAGCTTATCGGGATTCGATAAACTACCCCAACTGCGCACTCTACGTCCCTGTTTCTGTGTTTTACGGCAAATTTGTTTCCTCTCGTTCCCCTGTCAGCTACTCTGGGTCATAGCTGTGACATCTTATTGGGTGCCGAAAACAGGTAGCATGTATAAAAAAAAAAAAAAACACGAGTGAGCAGAGCAAAACAACCCAAAACATGTGGAGGGCAAGCAATCTAGCAAGAGAGCTTTTTACTGTTTAAAAAATTACTGCCCAGCGTGTGATCTTCACAGCCCAGCACGTGCGTGTTTGCCGCTTCGGAAAACGAGCAAAGAACGCGCTATACGCCCAAACACTAAAGGTGGTACCGGCCACAAGCTCGTTTTGTAGCGTGAGCTACACTGGCCGAGGATGAGCAGTCTCGCGTGGCTCCTGGAGAGCCGTGCTGCGCATGCGCGAGGAGCAGTGACGTCACACGGCGCACAGCTGGCGCAAAGAAGTAAAATTTGGGGTTTTTTACGTGCCAAACCAACGACGGGCATCTGGGACGCCCCAGCGGAGGACTGAGGATTAATTTGGACCACCTGGGGATCTTTTGACGTGCAACCGAAAGCTCAGTTATACGGCGCCTCTTCCGCAAAAAGCCTCCGTCAGATTGCGGGCACTTCGGCCGGGATTCGAACCCGCCACATGGGGATCCGTAGGCCAGCGCTCTCGCCTCAGAGCCACCGAGGCGGCTGCACAGCTGGCGCGCCGGAGCCGCCGCCGCCGCGCGCTCCGCCGCCGCCGCGCGCGCCTCGGCGGTCTGCGCATTCCAGAGGAGTGACGTCATAGCCGCGGCAGACGCACTGGCGCCGCCGCGTGCCCAGCTGTGCGCCTCCGTTGCGCAGTAGCCAAGTCTAACGCTGCACCGGAGCCGCTTGATAGCGCCTCTCATCGTGTGCGCATGCGCAGAGTTATCAGTGGGGGTATACATATAGCGGGGCGTTTGCCAGTGTGGTATTGGTATAGCCATGGAGAAGGAGAGCGAAATTGCTGCTCAGCGGCGCAGAAGAGCGGAGAAGCTTAACTCATCGGATCCCGAAGTATACTTCGTTTCACCTTATGTGCGAGCGAAGGCAAAACTGGAAGCGCGAGCACGCAAGCTCCGTGCGTTCAGGCTTTGCTCGAGCGCGCGAGCTGGGGAGAAATGCAAAAAGCGCTGGTCTCGCGCTTCTAGCTTTGGCTTCGCTCGCAGATAAAGTGAAACGAAGTATAGTTACATAATGCGTATACCGTGTGTGTGTCATTGAAGCAGCAGTAAGCATGATAATCAAGCTAATCCTAGACAACCAGGAAAGCTAAGAATAACCAGCTGAACGTAAGCTCACGCTACGTATATCCTGGCATAGCCGAGCTAAGCCAATATGGCGACGTGAGCGATCGAAAGTGTCGCTATGGTCGGTCCGCCACAATTGGCCGAATGCTGACTATGACGTCAGCAAAGCATGTCTCATCGACGGAAATAAGGGGAATGTAAGAACTTCAATTTTGACGGTGTTGGCAGTGTTGCTTTGAGATCGCTATGATTTCAGGCTTCCAGAATGCTCATTACAAACACCATCGAACTTGTTGTTCACAAGGTAATGACGTCACGAAAGGTAAACGAACGAGGGCGCCACCAAAACATCTCGCCGCCGAAAATACGTCCTCTTCTGGCAGAGTTTGAAATACTGCACAGCTGCGTGTGCAAAAGACACACACACACAAAAAGAGAGCCCATCGCTTATATATAGTTCACTTAGAACAGTAATATGCAAGTAATAGCCTTGCCACATTAGTGGTGTCTTTTGCGCTCGTCACGGAGCAAAGTTTTCACATCTGCTTGAAGAGGGAGCAGTATTGGGATGGTTCTATTGCAAGTATCTCGTGCTCAGAAAAGGCTGCAGGAAGTGCTCGGTCAATATTAAAATGCCGAGTTAGGAACCGGTTCGCGCTTATTTAAACCGGTAACCGGAATGATATTATGTGCGCTACCCTAAACCGGAACCGAACCGGACCAAAATACAATGGTACTGAGCCCGAACTGAAATAATGACCGGTTCGACACCCTGGAGCTCACCATTATCGCTCACACCACCGCCTGAAGCAGCATTATATATGCGGGCCGTCCACATCTTCGTAAAATAATTAAATATTCTCGGTTCTCTTAAACCGAACAACAATCGCGGTGACCGCACGCCTTTGACGTTCCGTTTTTGTATTGGCCTATTAGAAGCACCCTTGCGACACAAAGCCCGTAACTGGTTTGTTATTTTCTTTCGTCCGCGAGCAACACGAAGAAGGGTAATGACGCACACCCGAAGCGCGACCGATGAATACTAGATTTTGATCTCCAGAGGCGCTGCCCAAACATGACAGGTATGAGCCCGTGTCACACCCTTCCCCGCGACACAAGGACGATTGCAAAACACTGCTCTTGCGTCGCGTAGCATCTGCACGACGACGCGGCTAGCATCCCAAGCCGTAAGCTACTCGTTCCTATTTGGTATTTTATTTGAGTAATCGTCCGCAAATCCAGCCTTTTCAACCAACGCGCGTGTTCAAAGTCCGCATTCGTTTCGACACTGTCTTCTTCCATTTTGGGGAAACAGTGGCCGAGCGCAACTCAGCTCTGAGCACATGGAGCAAAGCTCGCGCTGGAGAACCCTAGCTGGGATCCTTCGAATTCCAAGTCAAGAAGTCCAACAATTCCAAAGATCTAAGTCAAAAGATACAATATTGAACCTCTTGGACTCGTCTGACCTCTTAACTCACTTCTTGGGTCACAATCTATCTTTTGACTAACCATGGATCTTTTGACTCACCATGGATATTTTGACTCGTTGGTCCTTTGACTCTTTTGACTTACATTGCATCTCTTGACTCGTGAGTCACGAGATCTAATATTAACCTTTCAACTCATTCACCCTTCCACTAAAAAATAGTTTCGTATGCACCAACGTAATACGCGAAACCCAACGAGTCGTACGCATTACGTAACACCTCGAGGTGTACCGAAACCCGCACAATAGATGACAGGCTCCAGCCAAAACAAAAACTAAGAATAACTTTGATTTCAGAAACAAAAAATCACCTCGATCAACTTTGAATTGAGAACTCGTAACACTGTTCATAACAAAGAAAATAAACTTCTTGGCAAATGAAAAGAAAACCTTTAGGAAATGTGTATTTTTTCATTCAGGGCCCTTATCTGATAGCGAACTTGTAAAAGAAAATAAATCCACCGTGGGTTTGAATCTTGACCCACTATGGGTAGTATGTTGAGTCGTTGCACCTCTCGACTCATATTGGATCTCTGGACTGCTTGGATCTCTTGACCCATATTGAATCTCTTGACTCGTTGGACCTCTTGAATCGTTGAATCTTTTGACCCATATTGAATATCTTGACTCGTCGGATCTCTTGCCCCGTTTTAAATCTCTCGTCTGGTAGAATCTCTTGACCCGTCTTGGATCTCTTGACTCGTTGGACCTCTTGACTCGTTGATTATTTTTTCAACGAATCAAGAGGTCCAACAGGTTACCCGATTGAATCTCTTGGCCCCTTATGAATATCTTGACCCGTTGGATCTCTCGACTCATTCCGAGTCAAGAGACCCAACGCTTCGGGAGATTCAACGAGTCAAAAGATCCAGTTTGGACTTCTTGACTAAGATCTCTCGATTCGTTAAACCTGTTGGCCCACATTGAATCCTGAGCTTTAGATAGCGCATCGGGAAGCTTGGCTGCTTGGCCGATATCGCTTTGCTCGGTCGCGGACTCTTATAACACTTCTAGAGAACGGAATAGCGTTTCCTGCGACCGAGAAGGCTGAACTGTCGTTACTTCGAAGCATAGGTTGCATAGCGTACTAAATGGCTCTAGAATTTGTGTATGCACCCATGGACGTGCCCCCGTAGAAGTAAACCTATAAACCACTTCCACTCTAAAAAAAAATTAAAAAAAGGTGACCCTGGCAACGAGAAACTGCACAGGGTGGTCCCAGAAAGCCGACACGCGGAGGACACGCAGGACACGAATTAACGTCGTGTTTTGTTTGTGCGCGCGACAAACGACTACGCGACAGAAGGAAAGACGGGGAGGGTTGAAATCAGGCCTGTGCTGGGTGAAAGATTGATGCTGGATGTCCTTGGGTTACGAGGACGGCCGCGGGGCCCGCAAATGGGGAGGACGAAACGTCTTGCTCTGCGCGCCGAGGATCCGCTCTTGCCTGTGAAAAAAGGGCAACGCATTCCCGCTCGTGCTGTCGCGTATTCGGAGAAGCTTGTGAAGTAAGTCAACGGGCAAAAAATATTTAAAACAATTTTTGGTCTCTTTGTTTGTTTTCTTAGGAAGAAGTCGAATGTTTTACGTATTTGAGTAAAACATTCGACTCTTTTATATGCGATCTTCAATTACTTTGTGATGAATACTATTTTTATGGGCTATAGAAACAAACACCAGCTCAGGAAGTGAAATAGTATTACTTTAAAAATCTTTTCTCAATTTTTTTTTTTTTTTTTTCATTTTGTGTTGTTTAGTCGGTACCTTGGCAACCATTTGGACTATTTTCGTTCCGGTTTGTTTCATTATACTCTTTGGGTTACACTCCGATTCGCGACATTCTTATATTTTTTTCAAGTTATTTTTTCAATTTATAATGTGGTCCTTCACCTGTGTGCCATTTGTGTCCCTCAAAAAAAAAAAAAGTAACAAAATAATGCGAACTAGAAATACTTATGCGAGAAATTCATAAAAATGTCTAAATGTCACGTTGTGTAGCATGCACTCGGGAATGCTGCCCAAGTCTAATGAGCCTTCTATCGAGTTTTCTAAGCTCTGCAGGCTCTCCACTAAGCTCACAGCACAGTTGTAAATGAAAGAGTAATTGAGCTATGACCGTGATATTTGGCTTGTTCCACCATACTGGCATGACCAATTTTTATAAAAACAAATCCTTTTAAAAAAAATAAAAAAAAACGTTTTTGTTGGTTTTCAGATTCTTAAGCACGTAATCCCCAAATTTGACTTGGTTTAGCTGGTGATAGCAAACGTACAAAAACGACAAGCGCCGTGACGATGCACTTTTGGTGCTGTTTGATTGGCTAGATTGGGTCGTAGAGCTGGTTGCGGTCAGACTGAATCCGAAAAGGAGGATATACCCAACTAGGGCAGATATACACGCCTGAACAAATGGCCTTCATTGGCCACCTCGGAGGGGGACCGATGGGGTCAGTCACCGATCTCACAGAGCCACAACGCGCGGTAACCTCAACTCTGAAACAAAGCAGCAGAGGCTCCTTGCGCCCACCGCATAACTCCTCCGAGCCGGCCTTCCTAAGCACAGACGACACCGGGTGAGCGACCCTTGCGCACACACGCCGAAGGGTCCGCGCAAACCATCCCCCACACCCTGGGAATTAGCGGATACCCCGAGTTCCCAAGGGAGAACGCAATCTCCTCTCTCCATTTATGATTACGGCACATGGAGTCTTCCCGCTTATCGAAGGAGAAAAAAAAAGAAAAGAAAAAGGAAGAGGAGGGTAAGCGCGTATCGACGGCATTCGAAGCAGCCGCAGCAGCAGTCGAACGGACCTGTAGTCGTCGTGCGCGTTCGCAAGAACAAAGGCGTCAAGAAGCTGAAGGCCTGCGCGCACAGACAGCCCAGCCCCGAAGAGGTAGCGTCACCCCGTATATGAACCCTCGAACCGAGCAGATATACGCAAACGCGATTCGTGCTAATAAAAATAAAATACATTTCGGAGCCTCGGTTGAGAATAAAAAGGAAGAGGTCTTACGAACGCGTCGCCGGGGCAGGTTGAAGGCGAAGCCCTCTCGTGCGGGGTTCTCTTTTGTGCGCGCCCTTTAACCTACGGCCCTGCGCCTTCTTGAAGCACCCCGAAGGAGCAGCGGCAGTCTAAGCCCCCGACGGCGCTATCCGATCATCCGCGAAATCGGTCCACTAACCCAGCAGCCGCGCGCGCACACTCGGCTCAACCCCGTAGCCCGCTCGATGGCCCGACAATGAAGAGCCCCTCTTCCTCGGAGAGATCAGGCAGGCCAAGAACGCTGCTTCGTTTGGCTCCTTCTATCTCCGCTTCTGTTCCCCTCCACAAACGTTCTCCGCGACCCCATTGTGCGGCTCCGTCTCGAACACCAGCGATTCGCGGGGGCACAAAAGGGTTGGGTCCGGGGTTCTAACCCTTGCAGCACCCGCGGGACCTCCTTGGCTCTCACGCTTGCGGGACGGGCGGCATTCCCTGGCGCCCCAAGGTGACCTTTCTTTCTTCCGCGTGTTCTGACCCGGCGGCGGCGGGTTGTTGTTGCATAATGCGGCGGTGGCATGGCCAGGTTGCGCTCACTCGCGAGGCCCGCGCCGGCGCGGGGTCTTTGTCTGGGGGTCCGCGCGTCGCCAGGGTTCAAAGGGCCGCGCCGATGCCCGTCCCGCCCCGCGCTGCGCGGCGGCATATGGCATTCTCATGCTTGGAGGGAGGGTGCTGCGGAGGCGCCGCCATCCGTGGAACTCGCGCTGGGGTTCGGTTCCCGCGACGAGGGGTCAAGAACCCCCGAAACCTGCGGCGGTGGCCTGGCTGAACTCGGCCACCACGCGCTGTCGGCGCCTACTTCTTTCTCTGGTCGGGACCGTCGCTTGTTTTCCCGGAGTGCAAATGCGGGCGCTCCCCCCAAAACACGATGACAACAACGCACTTGCAGGTTCATAAATTACATTACTTTTTTTTTTTTTTTTAAGCAACAGCATTATATGGGAACTCTCCGCGGACCTTGTTTGCTCGTGTTGGTCGCACCGGAGCAAGGCCGTGAGAGAGGGTGCTAAGAACGGAGCGAAGCCGTTAGTCTGACGACATAGATTCACCCATGAAAAGCAGTCACATGAGGTCATGGCTTCGCATCACGTCAAGTCTCCTGACGTAAATGTTGATACAAGCGATGTCACGTCGTGTTTCACGCCATGTCATTGTATCGCGTGACGTCGCGGTCACGGTCACGTTACATGACGTTGTGGTGTTTCCTGACGTCACGGTGCTCCGTGACGTCAAAGTGACGTGACCTCACAATTTCTCCGCTGAAGTCCAGCACAAAGTGCCGCTCGTTAAAAACGCCACAAACGCTATCGCACCTCGATTGCATTTGCGACGGAGCGCCTTGCCTTGAGCTCTTCAACGCTCTCAACAACGGCGAAAGTTGCGGCTCTTGTCCGCGACGCGGCACCGGGCGCAACGCCAGCGCTGTCGCCCGCGGAGTCGTTGACGCGCAATCAGAGCGTGCCCTGCCAGCAGCCGTCGGTCAGGCAGAAAGCGGCTCGTTCCAGGATTCCGACACCCGTCCCGAGCGTCACACTGGGAGCTTTCCAAAAGAAACCTTCTGGGCTGCTCCGTGAGCCGTGAACGCGCCTTCTCTTCGGGCCACTGAAGGACTCTCCCCGCCGAAACTATATACGTCGCTAGCCGAAGGCTGAACGGCAAGTTTGGCGGCCGGATATGACGTTTCCGTCACTTCCGGCCGTTTCCGAGCAGTCGATCAAATTTCGGCCGCTTGTTTTAAAGCAGAACGTGTGTATGGAAAGGATTTCTTGCGAAAAGCGTTACGCTCCAGCGTAACGAAAACCCGTTACGTGCACCCCGAGGTAACTTAAGCTCACAGCCCACAGCAGGCAACGCACAAGCAGCTGAAGCGTGTCGAAAGCATGTTTAATCATACATAATCGTCATAAGACAAAATTAACCCAAATCAGGGAGTGGCTAAGCGGGAATCACGCCCCAAACCATTCTCTTAGTGCGCAACCGTCAGTTCACCGCCTTCGATTGAAACACTCCTTGGGGAATGACAGACGCGGATATACATTAATCCAGCAATGCTCCAATCTACACAAGTTTTTTTTTTTTTTTTTTTTTAATTGTGTTACGAGTTACGGCAGACGCGCCATTCACAGATCGCTTCCCGCGATTCGAACAGAAGTCTCCTGTCGAGCTCATCCGGAGCCCGTCTTCACGCCTCATTGGTCTCGCGAAGTGTCCCAGCTCGTCTGCCGGTCACGCCGCCAGGGTTAACGGTTCTGGCAGCGTCCAACACCGTCCAGCTCAACCGTCGTCGTCAGATGTGTGCGAGCGAGGTACCGGCGCAAATGTGGAGCAGCCGCTGCATGACCATCCCTCGTCCAGTCAGCCTCGATGTCCAATGAGCCAGTCACGCGCGCGATGCGTCTTCGCTCTTGGAAGAACTCCTCCTCTGACCATTGGAACGGCACGCAGACACATCCGGCCAGGTGTCGTGGTCAACGACGGGGGCGGTAGTATAAATTGAATAGAAATAGTCGTGTCGCGTCTATGTGTAGACAGGGGGAAGTTAGTCCCAATCGGCGCCTGACGTTTCCGCTGCAGATGAGAAATTCAACCAGGACTGCTAGCCTGGGGTCTTTTACGTGCATCACGCAGTAGTGATGCACGACCGCACGCTGGTACGACGCTCATCCAGGCCGAAAGGAGAAGAGCTGGGGATTGAACCCAGGATCCCTGGGTACTGCAGCGCGAGCTAGACTGAATGGAAATATGACAACGTTAGTGAAAAAACAAAAAAAAAAAAGCTCTTGGTTTAAAACAGCGCGACAAGACAAGGACAAAGTAAAGACAGAACCTTTGTCCTGGTCTTGTCACGCCGTTTTAAATCAAGATGCTCATCAACCAACTAGCCCAAACATACGTTTTGACAAAAAACTTGTTCTCGTCCTCAAATCTCGTATACCAAAAGAAGAACGGGTTCGCATTTCTCGTTCTGACGAAGTGTTTAGGAACCTTGCCTGCCTCAAGAGCCTCTCATGGTCTCCTCGTGCTTGTGCGGCTATAGTGGATACCGCCGACTTGTTGCATTAACGCGTGGGCGACGAAGAGCACTCGTTCCTTTTAGCTTCTCTTGTCTACAGCTGCATCTTCAAGCTTTGCCCAGGGGCCCCTAAGTATTTGCATTACAAAAATCGCGCTTCCGCGCAAATATACCACCATCAAATGGGGGGGGGGGGGGGGGGGGGGGGAGCGTGAAGCAGAGAAGCGGGGAGCAACCAGATATCCGACTGTGCAGCGTAAACTGGGGCGCGGTCCGGCAGCCAAAATAAGAAACCGAAAAAAGGGAATTAAACACACGCCGACGGAGTTGCGAAAAATAACGGTACTATACGTGTTTCATTCGTGTTTACGCGCATGTGACTGTCGCCACACGCCATAGCTCAGCGTGAGTAAGATGTACGAATGCGGAGCGAAGTTCGTCTGCTTCTTTCGCAGGGGGTGCGGTGACGTCAGAACGCCGAGCTCTGATTGGCTCCAATTGGAAGGATAGTGGGTAGACCTCGTCAAGGCAGCTTGCATTGATGTCTACAAACTATTCTTGCAATCTAGCCAATCAGACCACGGCGTTCTGACGTCACCGCAACCCCTGCGAAAGAAGCAGACGAACTTGCACTCCCCATACCACGTAGAAGACAAGACCTGCGCATGACGTCATCGTCAGTGGATCCCAGACCCGCCTCCAAGCGGTAAAAACGCTCAACGAGAATCGACGCGAAGCAGCAGACAACGTCCGTCCTGGCGACGCCGGGCGCTAACGTCGCGCTCGTTGCGAGACGCTGCAAGACGCGATGGCGGTGACGCTGACACGAAATAGGCTGCGCTGCACTAGGATCTACTAGAAATTACTTTGGGGGAGAAAAAAGGACGTTCCCAAACGTGTGTGTTCCCAAAATAAAAAGCAATGTCTTTTTTTCTTTTTGCCGCGAAAATAAGTTTATTGTAATATCCCGAAAGATAGCCCACCTGAAATCGAAAGCAAATCGGGTGAAAATAAGGAATGGACTTACTTTCAGTGTTCAATAAATAACTAAAGTTTAAAAAAAAAAATGCTAGTTTTAAATTTCGTGAACTACGAAACATGTGATCGCAGGGAAGGGCGAGGAACCAAAGACGACTGTCCTTCCGATTCAGCAATATGTTCGCTTATCTGCCCGCCGTGGCTGAGCTGAGTAACACCACTTCTGCCGAAGTCACCATTGGCCAGGGCCCTGCACTTAGTAGACGTAAGCTATCTTTCGGTGTTTTTGAAGAAAAAGAATCAGATCAAAATTTGGGGTTGGTTATCTTTCGGGAGTGGGGCATCCACCTTGGGGCATCTCTCGGGTAATATTACGGTACGCATCGGCGAACGCTCCGAACGCATCGGCGAACGCTCCGAACGCTCCGCCACATGCCAAAGTTTCAGAACTAACCGTTATCCAGTGTTGAAAATACTTTAAGTACACCGTACTTAAAGTACTACTTTAAGTAGGTTTAGAAAACTTGTACTTTACTTGAAGTACGTTTTCTAAGTATCTGATTATACTTATTTTTTTTCTGCATTTTCCAATTTTTTTTTTTAAAGTTTGTAACACAAAATTATGCTTTGTCATCTCCAAAGGAATACTGAGAGGGATATTCTACTCTTGCCAGAAACGCGAGCATTCGACGCACCACTCCGTTTGTTCTGGGTGCGGCTTTCCCATAGCTTTTCTAACTCTCGCTAGTTATCGCTCGGTCAGGCGCAAACGAGGAGGTTAAAAATATTAGGAGAAAACAATTAATCACAATGAACACTCGAAACTGTGGTGCCGAAGAACTAAAAAGCTTTGAAGTCGTAGAAAAAGACAACATAGGAGAAAATCTCAGTGGTTTGAGATGTTCTCCTCTGTTGTCTTTTCCTTGAACATGAAAGTTCCTTAATTTTTCCGCACCACAGTTTCAGGAGTCAGATTACGATTCATTATCACCAGGTCGCCTGTACACTCACTCTTTCTTTGTTAAAGAGAAGACACTCCTCTACGAGAGGATTGCTTGCGGAAGCTACGGGGGTGACGTCATGCCCTTCCCTATAGTACGTTGCTACTCAAGAAGGTAGGGCGAGGGAAAGGAAGGCCGGAAAGGAAGAAGCAGACAGAACGTTGGAGAGGAGAGGGGGAAACCTCCTCCTTTATCCATCGCCCCGTCTGCTTCCTCCTCCCCGTCCTTGCTTTCCCTCGCCCTACCTTTTTGATTGCAAAGGACGATAGTACGTATAACCCGCTTGGCTGCAAGAAGTCACTGCAAGCGGTGCCAAATTCAGGAGTCGGAATGTCTTCTGAATTGGGCGCCATCTTTGAAAATAACTATCCTGTGGCTACTTAAAGGAGCTATGCAACAGTTTCAGTGCTTTGCTTAAATAATTTGGGAGTTAGTGTCTCGACCTTTCTGAAGTAAAGAACAAAAAACCGCTTTTGCCTGCATGCCCTAGTTTTTATTTTAAAAATGGACAAAGATTGAGGTTTTCGGCCACCTCTCAACTCCTTCACCATCCTCTGAGTCACGTGCGCTGTGACGTCAATGGGGTTTGCGCGGGGTTCCGGTGAAGCTCTCTCTCTAGAGCCATCAGTGAGCAGCGAGAACTCATCCGCTCACGACCGCGTGACCACGTGCTGGCGGGCGCAGTGCGAATATGGTGAAAGGGGGAAAGTCTCATCCGGGTCCGGCCATACCCGTCCCGCTGCTCTGTCCCCCTCCCCCTTCGGCTCCTGGCGGCTGTTCGCGGTAGCAGACAGAGCTGACGGTTTTGTGGACCTAGGGTAGATGGCGCCACTAAAACTCCGTATAATAAAAGTTTTCTCGATGATACCAGGTTTTTTTTACGCATTTATATTTATGTTGAAACGACAATATTTATAGAAAAGTTACCTTTTATCGAGCAGGTATTCGCACAACTTCCTATCTTTATACAAGACCCCCCATTGACGTCACGCCGCGTGTTTCTCATGGCCGCCGCTCGCGGCTGCAGGTCGGGGAATATTCTAATTTTGGCCTCGCGATTATGCGGCGGAATCGCAACATTTCGAAGGAAGGAGGTGTGCTTTCTGTCCTTTGTGACAAGGTGAACAATGTCAAAAGTAGAAGATGCCAATTCTTTCAACGTTAAAATCGTTGCACAGCTCCTTTAACTTTATCCATTATTCGTCGCCATTTCCAAAAATAAGCGATGTCCTACTCCTCGCAAACCCCACGCGACTGTTTAAAGGGCCCCTGAAAAGAAAAAAAAAAGTTTTTTTCAAAACAGTCTGGTTGGGACACGCGTGTCGAAATATGAATTTTACGCGAAAAAAAAATTTTTTTAGAGCAATATTGACTGCGCCAGACGCAATTTAGTCGGTAGTCACCTCCTTTCCACTTGTTCTCTCTCTTGGCATTTCGGGCGCGTGGAGGAGAGGTACTCCCCGCCCTCTTCGTAGTGGATCGGCTTGGCTGCTTGGCTGCGCCCCGTACGAGAGCCATGGCTATTTCCTGTCTCTGCCGGTCGCACGTCGTACCGCGTCGTACAGCCGATTACACGACGGACCGAATCGCGATTTTCGTCCGCAGACCGTGTACCAAGTGACCGGCTCGTCAACGATTCCTGCGATCCGCGCCTCGTCCGCGGACGCGCGGACTGATAAAGTCAAGCGCCTTTTTCACTCGCGGATTTTTGACGAGATTGACTTGAAAAGCGTTTAGTCTGGCAACGGTTTATTGTTTTCTTGTTTTGTTTTTGTTTCTGGGCGATGAAAACAAAAGTGGCGCATCGTTGTGTTTTGTGCGTTCGCTGGTTTATTTTGTCAGGCGTTTCTTCGTTCCACGTGTGAAAGGAACTGCAGAAACTTTTCTGGCTGATGCGACGCAGGTTCCGGTACTCCTCCGGGTCCGCGTCAAGAAGCTTCCGTCAAAACTCGTCTAGCACGCCGCGATAATTCTTTCACGTCCAATCAGGATTTCACCGTGCAAGACCTCTCTTGTGGCTGTGTGTGAACTTGAGTGTTGTGCACGAGCGCGGAGTGCGTGAAGGCATCTCCAAACGCCCCTTCGCAAGCCCAGAACTTCGTCGCTTCCACGCGAAACCCTTCTCGCGCAGGACCATGCGTGTGTCACTGTCATGCTTTGGGTTAGTAAAGCTAGTGGCGCTTCGCGCGAAGCCTATCGCGGTGTTTTGTCTCGATCTGTACGTAACAGCGGCGTACGATTATTATCGCAGTAGCGAGCGTCGATTTCTCTCTTGGACAACGGTCCAACGGTGCGATGTTGGAGTTTCGCGGCACTGTGGGGTGGCGACCAGGTTCGGTCCGTCCTCGCTGGCGTCTGCTCGTCGTCTCCCTTGTGTGGATGCGCTTGGGCAGCGGCTTGGGAGACAGACGAACCGCGGACATGTCGTCACGTGATCAATCAGTCCGTCGTGTAAATCGGCCATGACTAACTAACACAAGCAACAAGCCCTCTTCAGGAGGTCTTCACATATAAACGCGATAAAACTATAAAACCACCCGCGGACGCGAGACACGTTGCAAGACGGCGACCATGACAGAAAAAAAAATGGCGAAGCTTTTGTTTGTTGTTTTATCCGGACGGAAGTTACGATTTTGTAAAACGTTTGTAAACAATTACGACGTTCATTCGATGGATTGTTTTTAAACCTAAAAAAATGTAATTCAAAAGGCGATTTCAAGAGATCACGAAGATTTTATAACCAACATCTAACCTGTCACTCATTCTATTGGCCAATGAGAAGCTGATTTGAATGACCATCGTTACCAATGAGAAGCCGAGCTGAATGACCAGGGAATTTGCGCGCAAAACTTCAAATAAATCTCTCGCCGTCAATATTGCTCTAAAAATTATTTTTTTTCGCGTAAAATTCATTTTTCGACAAGCGTGTCCCAACCAGACTGTTTAAAAAAAAACTTTTTTTTCTTTTCAGGGGCCCTTTAAGGGCCACTCGTTTTCTGCTCTTTTGTGCGCTCGAAGCATATAGACAGTCGAATCCTCCCGCCCTGGCTGACCGTATACGAACGATTCCGGAAACTGGCTCTGGGCTGCCGTGCTTTCCGTGACTCCTTTTCCTTTCCTTCGCCAGCACCCTCTTCGCTAGTGACTGTGTCACCGTGCTAAAAGCACCAAGACCACTGCCTCGCCCTTCTTCTGCTCTATCTTTGCCTTTGATGGGGCGGAAGAAATCTAACGAGTAATTTCAGCAATTTGTTACCGAACAAGTAATGAAATTAAATTACAAATTACATTTTCGGAAGAAAAGTAATAAATTAATTGCTAAATTAGTAAAAAAATGTAATGGATTACAAGTAATTCCGTTACTTGTAACGGATTACTTCCATGTCTGCAGCCTCCGGTTTCTGTCAGCATAATCGAACTATTATTTTTTTTTTTAAGAAAGAGAAGTTAACGCACATGTTTCCAAGATTTCAGTTCGACTTGTTCAATTTGCAGGCTACGCGTCATGTAAGGACATCAAGAATAAAACCCTTCCGGACGAGCAAGCGAGAAGATTTCGGCAGCTCACCATGGCGGAGGAGGCGGCGGCGCTGTTGGAGGCAGCCTGCGGCTGCGGTCGCCAGGGCGCTGCATCCACCTGCACATCGCAAGGCCACGTCAGAGAAGAACCCGACAAAATACATCTGAAATGGCACTTCAAATTAGGTTGGCACTTCTTTACCTCACCACTGGACATCATTACATTAGTCACCTTGTCGTTCTGTGAGCTCCGTGTGAAATGCTAACCGTGGTGTAACTACACTTCGTTTCAGCAGACAATCCACCACCGCGAACCTATCACCTGACGACGCGCCGCGCTTAAAGGTCACGTGACAGTCGCGTGGCTTTGGATTGGCTCCGGTGACTATACTTCGTTTCAGCTTCGGTCCGAGCGCGGCCGATGTTATGAGCCGAAGGGCCAATCAAACAGCGCAAAAAGCGCAACGTCAAGGCGTGCTCTCTGCGCTTGATAGGACAAGCCGACGGAGGAGCACGCACAGAGAGGCGGCGAATACCGGGTGGTCCTATCAACTGCAGAGAGCACGCCATGACGTTGTGCCTCTTCGCTGTTTGATTGGCCCTTCGGCTCATTACATCGGCCGCGCTCGGACCGAAGCTGAAACGAAGTATAGTAGCATCCACTGCGGTTCATCCTAAGGCGAAACGTAATATGCGAGGCGTCAAGACGTTCTACATTGCAAGCAACGAGAAGGGAACGTGCGTCAGTTCCCCCATCAGTTGTGTTGTATAAAATCCAGATATCATAGGTAAGTCAGCGCGAAGTGATAGGCTCTTAAAGGGACACTGACAAAATATTTATGCTCGCCGAAATTTTTTTTTATTTTTTATTTGAGCATTACCTAGACAGCCTAACTACCCGGAACACAATTTGCGGCTCGAAATTCGTTTTAAGGCATGAAGCTCGCTGCCAATTTTTCTTTATGCCCGAAATCCGCCGGTCGAGAATCGGCAGGTTTGATGCGCGCTCACTCGCCTTTTCATTGTTGCGTGCCGTTTAATCTAGCCTACCAAACATATTCAGTCGTGGGTCGTCTAAGGCACATATTCAATATTAAAAATAGAAAATAATGTGAGCCCCATTTTTTGCGGCTTCTAAAAGGCTGCAAATACGTTGATTGAAAAAAAATATTACACAGAAAACAGGAAGGGCATGTACTACGTCATTCTCAACATGGCGACGTGTCGCGGGATGGGCGACGCGACGGCGGCGCACGACGGAACGCTGCGACGGACGTGCGACCGCTACTTCGAAATTCGTTCGATGTACAGGTCAATCAATCCTAAAGCGCAGAACAGCGAAACAATCGCACGACAAATGGTGCACGCAACGTCGCCGTCGTCTGCTTCACATGCTGGAGAAGCGAAATAAGAGTAAAAAAAAAAAAAGAAGAAAAAAAAACTGGGCAGGGAGCGATAGCCACGTGACTTCCGGCAACTCTCTCCTCCTCCACATTTCCCCCTCCTCGGTACGCTGGTCGGCCATGAATCTCCGTGCTCATGTTTCGGTTTTGGAGCAGTTGAGTTTCCTTTTTTTTTACTTTATTAAAATATATACGTGAATCTGCAGCAAAACGTTGAACGGGTAGTGTCCTAACGCCATCATAAATCGCCTAAACAAATTGGGGGTGTCACTGTCCCTTTAAAGTTAGCGTAAGAGATAGTGTTTCCACGGGTTTGTGTGTTTTTGTATTGAACTCAGCTGTAAGTCAACACCTGGTGTGTATGTTTCTTCGACTTGTCCCTCGTCTTTCTTGCGCTATTTTCATTTTATTATGATTCACCTTCTAGCCCATGTTTACACTCTTCTAAAGGTATTAAATATACTTCGTATCCACTTAAAGGGGCGGTGCAACGGTTTTCAAACTTCGGCCAAATAATTGTGGGAGTCAGTCTCGGTCATGTCTAAATCCAAGAAAATAAAACCATTTCAGCATCCGCGCGCTAGTTTTTATCTTAAAAAATGACAGAGATCGAAGTTTTCGGAGCCTCTCAACTCGTGCATCGGCGACAGAGTACTTCCGAGTCACGTACGCAGTGACATCTCCAGGGGATCATGTCACTTCCGGATGGGCTCTGTGACCTTTGTTTTTTGGTCATTCTGAACACCGCGTCAACCGTGTTCTCGACCAACACGGCGTCATGGCTTGTTGGTCTCAGGGGTACCACGCACCCCTGAGGGGTTCCTCGCGCATTCGACAATGATAGAGAAGATTTTGGTTCACGAACAGGGGACTCCGGTTCGGGCACAACAAAACATCGCCCCCGGTAAGCATAGCCCGTGATCCCGGCGGATCATAGGTTGAGAAACACGAAAGTTCAAACTCTTATCTGCTCTTCGAACGAACCAAACTGCTAGACGTTACTCGAGACGTTGCTGAAGCTCTTTAATTTATGCACAAATATTTACACAAGTTGTGCACTTGGAACAAAACGGGACATCAGTTGGGTAGACCAAGCAGTTCGATCATCGCTCGCGCGTTGGCTCACGAGACACTTCTTTTTCGTCATCGTTAGTGCGCTCCCACGCACGCGGAAGCAAAATGCTTGCTGAGATGCAGCAGAAACAAACCCGGGAACGACGGGGAGGGTGGCTGGGCAGGGGAGGGTGGATTTGTTGACTACCGGTAGATGGCGCCACGACAACTTATAAATTTTATGGGTTACACTAGACTTTTCACGCATTGCTCTATGCTCGAACGACAAGATAAACAAAAAGAAACTTTCAGCCTTTCCACTTTGGTGAAGAAGGAAGAGCAGCGGAGCTGTAGCTTCTGTTCTTGGCGGTGGCTTTCCAGGTGAGCGATCTGCTCTTCGTTCGCAAGGGAATCTGAAGCGCTCGACGCAGTGTAACTTCAGCCGATAGTGGCCTCGCGGCGGTTAGGAAACCATTCGCGCTGCTGCGCACTACGCCGCTCATTCCGTTCCCGCTCTTCTTCCTCCGAAGATATGTTGCTGCGATCTCAGAGCAACGGCGGCAAGCGGACAACCGGCAAACACAACACCCTGGACAGCTACCGCCATCTATGAGCGACGCGGCAACCAGAGTTTTGTGTCGACATTTCTTTGCGGGGGACACGATCCTAGGGAAAGTAGAACTTAACAGCTCCGCTGTAAAAAAAAAAAAGAACAAAAACAAAAAAAAAACACTAAAATTGAGCACACAATTGCAGAATTCGCTTAGCTCACAGACGACCTCCCCCAGAGTAGGTCACACAGCAGTTCCTGTAACCGCCACAAGCGGCTGCAGATCGGCAAATAATTCGTTTTTCCCTTTACGATTACGCAGCGGAATCGCTGTATTTCGGGGGAAGGATGCATGTTTTCGTTTACTTGTGGTTTGCACTGCCCCTTTAGGTCCAGACGCAGCCGACGCTACGAGCTGATGAGCACCAGGGAGCACCAAAACAGCACCATCATGGTGTTCGTCACGTTTCTTTACGTGCTTTATCATCGCTGAACCAATCATAAAAAGAAAAAGCCTAGTGACTTGCACTTTTGACGCTGCTTGGTTGGTCACGTTACAAAGCGTAGCAACGGCTGCGTCTGGACCTAAGCTAAAATGAGGTGTACACATCGCTTCACAGGAGGGAAGCTATGGTTTCACTTCATAACCCTTAAACACTAGTGGGCGCAATCAAGCAGCAACAAACATGGAGCGTCACGGCATTCGTCATTTTTCTGCGTGTGCTATCATCGGTTAAAACAATCAACCTCAGTGAACGTAGTACCGTCACCTTGCTCTTTTAGTATGTGTGTACTCTTATCTGGTCTAGCCCGCAGAGCCAAGACCTATGCGTGCTCCTGGCAGATACTTATATTGAGTTTGGCAGCATTCTGGAGCCATTTATGGGCAACCAATGAAAATGTTCGGAGCCCAAAGCAAACATGCAGTGCCCAAAAACAACAACGTACACAAAACAAAACACATTCAAAGCCACGATCACAAGGGCGAGCACGTACAAGACAAGTCAGTAGGGAAGTACGCATGTATATAAACGACAAAACAAATCTCTATGGCACCAGAAGCAAACTCCACTCAACACGTGGAAACCATTTCCAAATTCCCTGAACCTGGCTCTTTTCTGTTACTCGCTCGCCGCCGACGGGCAGGGCTTCAGGCAAAACGGTTTGTGGGCCAGGGGGCCGTAAACATGTCAAACAAAGACAAGGACCGTGTCACTCGACACCTCGAGCGGGGTTCTTCGTGAACCACTTCGAGGGAGTGTTGGAGAGGACTCATTCGCCTCGCGGCGGCGACTAGCTGCCGACAAAGAGGGACCCGCGAAAGGGGGCCACAATACAAAGTAAAATAAAAACCACCAAGCCGCGTACGAATAACTCCGCGATACAAGTGTCGCATAGAAATGGGGCTTTCTCACTTGGCTCGGTTAGTCCAAATAAATATTTATTAAATAACTGACATAAAGTCAAACATTAGGATACACACATAAGAAATAACACTTTGGCGTAAATACTTCTACCTCTGGCGACTTCCCCTGCCGTCCTCCTCGACCACACCTTCAGCGGGTGCCCCGACCACAGCCAAACTCGACAAACAAGGACCCACACAAAGGCGGGCGAGCCGAACTCCTCCACAGCCTTTACCAAGTTTGCAAGTTAGCGGGCGGAAGAATACACAGCCGAAGGGGGTCGGACGTGCAGGTTGGCCCCCAGAAGCAGGGGGATGTCCAAGACTTGGTATCCGGGAGCCAAGTCCTCTTGGCGGCTGCTTAAATCGGACTCAGCAGAATTCTGGAGCCCTCCAGTACACCAATCAGAAAGTTTTGGAAGCATCAATCAAGAGGAGTTTTTTTAGCACCAATCAAAAGGCTCAAAGCCCCAAGCAAACATCATCAAGAAAACCAAGCGCATACACAAAACAAAACATTTCGGACAAAGTTCAAAAGATCCGTTAAAATAAGACAAAGCATAAATCAAACGTCTCCGACACGGGGTTCTAGGAACTAAGTGTAGCGTTTCTCACGTTCACGTTCTCCCCCATTGCCCCCCCCCCCCCCCCCCCCCCCCCCCGACTCCGGTCGAATACATGAGCCCTTCCGTGGAAACGAACGAACTCCCAGAGAAGGTAAAAACGTAAAACACTCGCGCGAGCACAATTTCGCGACACAAGTATGGAAAAAGCCTACGGATGATTCTGGAAGAAGACTCCAACTGCTGAAATCCGTACTCTCCTATCTACAGAGAAAATGGAAAACCTATTTTGTTTCATCCAGTGAATATCGAGTCCATTTAGCGCCAGCTGTATACAATTAATGCCGAGCGCAAGTTCGTACGTTTCTTGCACAGGGGTTACGATGGTGTTTGAACGCCGAGCTCTTATTGGCTACCCACTACTCTTCTAATCAAAGCCAATCAGAACTCAGCGTCGTTGTAGACACCGCAGACCCAGCGCAAGAAGCAGACGACTTACTCTCCGCATTGAAACGTGAACTTCAATTCATATTTCTTAATATAATAGGAATTTAGTTGACGAAACGTGTAAATTATGCGAGTAACTACAAAGAACGTCCATAATTAAATTCCCTTCCCGTAAATAACATTTAAAAAAAGTTTTGTTAAAACAAATTGTAAGGAGCAAAAGTATGCAGGCAAGCTGGTTAGGCAACATCATAATATAAAGCTTAAGTAGAAATAAAATAAGCGACAAGGCGAAACAAAAAAAAATCTCTATTCTGCGTCGTCTTGGCCGTTATTTTATTTATCCTTGTCTCAAAATTTAAAAATTATAAAAAACAATTATAGCCGTTTTTAGCATTAAAAAATAAAGAGCGAAATAAAAACAAGGCATATATCGCGTGTTGACGGTGAAACTCACGTGGTTAAACTGTATTTTTCTGTACGAGATACTAATGGCAAGAATATTTTAGAAAACAGTTAAGTAAATGACCACTTTAAGCGTTAAACAAGCATGGCAATTAAACAGACCGCTGGCGAAATTCGTATATCCTAGGCAAGTTTCGCTGTTTGCATGCGTGTGTTATGTTTTTCTGCATGAAAAACAGTTGTAGTGTTACATCTGCTCGGTTTTGCATAATGTGCATGCGCAACAACAAAAGAAAAAAAAAAGAGAGGATTTGCATTTTAGCTACATTTGCCTGCAACTGAAATGATATTCACATATATACCAACTAGAAATATAAACGCACAATTTAAAATAAATATTTTATTTCGTAACTCTAGAACTCGCCGCTTTGATACTCGGGTTCTCGCACCTGACAGAATGCGGATAGGAGCCACCGGATTCGTAATCTTCCTACGTGCCCGATTGCTTCGATTTGCCTGTTTTACATTCAGAATGTCAGTTTGTGTGCGAAACGAGACACCAGAATATTGTTGATACAAGCCCAAATCACGCCTCTGTTATTGTTTATTTCATGCCACGCGCATCGCCCACCACGGCGCAAACACACTCAGTAAACAGCGCGGATATGTGCGCTTGTTTATCAGCTATTTTGTACGGGTCATGACGAAATTCTCTCGGCCTCCTGCACCGCTTCACGACCATGTGGGCCAGAAACTGAGGGAGAGGAGGAAGGAGAGAGAGCGGGAACGCCAGAACGCCAAGCTCTGACTGGAATGACTTGTGGCAAAGCTTCGCAGATCGCCACGAGAAGCGGCCTCCGAAATGGAAAAGGTGGAGCGGCAGACAACAGATGAGAAGAGAGCCACGTGACTGGCGCCCCGCTGCGGCGAGACGCCGAAACACACTTCTCCCGAGCGAGCAAGTGTGTTTCGGGTCCCCGCCGCTGCAAAAGCTGTGCGCTGACGTCCAGGTTCCCCGAAAAGTGGCTCTTTGATGCACTGCGCTAGCAGATCCTCGCGCTCCAAATCTTCGACCGGGCGCTCTATGGCTCCGTCGTCGTACTGCCAGGCTTTGTGAGTGTAGAGGAGGCTATGCTTGTTGTGGGTAGACCCAAAGCTAGGGGAGAACGGCAGGGCGACTCTTTCGAATGCCCCCTCCAGCACGCGCTTGTTGCCTTCCGCCGTGCTTTGGCTGCGAGAGCACGCTCGAGGATCACGAGACGCTGAAGCGTTAACAAAGGTATACCAAGCTCGTCCTGAAGGCCGATCTACTGAAATTCCTCCCAGCCTTTCTCACCTTGTCAATGACTACTGGCACCCCGACGAAATCAACGGCACCTAGCGGCTAGAAAAGAAAGCTGTGGCGGCAGCTTCGCTCGCCGGCCTTGTCGATCTAATGCGATATTCACAGCGTATGGCGGTCTAAAGACGAAGCCACGAAAGTTTGGTTCACAAACACGCGATGAAAATCGATGATAGGCGATGCGCGCTACTGGTGCGTAGTACAGGGAGGGTTCAAAGATCGAGAAAAGGGTCCACTACGTATCGGTTGGCTAAAGAAGAGCTTACCTAACGACAAAACTGACTACTCACGGGAGCCACCGGCTGACTGGGTGCTTTGGATGACATTTGTATAGGTGTAGTGTGCCATCATTCATGCTTATCATTCTATCGTTTAGCGAATCTTATAATGACGAAAACGTTTCAGGCATTCGGCTCGGATTGCAGAGCACAGCAGCACATCGAGTTTATTCAGAAAGAAAAAAACAAACAAAAAAGAGAGATTAGTTAAATGTTTGGCACTTTTTAGAAATTGAGAAGGTTAAAAATAGAGTTTAACGAACGGAAAACAAATAAGAAATACATTACAGATAAGAAGTGTGCACACACAAATCACATGCACAAACGCACGCACACGCGCGAGCACGCACACACACACACACGCGTGCACACACGTTGTCCAGTTTACTGCGAAGCTTTGTATACCTTCAAGAAACCTCACTACCCCAACAACGAACGGCAAATCCACTTCGTTCCGCAGCGTTCGGTTCTCTAAACAACCTCCCTCGCTCGACGCGAATTCCGACAAACCTTCGATTAAGCAATCAAACCGCGACTTTGCGGATCGCCCTCCCTCTTTTCGAACCACCCCAAAACTCGTTCTCGCGGAGGAACCCCAATTTTTATTGATTCAACCCCGTCACAACGAACGCGCAGACAAACCTGAAAAAAAAAAAAGCAAAACAAAACTAAAACCGCCGGCAAACGGGAGTCCCAGGAGCGGCACCGAGATCCCTGCACAGCTGAGAACGCAATCTCTCTTCGGAGTGAAGCCAGAAACGAGGTCCGGGTGCCGGAACACCTACGGTTCTGGGTACAGACTCTAATCCCCCTTCTCCCGAGCAGGGTCAACGAAAAGTGTCGATTGCGGCTGGTGCGGCCGCATTGATTTTATGATTTGGTGGGACGAATCGCGGTCCCAGCGGGCGCTGCGTTTCCGCCAGCGAATCGTGGGCACTTTTTTAAAGTTCGTGTCGGAAGAAACGGCGGCGGCAGCGAAGCTACGTAGACATATCGCGCCCGGCTTTTGACGCTGTGGGTACGTCGGATGGATGGATGAATGCCAACCAGAGCCGTGTATACACGAACTCATCTCTGTTACGTCACGGCGCGGTGGTGGCCCGTCGGGTGCACTTCCGGTCTGGGGCTGTGGGCGGAAGCCCCCATGTGAGACGTGTATTCCTGCGTTGTTTTGAAAGCAACCTGACAAAAACCTACCTTCTCGTCAAAACGCCACGACTGGGGCTATGCCAAAAGAGTCGAGAAAGGTTTGAAGATCAGTTTTCATGTGCTCGGTTCGTACGAGAACGTGGATATGTGCCGTGAAAATGGAAACCAGACGCCGTCGGACCACGATTGCTTGGGCGGGAAGCACTTTGGGTTGAATTCACGCATACTTGTGGTCATCAGGTTTATTTGTTTTGTTCCAACATGAACGCCGGAAAACCGTCAAGTTTACGAACCACATGCGGACTACGTTCAGTGCGTCTTCAAGTTCGAACGGCCGCCTGATCGTTCCAACTGTCGTCTCCTCTTTCAGACGCTTCTGCTTGTCGTCTGCTCTTTTAGACGACACCGGCCCGTAGACAAAATGTTGGCCCGGTACTTGCGATAACATGTAAGTGCAGGCCTCAAAAGACGTAAGTTTGAAGGTTCGATGTAAACAGTAGATACAAGGAGATGTTGATCATTATTTACCAGTGGCCATCACCGACTTGTTATGAATGATTCACTTGGTCCGATTCTGCTTGAGATTTTCAGTATCGGCGTCGACCATCTCAGCTATGGTTCACGCTTTTGCAGCCCGAGCGACCACTGAAAATTGCGAGCGAAATCTTATCACGCGAAACAGGCTTTAGCTTACATTCTGCGGCGTCCACGCGGAATGAATCGCCGCATGTCACATTATTCACGCGAAGTTTTGCGGTGTAACGAGCCTCGGTAATTTCGCTGAGGCCGCTCAAGTAGTCAGGCATTGCCAGGAAG
Source organism: Ixodes persulcatus (assembly GCA_013358835.2). NCBI lineage: Eukaryota > Metazoa > Arthropoda > Arachnida > Ixodida > Ixodidae > Ixodes > Ixodes persulcatus. The sequence continues at coordinate 98,241 of JABSTQ010011334.1, read as the reverse complement.
ATGTAGAATCAACAATTCGAACGCGAAAAAGGGCCGGTGGACTCACACCGACGCTGACAACATCGCATTTCGATGGTTTGTTTATGGACGACGGAGAGCTTCTTGCCCACACTTCATCGCGCATGCGCGGCGCCGGTGGCGTCCGCTAGGGGCACTCCGTTTTGTTTGTAAACATGAGTTGGTGTATAGAGAGAGTTTGGTCAATGGGAGGCGCGGGCAGAGCCAGGGCCTGCACCAGACTCGGAAAGAGGGCTTGGCATGCTCTCTTGACCAACCAGAAGCCGAAAAGAATCCCCTAGAGATCGTAGCGAAAAACAGTTCTGATCAAAGGTATATGTTCGTATATGGTTTTAATAAGCGCGTAAGAGTTAAGTGTAGTAACTCTTCGTGGTTGAAAATAGGGTACACGTGATGTTTTGATCATGATTATGCAGAAAGATGTAAGAAACGAATGCGCCGCTCGAACTCTGTTTTGCTCGCACAGTGTGTGACCGCTCGGATGGCAGATTCCCGGCCCTCAGCGCTTGGCGTAAGGATTAGGTCGATCGTCGATCATTATGGATGAGCGTGATTGAAACATCACGTGTACCATATTTTCAATCACCGAGAGTTACTCCGATGCACTTATCAGGTTTGTTTCTCGCGACCACCGCCAGGGTATTATTTCCGGCTTCTGGTAGGTCACATTCGAATTTCTGAAGACGCCCTGGAACACGCCCAGCCCGCTTTAGGCCAATGGTGCGCTCCTCATTTGTCTCCTATACTTCCCAACGAATGGCCAAACCCTCTACATATACGGCTCTGATTCCAACGGCGGTACCCTTTATAATGGGCGGTAGCTTGCGCCACCTAGCTTCAAAAACAAAAAGGACTAAAAGTGTGACTCCCTCCCCCGCCCTCCTAAGCCAATTTTCCTTCACCTCAGCTTTTTTGTAGCTATCCCGAGGCAGTGTCGGATATCGCTAGGGCGACCTTTTTTGGGGGGAAATCTGGAAAAAAAACTACAATCAAATTTTTCTTTTCCCCCCAGTCCTTCTCTCCGCGGCGAAGGAGTTGCCAATTTTCCTCCGGTCAAATCGTGTCGGCGTTACCACAACACCGAAACCACTTGCAGAGAGGGTTGAGACTTTGGGCCGGAAGCCACGCGGGAGAGAATCTTAATTTTCCTCTGTCCCGCCTGTCCCCAGCTGAGCTAGTAAGATTTACTTCAATCAATTTTCTCTAATCTTCTAACCTCCTCTTTGTGACAGTAATCCATTTTTCCTCCATTCTTCCATCCTCGCCAGCCAAACCCAGCGCCACCGCCAAATTCGTTACCCCTTCAGAGAGGTGAGGGCGAAGGCACGTGCACGTCCTAGCGTCCTATGGTGTATTTAGCGTCCTATGGTGCCGCGAGCGAGAAAGAATAACGACCAACGCGAAACAAAGAAACAAGACATTCATTGTGTGTGTGTGCATGAGACACTGCAGTGATCATCATTGCCAGTCCGTGTGGGCAATGTCACTGCCCACAACTAACTGTTCGACGCGACTCGAGAAAGATATCCATCGGGGCTTTCGAAGGAGCCTCAGCGAGAGCTCTGTCCCACAGCCTCTACGGACGGAGTCATCACCAACGCGTCGCGGAGAGCATCTCCGTTTTATTTTTCTTCCTCGACGACCGCGAGGCAATCTTTTCCGTCCCATGTATGTAGTACACACGCATACCAACAGACGCGTGCCCGCCGCAGCTCGTTTCCGTCCGACTAGGCAATCCCGACTCCAATCCGAGTCCCTGGAGACCAGGAGCGCACGCTAATGCTCCACACCGAGCGAGCGCGCGTCCCGATGCGCCTTTTGGTCCTTGTGTCGCGCGTCCGACACATCTGAATTATTTTCTTCTTTTGTTACTTTCTTCTTCTTCGGATTCTCTGCTTCTTCGAGGATAGAGTCCTACGCCGCAAACATCGAATCAACTTCGCAAAAAAGAACCACGACACCATGTTTGAACTCTGGACAAATAGTATACAGGATAAATCCTCAATGTCAAACGCCTACTTTTTTTTCATTAGTGACAAAGAAAATAAGAAAAAAATATGGACTTGTGCGAACCTTGTGCGAAAATCGACTTCAAACTTGCAAGTCTTTCTTTAGAAAAACTTGCAAGTTTGAAGTCGATTTTCTAAAAAAAACACCTTTTATTTCCTTCCTTTTTTATTTACAGTTAGGTAATATAGTAGTCTGTCAGGAACTACCAACAGAAAATGTAATATATTGTTTGTATGGCCGCTATTAGGACTCGAATCCCGTGCTATGAGAGTTTTCAACGGGACTCCGCCTAGACGCTCAGCTGAGCAGAATTTTGACCTATGTAAGGTTTTCTATTTAATGTTAGTACTTACCTCAATGTCTGAGCGTAAAAGCCAGTGAAGCAACAATATTTATCCTAACAATATTGACTTACTTGGCACAGGCGTGATTTGCAAGGTGTGTGAGCTTCACCCTATGTATTGACGGAGAAGATACGTAACATCTAGACTCCCGGGCAAACTTAAGTCAAGAGGAAAAAGTCTAAGTAACCCGGCATGAATCACTGAAAATAGAAATGAAACCTAAACACATGACTAACACGTTTGAAGCCTTACACACTACGAAATGCTTGTTATTTTAGGAAAGAGTCCGTATATATATACGCGCACAAAATAAACCATACTTCCTAAGCATCAGATACAAAATCGTACATATGTATATTGTATATGCACTGCATATCTGTTTGACATAAGAAAATATGACAATTGCATGTCAAGATCGATATTTCAAACTCAAAGCCGAAAGCAAAAGGCCCCAGAGGAAGTCTGTAAGGATCTGCGTTCCCCCCTATTGGGAGGAAGTAAGCGCTGTGCTTGTGGATACGGACTTCGAAGTAAATTTTTATAAGTACACTACTCTAAATTTTATTAATGTTTATGGTTGGATATTGAGGTAACTGCTAACGGTAAATAGTAAACCTTACATAGGCCAAAATTCTGCTCAGCAGAGCGCCTCTGCGAAGTCCCGTTCAAAACGCTCATAGCACGAGATTCGAGTCTTAATAGCGGCCATACAGACAATATATTACAATTTCTGTTGGTAGTATCTGATAGACTACTATATTAACTAACTGTGAATAAAAAATAAAAGAAATAAAGAGTGGGTTTTTTTTAGAAAATCGACTCCAAACTTGCTAGTTTTTCAAAATTTTCGTTTTTCAGGCACATGTAGCGCAATATGTAATTATTGCAAAATATTGAAACTATACTCAAAAGAAAGAGCTTAATTGGGGCTTTACGGTGATATAAAGATCATAAAAATATGTTGATTAGGTCACACAGCACAGCTTGCTGAACTTCGTCGAATATCGTCGAAGAGAGGCAGTTTGACAAATAAAAAAAAATCATTAAGAATGTTATGACTTAGACGCTTAATTAGCACGAAAAAGCCTATGTCTAGAGTGTTCCCAAAAAGTTATATTGATGTAGCGTAAAAAGTAGGGAAAAGGAATGGAGTGAAATATCGCACCTCCGATAAGCTGAGCTGGAAAAACGTCAGTTTCCACCTTAGCCGCTTCAACGGTCTATAACTTGAGAACAAAAAATCCTGACGAAATTGCCGTTTGCGTCTTTTTTTATTATAGGAATTGCCACAAAACATAAATTTTTTTCGTCAAAATTAAAATCTCGACCCTAAATCCGTGCCTGAGTTGAGATGAAATCACCTATATATATAGATCACTCTCCTCACATAATGGTTCTGCACCCTCCTGCTCTTCCGTGTCCTCTTCCTCCTTCCTACCCTCCACCTCCGAACCCTCCCCTCCTCCTCCTCTGAACCCTCCCCTCCTCCCCCTCGTACCCTCTCCTCCTTGTCCGTACCCTCCCCTCCCCCCACAGCTTCCCCGCTAACCTTAGCTGGAAAAATGACGCCACGTGACCTCAACCCCAATTCAATTTCCCCGTTGAATTGGGCGGGGAAAATGACATCACATGACTTGGTGTCACGTCAACTATGAAAAAATTCAGTTTCTCCGCTAGATTTAGCGGGAAAATCGACGTCACGTGACCTCAACACCAATTCAATTCCCCGCTAAATTTAGCGGGGAAAGTGAATTGATCTGTAGGTCTGTGACGTCCCATAATGTAACACTGTGCGTTCAGTTTTCCCGCTAAATTTGGCGGTAAAACGGTCGTCACATGACCAACACCAATTCAGTTTCCTCGCTAAATTGAGCGGGGAAACTGTGATGTCCCATGATGCAAAGCGCGCGCGGTTACGCCGACGCTGCTCAATGCGGAAACGGGCGCCTAAGAGCTGCGCTCTAAAAGAGCATTTCAGCAGCATTACTGCACTGGCCAAATTACTCATTAAGCAAGTATAAAAGAAGACTTCATATGCAGACGCAGACTAATCGCCCACTGTTTACATCCCCACTATGGTGCCTCGAACGGAGGTGTGTTTACCGGCGTCCAAAAAAAGCGGTCCTTCGATTTCAGCTTGATGATGTCATAGAATGTTGTCGCCAGTCGCGATCCTGACGGCGTCCCAACAGCTGTGGTGTAAGTGGCAGACGCCTGTTCTGCCGCAGGTCGCTCTCCAGTGTGGCAGTCTACGGAAGCTTCGGCAGCCAGAAGTTGGGACGTCCGCGACGACAGCAACACTCGCGTTCGTTCCTGCCACTCGCAGCTTCTCCTTAGCATTTCTACGACCAATCGCCAGGATCGCGACATGCAACAGCTTGACACTTCGGCTTCTGTGACGTCATTTGTTGCCCCTTTGGGACCCCTTTTGATGTATGGGCAGCATAGGACACTAAACAAACCAGTCGAAGACGCGCTCCGGGCACCATAATCCCAACGAAACATTTAATTTCACCGTTGGGATGGAGAACGGCGCTTTCCCCGCAATACACAAAGTATGGCGGTGGAGCACGCTCTGCAGAGAGCAAGCGCTGCCTGTGCATGCCGTCCCGGTGCTCGCGCTGCAGAACCCAGTGATCCTAGATGCAATTTCATTTCAATTCATTTCATTTATTTACTATAAGGACCCGTGTCCAGGTATTACACAAGGGAGGGTAAGAAGACACTTGTTTAAAAACAGAAGTAAAAATTACAAAAGCAATAAGAAAAGAGAAACATGGTACAAATGTTAAATGGCGATAACAAGTGAACAAATCACTATGCAAATTTAAAACTCGTTCATTTGATCTAAGAAAACATTGAGAAATTCACAAAACTTGGAGGTGAAAATGTCTAGTACAATGTAGTGGGCTAATGAATTCCAATCGTCAATTGCAAGAGGTAGCATGGAATTTGCGAAATACAAAGATGAAGTGTGGATGAATTTGATTTCACACACATTGTCAACCCTAGCGGAAATTCGATCTGGTGCGCTGAGAAGGGCCATTTTCATCTGCGAATTATGATAATATATTTTATGAAGAAGGGCAAGTCGGGAGAGCCTTCGAGGAAAAGAAAGAGTTTGGAGATCAGTCCGATTACGAAGTTGTAGTGACACTGGTATAGGAAGAGTAGTCGAAGTGAATGTTTTAGTGCTCTGTGCCTATAGTCCGTTGCAACCTAAGAACGACGGGCGAGGGTAAGACGGACCGGGGAGGAGGAAGCAGACGGAACGCTAAAAAGAGAAGGAGGTTTCCCCCTCTCTTCTCCAGCGTTCCGTACTGCTTCCTCCTCTCCGGCCCGTCTTACCCTCGCCCTTCGTTCGTAGGTTGCAACGGACTATAGTTCGTTAGAGAAATAACTTTGAAATGGTGACCAAATCGATGATGCGTATTCTAGTTGGGACCAAATCAGAGTTGTGTAGGCTAGCCTTTTGATTTCGGGCGAACAGAGTCTGAGGTTACGTTTTAAGTATGCAAGTGTGCGGTTAGCTTTTAGGACAACTTCGTTAACGTGGTTGTTCCATGAGAGATCGCTGGTGAGGTCAAGTACTAGGTACTTATATCATGTGCAGCGACCAATGTTAATGATACCTAGTTTGTAGGAAAAATTAGACAAGGTGGTTTTGTAACTTGCACTTATGTTTAAAAATTAGACGAGTTTGTAACTTGCACTTTCCATGTTTAGGCTCATCTGCCAGTTGTTACACCACTGTTCAATTATATTGAGGTAATTTTGAAGTGTTCTATGGTTAACTGATGTTTTGATGGCTATGTAAATGACGCAGTCGTCTGCGAAGAGACGCACGGGGGATGATAGAAGCTTTGTTAAGTCATTGATGTATGTTAAGAATAATAATGGGCCTATAGTACTGTTCCCTGTGGAACACATAAGGTGACAGAGGACCTGCATGACATCTTGTTATTGATGACTGTATAATGCGTGCGATTTGTGAAGAACTCTCTGATTCAGTTTATTATGTTTGGAGAAAGTTTAAGGGAAGATAGCTTTTTAATGAGGCGTTGATGAGGTTCCCTATTAAAGGCTTTTGAGAAATTTATGAGTATGGCGTCAGTTTGGAGTTTGTTATCTAGGTTTGAAAAGAGGTCATGTGTAAAGTGTAACAGCTGGGTTTCACAGGAAAACGTTTTGCGGAACTTATGCTGGTTCGAACATGGTTCCGGTCCACCCGTTTTGTGAATGGGCAGTTTTTTTCCTACTTTCCAATCGTCCGGTAGCCTCCCCGAATTCAATGACTGTTCAAATATTTTGCACAAGTAATGACCTACTGTTTGCTTTATATTTTTCAAAATCGTTGAGTCTATAAAATCAACAGCGCTTGAAGAAATTTTTTTAGATTTTCAATTGCTTTCTTAATGCCGGAATATGAAATATCCCGGCATTGGGAATAAACACCACCTATAGTCAGCCTTCCTTTCGAGGGAAAGGAAGGCTGGGGAGGAGGAAGCAGACAAAACGCTGGAGAGAGGAGGGTATTTCCTCCTCTCCTTTACAGCATTCCATTTCCTTCCTCCTCCCTAGCCCTCTTTTCCCTCGAAAAATTTTCTTAACCTGTACATGACTATACACCAACTCATGTTTACAAACAAACCGGAGCGCCCCTAGCGGACGCCACCGGCGCCGCGCATGCGCGATGGGGGTGTGGGCAAGAAGCTCGCCGTCGCCCATAAGCAAACCATTGAAATGCGATGTTATCGGCGTCGGTGTGAGTCCCCCTGCCCTTTTTCACGTTCAAATTGTTGATTCTACGTCTTTCTGGCAATGTCCGACCAATTGAGCGGCCTCGGCGAAATTAACGAGGCTCGTTACACTGCTGAACTTCACGTGAATAATGTGACATGCGGCGATTCATTCCGCGTGGACGCCGCAGCTAGGATGGACGCTAAAGCCTGATTCGGATGAGATTCCGCTCGCTATTTTCGGTCGCGACGTCGCTCGGGCTGCAAAAGCGTGAACCGTAGCTGAGATGGTCGACGTCGATACTGAAAATCTCAAGCAGAATCGGACAAAATGAATCGGGCATAACAAGTCGGTGATGGCCACTGGTAACGATGATGAACATATCCGTGTATCTACTGTTTATATCCAGCCTGCTTACCAACCTTCTAAGTTAAGTCTTTTGAGGCCTGCACTTTTTACCGCAAGTACCGGGCCCACGTTTGGTCTACGGGCCGGTGTCGTCTAAAAGAGCAGACGACAAGCAGAAACGTTTGAAAGAGCAGACGATAGTTCCAACGATCAGGCGGCCGTTTGAACTTGAAGACGCACTGAACGTAGTCCGCAGGTGGTCCGTACAACTTGACGGTTTTCCGGCGTTTATGTTGAAACAAACCAAATAAATCTGATGACCACAAGTATCCGTGAATTCACCCCAAAGTGCTTCCTGCCCAAGCAATCGTGGTCCGGCGGCGTCTGGTTTTCCCTTTTCACGGCTCATATCCACGTTCTCGGACAAACCGAGCACATGAAAACTGACCTTCAAACCTTTCTCGATCCTTTTGGTACAGCCCCAGTCGCAGCATTTTGACGAAAGGCAGGTTTTTGTCTGGTTCCTTTCAAAACAACGCAGGAACACACGTCTCACATGGGGCCTTCCGCCCACAGCCCCAGACCGGAAGGGCGCCCGACGCACCACCACCGCGCCGTGACGTAACAGAGATGAGTTCGTGTATAGAAGACAACGACTGCGCAGGACGTCATCGCTAGTGGATGCCCGACCCGCTCCAAGCGGCGAACATGCTGAAGCTTCGCGACAGTCGCCGGAAAGAAGCAGACGCATTCGTCGTGGCGTCACCGCGTGCTAGCGTCGCGCTCGTTGTGCGAGACGCTGCGCGACGCGCTGGCGCTGATGCTGACGCTAGCGCGGCGCTGCGTGGATACACTAATGATGATGACCTTTGGGGGAAGGCAGAGGTCTCGCCTGCTATAGCCGGTGACAAGTTAAGAGGACGGGACAAGCTCCTACCGCCTCTTTTCACTTCAGCAGAGCGAACGCTGGAGAGGAGGTGACCTCCTCTCCACCGTTCGCTCTGCCAAAGTGGAAAGAGGTGGGAGGAGCCTGTCCCGAATTCTTAACCTGTCCACGTACGCTGATTCAATCCAAATGCTCGTTCGTTTCGAACGGGATGAACGTCGTATACCTGTGTGCGGCTGTGCATCACCAGTGCATGACGAACGTTAGAAGGGATGCTGAACCGAAAGTTGGATTTTGAAAAATAAGAACGCACAAGCGTTGAGCGGGACGCTACGTACTCGAAAACATCACTCATACAGCGATATCTCTAAAGCCGGGGTTACACTGCTCATAAATCATACAAAAGACAGTCTTCAAACACGAGTCACCGGAATATCCGCGGTTCGAATGCCGCGTGCCAAGTTTCTCTTTGAACTCATTGCCATGCGGCATTCTAAGTACGAATCTTACGGTGAAGCGCGTTCGAATCTGTATGCAGACTGCCTCTTGTATGACACGTATAAGCAGTGCGACCTCGGCTTTAGAGATATCGATGTATGAATGATGTTTTTGAATTTCGCAACGTCCTGCCTATTATCCCCGTGCGTGACCGAAAGCGTCGCTGTGGTCGGCCTTCCACGATTGGCCGAACGCTGACTATGACGTCGGAAAGGGGATTTATCATCGACGGAAATAAGAGGAATGAAAGAACTTTAATTTTGACGGTGTTGGCAGTGTTCCTTTGAGAGCGCAATGATTTCAAGCTTCCACCATGCTAATAACACGCAATGATTTCAAGCTTCCACCATGCTAATAACAAACACCATCGAACTTGTTGTTTGTAAGGTAATGACGTCACAAGGGGGAACCACAGGAGGGCGCCACCAAAACATCTCGCCGCTAATAGCTTCAATCTTGTTTTGTGTGCTCCAGATTTAGGTACAGCATCCCTTTAAAGACCCCAGGGTAGCAGTCGTACTGCACTGGCTAAACTTCTCATCTACAGCTTAACCTACGTTATGCTGTGTAAACGTCAAAGTATTTTTTTTTTTTTTTTTTATGACAGTAGCAAAGGTGAAGCTCAGGACGTTTCTACTGAAAAGGAAGTAGAAGGATAAAAAACAAAGTCGCTTCTAGCCACTTTTTTTTTTTTTAATCTGCTCTTTTCTGTGCATTACACGACCTAATCACCGCAACAACTCGCCGTTGCTACACGCAGAGAAGCGATAACGTAAGCTCCAAGCGTGATAACGAGGATGACGAAAATGAGTCCGCGCCTGCTGCTCGGAAGCGCGAGAAACCTTACTCCGTTCCCCTCTAAGCTGACAGTGCGGCGGAAGCTACGTGCCCGTTAGATCATCCATGCGTTTATCGTTTGCCACGGGATCATATATGCACCCGCCACACGCGCAGAGAGCAGGGCCAGGTGACGAAAAGAAGACGGTTGATTTGCTAAGCGAGTTCGTAGCTTCCATTGCACTGTCAGCCTTAGGGTGATGGTGGTGTAGCCATCGCTCTTTTGTGTTCTCGTTAATCCAATTTCGGCGGAACGATGGGTAGGAGAGAAGGCGGGGCCGGATTTTCTGGATCGAGCTCTTCGTCCTAGCAACGGACGCTGAGCTGAGCGCCACTGCGCTCCACGTAGCACGCTGTAAAAACTGCAAAAGATTTTCCGTAAGCCAAATTCACATCAGAAAATTTTTGGAATGTAGTAAAACCAAAATGAATAAAAATTTGCTCGTTTTTTGGTTTTTTTTTTACGCTAAATTTCTCAGGGGACAATGAAAACCGCGATCGATACATATACTTTCGTTCCAGCTAACAGTAATAAACATGTGCGACATATTTCTGAAATAATGTCAATCGTTACTTACGAAGTATCAGAACATAGATTAACAAAACTAGTTGCCAGCTAAGAGCTGTCAATGAAATCAAGGCGCCATGGGAAGCTCTTCGCTAGATAAGATCAAATGAACGGAATGCAAGTCCTTGCAGTGACCAGCGATTCAATACGCAATACCCGATTGGCAGCCATTCACTGAACAAAACAGTCTACAACCAGAAAACGTCGGAAGTAAAGCTGCCGCGATTTATTTTACATCCTACTTGAGACATCGTTGTGTTGTCACTTTATTTCTTTCTTGTTTTTTCATTATCTCGGAGTTTGAATTGTCGTTGCGTTGTCGCTATTTAATTGTCTTAGTGTTTTAGAAGTAGGACCATTTACCAGCTAGCGTGCGTCATTACCCTTATTTAAAAACAAACTCTGCCCCCAGCTGAAGACCACTGAAAACGTACTTCCTACAAGTACTCCAAGGATGACGACTCGGATGCAATTATTATGTTTACTCGCTACATGACAACTTCTGTATTGACTTCAAACGGAGATCTTTCTGAAAACTGTAATTAGAAATAAGAGAAGAAACAAAATACGAGCACGGACAAGATGTCTTGTTCGTCCTCGTGTTTTGCGTGCCTTCGCTTATTTCTAATTCTCTATCGATATTCTAAAATGTTTTATACGCAAACCCCCTTAGAGTAAACGCAACAAATACATTTCGTCCTATCACTTCAACACGGAGTATTTTAGAAACTACTTCCTCGTTAAGGCGGCGGTCCCACGGCCCCAACTATAATACCGGTGGCAGCTCTGCTAACGCTCCTGTTTGCTGTGCAAATGTCGCGTCTGTGCGCGTGTTACGTATTTCGTTCTTTTTGCAAATAAATCGCCCATTCATCATCACTCTTTTAGTGCAAAATATGATACGCATTTTTCAAAACTTAACGCACAATAAGAAAACAAAAAGTGCAAGTTCTGATATTTTCAAAGACATACCTCTATGCATTCCAAGTTTCTAGACTTGCAATGCATCCAAAACGCGTTCTTATTTTTTTATTGAATAGAAGAAGGACTCGTCTAGTTCCGTGCATACGTGTTTTTGTTAATTAGCACGCTCACATTTTTTAATATTTATTCAAAAAGAGCCTTTTTTATGTGATTTTGAAGTCTCGTAACTCAGTTTTACATCATAACGCAGCAACGACATTTAAGGGCATGCTTGTGGTAAACATAGGAACTCAGAATACAAAATATTAGAAGTGCAACGCCAGCCGTTTTCTTGTAAACACAACTTGATTATGGTAAAATTTCTAAGAATTCCCTAAACGCGTTCTTGGTTTTCTCAGACAGCGTTCTGGCATCTGACCTAATTTTTTTTAATTGTATGCTAGAGGAACTCAGCTGGTTCACTAGAAGCGTGATTTTTTCGTATTCATATTCAGATTTGTTTAAAATATGTTTAAATCATGGGACTATTTTGAAGCTCGACTCTGTACGCAAGAAACCGGTTTCAAAGAAGAGGGCAGCTATTTAAGCAACGATTCTTTAATTAGTGCTTTTCTCGTTCTAATTAAAATCACTTTCTATGATTGTAATTTTTTTAAAGCATACTAATTGTCCTAAATAATAAAAAGAACCTATGTTGTAGCAGACGACGCGCACTTGCGCCATCTTTTGAAAGGTGGCTGAAATTCGAGGTTGAGAAGTTCTGGAAAAGTGGCGCTGGGGAGATTCTGTCCCTGATGCAGAGGATTCTTTTCTCAAATATTTCCTCGCGCTACTTCCTCTTTCTTGCAATGAGTAAATAATCTTGCAAGAAAAAGAAGAAAAAAACAAGGGTCACGAGCAAGTTCTCGAAAACATCTAGTGCCTATAAATAAGCTATTCAATGCTCCCTGCCATGTTCCGACACCACGAAAGGTGCGAATATTGAGCCCCATATGATGGTGACAACTGAGGGGAATTTGTTTTCCTTCACTCCAAGATTTTTACCCGACATTTTTCTTTTTTAAGGTTCCAGCTTTCCAACCACTCTGGTTCTGTTTTGTTCGCCATCGTGCAGGAATTTTAGATTTTCCGTTTTAACGTTACTCTACTTGTAAAAAAAAAATTGGGTTGTGTGTATGTTTATACAGCCTAGAACTTGGTCTGCCTCCAAGGGCGACGAGTCTCCCAGCAGTAGATGAGCAATTTAGCTAGTGCAGTACAGCCGCTAGCCTGGGGGTCTTTAACGTGCGTCATGCAGTAGTGATACACGACCGCACGCCGGTACGATGCTCATCCAGATCGAAACGGGCAGGGGCGGGGATTGAGTACTCTACTTGTAGAAAACATACGGAGAGTGTTATGTGTAAACCGCAGTGACTGGTCCTCATACTAAGGCAACAAACAGCCAGTCATCGTGGTTCAAATCTGAGGCTCAGGAAAAGGGTCTAATAAACCCCCTTTCCATGCAGTGCCTTATCAAAAGCGTTGCACATGTGCGAAACCCTCACTACGGTCGGCTTTCTTTGGATTAATATTTATTTCATTTTTTCAAATAAGAACAATGTCAGACGATCAACTTTCATGGTGTTGGTTTAATAATGCAACGACTCCAGGCTTCCACTTTGCGTTTACACCAACCACAACTCTTGTCCTTTGCAACTAATTATAAGCAGCCAGGTCAGACTTGCTAGAAACAGCGTCTCAGCTGAGACTTTGGGAAAGAAAGCAATTCCAAAACCAGCGCTCGAGCTGAGCGGGACTCAAGCCGCGTCTCAAGACAGTCGTGCGACCAACCTTTTGCAGTGCTTTCTTTCTCTCAGTCTCAGCTGAGACGCTGTTCTAGCAAGCCGGTCCAGGATCACAACGCGTGAAGTTTCCTCGCGCTTCTCTTTCGTTTATCTGAGTCCCCGCAATGAGTATTGTGAAATAAAATCAAGCGAGATGCTCAGTGCTGCCCTGCCATGTTATTCCATGACCGGGCTAGAGAGCGGTTTCCTTGTGGCCTTCACTCTCGCCGAGGAGCAATGGAACTTCTTTAGCCGCGTAGGGGTGCGACCACACAACCATGCCCAACGCCGCCTGAGCCATCCTGAACAACTGTTCCCCGACCAATGCGATTGAAAATGTGTGCAGATATACTTGCTTGAAATAACTGTAGTGAGCAGATTGAAATAAGTTTCGGCTTACAATAATTAAATTCTTGTCTATATAAACTTGTTTCTTAAGGAGACGAAGAGAAAGACGTGTTCCGCATAAGTCCTTGAAGGCAGCTGGCCTCACGACCTGTAGGTCCCATTACTCTAAAAACTTATCCAACTCAACCCCCGAGAAAAGAGGACAACACGGTGAGAAGGACGTGCCTCTCAGAAGGAATTAAAGCACTGTAGGAGCGGTAGGGTTACAGCGACCCCTCCAAGCTGCCGCCGCAGGGAGCGACTATACTCCCGGTGCAATGGCCGTAAGAGATCATGCCTGTTCACTCTAGCCTAGGTTGCCTACATGTCTGTCTGTCTCAGGGTGAAGACATCCATTGTTGCTCTGAATGTGCCAGCGCGTGACGCTCTCGCGCACTCGGTGCGTGATTTGGGCGGTAAAATGGCGTCTATGCACTAGCCAAAGCTACGGGCTCGAGCTGAGTGACACCGGATTGCGCGCACTTCAAAATGCATAAAAAACGATTGGGCGGAAAAATGGCTAAGTTGTCACCAGGGTTTCGAACCGAAATGTTTTTCGTTCCGGTTTTAGTTCCGGTTCAGGGAAAACGGTTCAGCTCCGGTTCAGCTCCGGAGTGAAAAAATAAAGGTTCAAACCGGTTCGAACCGGTTCGTACTCATGGGCTAAAAAAACAGTTGACGACGGCAAAAGATAAACTACGCATATTGTTACATATAGAAAGCAAAGGCTCAGATTACTCTGTGGAACGAACGAGCTAGTGCTGGAGCACCTCTTGACGTGGGTGAAAGCGCAGTTCAATGTGAGGCAGCTGACCGAAGAATGCATATTCGGGGAAAGACGGCACCTCTGAGACAATAGAATGAACTTCAGTGCACAAAAGACTCGCTGCACGCAGACCTGGATCGCATGCACTCCCAGGGCTACTTGCGCCAATGGGTAGAGTTCTGAATAGCGTTCCCTTCTCTCCTCCCAAAACTGTAGCACGCAATAGGCACACCTTAGTCAGCCAGGACCTTGGAGCCGCCGTGGAGTCGGGAAAGCGTGCCCGTCTCGCACCCCGGAGGCCCGGATTCGATTCCCATCCAGACCGAAATGTACTAAAGTTTGTTTCGAAAGTCGTTCAATTACATTATTTATAGGAACCTTCGTGAAACTTTTGACGTCAATCCGAGCATTTCTGACGTGTTTTTACTCTTTGCGCCGTCGGCCATTTTTGGTACCATCGCATGCCGCCGCCGCCGCCGCCGCCGCCGCCGCCGAATTTTTGCGTGGTGGGGCAAATACTTTTCTCGAATTAAAAGTCTTCTGACCAGGCCATCAGGCCCTTTTTACAGCATTCAATGGTGTACAGGACCACTGTCAGTATAAAAATCAATTATGCATAAAATAATAAAATTGACATCGTAGTTATCGTAATTAATATCAACGTCATCAAACGTTTCAAATGGAAATCATTCCCATCGACATCATTGAGATCACATTAATTAACATACAATGTCAGCGTTACTGTAAACTTCTTCATATCTGTTGCAATCAAACAGAAAATATATATAGATAAAGATACATGTAAGAGGTTGGTATATTTTTTTTTTCAACACCAAATTATAAATAGACCTAAATAATAATGCAAAAAATATCAAAAGCACCATAAAATGCACTTTGAAATCTGCTACCCACTCGCCTAACAAAATTTAAGCCACTTGGGCTACAAAATACACTTTTACTCGTTTCTTGAACATGCAGAGTCTTCGACCTCGGCGTACTATTTCAACAATATTAGGGTGGTTATTTATAAGGTTAGATAATTGGTATTCAAGTTTAATCAAACTACCATCAAAATGATGAGTTATATAAAGCGCCCTTCTGAACACCCGCCTTGAAAAAAAAAGTCTGCTATTGCTTGTTTTATTATAGATAAAATGGCAGTCAAAGACTATAAGATACACAAGCACAAACACGCATACTAAAAGCGCAAGGCCACAGTGCATGGTTTGCGCTTGATTGCTTTGACCGGTGACAACAAACGCACTATAGGATGTTGAGCTCCGTGACATAGTGTTTTTTGGTTCTGCTTGATTGGCCTCATTGTCCTGTTATGACGGCTTCGCTCTGGCTTACAGCGAAAATGAATTTAAACGTTTTTGTCGTGCAAAAGATCTTTCATTAACGAAATGCTGACAAGGCATGTCTTATATATGTTCTTTAACGTTTGATAAAATTCTTCACTGATTGATTGACTATGTTTTTAATTCCTAAATAGTTAAAACGATAACTACTGGCTTGTGAGCCTCTCGATCTCGAGCTAGGCACTCTCGATCGGGTCGATGAGCTAGCTGGGCTCCGCTTCTGTGCGAACTGGGCACCGCTAGCACCACTGGCACGTTTGCTGGCATTTGTGTCAACGGGAGCACGCGCTGAGCGCTGAACGTGCACGGGCGAGCAGCAGAAAGGAGGAAATTAAGAGCAGAGGAGGAACATCACTGCCACGAGCTTGTTTTCTGACCACACGGATGAGTGCCGCCATCTAGTGGTTGAACTAATGGCTTGTTCAAGATGGCCGCCGTGGGACCGCCGCCTTAAATGAATGTACCAATGAATGAAATCGCCCATAGACCAACCCTGTAAAAAGTGCGAATGTGTCTGGCCACGTTAATCATATTCTACGCGTATGAGGGTGCTATTACATTCAACGAGCCTACCCCCTTGCCTTGGTCTCACGGCTGGCAGTGTGTTTTAAGTAAAATCAATTTATAGAAAGGTCTGGTCGGAACAAAATCGTCATCTCACAAAGACTAACACGCGGCGCCATGATGGGCCGGATAATGGTGCAAATCGGTTTTCATTCCAATAACGACTCGTCGCACGCACGATAACGCCCACAAAGACACGCAGTGGTTTCACGAACTTCAAGAAGGTAATTCTCTAACCCAAATTCGGTCCACATTTGACGTTTCGGCGGAAGAACGGACCAGGCTGCGACGTTGAAGCAGCACACTCCAATTTTGGCAATTCCACGAAGCAAATCCGAGATATGACCCCTTAGGGGCCAACGAGGGGCTGGCGAACAAGAAGCAGAGACTCGGCCTCGTCCGTCGCAATTAGCTAGGACGGTGGAGCACCGCCGCGCTCCGTGCTCAACGACGGCCGCCGACTGAGCCTCGGGCTCCGACGCCAACCCTACCCAATTTGGTGACGGGGGCACTCATGAAGGAGTCAAGGTAGGATTGCCGGTACTATCGCCGCGGTGTATAGTCCCTATAGAAACTGGAGGCGCGGAGATATCCCCGAGGTACTAATCCAGATCCATACGCCTAGGGTTTCGCGTCTTCGGTAAATACCGACGAACCTCGATAATTAACACTCTAGCTGGTTTTATCGAAATCGGGGAAAACGGGGGAAAAAAAAATCTTTAATTTGAGCTGCCCTGAAAAAGTCAAACCTCGAGGAAAGAAAACCTTAATGTGAAGCTTTATTTTGTTTTGAACGGAAACATATATATACACTGAACTGTCTGCGAGACTGCTTCGGTAGTTTAATACTTCCACCCGATGTTCACCACATGCCTTTATTGTAAGGCTTGCCCACATCTTAGGCGTTGGAGAAGATCGACCTATTTTTATTCACTTTCCGTCCATTGAAGAGCACGACGCAGAAGCCCAAGTACGCGTCTGATTGCGTCACACTACCGTCTCCTTTAGCACAATAAATTCTGTCCGCTGTGGTCACCGAATGTCAATAGACGCATACGCGAATGCAGCATCTGAAGCCAATTACAGCTGCGCCATTTTTTGAATGCCGTCTGCTACCAACGCGGACGCGAGCTTGGGCTCCAAGCTAGGCTTGGTGCTTAGAGACGATCAACGAAAACACTCTAATGTCTGAACCAGCCCTAAATTTCCGAGCGTGATTAAGCGAGGGCGGAAATCTTACGATCGCCAAAGTTTGTTTTCTACGGAGAAATGCGGGGGTGAGGCTTGAACCGGGAGAGGGCATACGCCCGCCAGAAGCTACACAGCACGTTGTCGGTGGGGGCTCGAGAGCGGCAACGGCCTTGCCAAGGCCGCCGATATCGATTGATCACTCCGTCCGACGGGCTTGGAGGCCGAGCTGCTCATCACTTCCCCCTTTGTTTGTTTTCCTAGTAGTTTTCCGGTCGTTTGCATCGGCGCTGTGGCACTTTGGTGGTCATTTTAATAAGTATTTAGACGGAATCAGAGTGCAGTATTTGACTTCTGTACATCCAGGAGGATGTAAAAGGAACTCAACATATTTCCTCAAGAACAAATATTAAGTGGTATTGCTCTTTAATTTTGCGCGTATTCCAGTACAACGTCTAAGAGAGAGACAAAAGACAGAAAAAGAAAATACTCCACAAATTATTTGAGATTCTTCCGTTCACAAAGTATAGAAAATGCTATTTAAGGCAAGGAGACCAGAGCCGAGCGGCATAACCTTTCAAAACGATTGGTTTGCGCGATTACTCACATATAAAACCCCCCCATAGCCAGCAAGCAGCGAAAAGCTAAAAAAAAAAATTAAATCGCGACTGAAAATTAAGAAAGCGTCGTTTCTTTCTTGCCGACAAAACCTTCAAATTATCTCAAAACAGCAAGCACAAAATGTCTCCGAAAACAAAATGAACAGTATATCTTTTTTTTTTAATTTTGTTATTGCAAAAACAAATTACGTTTGGAAAAACTCTCTGTCTCTGTCCAGATGTAGCGCAAGCAGTCCGGACCAGATGTCAAAATTTTCGAATTAACAGCTACGGCGTCAACTACCGGCAACGAACGAGGCTCATCCCATTGGAAGTTTTAGAAAATTGCCTATAACTTTTGAATAAAATAACGGTGAGTTCTGAAACCTCGGAATCCGGACCGGACCGCTAGCACTACATCTGGGCGGCGACCGAGCGTTTGGTCATGCGTAATTTATCCTTAAAAAAATGTCTGCAACAAAAGTTGATATATATATATATATATATATATATATATATATATGGTGTTTTTTTTTTAAGCTTAACAGATTTGTTTAAACAAAGCCGTGAAAGTTACACTTATGCCGCTTGTGGAGGTGAGTTATACGGCCAGGGGGACAGATTCTAGGTGGATAATCGTAACGATCAGTCGGCTAATTACTTAAAATTCGTTAATTAACTTTTTAATTAATGAAAATAGACATATGGTTCCAATTAGAAATTTGCTCAGCGTCGTCGAAAACCCCTAAATCAGTCATTTTCAGAAAGACTTTGAGCGTGTGAGAAGCGTAGTAGTGAACTGAAGTTACCGCTCGTGGAGCAGGTACAAAGCTAGAGGTTGCGATAAGGCGCCCGTGCGATTTTTCCGTCTCTTATCTTGCCCCAGCCTTGTACCTGCTCCAAGTATGGTAACTTTAGTGCACTACTACGCTTCTCACGTGCTTAAAGGCTTTCTGAAAATGACTGATTTAGGGGTTTTCGATGACGCTGAGCAAGTTTCTAATTGGAACCATATGTCTATTTCCATTAATTAAAAAGATAATTAACGAATTTTAATTAATTAGCCGACTGATCATTACGATTAGCCTCCTATAATATGTCCCCCTGGCCTTATAACTCACCTGCGCAGACCGCATTAAAGGACACATGCAAAGAAAAAAAACATTTTTTTTAAACAGCTTAGATGGAAGAAGGATATTATAAAACGATTTTACAACGAAGAAAAAAATTTTTAGAGCTATATTTACGGCGCTATACGAATTTGTAGTTGGCGCCCGCCGGAGCCGCCGCTGGTCACGTGGTAGGCCCGCGCGCCACCGCCCTGCGTCGCCGGAGCCGTAAAGCGACGCCGCCGCCGCACGCTGAGCGTTGTGCGAACGCCGCTTCAACGCGTTTCTCCACGCCGCCGTCGCCGCCGCCGCATAAGTTCGTCTGGTTCGGGGCGCCGCCGCCGTCATTTGACCGGCGCACAGGTCTATCACGTCTGCTTGCGCTTTTTCAGGAGTTTCCTTTGGGCTTTAAAAGTTACTTAATAATTTAGTTTTTTGTTATACTTTAAATAAAGATGAATAAGTTACTTTTAGAGGCCATAGGAAGCTTCCGAAAGAGTGCGAGCACCACGTGACAAATATGGGCCCGTCACGTGATAAATAAGGGCCACATTTCTGCGGCGCCCGCGGGCGCCAACTACAAATTCGTATAGCGCCGTAAATATAGCTCTAAAATTTTTTTTTCTTCGTTGTAAAATCGTTTTATGATATCCTTTTTCCATCTAAGCTGTTTAAAAAAATGTTTTTTTTCTTTGCATGTGTCCTTTAACCTAGCGTTCATGGTTTGTTTTTAAAAATTCTGTTAAGCTTAAAAAAAAACACCCTGTATATATATATATATATATATATATATATATATATATATATATATATATCAACTTTTGTTGCAGACATTTTTTGTCTGCAACATATTATATATATATATATATATATATATTGTCACGAATGAAGGTGACGAGAAGACAAACAGTGAACTGAAAATAAAGGTTTAATTGGCGAACTTGTGCCAAACAAAAGGAGTAAAGAAAGAGCGTCGAGGCAGCAGAAAACCGAGCGGCGATTCGGCGGCGTGACAGAGAGCGAAAGCGAGAAGTCGACGTACTGTGGAGATCTACGTCGACGTACAAGGAGATCATGTCGGCGATCGTCTTGTTGAGCCGCTCCGTTAGCCCGTTGGTCTGTGGATGATAGGTGGTGGTTCGTCGATGGCTGTTGTGACTGAGCTGAAGAACTTCTTGAGTCAGCTGTGCCATGAAAGATGACCCGCGATCTGTGATCAGCACTTCAGGTGCGCCGTGTCGAAGGAGAATGGACTCGACGAAAAATTTGGCGACTTCAACCGCTGTTCCCGATGGAAGGACTTTCGTCTCGGCGTACCGTGTGAGACAATCTGTGGCGACGATTATCCAGCGGTTTTCTGACGTTGACGGCGGAAAAGGGCCGAGTAAATCCATTCCAACCTGCTGGAAGGGCGTAGTTGGGGCAGGTATCGGCTGCAGAAGTCCTGCTGGCTTCGTCGGAGGTTTTTTACGTCGTTGGCACTTGGCACTCATGGCAGGACCGTGTGTACAGATGGACGGTTTTGGGCAGTCTCGGCCAGTAGTACATGTCACGAATCCGGGCGAGCGACCTGCTGTAGCCGAGGTGTCCAGCCGTCGGGTCGGCGTGGCATTCTTGAAAGATTTCTTCTCGAAGGCCAGCAGGAATCAGCAGCAGCCAGTCAGGGTTGTTGGTTCTGAAGTTCTTCTTAAAAAGCACGCCTCGCCACAGAACGAACCTTGACATGTCTCGGGCCAAGATTGGCGGAACTGAACTTCCTTGACCCTCGAGGTGGTCGATAACCGCGCGAAGTTCCAGGTCGTCTCGTTGAAGTGCTCCCACATCGGTATCTGTAACTGCGCCGAGAAAACGGTCGTCATCGTCGTCGTCGGTGCTGTCGGAAGGAGATTCGACTGGGGCCCTAGACAAACAGGCGGCGTCGTTATGCTTGCGGCCAGACTTATGCACAATGGTTACGTCGAATTCTTACAGTCGGAGACTCCAGCGAGCGAGGCGTCCTGACGGGTCCTTGAGGTTGGCGAGCCAACAGAGAGCGTGGTGGTCCGTGACAACACGGAACGGGATCCCGCACAGGTACGGGCGGAACTTGGTTGACGCCCAGACGACAGCAAGACATTCTTTGTCGGTCGTTGAGTAATTTTGCTCTGCCTTGGACAGTGCCCGGCTTGCGTAAACGATCACCCTTTCTGCTCCGTCTTGTCTTTGGACGAGTACCGCGCCGAGTCCGGCGTTGCTAGCGTCCGTGTCAACCTCTGTTTCCGCTGATGGATCGAAGTGTCCGAGGATAGGGGGCGACTGGAGCCTTTCCTTGAGTTCGTTGAACGCTTGTTCTTGCTCCTCTCCCCACTGGAAGTTCACGTTGTCCTTCGTCAGATTCATGAGCGGTACAGAAATCTTGGCAAAATCGCGAACAAAACGTCTGTATAGTAAGCGCACAGCCCAAGAAATATTCGTACGGCTTTCTTGTCTGGTGGCTTCGGAAATGCGGCAACAGCGGATGTCTTTGCTGGGTCAGGGCTTACACCCTGAGCACTCACGACATGGCCCAAGAATTAGAGCTCGCCGTAAGCGAACTGACATTTTGACGGCTTGAGTGTCAGTCCAGAATTCTGGACAGCCTCTAGCACAGCTCGCAGACGTCTCAGGTGCACGTCGAAGTCGCTTGCGAATACCTCGACGTCGTCGAGGTAGACGAGACAGCTTTGCCATTTCAAGCCTGAAAGGACGGCATCCATTACGCGCTGGAAGGTCGCCGGTGCTGTGCACAGTCCAAACGGCATCACTTTAAATTCGTGCAGCCCGTCCGGCGTGACGAAGGCAATCTTCTCACGATCCCGTTCGTCGACCTCGATCTGCCAGTACCCACTCTTCAGGTCCATCGACGAAGAGTATCGGGCGTGGTGCAGCCGATCCAGAGTGTCGTCGATGCGGGACAGCGGGTAGACGTCCTTTTTTGTTACGGCGTTCAGTCGACGTTAGTCCACGCAGAACCGAAGAGTCCCGTCTTTCTTTTTCGCCAGGACTACCGGTGAAGCCCACGGACTGTTTGAGGGCTGGATAATGTCGTCGTCGAGCATTTCTTCAACTTGCTTCTGGATGACTTCTCTCTCTTTCACCGAGACACGGTACGGCGACCGATGAACGGGAAGCGCGTCGTCATCAGCAACAATTCGATGTTTCGCAACCGTCGTATGGCGTACCTTCGACGGCGTGGAGAAGCACTCACTGAACTCGGCGAGAAGGTCACTGAGTTGTCGCCGTTATGGGGTAGGCAGGGTTGGATCGATGTCAAACTGCAAAGGCGGTGTTGTCTCGTGTGGCCACGAAGAGAGGTTTTCTGATATCCGGCGATAGCGGCTGAGTCGGGGAGTTCCTCGGCGTGACCCACGGCGGTGCCTTTCGTAAGGTGCTGAGCCTCCTGTCGGAATTTCGTTACGAGTGCAACAGTGCGTTCGTGTTGGAGCTCCGCGATGCCTCTTGCGACGCCGATCCCTCTTGCTAGGAGCAGTTGGACGCTACCTTCCAGCAAAGCTTCTCCGCAGGTGTCTTTTTCGGCCGCGACAGGCACAAGTACACTCGAGAGGGGGAAGCGGGGGGGGGGGGGAAGGTTCGCTCCAAAAATGCGAGTTTATCTTCCGCTCGTCGATTCGGAGCGGGTCCCACGGAGCGGAATTTTGCCTCCCTCGCGGATTTTAGAAAGCGCTCAGGATCTACGAGTGGAATTCACCATAAGATGGATTGATGGTAACGGCTGTACCCTTTATAACGGGCGGTAGCTTGCGCAACCTAGACAGGGCGTTAAGAAAAAAACTTTTTTTGGGGGGAAAGTGGGAAAAGGGGGAGGGGGGGGGGGGGGTGAGCGAGGGTTGAGGAGAGGGCTTCGCGGACCCCAGCGGCTCCACAGAACCCCTTTTGAGAACCACTGACCTAGACTACAATCCATCCCTCGGCCCCGATATCGCTCTCGTGACACGCGCAAAACCGGTTGAGCGCTGTCGTGTCGCGCGCTCCAATCGCACGCGCTCTCGTGTCGCTACGCTCTCGTGTCTCGCGCTCTTCCATCGGCGCTCTCGCGCCCAGCGCCCTCGAGGCGCTCTCCCTGTCATGCATGACCCCCTCGGGAGGTGAAACTGGATACCCTGTCCCCGCCGAAAGACTCTGGTGCACGTGCTGCAGCCAGCGAGGGGTGTGGCCGATAGAAAAGAAAGGCTCTCCCGCGAAGAGTGACGCCAGATCCCCGGGTGCAGGTGTGCCAGCCCTTTCAATGGCGACGGCACCCTATCGGATCCGACGCAAGAATGAGCTTTTATTTTTTGTAATTGAGGGCTGCCATAAAACCTAGTGGTGTTGCGGACCGTGCTCAATCGGGGGTGCATTTTGGCGCTCGCCGATAGCTTCTAGAAGTAAAATGCAAAAAAGGGGCCGATATCGTGTCCGCGCTGTCAGTGTCGCGCACTGTACAGTTGCGGACGACATGAAAAAGCCCAGGCAAACGCGTGGATTACAAGGACTGCCGCGCTATGTATCCGAATAAAGCTCAACCATTATCGAGGCTTCAGCGGCTGTTCAATTTTTGTCGTCACTCGACACTTGACAAGCTGTTGCTGAGTTTATGTTGATTGCGCCGAATACAGAAGGCGTTCCCGCGATAAAATGCAAAAAAGAGCGTGGAAGGGCTCACCGGGTCGGCAGGTTGAGTGATCAGTTTTTTTGGAGTATGACAATAAGTCTGCGGGATAAATGACGATAAGCAATCTTGTTGTTGTTTTTTTTTTTCCACCGAGCACTATTACTATCGGTGTTGACACAGCAATCGTTTGCCAACCAAGTGGGGAATAACGACAAAAATCGAACAGCCGCCGAAATAGCTCAGCTTTCTTCCGTCAGATACAAATAGAGGTCTTCGAAGCCACTCGCTCGCTTGTATTTTTTTTATATCGTCCACGACTCTACATGGGTAATTACTAATTTCATATCAATGTGTGCAAGAAAAGAAAACAGAAACAGGGCTTCAACTAATATCAGAGAAAGGTGTATACCTCCGGGGCAATCTCCTAATGATTATATGCCCATTCCGCGAAAATCCGGCGTCCTCGGCGGCGTGACTGAGCGTTGGTACCAAAAATGGCCGACGGCGCAAAGAGCAAAAACACGTCAAAATGCTCGTATTGACGTCAAATTACTCAGGGAGGTTCCTGTAAACAAAGTAAATGAATGGCTTTAAAAAGAAAATGCGGTACATTTCGGCCTGGGTGGGAATCGAACCCGAGCCTCCACGGTGCATGACGAGCACGCTTCCCCGACGCCACGGAGACTCCACGGTTCTGACTAACTAATCATCGTTCTGCAGCAAAATGGTCCGAATGTTTCCGGTCTGTGGCCAACGTATACGCAAACACACAGACCTAATTATCAGAAAGAAATTTAATGTGTGTCGAAAACATCACTCAAAAACATTTCACCAAAGGGACTGAAATGCTTTCGCATTCCCACACGTAAGGAGTCTTAAAGGGACACTACTAGGGTATTTATGCTGGCCAAGGTTTTTATTTGTACATGACATATGAGAACCCAACTACCCAGAAAACAAATCGCGGCGCCAAATTCGTTTTCTTTCCGCCCGAAAACCGCCGATCGAGAACCGGCCGGTCATCGAAGGCACACACACACAATATTAAAAATTGAAAAGAAATATGATACCCATTTTTTGCGGCTTCTAAAAAGCTGCAAATAAGTTGATTGAGGAAAAAAATGTGTCACGGCCGCGTGACTTCCTCCACCTGTATATTTCTTCTTCCTTCCCAGTCAAGTTTCGGTTTCGGTTTAGAGCAATTGCGTTTTTTGACTTTATTAAAAATATATGTGACGCTGTAGCAAAATACTGATTGAGATCCAGGCACCATAGTAGATGTTCAACTATGTCGGGGACAGGTTCAAGACCCGTTTACTCATACAGCGCAGCGCCGAATCGGCGCTGGAAAACGGCACTGATGCCGCTCTGATTGCACGCGACTTATCGCCGATGTGGTTCCATCCACAGTGGTGCACACTGCACGTGACTTATCGCCGACGTGTTGTTCCACGGTGGTAAGCGGCGATACAGCGCCGATGTATCACTGCTAAACCGGCAACTCTGCACAGCATCAGCGCCACATCAGCGTCTTTTTCAGCGCCGAAACCAGCATTTAAAGGGGTACGGAAACAAAAATTGAAATATTCAAATTTCGTTCG
This sequence comes from Ixodes persulcatus, assembly GCA_013358835.2. NCBI lineage: Eukaryota > Metazoa > Arthropoda > Arachnida > Ixodida > Ixodidae > Ixodes > Ixodes persulcatus. Next base: position 73,037 of record JABSTQ010011334.1, on the reverse strand, counting down.
GAAATGAGTCAAGCATGACGGATAATAACCGTAAATGATAATGGCACGTTTGTATTTTGAATGATTGGCTATATTTTTTGTTCCAAACGGTGCACTCGAGCAAGCGCTCGAAGAGAAGCGAACGGAGAGCGCGATGCGTCATGGGATATCCGGCGCAAACAAAAAGAGAAAGAAAAGATTCCCCGCATTCGTGACGTAGCAAGGCTGGCGGGGTTATGAGCTTTGCCCTTAGTGGCGTTGTCAGCGTTGTGGTGGTGCCAATAGGCTCTGGGCAGTGTTCCAGAGAGCGCCACCGTCGGTTGATCATCAGCGCCACCGTGGCCACATGAGGCAACACTGGGACGGCTAAAATCGGCAGCGCCGCCGGCCTACCCTTGCGAGATAACGTTATTACCAACTCCAAGCGCTGTGTTGTCGCGCGCTACACTACCTACTGTTTTAAGAATCTATCAAACGTTAAAGGGATGCTGAACCGAAAAACAGAATCTAAATTCTTTGTCGTTTTGATATTTACAGCACACGAATGGCTCTTAAATGACGGTACTTGAAACAATAAAGTAGTCTAAATTATATGATTTATGTAAATAAATATTCTAAGGTGCACCTGGTGAGTTTTTTGAAAGCTCGTTTCGTGACGACAACAAACTTGTAGTACGCAGAACGCGGCTATGGTGAGCCAGCTCCGACCTACCTCGTTGGCTTCGGTGTGCGCTCACGCCGCGTGGTGGCGCGACGAAACGGACATGCGACGTGCGAACCCCGTCCCAAAACGATGAGATATATTTTTAAAAGAAATGCAATTTTATCTGATAAATTTGTCGAACAGTGTTCATCATGTCGTTTTTGACACGACACCTATGCGGCGCCGAACGGCCTAGCGAGCGTCGCGAGCAAGCGGCATCTTGGCGGCATCAAACATCAGCGCTGTCGAAGTCTCCGTGGTCGCCGTGGTCGAAGTGTAGCCGGTGTAACCAGTCTAACCATGTGTAGCGGCGGCGCGCTTTTTACCTCTGCTTCAGACCAAGGCACCGAAGCGACCGAGGTCTGAAGCTCGACGCCTCTTCGGTTCTTCCGACCAGCGCCGATCGCTCCGGCGTTCTCAGTCTGTTGAAGCGGGTGGCGAAAGCGACGCTGCAGCAGGAACAGCACTCATCTGAGTTTGCTAAGCGTCTGGCCAGGTCTGTCGCTGTCGTCGGACGACGCCGACGGGTCACAGGCATACGGCACCACTTTCGGCCTCTTCCTTGGCGGTTCTTCGTTTTCCTCGTCCGACGGCACGCCGCTGCCACTGCTGTCAGACGTCGTCATGGCCAAATTATCAGGACGGGAAAGAAATCGCCGAACTCCGAAAAACCCACAGACCAAAGTCGCCGCCGTCGCTACGACGCTATACACCTCTTTCGTTTAGCCTCGCACCCAGCCACGTTGTCCCCATATCCGGTATGCGTTCCGAACAAAAAATAAGACATTACAACCCCGAAAAAGTAAAAAAGTATAGAAGGGTCATAACTAGAACGACTGACGGTTACAATTAAAATGTTAACACGTTCTAGTGGCGAGACGAGAAGAAAGCCATAGTTTCACGCATACCGGAAGTTCCAGAATTGAAGATGGCGTCGCCCACGCAGAAAAGGTGTATATAAGTGTGCCTGCGTGTGTGGTTGTGTCGATCTATGACTAGGGAGTTTTAGTAGGTGCCTTCCACGATAGGTAGAGACAAACCAAAATGGGAGCTAGCAGGACAAAATTGAACGTTTTGATATCACTGCCAAATATAAGTGAAAGCAAGTGGACAGGGCAGTTTTCTTTTTTTCTTTTTTACATTGTCTGCGCGCGCCTCAAGACAACAAAAGCGAAGACTTCATCGAGCTTCCCTCCTCTGCGAAAGCGGAACAGAAGAAGCGTCCCCCTCCCCTTCCCTCTTACCCTTACCCACCCTTTTTTCCAAGTGAACTCTTCCCGCATGAATAGCTGACCTCATTTTGGTGATTAGCTTGTTTCCAGTCCCCTCACCGCCGTGTTGAAGGAATGTGTTTTTCGTGCAAGCTGGCTGTAGTTTGGACGGTGTCGTACGTCGCGAGCTGATGCTCGTTCTCGTCGATTGAATAAGCTGTTCACTTTTACATAGAACAGAAATAAACGCCGCATGGATAACCTTTTCTCCTAGGGTAAGTACATATAATTTTAAATTATTTCTTGACTCGATTGTTGTTTCGCAGCGGGGACGAAGTTAGAACCGCATAGACACGGGTCGAAAGAGAGCAACCATCTTCGGCAGCTACGCGATCATGCTAAAGGCGCAAACGACAGTCCGTTCTGCAATCGGCGAAGCGTAGAAAACGCTCACTTCGGTTTTCAGGAACTACACTCAAGCGTCCACAAAACGTCGTTCGATCAAGATGTGTCCGCGGAGCAGAGAGCAGTGACAATGTCAAAGGACTGATCTGACTCTAGAGTCATCGCATCGAATCCAAAGACAACGCCGGGCTTCGAGCGCATTAGTTCCAAATAGCGCATTTAGAAATTCATCTCAAGTCAGGAATTCTGATTTTACACGCTTTATGTAATTTATTCACCTCCGACGGCGTTGCATTTTCCACGGCATCGACGGAAACCTGCGGAGCTTCACGCCTGCTAAGCTTCCAGGGTTGCGACAGTCCGGTACGCAACAGTGCCTACAGCTTCGGCGTTTGCTCTTCTGCATTGTGCCCACCCATCCCGTCCCTCCGATAGAAATGTTAAGAATAAAAGACCAAAAAACGCACGAATCAACACATTCAAATTGATGCGTGAACAGCCCCACGAGCAAGCAGCCTCGCGAGAGGGCCTTCTCAGTGTTGCAAATATTTTGAGCTAGATGGCGCAACTTGTCACACCAAACTTGACTGCCCAGAGGGTATAGGACAGCGCCACTCTTTGTCATTTGTCTGTACTGTGGTCACCTTGAGCTTTTAGAAAGCCTTTTTTTGCGAAAAAACAAACGGAAAAGACTCTTTTTGTATGAAATTTATTGGAGTTTAGTACAAAATGAAGGGCGCGTGATGTTTTTAAAATCTTTAGTTTGCAAGGTTTTGTGGCAAAATTAATATTGTTTTTATACAACCATGCCTCAGCGGTGCTTTCAGGTAGCGCGTCCCGACCTAGGTACATTTTAAGTTCGGTAGTAAGACGCGGCGCGTCCGCTCGGGAGATGGGGGTGGCGCCCCTGTAACCTCTACCACCGTATCTGTTTCGGCGCCAAAATGGGCAATTAAAGCCAAGATAGAAGTAACGTGAGGTTCCTCAAATGGCCGCTGCGGGAAAAATGGTGGCGTTGTTTTCGTCATTAGCTCGGTGCTGGAGGACAGATCGGAGACACTTTTTGAAGGCAGTCTCTATGGCAGTTTCCCAACTGAGTGGTTTAATAACGTTGGGGTATAGCGTCAACGCATTACAACCGAGCCGTTCGAAGTGCCCGTGGGGTGACGAGTGTGTGGCTGGCCCAAGGTAGGGCCCAAGGAGCACGTAGCTTCCACAGCACTGTTAGCTTAGGGCTGAACGGGGTGGGGAAAGCAACTTTTGTCCGAGTTTTGAGCGACTGGCTAATCTTCTAGGGGAAGAATGGCTGTATCCGGGTGCACAAACGAGGGTCCTAGAAAGAGGGGAGTTCACCCTTTCCGTCTTCTTGGACTGTTTGGTTCAATGCGTGATTTGTGAGTTGAGGAGGAAAGCTAAGAAAGAAATGCTGAAATGCCAGAGAGCGGCGCTGCTCCGAAGGAATCTGCTACGTCACGACTACGTAGAAGTTCCCCAACGTTGCTAGATTACCTCCCGAATAGGCTCCGCATGCATTAAATTAAAGCTTTAAAATTAGTTTTCTTGTGCCTTTCAACGGAAGACTGGTGTTTTTGAGGTTAGGGTGCAACATGCAATACATTCAAGCTAGAAAAGGAGCGCTGCAATTTCGTTTCCCTACCCCTTTAAAGGCGTATTCCCATTGAGCAAAAAACGCGCGTTGCGGTCCACATTGACGCCGCCGTCGAAAAAGACGAAGCAGTCACACAAGCCACCCGACGTCGGCGTCTTCTCGGTGAACCTCGCATTTTGTCGAGAGAACACGATTTTTTTCAGAGCGCAGCTCTTAGGCGCCCGTTTACGGCTTAGCGGCGTCGGCGTCGCCGATACCGCGCGGTGCATTATGGGACGTTTTCCATAATGCACCGCGCGAGAGGGAGGAGGAGGGGAGGAGGAGCAGGAGGAGGGGAGAGGATGAGAAGGCAGGAGGAGGAGAAAGAGGGAGGAGAAGGGGAAGGGGGCGAGGAGCACGGGAGGAGTAGATGAGTAGGAAGGAGGAGAGGGTACGGATGAGGAAAAGGGGAATACCGTCCCCTCCCCTCCCCCTCCTTAAGAGCTGCGCTCTAATTCAGCATTACAGGGGGTTGTAGACGTCTTTCATTCTTTATTCGTCTGCTTCGTACGGGTGTTGCTGACTTGCCTTCGCAATTGCATATGCGCTCGGAGACAGCCGTCTTCGCTGAATGGACAACGGCGATGATTATATATGCGTTTGCACTCCAGTTGTATGCAGCATATGTAAGAGGCTTGGACTCGAACGCCCAGATTTAGAAGGCGCGCTTTTGGCGCGTTTTCGTGCAAACAAAGCTAAGCACGCTTCTACGCCCGCGCGTCCGTACCTTTGGTAGCACTGCACGCATGCTTGCGCGTTAATGTTTTCGAAGAACTGTTGCATTCTGTAGTGGTGGCGTGTACACAAAGAATACACAAACCACATTAGGAGTGATCGCTCCCGCGCCGTCGGAGGTCGGAACACTCTGCGAAGTTCGATGGCGGCTTCCGCCGAAACGATGAAAAGTAGTTTTACGGCGTCGCACACGCACACAAAGCACTGCTCACAGTCAGATGTTCCAGTCGGCTTTCTTTTCTCCACGCTGAAATGCTTCCAGCGACGTTTGGCGACTGCGTACATCCCTCGAACCCTCTGCCTTTTCACCTTCCTTGTGAATCGAAAATAAAAAGAGCGAAAACATGTCCTTACCGGAAAAAGGCGATACGTCACATCCGGTAGCTCGCTGACTGGCTCAAGCGCGCGCGTCGAGCGAAAATTTGGGTCCAGAGACGTCGCCCCTCTGCGTCGTCCTTTCCGGCGCGCGACTTTTTCCAATACAAAAATAAAAAAAAAACTGACCCCACGACGAGCGTTTTTCCCATTACGTCTTCCTATCAAAGACTACAGAAAACAAACACTGGGGTTTTGCAGAGGGACCAAGAAAACCCCGATTACTTTGTTTGCAGTCAGTCACGCTTACTTTAGCTATTTTAATAAGTTGTACAACTCGGTTATGAGTGTAAAAATAATATACATCTTTTTTTTTTTTTTTTTAGTGTGTAGACATTAAGCCTCAGGATTGCCCTGTACGATAGGCGCTTGCTGTCCGACGTGGTCGGGCGCGTACTCGCCCGTTGTAGCGTCAACGGAAGCAAAATAGGCCTAGCACTTCAAAACTATGCCCGGTGGTAATGAGTTCATCAAACAAACGATGTTTCATCCGCAGATCGTTTCGTCGACACAGCGACGTTTTAATGCGAATTTGTTTCATCGAAAAGTTCCTGTGGTCGTTTCATCGACAAACCTTGCGATGTTTCATCGAGAGCATCTTTCCGTCGGCGTCGGGGTGCCGACGACCGAGGCGATATGAGCTTGACAAAACGTGCTTGCCGAAACCTTGGCGGTTCCCATGAGGCCATGGTGCGAGTTCGCGCCTCGAGATTAAAGTTTCACCCTGACGATCTTATGCCAAAGGGATGGTCGAATCCGCTATTAGTAAATAAACATATTTCCAATCAATATTAAAGTGTCCCCGAACGGAGCGAGGGGTTTCAGCGCGTAGTGCGGACTGTTTGGAAGCGGATAAGCGCTCGCGAATTTCTTCGTGGCCTATCAGAGTCGCCTGGGTAGTCCGCTTTATACTTCGTTTCACCTTATCTGCGAGCGAAGCCAAAGCTAGAAGCGCGAGACCAGCGCTTTTTGCGTTTCTCCCCAGCTCGCGCGGTCGAGCAAAGCCGTAACGCACGGAGCTTTCGTGCTCGCGCTTCCAGCTTTGCCTTCGCTCGCACATAAGGTGAAACGAAGTATAGTTCAGGTGTGCTTCCAGCGAACGAAATGAATCCAATAGTGCAATCCTCTCGGTAAAAGAAATACTAGTAAATAAAAATAAATAAAAGCCGACGAAACGTTGCAGGAGCATGTGTCCACAAAATTTAACAGTGCCGCTAAGTGGTGCTCGCGCGCGTTTAATTAAAAATTACTTTATGTTTTTACTTTTTCCGCGGGTTTGCGAGTGTCTTCCGGCCGATGCTGGTCCGCTCCGCGGCACGGTTCATAGTTTCAACCTATTTCAACCACGGTCGGGAGTCACCAAATTGGAAGAACCTTGACGCTGTAACGATGCACTTGTTTAGAGAGCCCCGTGTCGGAGGTCTTTTGTCGTGTAACACCTGTCTCCTTTTGAGATCTTCACTTCGGAGTTTGGTTTCGCCTTGCGTACGACTTCTCTTCTGCTCGTGGCTTCGAATGTGTCTTGTATTGTTCACAGCTGCTCTTATGACCTTTGTTTAAAATGTATTTTGCCTTTTGTATGCTGTTGTTCATGTGATAGTTGTGTTTCCTTTGGCCTCTGAGCCTTTGAATTTGTGCTAAAGTTCTATTCCCACTAAGATGCTTGAAGTTTGAGGTCATTTTACCTTTCAAATCCGACATGTCTGCTCATTAAATTTCAACCAGTGTTCCTCTCTACGCGTACAGAAAGCAATAAATTGTTTTCTTTTTTTTTATAGTAAAGCTGCTTACGGTAACTAAAAACCTTGAATACAGGACGGGACATAAAGTTTTGTGTTCCCCAGTGTATACGTGGCTATTGTCTTGCTTTCTGGACCTCATTATCCAAGATATGACAAGCCATTAGACGTAACTTTGAGATGTGCGTCAGCCACTTCCGCTGTTTATTGTGTAGTAAAGGCGAAGGGCTTTTCACATGGCGTACCTTTTTTGCCATGTTTGTCATTGTCGCAGCTGCACAGTTCCCTCTCAGTGCACTTACAGAAAGACCTCCCAATATTCTCCAGAGGCATCGTATGAATATTATCGCATTAAACATAATGATAGAAAATAATTCCTGGCTCATTAATATCTGCAGTCACTACTAAAAGTATGGTCCATATGAATCATATTTCGTAATGCCATATGAAAGAACTGTGTGGCATATAATTTTCATTTTTCTCAATGTGGAATGCACAGTCCAATTTGATGTTTGGCCAAGGTAGTCTGCCAAACTTTCCCCGTCAGATAGCACATAAATGACGCTGTTTCCTTCCACTTTTCTGTAATCGTTTTCCAGTTATGAATGTTTTAATTCAATTAATCTGGGGTACAACAGCAGACAATATTTTTCGCGTTTTTTGTGTATAAGTGCATAAGATCAGGGATATTGTCTTGCAGCGCTGAACATATTAATGTTCACTAATAAACTACCTAGTGCTCATGCTTTTCTTCATATGTGATTTTCACATGGTATAATTGAATTGTGGGTTGACGCATATCAATGAACAACTGTAACAATTATTGATATGTTCAAAAATATTTAGACGTCGTCTCGCTCCGAAAGTAGCTTTCCCCGTTTGGATGTCATATTGCCGCGCGCGCAGCTTGCCAAGTAGGCAGCGCGCGCGTGGCCGAACGGTTATCGCGCTTGTCTCCCACGCGAAAAGCCAGGGTTCGATTCCTGGCTGTGGCTACACATTTTTGTTGACACTGTAATGTGACGTTCTGGTAAATTCGAGAACCGTCTTGCCGATTCGAGGTTAGAATCTTCTAGGCACCGAACCTTCTACGCCGAATGCTCCAGAAGCCCACGCGTGTACAAAAGCGGCTCCGCGTGGCAAGCTGGAGTCAGTTTTCGCCCCAGCGTTCGACTCTGCTCTTTCGCCGACTTCGACGCCCGCGACGCTCTACTGTTATCTTTTGTTTCCTTCTTTATTTTGGGCACAAGTTCGCCCGATTAAACGTTTAGTTTACTCAGTTATTTTCCGCCTCATCACTTGTCATTCGTGACATTTTGGTGGAGGTGCGGGGTACGCACTCTATGTTTCTCAACCGTACCCCTCCGAGGACCCGTTCGGCAAGTCCCACTCCAAGTCGTCGACTCGTGGAAGAGGCAGGGCCTCGGGCAAGCCAGCGTCTGCAAGGACAACGCCCTGAGTTTGGACCACTACCGGACAAAACAAAGAAGCAACCGAAGCCGACGATGAACTCCACGGCCCAGTCGACGGAAAACCCCCAAGCAGCACCGTCCTACGTCTTCCTGCCTGTGGTTCCCCGTGTGCCGACGCCATTTCACGGTGAAATCTACGAGGACGTAGAAGACTGGCTGCAGAACTACGAACGTGTGTCCCGCTACAACGCGTGGACGGCAGAACAGCGCCTCCAAAACATTTACTTCGCACTGGAGGAAACGGCAAGACAATGGTTTGAGAACCACGAGGCTTCCCTCACGACGTGGGAGACATGCGTGGAGGAGCTAAAGCGCACCTTCACAAACCAACACCGACGTCAACGAGCCGAGGACATCCTTCAAAGAAGATGCCAAGGCCTGAACGAGAGCGTGACAAGCTTCACTGAAGATGTCCTGCGCCTGTGCGCCCGAGCCGACCCTGGAGCCGCCGAAGACAAGAAGCTGCGCGTCCTCATGAGAGGCGTGAAAAGCGAGATTTTTGGCGGCCTCGTTCGCAATCCACCGACGACCGTAGATGAATTTGTTGCTGAGGCAACAAACATTGAACGAGCGCTGTCGGCCAGGGCGAGTCATTATCAGAGAGTCGCCGGCGTAACTGCCACCTCATCTCTTCCACCTTCCCTCCCTGACCTCGGCGAAGTCGGCATCGAGAACCTTCGGGAGGTCATTCGGGATGTGGTTCGAGAAGAACTGAAGCGGTTGCTCCCTTCTCCAGAACGAACCGCCGCTGTTTCAATCGCCGAGGCTGTTCGCGAGGAGGTACACCGGGCCCTCTTGCCAGAGGTCCCCGTCGCAGTGGCTCCCGAACGGCCGGTCTTGACCTACGCCGCCGCCGCCAAGAGAGAACCTCCCGTCGCAGCACACTACCAGCCAGCTCCCAGACGTGAGGCACCGGCGCCGCAGTATGCTCCACGCCCAGAGCAGCGTGGTGCGAGGAAGACCGACATTTGGAGGACGGCCGATCGACGCCCCCTGTGCTACCACTGTGGTGAAGCGGACCACATCTACCGACGATGCCCCTACCGCCAGCTGGGCCTACGAGGGTTTGCGCCCAACGACCCTCGACCACGTCTTGGAGAGCGACCTCGGGCATCGAGGACTACCTCCGCCGCTCTTCGTCTCCTGAGTCGTCTCCCCGCCGGGTATTCCGTTCACCATCTCCTCGACGCTCGCCATCGCCCTTCCGCCGGTCTCGCCGAGACAGCCTGTCACCCATCGCTTCCCGCCGGGAAAACTAGGCGCGGCAATGCCGGGAGGTGGCGTTGCCGATGACGAACGATGCCAAGATCCTCCAAGATCGTCGGAGCTCTCCCACTCTAACGCCGCAACGCCCCGAAACGACGTTTCTGCAAGAGTGTCGAATAACCTCAACGTAATCATCGACGGCCACGACGCGACAGCACTCGTCGACACCGGAGCAGACTACTCCGTTTTGAGTGGGAGACTCTCTCGCCGCCTTCGGAAAGTTACAACGTCGTGGGACGGACCGCAGATACGAACCGCCGGCGGACATCTCATCACACCTGTCGGCAGGTGCACTGCGCGCGTTGAGATCCACGGCGAAACCTGCCCTGTGAAGTTCGTCATTCTGCAAGACTGTTCGAGGGACGTCATTCTCGGAATGGACTTCTTGTGCGAATACGGCGCCATCATCGACCTTGCGGAGAACAAGCTGACGCTTCGGAAGCCTGTCCCATCGGCAGAAAATCCCAAAGCAACGTTAGCTACAGTCCGAGTCCTTGCCAGCCATGTAAACCTGCCGCCGCTGTCGAGTGTCTTTGTACCCGTCGGGACCGAAGAAGCCACCTGCGGTGTAGCACTGTTGGAAGGAAGCGTCCAACTTCTCGTTGGACGAGGGATTGGCGTCGCGAGAGGCGTAATCGAGATCCAGGACGGGTGTACCATAGCCCTTGTCACCAACTTCCGGCAAGAGTCGCAGCACCTTACAAAGGGTACAGCTGTGGGCTTCGTCGAGGAAATTCCGGACTCAGCCGCGATCGCCGTGATCTCAGAAGACGCTTCTCCGGCGCAGCACAAGAGAACCACGCCGTCAGAGCTCGACATCGACCCGTCCCTCCCAGCCCCACAACGACGGCAACTCAGTGACCTTCTCGCCGAGTTCAGTGAGTGCTTCTCCACGTCGTCGAAGGTGCGCCAAACGACGGTTGCGAAACATCGAATAATCACTGATGACGACGCTCTCCCTGTGCATCGGCCACCGTACCGAGTCTCCGTGAAAGAAAGGGAAGTTATCCAGAAGAAAGTTCAGGAAATGCTTGATGACGACATTGTCCAGCCCTCAAAGAGTCCGTGGGCTTCCCCAGTAGTCCTAGTGAAGAAAAAAGACGGAACCCTGAGGTTCTGCGTGGACTACCGCCGGCTGAATGCAGTAACAAAAAAGGACGTCTATCCGCTGCCCAGCATCGACGACACCCTGGACCGGCTGCGCCACGCCCGATACTTTTCGTTGATGGACTTGAAAAGCGGGTACTGGCAGATTGAGGTCGACGAACGAGATCATGAGAAGACGGCCTTCGTCACACCGGACGGACTGTATGAATTTAAAGTGATGCCGTTCGGGCTGTGCACAGCGCCGGCAACCTTCCAGCGTGTTATGGACACCGTCCTTTCCGGCTTGAAATGGCAGAGCTGTCTCGTCTACCTCGACGACGTTGTCGTGTTCGCAACCGAATTCGACGAGCACCTCAGACGACTGCGAGCCGTGCTACGGGCCTTCAAATCTGCTGGGCTGACACTCAAGCCTTCGAAGTGCCGGTTCGCCTATGGAGAGCTCAAATTCCTGGGCCACGTCGTGAGTGCTCAGGGTGTCAGCCCTGATCCTGCAAAGACGTCCGCTGTCGCCGAATTCCCCAAGCCATCGGACAAGAAGGCCGTCCGTAGATTCCTTGGGCTGTGCGCCTACTACAGACGTTTCGTGCGTGACTTTGCACAGATTTCTTCACCGCTGACGAATCTGACGAAGGACGACGTGCAGTTCCAGTGGGGAGAAGAGCAAGAACAAGCGTTCGACGAACTCAAGCGAAGGCTGCAGTCGCCCCCTATCCTCGGACATTTTGAACAGTCGGCGGAGACAGAAATACACACGGACGCCAGCAATACCGGTCTCGGTGCGGTGCTCGTTCAGCGACAAGAAGGGGCAGAGAGAGTAATTGCTTACGCAAGCCGGGCGCTGTCTAAGGCCAAACAAAATTATTCAACGACCGACAAAGAATGCCTTGCTGTCATCTGGGCGATCACCAAGTTCCGTCCGTACTTGTACGGTATCCCGTTCCGCGTGGTCACAGACCACCACGCCCTCTGCTGGCTCGCAAACCTCAAGGACCCGTCAGGACGCCTTGCTCGCTGGAATCTGCGACTGCAAGAATTCGACGTAACCATTGTGCACAAGTCTGGCCGCAAGCATAATGACGCCGACTGCTTGTCTAGGGCCCCAGTCGAATCTCCGCCTGACAGCACCGACGACGACGATGACGCTCGTTTTCTCGGAGCAGTTACTGATAGCGACATGGGAGCACTTCAACGAGACGACCCGGAGCTTCGCGCCGTGATCGACCACCTCGAAGGTCAAAGCAGTTCCGTTCCGCAAGTCCTGGCCCGAGACTTGTCAAGTTTCGTTCTGCGGGGAGGTGTACTCTTCAAGAAGAACTTCGGAACCAGCAACCCTGCCTGGCTGCTGGTTGTGCCTACCAGCCTGCGAGAAGAAATTTTTCAAGCATGCCACGACGACCCGACGGCTGGACACCTTGGCTACAGCAGGACGCTCGCCCGGATCCGTGACAAGTACTACTGGCCAAGACTCCCGAAAACCGTCCATCTGTACACACGGTCGTGCCATGAGTGCCAACGACGTAAGAAGCCTCCGACAAAGCCAGCAGGACTCTTGCAGCCGATATCTGCCCCGACTACGCCCTTCCAGCAGGTCGGAATGGATTTGCTCGGGCCGTTCCCAACATCGACGCAAGGGAACCGGTGGATTATCGTCGCGACCGATTATCTTACACGATACGCCGAGACGAAAGCCCTTCCATCGGGAACAGCGGTGGAAGTCGCCAAGTTTTTCGTCGAGTCCGTTCTCCTTCGACACGGCGCACCTGAAGTGCTGATCACAGATCGAGGGTCATCTTTCCTGGCACAGCTGACTCAAGAGGTACTTCGGCTCAGTCACACCAGCCATCGACGAACCACTGCTTATCACCCGCAGACCAACGGGCTAACAGAGCGGCTCAATAAGACCATCGCCGACATGATCTCCATGTACGTCGACGTGGAGCATAAGACGTGGGACGAGGTGTTGCCGTACGTTACATTTGCGTACAACACAGCGGTACAAGAAACCACAGGAATGACGCCGTTCCAACTTGTGCATGGCCGGACGGTTACGACAATGCTGGACGCCATGCTGCCTCACGTGCCAATCGACGATGGCAACGACGACGCTCAACTGATCTCTCAACGCGCGGAGGAAGCTCGTCAACTGGCAAGAATCAAGATTCAAAACCAACAGCGAGTCGACGCACGCCGGTATAACCTTCGTCGCAGGGACGTCCATTTCCAACCCGGGGACCGGGTATGAGTGTGGACACCGATTCGGCGCCGCGGTCTCAGCGAGAAGCTTCTCAAGCGCTATTTCGGACCGTACAAAATCATCCGACGCCTCGGCGATCTGAACTACGAAGTTCTACCCGACGGAACGCGCCCATCTGCAAGACGCCAGCCACGACCCGAGGTGGTGCACGTCGTCCGGCTCAAGCCGTATTACGAACGATAGAACTTTGGACTCTCGTCAAAGAGTGAACTGGGAACTGTGAAGTGTGGCTCGCGACTCTGCTATCTTTTTGTTGTGTATTTGTGTTTTACCTTTGTTCTGCATCGGGGCGATGCACTTTTTAAAGGGGGGAGTAATGCCGCGCGCGCAGCTTGCCAAGTAGGCAGCGCGCGCGTGGCCGAACGGTTATCGCGCTTGTCTCCCACGCGAAAAGCCAGGGTTCGATTCCTGGCCGTGGCTACACATTTTTGTTGACACTGTAATGTGACGTTCTGGTAAATTCGAGAACCGTCTTGCTGATTCGAGGTTAGAATCTTCTAGGCACCGAACCTTCTACGCCGAATGCTCCAGAAGCCCACGCGTGTACAAAAGCGGCTCCGCGTGGCAAGCTGGAGTCAGTTTTCGCCCCAGCGTTCGACTCTGCTCTTTCGCCGACTTCGACGCCCGCGACGCTCTACTGTTATCTTTTGTTTCCTTCTTTATTTTGGGCACAAGTTCGCCCGATTAAACGTTTAGTTTACTCAGTTATTTTCCGCCTCATCGCTTGTCATTCGTGACAATATGTTACTCAATGTTTTGCCATCACAAGTTAGTTCAACTGACTGCAAAGTGCCAAGGGGAGTTTAAAGAAAATAAAAGATGGTGTTTTTTTTTTTTTTTTAATATCGACGCCCAATCGTGCCACGTTTTGAGAAATCAGCTGCATTTTCGCGTTAATAAAAAAAGGCAGTTAATTGGGTGGGCATATTATCTTTATATATTCGTAAAGAATATTTAAAGGCGGGCATTTTAATATATTTTGTGAAGTATTATGAAAGATGGTTTATTTGCAAAAAAATATTTTGAATATGTCTAATAAACGCGTTTTTATGCCATGTTTGATAATTTTGTTTGCATAAAAAGATTTCATAAATATTTTTATTTTTTTTGTGTATGTGTTGTATATCTTCCGTAAAATGTATTAAAAAGTTATGGTGACGTGAAAGCTTCTCAATTTCCACGCCTCGAGCTTCTCTATTTTATATCTCAGTGAAAAAAAAAAACAAAAGATTGTTACGGCGTTCATATATAGCTGAATGTCCCTCCCAAGAACATGACTTTCATATATATTTTTAACGAAAATATCAAAAATATGACCCGGATCATCACTGCACGAACTGACGTGGAATCACCCTGGATACGCCACTTGTAATGTCACATACTTTTCAACACCAAAGGCAAACACTCGAGGGGAGGCAGTTAACATTCCTACCCCTCAAAGGAAAGATCAGAACCTTAGGGACAGAAACACAGAGAGAAGCTGGCAGCGCTGTGTATGTCTGCTTCTTTTCTCTGCGTTTTTGTCCCTAACGTTCTAGCTGACCTTTCTTTTGCATCAATGTAGCAACTAGCTCAACTTGAGCCCGCTCCCCTGCCCTTCGCCATTGTAACAGGCAGCCAGCTGTATGAGCAAGTACATTTACTAGTGTTGTGCAATAGTAGATGCTGAGTTCAAAACGAAGTGATTTTCGCCTAATATTTTCAAGTCGAATATCGAATAGTAGTGTTGCAAAGAATTTGGCCAAAAAGTTGTATAACGAAAAACTACTTCATTCATAAAATAATTAAAAGTGCAGGTTTGTGAATGAATGAAACCTAAATTTACTCGAGTGAAAGTTTTATACTATAAAAGTCAAGTACATATGTTAACAGTTTCTGTTGACAGACGATAGAAAAAGAAACAGAACGAATGAGGAATGCAGCTTGTCAGGCCACCGCTGCCTAACATATACTTTTGCATAATAAGAGCAGTTTAACTTTAAAACTTTTACTGCAATGTAGATATCTTGGTGTAGTGTCAATATTTGTGTGTAGAAAGTGGTACCTATTGCTGTTTTTAACGTCCTTTCAGGCGGCAAAGAATTGCCATCGTTTTTATCTTAAGGTGCAATTTCCTAGTCTTCCTGTCATTCAATTTTGCATGAATAAATTCTGGTCATGACAAACACTATGCTTTATGACAGTATCTGACATAAAGCATAGGATTAAACCACATAGAATCGTCGTTTTAGAACATAAGTAGCCACAAACAAAAATAAAAACAAGTCACGTAAAAATAAATTTGCACATGCCATGAACACTTGTCATCACGGCACAAAATGTTTCTATAGCTCCACTTAAAGGACACTTTCAGTTTGAGTTGGCCTAACACCACCTAAATACAAATACCTTAATGCTGGATTTTGCTGCGTCAACTACTATATTTCAGTGCAGGGTACAAAGTGGACAGTGCTATGCTAGCATTGGCCGAGAACTCGTGTTCAGTTGGTGCGAACACGTGTTCCAGCTGAATGCTAATGCAGCACTTTTTCCAGCCTGCCTTGCGCTGACTTATGAGAGGTGGAAGAATCCAGCACCACTACGGGCTTGCCACCTGGGAGGTGTTGAACTAACAGTGAGTGTCATTTGATTATTGAGCTTCCTTTGTCTCTTGAATGTTATCAGAGAAATGCCTGTTATTAAGAAAACATATTCGACTACAGGTGGAGGGCATACATATTGAACCGGGTTGGTTTATGAACAGAAGGTTAGGCCGCAAACGAGTTGGTGGTGATTGGGAGCTCTGTGTCTGTTCGTCCTTTCTTTTTCGCAATCTCGGAGTGTTTTTAGCATGTTTAAGGTTGGTTTAGTTCGTTTCTTTTAATTTTCGGAAGCTGCAAACATCCTCGACCACGACTGAAGATTGACATTTCATAGCTGGCCACATGGACCCAATGAGAAGAGAAAGGAAGAAAACGGCTACGGCTATGGAGATGTTGAAGGATGCCAATGGAAAGGACTTTTTGGGCAAAGAGGGTACATCAGCGCGCGCCCTACAATCTCCAATATCGTAGACGACTATCCAGCCCAAAAGCTCACAGACCAGGTAATATGTTGATTTGAGACATTTGAGTGTGTGTGTCGTTACCTGCAGTCTCGGGGTTTTTGAATCGTGTTTAATGTATACACGAGCTCGTTTGCACCCTTAAATTTATTTCATGTTGCTTACTACCCGTGAAAAGCCGCTAAAAAAAAAAATGTATTTTTTTTAACAGTATGGTTGGGACACGCGTGCCAAAATTATTTTACGCTAAAAAAAAAATCTTTTTTTAGAGCAATATTAGCAACGCGAGACGCGATTTAGTCGGTCGTCACCTCCTTTCCACTTATTTTCTCTCTCGGCATTTTGAGCGCGTGGAGGAGAGGTGGATCGGCTTCGCCTTCACGTTGAGGTAGAAAGACCGAATGACCATCTCGTTGAGCGAATGACCCCTCCGTGACGTCATGGACTTTGTGCGCAGAATTTCAAATAAATATCTCGCCGTCAATATTGCACTAAAAAAAAAAAACTTTTTTTTTCCGTAATCTTTATTTTTATGAGACGTTTAAAAGGGGTTCTTTAGAACTCCATTTGCCTGTAACCATGTTACTCATGCTTTTAGGAGCAGTAAGTACCCTGATAAGACCACCACCACCTCCATTATGACGCATTCACACAGCTACCGAATGGCATCTCCCTACGGTGTCATCCCTAGCTTTAACACTGTTTAAGAAAACCGGTTGCCGTGGCTTTCGCTTCAGCTGTGAAGGTTATAATACGAATGACACAGGGCAGTTTGATAGTGTAGACCCATGTTACGGATAAAAAAAACAGGACGCGGGATGGCCAAAAAAACATGCTTATCGTTTAAGGCTCGTCAAATTATGAGGCGCAGGAGAAATGCAGCCTTCTGCGTTAAGTCCTTATTTCGAACTCTTTTTGTTCACCTTCCACCCATTGAAAAGCATGCGGGAAGGGCCTTAGAACGCACCTGGTATCGCTGCGCCGCACCGTTCGTAAAATGGCGTCAGCTGTTGCTGGCTTCACGCGGCGGTACCGTGCGTGCTTCTATTCATTCGGCGTTCGTTGCCATGGTGACGGCGAGGAAAGCAGACGTGCGGAAGAACGCATAGAGTTATTACAATAAACGCTAGAGGCTCAGCTGGCGCTAGTGTGCTGTTGCATTTTGAAGCAGACAGCAAGCAGTCAGAAATTGACTTCCGGTAATGCATTTCTATGGGAAAAAGCGAGCGCATTTTCTCTCTGCGCTCGATTATAAGAGCAAATATCACGAATAATTTGCACGTACTAGGCACATTGGAACATTTCTCAGTCACGCAGACGAAATAATTGGTCAGTTACAGCATTTTTATTTGAAATTTGTGGCATGAAAAACGGCGTTAAAACCACTTCGTACGTGTATTTATGTGCACTGTCGGACACTGTTAGCGCGAACACGGCGTCGGCGCTTTTCAGCATGGGAGGACATGTGGAAAACCAAGAGAGACGGCAAGAACTACGCAGTGACACTGGATAAGTAACTCCTTGTGCATGCAGACGATCAAAATAAATTGAAAGTCACGTAATATTAGTTCGATTTGCAATAAATAAGTACTGCTTTATTCTTTCTGCTAATGAATATGTGCGAAGATGCTTGTTCTGGGTTCAAATCATCACCCGCACGCTCTAAATCTTGGCAAATAGGGAGAAGCCAGAGAACAGGTGCCCGATAAAAACTGCCCGACATAGGAAATAATAAGAAAACACACCTTTAGTAGCCCACGTACTTTATTCTTTACGTTTCGAACGTTCTTTTAACCACTCGTAAGGATGCACGACGGGCCGGGTCATTTTCATATAGTGACAGGACGGGCATATTAACAATATATAAGCACCAACGGAATGCTGGCGAACTTTGAACACACTTTACACTCTTTTCGATCGTTATTTTGCTTAGAATCGTCGCTCGTTTCTACATACCTGCCATGGAACAGAGGTTTGGGCCTGAAATATAGCGAAGTTTAACATCGTTCAGTGGTAAAGAAAAAATGCCGTAACTAAGCAATTACACTTTCACCATATTAATAAACGTACATACTATCCGGTACAACCAAAAGAACAAAAGTTATTCATGTTATTTTCCGGCGAAGAGACAAAATTCACGCGCGTTTTCCCATAGGAATACACAGGAAGACTGGAAAAGTAGACTGCATGCTGTCTGCTTCAATTTGCAACCGGAAGTCCCGTAGACACTAGCGCCAGCTGAGCCTCTAGTGTTTATTGTAATAACTCTATGGAAGAACGCTGCGGCGCAGCGATACCAGGTGCGTTCTAAGGCCCTTCCCGCATGCTTTTCAATGGGCGGAAGGCGAACAAAAAGAGTTCGAAATAAGGACTTAACGCAGAAGGCTGCATTCCTCCAGCGCCTCATAATTTGACGAGCCTTGAACGAAAAGCATGTTTTTTTGGCCCTCCCGCGTCCTGTTTTTTCTTATCCGGAACATGGGTCTACAGTATCAAACTGCCGAATAACGTGTCTCCTTTAGAGTCCCTTGATAATTTTTTTTTACAAGTAATGACAAGCGATACAAGGCACAATCCGCTGGAACAAAATGGCGTCATTCAGTTCAGTATTCTGGTGTGCGCCACCAGTGACTTCCTGAAACCTGCACAGTCACGCAAACGGTGCTTAAAAAAATGTCGCTGGTTGTAGGAAGCTCTTATCTAGAAACTTTAGTCTCATTTAGCGCTCTTTTTTAAATATAAAAAGGAAGCATTACTTTCTTTCACTTAAGTGCGACCGCAGCCGACGCTGCTATTCGATGGAGCCAATCATGCAGCGTCAAAAGTGCATCGTCATGGCGCCCGTTTGCTTTGTGGCTAAGGGGCGCAAGTTACCGCCCGTTAGAAACTGTATAACCATTAACATCCATCCACCCATCCATCCGTGTTTGCTATCAAGCTAAACTAATCACACACAGGTATAAAAAAGCGCAGAACCACGGCAGCTTCACTGTGCGTGATATCTTAGTCGGTGACGGCAAACGTGGAAAGAACACGAGCGCCGTAACGATGCACTTTTCGCGCTGCTTGGTTTCGCTCCATTAAAGTTCCTAGATAAGAGCCTCCTATAAGTATGGCGCCATTCTTTGAAGCGCCGACTGCGTGACAGTGCAGGTTTTTAGGAAGCGAGTGGCGCGGCGCGCAGCAGAAGAAAGCCCTTCGATCTTGGAACTTTACAGCGGAAGACTGAACTGAATGGCGCCATTTTGTTCCGGCGGAATGCGCTTTGTCGTTTGTATTACTTGTCGTTACTCCTAAAAAGAAGCATCGAGGGACCTTATGGCTCCATGTAGGCTGCGGTGGGACATGAAGTGAAACACGGAATATAGAAATCGGGACACATCCAAAAAAAAAAAAAAAGGAATGCAAGCATACGCACGCACCCAAAAGAAGCAATTTGTGCGTTACATTTATTAATAGGGAATTGTAGTAGACCGTTTTTCTCCTCCGCTACGGTATCCCCGAAGAAAACGCCGCCAGCCTTATCTGCATAGTTCAAGGTCTTGTGGCGGATTACGGGGCGCTATCCGGGTGCTTAGCGGGCTGCGGAAACGGTCTACTACAATTCCCCAATAGACCCCTTTCGAAATTCGCGTGCCGATTATTAGAAGGTCGGAACCACTGCACAATGGCGGAAAAACTGGCGTCGTGGAACGTGCAAGTCATTCCATGAGATAGCGAACGTTCGGAGCGCGGTGGCCAACGGAGCAGACGAGCCAATCGAACAGCGGGGAAAGCGCAACGTCACTGCGCTCATCACCTTTTTCTGTGGGTGTGTTTTTTTCTTCTACTCCAAACAAACGCATAAAGTGTGCCGTGACGTTGCGGTTTTAGTCCGCCATTGTGCAGGGATTCCACAGCTGCAACAAAGGACAGTATTTCGAAAGGGGTCTAGATAGCTTCGCCTCGCACCATCAACTCGTCCCGACGCAACCTTGAAATAGAAGAAAAAAAGAAAAAAAAAGCTCTCGCCATTCAGCTAATCGACTAGCACGTTATTTATTCGGCAGGTGCTCCCCACGACGGAACCTGGGTGTTAAAATCCCGCCACGGAGGGACTCAATCGCTTCCCTCGATCCGCGACGGGGCCCCATGCAGGGTTGATGTCGCGCTCCCCGAACCCGGCGATCGTTACCAGAGTCCCATTCCTCGCGAGTGTCACCACTAGACTCCGTTTCGCCGTACTATGATGAACTGCAGCGGACACTACGAGCCATCGCCAGCCAATCCAGCCTTGTCAATAAATCGCGGGACCACGCGGCCCGCGCGTCGGTCGAGCCGAGGACGACCGACCGAAGACCTCCCTTTCCCTCCCCTCTCTATTTATTTTCTCCCCATTCTTTCCGCCCAAAAAACAGTGACATGAACAGTCAGACTACTCAAACGTCTTGCAAAAGACACAATCTGCAGACATGACATAATTCACATATATATATATATATATATATATATATATATATATATAAAAGAAAACCTCAAACAGTGTTTGCACTTTTTTTTTTCTTTTTACGATTAATTAGCAGTTTGACCGTGGTTTAAGAGCACGCACACGCCTCGTTGTATTTCACCTGGGCAACGCTAAGAGGCTGCGCTCCTATCTAAGGTCAGGTGAAACTTACACGGCACTGGATTGGCTCCGATGCCACGTAGCATCCGCCGCGGTCAATCGTAAGGCTAGACCGAGTCCAGGCGAGAGCCGCGGGCTCAAACCCCGCCAGCGCGCAAACGACCCGTTCATGACGGAAGAGCCCCAGAAAGCCATTCTCCTCCGGAGCGCCGAGCGAAGAGCAATGAGCGAGCGCCCAATCACCGATACAAAACACACGCGCACCGACCGCCAAAAAAAGAAAGACGCAAAAAAAGCGTACGCCGCCGAAAAAAAAAGAAAACAAACAAACCGATGCTGACGACCGGTGGAAGGCGGGAAGCATCCCCGAAACGGAAACACGCTCACGGCGACGCGTCCGATAATACAAGTGGAACCACGTGCTACTACTACACCGACTACACTTCGCAGCGCAACAACAAAACTGCTTGCACTGCAAGAGCGCTTTGGGAAGCCGACGACGCCGAGCGTGCAACGACTCGGCGGCGCGTTGCGGAAATCTCGCACGTGGAACGACCACGTGGTTTTCGTGACCCTCCCCTCCCCCTTTTCTTCCTCTTTCTTTTTTTTCGACATACAGAGAAATTATGAAAGCCGTACGTAGGAATTGGGAAGGAATTCCAGCGATGATGACAAAGCACATCTGTAAATCCCAATCGAAAACGAAAAAAAAAAATATATATATATATAAAAAAGAAAACCTCAAACAGTGTTTGCACTTTTTTTTTTTTCTTTTTACGATTAATTAGCAGTTTGACCGTGGTTTAAGAGCACGCACACGCCTCGTTGTATTTCACCTGGGCAACGCTAAGAGGCTGCGCTCCTATCTAAGGTCAGGTGAAACTTACACGGCACTGGATTGGCTCCGATGCCACGTAGCATCCGCCGCGGTCAATCGTAAGGCTAGACCGAGTCCAGGCGAGAGCCGCGGGCTCAAACCCCGCCAGCGCGCAAACGACCCGTTCATGACGGAAGAGCCCCAGAAAGCCATTCTCCTCCGGAGCGCCGAGCGAAGAGCAATGAGCGAGCGCCCAATCACCGATACAAAACACACGCGCACCGACCGCCAAAAAAGAAAGACGCAAAAAAAGCGTACGCCGCCGAAAAAAAAGAAAACAAACAAACCGATGCTGACGACCGGTGGAAGGCGGGAAGCATCCCCGAACGGAAACACGCTCACGGCGACGCGTCCGATAATACAAGTGGAACCACGTGCTACTACTACACCGACTACACTTCGCAGCGCAACAACAAAACTGCTTGCACTGCAAGAGCGCTTTGGGAAGCCGACGACGCCGAGCGTGCAACGACTCGGCGGCGCGTTGCGGAAATCTCGCACGTGGAACGACCACGTGGTTTTCGTGACCCTCCCCTCCCCCTTTTCTTCCTCTTTCTTTTTTTTCGACATACAGAGAAATTATGAAAGCCGTACGTAGGAATTGGGAAGGAATTCCAGCGATGATGACAAAGCACATCTGTAAATCCCAATCGAAAACGAAAAAAAAAATATATATATATATAAAAAAGAAGGAATTTAGCGGGACCTCCGGAACAAAATGGCATACCAATTGCTAATTGCAAAAATGCTAGAGAAAAAACACCCGGTTCCCAATTTGACCGCTTCGGTTTTCGATTGGGGGATCAGGTCGCGTAGCGACACGGCAGTTTGGAGGACGAATGTGAACGGGCGGCCAGAATCCCCGCCTCACCTTTAACTGCTCGGTGCCCGTTCCACCCCGGAGCCACGAGGAACCTCAGGAAAGACGCGCCGGCCGTACGGCATCCGCCATCTTGCTTGTTTTCTTTTCGCGAGCGCGTACACGCGTACGACGAGTCCGGCTGCAATCTCTCGCCGCCGACGCCGAAGGACGCGAAGGAGCGTGCGACGGGAACTTACGGCGGACATCGGCAGATGGCACGGCGGACGGCGTGGCGAGGAAAAGAGCGGCAGGATTCCCCGTTTACGGAAACTCGTTCGGCCCGTGGGTCGGTGACTCCGGCCACTTCGCGGAAGTTGGGAAAAAGAAGGCCGGACAGAGACTGGACTGTCCTCCTCTCCTAATGAGGCTGTATGTACCGACCGTCACTCACCTAAGGTTCACATTTGACATACTTTGCTCCTTGCAGCTGTACCAGTCTACGCTTGAAAACAGACGATGATGACTCAAAAAAAAAAAAAAAAAAAACGCGGCCACCAGTTATCCAAAAAGGTTCAAGGTTACCGCGACTTATATTTCTACGGAAAAATGAAAAATTCAACAAATACGAAACTATGACTTTTTTTTTTTTTTTTCAGAGTATTTGCCTATGCGCGTTCAATCACCGCGGCCGTCGCTTTGGCAGCTTCCTGGTGATTCCATAGGCGTAGAAAGAATTGGGCTGCGCGGCTGACAGTCGTGTCCGTGCGGCTTATTTGTCACCCGCAGCCGTCCTTCGCCGAACTCTTGACACTATGATCGTACACTTTAGTCCGTGGCATATCATTTCTTCCCCTTACTGTACTTGCAGTATTCTCAAACTTTCAGATCGTTTTACATTCCCCTTCGGAAAAATATTTGGTTATGAGGCGCACATTGCTCGCCGCCAGGACAGCTGGAACTGCTCGGCATGCTTCAAATAAGTCATTCCGGGGCGGGAAATTGAAGCAGACATACCCAGAAGGCATTTTACGTCCCTAGGACATCCCACGTTCGTTCCCCTTCGGACATTTAGAAGTCCACCGGATGTCCATTTACCTCCGAGCGACGTTCACCGGATGTCCATCGGATCATCCGATGCAAGAACTCTGAACGTGGCACGGCTCATCCATGGGACGTCCAAAGACGGATGTACGGACATTTGCCGGAAAACCCACCGAATGACCCTCCTGTGCAATGATATTGCATTTTCTTTAGAAAAGTATTAATACATGTCATATGTCAAATATTAGTATAATTATTGTTTGTAATTTTTGCGCTCATGCTTGGTGTAGTACTATTGTCGAGTTATCCATCTGTACTATATATGGAAAATTCACATAAACGTGGTTCGATGATCTCATGCACTATACCTGTTTTCACCTTAAGAACCGAAGTAAAACAAGTCCGGCTCCTCGCGGAACATTACTAATTTCCCCCTTTATGTGGATAATGAAGACATATGTAGGTGAATTTTAGATTAGATATATGTTATCTTTTCACTATGTACACGTTCCAAACGTCACAGGCATCGCTTTTTCCTCCGACAACCGAATCTCGCGAGAACTATTTCGCGCCGCGTAGGAACAATGCGCAAAACGTACTTTTTTCTTAAGGTGAAAACAGGTATAGTTTATTTCTGCACTGAATTCACTCCACTGCTTCGCTTCAGCTGGGTTTTCATGCACACCTATCAGTGAAGCGTAGCACCAGAGTGAACGTAATGTGTAAACAAACTAGTTCATGATATCATCGGAGCATGTTTTTGTGAATTTCGCATATTCACAAACGTCCCGGATCCTTGAACGAGCCTTGTATACGAACTGTTAAACATGACATACAGTATTGGATTATATCTCGTGTTAATTGTTAATGCGAACAGCTGAATTTAACGAAGCTCAAATTCTGCGCGTATACTTTTTTATTTTATTTATTTTTATGACGAGCGTGTGGGCGCTACGAGCTGACGCTGTCAATTCTATAGGTTTATTATTCGATTTGGCGTAATATACCGGCAACGCCGTGGTCAACAGTTATTCAAAATAAAACCTTGCCCGCATCTAGGTTGCGCCTGATTAAATTGTTTACGTATGTATCTTCAAATAGAATAATTTGAGCAGGTATTTTTGTGTCGCTGAATTTTACTCGCGCGTCACGCCAAGCCCGCGGAAAAACACGCGTGAGTTCCTCCTCGCGGTAGCAAAGGCTACCGCGAGGTGCAAGTGCTTTTTCTCAAATAGTCTACACCTGGCGCCTAATCTGCAGTTCGCTTCATTCGTGTTCTACACAATTAAAAATCATAGGGTCTTAGTTTCCCGACAAATAGCACACCGTGCTGGCCAAAAAATACGAATGTGTTATACTGATTTTTGTTTTTCATAGTTTTTATTGTTTCTAAAATTCGAATTGCTTTGATGGAAAGAAAAATTAGCGTGAACGCTTTTTTATTTCGAAGATGCATCGCGATCGTGGTTCCAGAAGGCGTCGACGCGGTCACTTATGTTAGCTGTCGTAAACGTTTTTGCAACCCCAAGCAGTGAGTGTCTGTGCCATCAAGATCGAGATTGGTCCTACATTAGGCTCGTTCGATTTACCGCACCTCCTGCACCGATGCAGAAAAGTTTAGGCGATCCTAAATATCTTCTACTGGCTTGGCAACGGCAAAACAATATTTTCGCCCATACTGGATGTGACAAAATGCAAAATGGCGGTGCCCTACAGTCCTCAAAATACGGCACTATCTAGGGTGCCTCAATGTCCATAGCGCACATGAAGGCACCCTAGTACTATCTATCCGTTAAACGTCCAAGCATAATACGAAAAAAAAAAAAAAAGGAGAAGAGTGGGCATTGACACCCCGCATTTCGTGTTTCTTCACCGTCTGGACGCCCACAGGCGTCGCTAAAGCCTAATCGAAACCGTTTGGAAAGAGTTGAGCCCCCGGAACATGACCATCTGACTCCTCCAGCCAACGTCTCCTCCCGTCCTCCCTCCTGCGGCATTTTACCACCCTTTCATTCCGATGCCGCCAATGCACGGAAGGGGCATTAGGGAAGCCTAATCCCGGCCGTTTAACGAGCTTTACTTGCCGCCGCTTTTCGGCGTTTCTTGAGACATCCTTGTACAAGCCCGTCTCTTCTCCCCCCTCCCCCCCCCCCCTTCTTTTTTCTTTCCAGCGCAGGGGACCGAAGCGAGGGAAGCCAGCAGCCCTTCCGGATGCTTCCCTAAAATCCCAGATGGGGAGAGGGGCCCAGGGTGGAAGGTCAGCCAGCCTGAGCCAGGTCAGCGGCTTCCCCCTTTCCGAACGGAAGCACACGAGTACGATGACCCTGCGAGACACCGTAGCGACCACCTGGAGACGCAGGTCCCTGCCAGCACAATACCCCAATTCAGCTTAGCATGGACCGCAACGGACGCTACGAGCGATCCTAGCCAGTGGTGGCAAAAGTAGCGCGCAGTAATGTCCTGTCATCGATTGGTCTCTGTCTTGGAGCACTGCCACCAAATTCAACACCAACTCGCCCAACAATTACCACTGTTCATCCCGGCCGAACGTATCTTGTGACAAGAAACCCCCTCGCGTCGCTGCGCCGCTCTTGATGGTCACGTGACACTGAGATAGCATGTGGTTGGCTTGGTGGCTCGTGGCTTCCTCCGCGGTCCATCGTAAGGTGAAACGGAGTTTAGCCGCGACCAAACAGACAGATTCCCAGCCGCCGCCGTTCACAAAGCGAGACTGTCTGAACCCGGTGGTCATTCTGCGAGAGAAGAACGGGGCACGTCTCTCCTCTGGCCCCCGCGAGAACGATTGTTGGTGCCGCGTGGGGAGAAAGCCCAAAGTGTTTGGGGAGCCGGTGCCACGTCGGCTTCCCTGGCGAAGAACGCGAAGAAAGCGGGCAACCTGCAGCCGAGGCCTGCCCGGCTGTTGTCGGCATTCCCGAAGAAACCACATCCTCGCTGTTTGGCGGCTGGAGTCGGGTCGGGGCTGTGCTTCGGCGGAGACACCCATCGCCGCGGGGGAAACGCGTCCGTGTCAAAGGGTGGCTCTGTTCGACCGTCTTTGTGAAAAGCGTCGCCATTTTTCTTCGGGGGACATCTCTCTTTTGGGGCTGTTGTACCCGCCTTTGTGCGACGTTTAAGGCGGAGAGGTACGTGTCCGGTCCAAGCGACGGCGGCCCTTTTTTTCTCTTTTGCAAACTGGCGACGACCCGCTGTGCTTCCGTCGTACGCTGATTAGTCCGTTTCTGAACGCTCTAAAATCTATGCTCGTCGTGTGTGTGTGTTTTTCTTCTTCTTTATTTTGGGAAGCGTCATGGGAGACGAGGATAGAGATGGGTGTCCCCCTTGGAACTCGAATTCCCTTTGCGGACAATAAGAATAGGACGAAATTCCAATGCTCCTTCTGTGTCGAGACTGAAGCTAAACGAGGAGATAATGACCCGCGCGTTTACTTACTGATTTATCAAAGCCAGTGCTCCGTCACACCCTGCAGTTTCAATTTGGGAGAGCGAACTCTCCAAGCATAATTTCGCAGAATATCGAACCCAGAAATCGCCGGTTCAGGAGGTTGTGGTATGAAAATACGCGAACACGCAGTACGTACTCAAGGGAGCGCGAGCACTCCCTCGACCAAAGAAGCAAGATCGTGCTGGCTCTTTGAGCTGCATGTGACCTAGATTGGGCTCCCCCAAACTCTTTTTCGTTGTTTTTACTGTGGCTTATCTTTTTGCTCCCAAGTTCGTCCTAAGACGTTTCTCCCCTCGTCTTCCTAATTCGCGCATTTTTTCCTTCCTGGAAAGTCCCAAACCCCATTTTCTGTCCAGTGGCGCCACTTATTTCTAAATAGTGAATTTGATTGGTTGGCTGCAGAGCTGAGCTTGAGCTTAGCCCTTGGTTCTGTGCACCGACAACACACGCATCACCAAGCGCGCGAAGTGTGTTTTGTGGTCCTTGTTTATTATTCCACCTCTTTCGGCAGAAGCGGTGCTCCCTGTCAGAGACTCGGTTCCAGGATTATTTTGGCAGGGAACTCAAGGAAAGAAATGATTCCAGTAAGAATGAGAGGAGAGAGAACCTTATCTGTACAAACTTGGGGGCCAAAGGTAAGCCACAGTGAGCGCAAAAGCGACGTCTCGGGAGCTGAATCTATAGGCCAGCGGAGCTCAATGGAGACGCTTTGCACAAGCGTCAGATTATACAGCCGCCATTGCTGGCCTTCTCTTATCGTACACAGATGCTAAGCCAGTGAAGCGGGCGTTGACGAGCCTCCACAAAGACCATTGCTGGGGAGAAGGACACAGGAGAATCTAAAATGGCAATAACCTGTCCTGCTGTGGTCACGATGAAGTGAAGTAAACGTAGTAAGAGGAAACAAAAATTGAAGGTCGGTTATGGCGGCGCCCATACACAGCTGCTGCAAAGCGTCTATGTCAGTCGCTGACAGGTTAAGAGCTCAGGGGAAGCTTCTCTCACCTCTTTCCACTCTAGGAGAGTGAACGCTGGAGAGGAGGCCACCTCCTCTCCACCGTTCACTCTGTTAAAGTGGAGAGAGATGGGAGGAGCTTCCACTTAACTCTTCACCGGTCACTGACGTAACATCCTCCCTCAGAGGAATCTTCGCGCTAGCTCACACCACGCCCACCACGGGATTATTCGACTATCCACACCACGGGATTATTCGACTATCCACACCACGGGATTATTCGAGGTGACTACGTGACGCCCGTGGAGAAAGACGACTTCCGGATCGTTGCAGCGCCATACCACAGTGCTCTTTTAAATCGTGGGTGTTAACTTCGAGCGGTTGTAACCTCGAGCGGCTTTGACCTCACGCGGCGCAGCGCACGCTCGGAGTCTCGGACGCGTCACGGGAATCGCACTTACGCAAAAACCAGCCACCCCCCCCCCCCCCCCCTCAAAAAAAAAAAAAAAAAACATTATTGTTTTTAATTTTGCCATTTGTAAAACAAGACTTGACACGCACAGCACCTCCAAAACAGATTCGATAAAACGAAATGCCGTCTCGGCGACTCGCTCAAACTGCAACTCTATGTGTAGTGTATACTTTCGAAGCACGCACAATGGCTGCTGGCGGCACCTCTGTGCAAACGTCATACGCTCGCCAACAGCAGCATCAGACAGTCGTTCCCAAACGGCGTAGTGCCGCTGGCGACCAGTGGTCAGCGGAGCGGACAGAGCTCGCGATCCCATGTCCGGTCCGACGCGCCCACTGTGTTCGCGAGCCGGCTTATCGTGCTCGGACACACGCGCCCTTCCCACCACGGCAGGTTTAGCGAGCGAATTCGCCGTTTGCCCAAACGATAAGCGCTTGTTGTCGCTTCTATTCTCCGTGAGCTCATTACGAGTAATCAAATTACTCGTGATCGATTACTCTTTGTAATAACTTTATAATATTTTGATTATCTTTATTACAAAGTATAATCGCAGGAGTAACATGATTACCTTTGAATGTACTAAATTACTTGCAACCGTTAATATGTTTTTCCTCCCCTTTTTAGTGATGCCCCTCCCTTGTTTTAACAGGTTTCCTACCAAGGAGCCCTCGAACTATGTCTTCAGGAGGAGGATGATGGTCTACCAAAATAGGTGGATTGAGAAGATAATTGTAGCTTGTGATTCGGTGAGTCTAACGTAATATTTGATAGTATAGGCTCCTTGCACTGACGTCACATCGCATACATTTGACCACCATGTAAAAGGAGGAGGGGGAAGCTGCTTTTGTAATAATTTTGAGTGACAGGTTAATCTTCTATAATCTTCTGGGAGGAGAATAGCGACGCCTGTGTAAATCCGAGAGGCACAAAGGAGGATCGATCCTGATAAGAGGGGAGCTCCTTCTTTCCCTTTCCTCTGGGGGGCATCGGAAATGACGTCATGTGCAAGCAGTGTATAGACCTTTTCCCCTTACTCTCGCCCCCGACCGCCAAGTAGGCCTATCCGGTATGGGCGACGAAAAATTATAAAACGTTTTCAACCTCCAAATAGTTAAAAATAGAGGGGAGACAAAACGAGAATGGGTGACGGTTACACTTATCTCCTAAATGCATTCTACTGGCGTGGCAATGGCAAAACAATATTTTTGCCCATACTGGAAGTGACGATATTTCAAGACGCCGGCGCCCTTGTAAAAAAGGTCTATACGTGGCTTGCGGATGACGTCATTTCCGATGACCTCCAGAGAAAAGGGGAAGAAGGAGCTCCCCTCTTATCAGGATCCTTCTTTGTTCCTCCCTGATTTGCACAGGTGTCGCTATTCTCCTCCCAGAAGATTATAGAAGATTAACCTGTCACTCAAAATTCTTACAAAAGCAGCTTCCCTCTCCTCCTTTTACATGGTTTTCAAAAGTATGCGATGTGACGTCAGTGCAAGGAGCCTATACGAAAGGCCCATTTTCAAACCGATATAATCGGTTGTTTTGAGAACGCGAAGTAATCGGAAATGAAACGATTGTATTTATCAAATAATTGTCAAATACGTTTCCCTTCAAGTAATCGAGTAATATAATGCAATACTTTTTAACAAAAAAGCTATTGTAATTATATTTGATTACTTAGACATCTACCAAAGTAGTGGCTTATACATAGGCAGGAGGAAGATAATGCACATTTCGCTTTATTTTCATTCAAACTGTCTTATTTTTGAAAGGGAGTGGAAGCTTGACGAGTGCCGCCCCCCTGTTATTAATCAGGTTTGGAAGATATTAGACGAGGGGATAATCATTATGCTAAGCTGACTATTGAGTATTATTTGTTAAGTAACTGTTATCACTATTGGGTTTTGGAGTTACGTTGGAATTTCAGTATCGATGGCAATTACTGTTAAAGGCCAAACCAAATTTAAAATGCGAAAAGGTAATAATGTTTTTTTTTTTTTTTTTATATATTAACCAATCATTTTTTTTATTGATTTAGAAATTGCGGGCAAAAAGAGCTCATCGTTGATGTAGTCGTTTAGGTCTCGTCTTCACTTGTGACGTCAACATACTGCCGAGATAGTGAAGACGTGATTGGAGCACGGACCTCGCGTTCGAATCGGCATGCAGACTGTCTCTTGTAGGACGTATACGCAGTGGGACTCCGGCTTTAGGAAGCAACGACTTCTTTTACGATTTACGGCTCGAAGTCCAATACTTTCAACAAACAGGACAGGCACGTATCCATGGGGGAAAAGGGGGGGGGGGGGGGGGGCCGCCCCCCCCCCCCCGATATCTTCCATTTTGCTGGGGCCTCCTCTCCCCTCTCCCCCTCATACAGCATTTTGTCATGGGCGGGCCCCCTCCGAAACAAAATCCTGGCTACGTGCCTGAAACAGGACCTGTTTACAGCGCATGCCATCTAAATCAAGGCCGGCGACAAAGAATCTAAACGCTACGGCGTTAGTCGTTCAATCAAATTGCGCTGATTAAAAACTTTTTCAGAAATGTTTATACAGATCATAACTAATCGCCACGTCCGGTGAGCAAGGTGTGCATGTAGTAGGATAACAGTTACAAAATAGCCATCAGACTACTACGTTTTAGTATTTTTGTCACAGATTAGTGGCACGTTGTTTTTTTCTTTTTATTCTAGAGTGAATTTAAAATATGCAGAAAAAACACACATAGCGTCACACGATGTTTATGTATCAAGGGAAACCGCCCCACCCCGACTGGTGCCCCATGGATTCAAGCACGTGCAACGGTAGCGTGGACGTAGCAGGCTTGCAATTGCACGGGCTTGCTGGCAAGAGCGAAGACATGGGGGTATAAACGTTCCTTGGGTATTTTTTTACCTGTAAAGCGGTCGTGCACAAATCAGTGGGGCCAATTTAGCGGTTTTTGTCGCTAAATTTAGTGGTCTTCTGAGGTGTCCAGTGGGAGAAAGTGCCGCTTTGCGATTGGCGGGATTTGTTTTTAGCGGTTTTCAAGTGTGCTTACTTGCGGTCAAAACATATTCTTAAGTTTACACTTATCAACTGTAAATAGCTTAACTTCTGTGGTATTTTAGAGCCATGGGGTCATTATGTTTGCTTACTCTCAACAAAACTGATTTTAGTTAACGCTTTCGACACCGTTGATATGTTTGAGGGCAAACATCAAACTATACACGAACTCATCTCTGTTACGTCACGGCGCGGTGGTGGCGCGTCGGTCGCACTTCCGGTCTGGGGCTGTGGGCAGAAGTCCCCATGCCAGACGTGTATTCCTGCGTTGTTTTGAAAGGAACCAGACAAAAACCTGCCTTCTCGTCAAAACTCCGCGACTGGGGCCGTACCAAAAGTGTCGAGAAAGGTTTGAAGGTCAGATTTCACGTGCTCGTTTGTTCCGAGAATCTGGATATGTGCCGTGAAAAAGGAAAAGCAGACGCAGTCGAACAACGATTGCTTGGGCAGGAAGCACTTTGGGTTAAATTCACGGATACTTGTGGTCATTAGATTTATTTGTTTTCTTCCAACATGAACGCCAGAAAACCGTCAAGTTGTGCGGACCATCTGCGGACTACGTTCAGTGCGTCTTCAAGTTCAAGCGGCCGCCTGATCGTTCGAACTGTCGTCTGCTGTCTTAGACGACGCCGGCCCGTAGACCAAATGTTGGCCCGGTACTTGCGATAAGAAGTAAGTGCAGGCCTCAAAAGACTTAAGTTTGAAGGTTGGTAAGTAGGCTCGATGTAAACAGTAGATACAAGGAGATGTTGATCATTGTTACCAGTGACCATCACCGACATGTTATGCCTAATTCACTTGGTCCGATTCTGCTTGCGATTTTCAGTATCGACGTCGACCATCTCAGCTACGGTTCACGCTTTTGCAGCCCGAGCGGCGTCGCGACTGAAAATTGCGAGCGAAATCTCATCATGCGAATCAGGCTTTAGCGTACATACTGCAGCGTCCACGCGAAATGAATCGCCAGATGTCACATTATTCACGCGAAGTTTTGCGGTGTAACGAGCCTCGGTAATTTCGCTGACGCCGCTCAAGATAGTCAGACATCGCCAGGAAGACGTAGAATCAACAATTCGAACGCGAAAAAGGGCAGGGGGACTCACACCGACGCCGACAACACCGCATTGCAATGGTTCGTTTATGGGCACGGCAAGCTTCTTGCCCACACCCCCATCGCGCATGCGCGGCGCCGGTGGCGTCCGCTAGGGGCGCTCCGGTTTGTTTGTAAACATGAGTTGGTGTATATTGCGTTAAAACCCCTTTAGCTGCCCTTAGTGTGTTGTTCTTTTATTCCTGCAGTGAATTATTAAGTTTTGAGTTAGCAATACAAATGAGAATATTGCACAAAGCCGGACACTCACGACCAACCCTTCCTCTCAAGTTTATCGCAAGCCCAAACACACACACAAAACAAAATATTTTGGCGTTTATGTTACATACCAACGCAGCTAATCTAGTACGTTCCGGCAAAAAACTGAGGGGATCTTTTGACGAGCAGCAGAAATTTCTGTTACTCAGTGTCCAGCGTG
This sequence comes from Ixodes persulcatus, assembly GCA_013358835.2. NCBI lineage: Eukaryota > Metazoa > Arthropoda > Arachnida > Ixodida > Ixodidae > Ixodes > Ixodes persulcatus. Next base: position 40,309 of record JABSTQ010011334.1, on the reverse strand, counting down.
TAACTGATAGTCCGGACACTTCGGCCGGGATTGGTAGTCACCGAAATCTTTTGAAGCACACCGAAGCACGCCTCCATTTTTCTTATTAAGGAAGATAGCGGATGCTTCTAAGATACACTTTTTTTAAAAATTAGGTCGTAGACCGTACAACACCCGAGAAGCCAGTAAAAGTCGCACAAAACCCCCGGCAGCATTAATTAGTGCAGTTCAGAAACGTATACAAGATTACTGAATTACTTCTGATCCCGAAACACAAGTCGTCAGCTCTATCTGGGCAAACAGAACTCGTAGAAGAAAAATGACTGGGAGAAGGGACACACAAAAACAGTGATGGGCTCACTGAGTACGGGCTGCAAAAATTTACTAAAAAAAAAAACTGAATTTTACGTTGCCTTCCTTCTCCCCCAGTTCAACACCAGAAGTCTCACTGAGACGAGTCTCTAGGTTTTCGTGGAAATGTTGTATCTCATGGCGTGAAATAAACTGTTCATGTTCGATTTATGTACGTCAATGTGTGTTCGTGCAAGTGCTTTTTCATTTTTTTAATTTTCACCCCCCCCCCCCCCCCTCCTGCCGTTGCTTGCCGTCCGGCCCGTTCCACCATGGCTTCGTGGCGACTCGGCCCGCTGCGTCAAAAGGTTACCGACCACTGACTTATATTATTGCAGGGATATGAATGCAGTTTACTAACTTTCTTGAATTTTCAATCAAGTAACTGGTCATGCAATTTCGTCATTATGTACTTTGGCAACTTCGGCGGGCCACTCTCATTGGAGCGACACGCGACAAACACTGTTCACCAACACGTCACATCTGCTTCGTTAGCAAACCTTTTCTACTGAGCCCCAACTGCCCACGAGTGTTCTAAGTTTGGAGCAGTAGGTACAAGCCTCAAATGCGCATTCCGAACATTTGAGCTCGAAAAGCGATTTCCTCCTTGGAAAATAAAGCCTGTATTACCTTCCGCTCTCCGAATTGATTTACGAACCCAAAAATCTTAAACTGTCATAAATAAAATAAAAAACGATGACCGTGAAATTAAAAAGATTAAACAGAAAAGTGCCAACATTTTGTGTCGACGACGGAAGGGCGACAGACACGAAGCGGCCCTCGTTACTGCCGCCCTCATTCCCGCGGTACGTTCAGGAATGTCCCGAACCAGATCACGCGATGACAGTCGAGATTGTGCTGAAACTTTCCAGAAGAAAAAACGATCGAGAGAAGCAAGCACGGTGACCGAGCGGGGTTTCAAGTCTGTTCGTCGGCGTTGCAGTCGCGTGCGTTGCCAACCCCGTCTCGCATGCGACCGGCAACCCCGATTTTAGAAATAACCGACGTCACCTGGCAGATAACGGGATTTGAGGATTCCGAGGATGAAACAATGGGCGGATTAGGAAGGGGAGGGAAGAAGCGCCTTAGAACGAGCTTGGGGGCACAAAGATGAGCCAAGAGCGGGAGACCGCGTAGAGCCTTACCTGAAGCGTGGTGTTCACTCCGACGTATCCTGGCAAGAAAGGGAACGTGTTGCGCGGACGTTGCAGGTCTCAATCCTGGCACCCAAAACACCGAAGGGAACACAGCATGACACTCGTCGCTATCATAGTCCGAACAGGTGGCCGCAGGCAATGAGTGTACGACTATGTTGGGGGAGGCAGAAAAAGACACATCCAGACACGCGGAGGCGTGGAGACTGAAAAAAAAATGCGGGGGCCACTGCCCGTGAACCCCAAGAACGCGCTCGTGCTGCAAGAAAGGGAAGAGAACCCGGAAGGGAGAGGGGAAGCGCGCCCTTTCCCCCGCCTCCGCCGTTTTTTTCTTCCCGGGCCACGAATCCTTCCCGCGCAAAACCTCGGGAAATCACCACACTTCCCGTTGGCCCCCCCCCCCCCCCCCCCTTTCTCTTTTTTTCCCCTCACCTCCCCCCTTTTTTTAGAGCCTTTCACTTATGGGTAGATGGTAGATGAAGTGTCTGTCAATGTGTGAGATGGTATGCATATCCGAATGGAAGTAAAAAATGAAAGGAGAAGGAATGGAGAAGGGTATGCCTACGCATCTACATCAGGAATTATTTGGGCGAGGGAAGGGGGGGGGGGGGGGGTCTGTAGAGAGATCTGACGTCACGGACAGATGTGACGTCACAGGCCGGATCGGGGCACTTCTACATTTCAGAAAACACGCTTGAATTGCGTTCATTTGGCCTTCAGAATAACAGATATCATAATTATATTTCAGTGCGACGCGTTAGAGAGCCATAAGAGCAATTTCAAAATAGGGCTGAAGCCCCGCCTCCCTAGCCTTGAGCAGCCAAAAGATCCGTCGATGACGTCACGCACAGCGACTGTCTTTCGCGTTTTCTCGCGTTTAACAATACTTGCGCAGCAAATGGTTTGGGTATTCGGGTTCACGGGGTAAAAATACACTAGAATTCACTTCTAACTCATTTTTTTCGAAAAGCTCCTCTGGGCAATGGGTTGACTAACCTACGAATTAATCGATTATTGCTTTAATCGCGATTAACGTTTTTAACCAATTAATCGGTAAAACTATGACGAACCAAAAAAAGAAAAATTATACGCTTTCACCACTTAGACGTGGACGAGAACACCTATATGAAGGGCAAACTGTAGGTGAAATTTTAACCTAAAGTAAACTGTAGGGGCAAGATCTGTAGCTCCAGACAAGTGAAGAAGGTTACACGTATCGCGACCACTTCAACGCCGTGCGAGTGTCCGTTTAGCGCCCCAGAGACTATTGTGAACAAAGGAGGTAGCTCTTTGCCTCATGCAACTGAAGTAATAATCTGTCTGTGTGAGAGTCTTAAAACGAGACCAACTAATGAATTAAAAGGGGGCGATTAATTGGGTTAATGTTTTGAATCGACGCCCAACCCTACTGATAATTGCCATGCACACAACATGGCGGCGCGCACTCACGCCTTTGCTGTTCTGCGTCTTCTTACCTGCTTAGCGGGACTACTGGACCTTCGACAGAAATGTCCCCTATCACAGATAGAAAGTATCTAGAAAGTCACTTTCTGACAGCGGCATCGCCACCAAACATCGCCGTCCGCGAAAGCGACCTCATAGGATGGTCCGACGCTAAGCCTATGTGACCGATCGTTCTTCACTCGAAACCCTCGCCATAAACCTCACCCAATCATGCTAATTCTCATAGCAGGTGACGTACCTTCAAACCCCGGCTCAGGTCCCACCCACCCACCCCCGTTTTTCCCTGTCTGTGTTCGACGTCGCCGCGGCTCTCCAATGCGGCGGCGGTTGTGAATTGTGGTCCTACCAGAAATGCGAAGATGTATCTCTTGGTTTGTACAGACCATAGAGTTATCATAATGTACGCTAGAGGTTCAACTGGCGCTAGTGTCTATGCGACTTCCGTGACGCAAATTGAAGCAGACAGCAACCAGTCTACTTTTGCGGTGCTCCTGTGCATTCCTATGGGAAAACGCGCGTGCATTTTGTCTCTTCGCCGGAAAATAACACGGAGCGCTTTGGTTATTTGGGTCGTACTGAATAGTATGTAAGTACCTTACTTAACATTGTGAAAGTGTAATTGCTTTAGTTAGCGCATTTTTCTTCATCAGTGAACGATGTTTAACTTCGCTACATTTCAGTCCCAAACATGTGTTCCGCAGCAGGTGTGTAAAAACAAGCGACGATTCAAAGCAAAATTACAATCGAAAGGAATATAGAGTGTGTTCAAGGCTCGCCAGCAGTCCGGTGACGCTTGTATATTGATAATATGCCAGTGCTGTCACTATATGAAAATGACCCCGTCGTGCACGAGCGGATAAAAACATTCAAAACGGTAAAGAATAAAGTACGCGGGCTGTGAAAGGTGTCTCTTCGTATTGTTTTCTCTACAGGGCAGCTTTTATCGGGCACTTGTTCTCAAAGATTTCGAGCGTGCGGGTGATATTTTGAACTTAAAACAAGCATCTTCGCACAGAGCAGAAAGAATAAAGCGGTACGTATACTTATTTAAAATCGGAATATATTACATGGCCTTCAATTTATTTTGATCGTACATGCACGGGTAGGGGCTGATCCAGTACGTTAATTACTGCGTAGTTCTTGCAGTCCTTAATTTCCAGATGTCCTTCGTTTGGCACGTATATTCCCCATGCTGAAAAGCGCCGACGTGGTGTTCGCGCTAACAGTGCCCGACAGTGTACAGAAATACACGTACGAAGCCGTTTTAGCATCGTTTTTAATGCGATGAATTTGAAAGAAAAACGCCGTAACTGCCCAATTATTGCGTCGGCCTGACTGAGAACTGTTCCAAGCTACCTTGTACGTACGAATTATTCGGGATATTTCCTCTTATGATAGAGCGCAGGGAGAAAATGCATTCACATTTTTCCATAGAAATGCATTACCGGAAGTAAATTTCGGACTGGTTGCTGTCTGCTTCAATTTGCGTCAGCACACTAGCGCCACTTGAACCTCTAGCGTACATTATAATAACTATATATGGTATAGACGCCTCTTCTCGTTGTCAGCTGAGTGGCTCTGTGCGGCGTGTCAGCTCATAACCCCTAGCCGATGACTTGTTCCCACCCAAGCTGCTACGTACTCCACCATCATCACCAGCTCTCCCAACCAGTGAGTGATCTGTCCCGCCCCCGGCGAGCGACGGCGTTGGCAGGGTTCACCGTTCGCAAGACAGCTCCTCGGCCTGCAGTGTTTCTGCGCCCTCAAATGGTTTTCCGTATGGTTTTCCGTAGGCACCCTAGTTTTCCGTATTGTGAGGCGGCGTACTCCCTGCTGTGCCAAAACACCTGCCCTGCTGACGTCTCGACCACGTCACCCCATCCGGATCTAGAAGCCATCTTTGTCAAGGTATTTTGCCAACAATGAAGGCTTCTTTTGGCATCAACCTATTTCCCACCCTCCCTCCGTGAACGCCCTCCTCCAGACCAGGGCGGTCTACAGCGCACCAACCCCATCAGATTCTCTGCTCATCTTTGGCGACTTCAACAGTCACTGTAACTGGCCAGACCCTGACACTCCCATCAGGTCCACTCTATGGCATGCTGTTAAATGGAAACTGCCGGCCCCACTGAACTTTATGACGTCCCATGCTACATTTCTTGGAACGACAAAGCTACTTTGTTCGACCTCGCCATCACCAACAATCCCACCTTATCTCACCGCTGCACAGTCGCATCCAGCCTCCCACGCTGCTCTCCTCACCAATATCCACTGTTCAGCCCCTAAGCGAGGTCATAAAGCCAAAAAGTTCCAGCAGTTCTCAAAAACCGATTCCTTTCATTTCAGGCCAGACTGTGTCTATCTTAAATACTCTACTCAGGTTACTGTATTTCAAACACTTTGGTACTATTTCGGTATCTTGCAAATACATTTCGTCTAGAGTATTTGCTACTCTATCTTAATTACATTTCTCACTATCTTGTCCTCAGTATCTCAAATACATTTTTTAACCTTGAAAAATATTTGTTGCCGGAACAGGGCAAAGCTAGCTGAACTGATTGCAGACTTGGAGGTAAGTGTCCAAACACAGGGCAGGAAACAAGATATGTGTAAAACGCAGTCTCCGAATGCAAACAAAAGACCAAATGGATAGCTCCAAGTACGCTTGCCTTTCTGCGAGCACCTGTATTTTTTTTTTACTTATTTCATTTTTTATGTCGTATTCGAATGGCACGTTACGCTTGGAGCTATCAAACTGCTGGTGACATCATCGGGATCTTACACCTTTAGTTTGAAGCTAGAGCGGTTCTGTCAGCGGAAGATTGTGATGCTGACGCTTGGTACGGTCACAATGGACCATTTTCGGAAATCGCCGGTTCAGGTGTTTCTATATATAAAGGAGCGAGCCCGTTTTCAAGTGAGCGCGAACACTCCTTCGGCCAAGGAAGCCAGGTCCTGCTAGTTTTATTGAGCTGCAGCGACATAGATTGTGCTTCCCCAAAGCCCCTTGTGTGCCTATTGTGGTTTAACTTCAGATTCTAAGCTCGTTCAAAAGCGTTTCTTTTTTCGTCGTCCGAATGTTTCATTCTCAGAATCCTCCAACCCAGTTTTCCGCCAGGTGGATCCAGGGATTGAAAGCGGTTTCGTGGACACTCTCTTGTGTTACTTGCGTTTCTCTCTTGACCTTCTTAATATATATATATTTTTTTTACAGTTTGAAGGTAGAGGCTCTCGCCCTTGGCTGGGGAGACAAAATATTAGTGCTTAGTTGTTGATCAGCGACAGAGGCTGCTGTCCTCCAGCCGATGTTTCTCCTGGGCGTCCACGTTTGTCATTCACATGCGTACACATCATCAAGTCTGGCTACCTGATCAACTGCTAGTTCTGCTGTTAGGGATATGCAATGCCGGATTATGCGCCAAGTCCACCGAATCGCGTTAAGGCATATTACGAACCTATTGCAGAATGCAACATGAGCCGAGCCTACCGCCAAACTAAAGCACGCCAGTTGCCAACCTTACAATTAGAAAGTCCCCCTTGCTCCTAAAATCTTTCGGTACCCATTGTGTTGCATATCCCGAATTATTTCAAAGTAAACTTGGATTGCAGCAGCTAAGTCACTTCTTGAAAGTCATAAAGATCACAGCAGAACGTGATTTTTACTGAAGTCATCACAAACAGAGAACACCCCTTTACTTTCTCATTCTTATATCACCAGCTTGCAACCGACTTGCCGAGTATCTTTGAATGTAATTCAATTACTTTTTCAAAGTATTTGTACTCTACTCAATATAGTTCGTAGTAACAGTAACTTAAATACTACTCTAAATACATTTTTAAACGGGTATTTAGTATCTTATCTTAAATAGTTTTGTTGAGTATTTTGCACAACGCTGAACAGGTGCTCATCCACCTCACTCCCCGGTACGTCGTGTTTGATCACCCACCGACTGACGAGGCCTACGACCTCTGGCTCAACATCATGTCAGCAATTCAGCACAAATATGTCCCCGTCAGGACCAACCGGAAGCGCGCCAGCCTTCCGTGGACGACGAAGGAGATTGTAGCCATAATCAGACGTAAACACTGGCGCTCGTCCGCTCCCTTTTTCGTCTGCTGTGTATTTTTCGTCGCCGGTCGGCGCGTGTGCTCCCCTGGTGACCTTGCACGCTCCGCGCTGATGGACACGCAGCGCCATGGGGTGAGCGGTCGTGGAAACTGACGAGCGCAGCGGCCAATGGAGCCCCGTCGACGCGCGCCAGCCAAGGGAACCGAAGGAAACTATCTGCCATTTTCGCGCTTCAGACTGATGACGTCAGCTCGCTCTATGAGACAGTTAATGAGTTCGCATCAAAAACTCAAAATCCCACTCATCTTAGTGCCCACCAAGCCCGTACCAAAATCAAGCGTCTCATCCATATCTACCACAACGATTCCTACAACAACTAGCAGCAAAAGCAGCCCGCCAGCAAAGAAAATAAGCCCAAACTCGTTTGGGCTTCTTTTCACCATGAACGAAAAATGTATCAAGCACCGGTCTTCATGCATCGTGGCACACTATATTCTAACCCTGACGACATAGCCGTGCTTTTCTCTTTCCGGTTCTCTAGGGCTCCGGCATACCGCACCTGATCTTTGTCTCAGGGAAGAGGTAGCGCACATCAGAGAAGCAGCGGTGCCATTGGGTAACGTTGGCGGTGGTGATTCATTCATGTCGCGAAAAGACTGAGCGTGCACGCTTTCCTCGTCCTGGCAGGTGAATGTTTATCGAGCCGTGAGCGACGCCATTGCTACAAACAAACAAGAAGGTCCGGAAGAACGCACCGCGCAATGCAAATTCTGGCGAACGCTGATTGGCTCGCGTCAGGCGAAACGCATCGCTTGGCGAAAAAAAACAAAAACGGATTCATGACAGTTCCAGATGTTCGGCCAGCGACGAGCGGATTTCGCCATTCGGCTTTGAAGATCCACTCGTTGCCGGTGCGGATCCGTCCGTGAATTCGCAAGTGTAAAGCGCGATCCAAACCGACGCGTTTTGGGCGCGCGTAGGCCGTGCGCTTCCCGGAGATTGTGTATTTCGTGACGTTTTTGCTGTTTCTTGGGCACTTTCTGAGTCAGAACCATGCGCGCTGGTTAGGGCAGTGAGGTTTCGGGCGAGCGGAGAGCATCTGCGCCAGACAGCGAAGAAACGCGAAGCCGAAACTATAGTCGGTTACAAGTCAAGAAGGTAGGAGAAGCTCCTCCCACAAGCGTGATGGGCCCGTTTCAAATCCATCCGCAGTCGAAAGAATAGTTCACCGGAAACTCCCCTTGTTCTGCTTCAATGCATAGATATAGGCTCCTTGCACTGACGTCACATCGCATAATTTTGACCACTATGTAAAAGGACGAGAGGGAAGCTGCTTTTCTAAGAATTTTGAGTGACAGGTTAATCGTGTATAATCTTCTGAAAGGAGAATAGCGACGTCTGTGCATATCCGGGAGGCAAAAAGGAGGATCCTGATAAGAGGGGAGCTCCTTCTTCCCCTTTTCTTTGGAGTTCATCGGAAATGACGTCATGTGCAAGCCACGTATTGGCTACAGAGTGATGCCAACTTGTCTCCGACCCCCACCTTTTAAGATAGCGACCTTTGCATTCTTCGGAGAGGGAGCCAAGCCCATCAAAGTGGCCTTTGTATCTATGGTAAGGGGAACCTAACCCCCCAAAGTCGTATTTGTTTTCATCGGAGGGGAAGACTCTAATCTCCCTCTCGTGGCTTCCAGAACGCTAAGTCAAAGTCGAAAGATAAAACAAATATTTACAGGAAGGCAAAACCCTCTCCCACGTTGGCCACAACGTCACGGAAACGATGAGGACGCTATTGGCTGCGGAGGTGGCGGAGGGATATATGAATCCCTTTGAGGGCTATTTGCCGCTACCTTCTTGACCTGCAACTTACTATAGTGCCCTCCACGGCCGGGAAAGGAGCACCCTACTACGTCACAGCGCGTTTTCGTGCGCCTTCAGAACAAGTTGAAATCATCCCATTTTCTTATCCGCGCCCGGAAGGCGCAAGGAATCCGCTCGGCATATGCGCGCACAAAAACGCGTTGGTTTGGAGTCTGCGTTCACTTTTCTATCATTCAGGAAACGCTTCGTTGCCTTGGTGACGGTGTCTTGCAGAACAAGGACGTTTGAATACGTCAGGAACAACGTTATTAGATTGGCTCAGTTACGGAACTGGGACGATGCTTGCACGGGCAGTACCCCCCTCTCTCACCACGGCTCGTCTCCCGTCGTTTGACGTGCCAAATGCAGTGTATTCTATGGAATACGTGGCTTGGACTGACGTTACATCGCATATTTTCTACCTCCATATAAGAGGAGGAGAGGGAGGCTGCCTTTGTAAGAATTTTGAGTGACGGATTAATCTTCCATAATCTTCTGGGAGGAGAATAGCGACGTCTGCAAATCCGGGAGGCACAAAAGAAGATCCTGTTAATAGGGGAGCTCCTTCTTTCCCTCTTATGTGGTGGTCATCGGAGCGCTCCTTGAATGACGTCACGGGCAAGCCATGTATACGTACACCCGTGAGCGATATGAAGGTGAACAGCCCTCTTGTTTTTGACGCTCCTGCAAGTTTTGGAACAAGCTCTGTTCTAGAAAAGGGCTAGAACGCAATGTTTAGACCCACAAGCCAAGTACCATTTGAGACGCTGAGAGTTAATATAGCTTTAGGGAGCTATAAAACAGGCAAGAAACCAGGTAAGGTGTTCACCTTAATATTGTCGGCGGGTGTACGTTTCGAACTTCGAAGCACAGCGTGTAGATGGCGTTCCACCGTACTCTATGGTAAGGTCTTAGTTTACGGAACTTTTGAAATGAAAATTTAGGTGGTGTTTCAAACGACAAGAGGCAGAGTGAGCGAAGGGGGGGGGGGGGGGGGGCGGCACCCCCTACCGCGAGAGTTCCTCAATTGAGGTAATCCGTTGGCCTGAACACGGCACGAGGTCATGCTCAGCGACGCCGGAAAAAGAACCCAATTCCAGAGTGCCTTGCGCACTGACGCTGCTCTCATTACGGAGTTGGCGTAGATCGTTTGCGCCGCGTCCCGAAATGCTCTCCGAGACCCGCTACGATACCCAGAACTGTACAGTCAAGGCCATCGGCACGCAGGCGCAGTAGCGGCTTCTTCGTTGCGGAATGCTTAAAGGGGCCCTGCAATCATATTTAAGCGTCTACCTTTTTTGCGGTTTCCACGTCTCTTGGGGTTCGGGCAAGCCAACGGGCACGGAGAGAGTGACTAAATATCAGTGCGTCATATTTAAACCGGACGACGCGGAAACCTCCTCCACCGACGAGGGCGACCCACGGTACCGAAAGCGCGCGAAATGTGACGTTTTTGGTCCTGGGCTTACTACTGGTCAGAGCCGTTAAAAGCTTTTTTTTTTTAGTCGAGATACAAAATATAAGTGTCGCGAACCGTTTCAAATATGCATGAAAGTAGTTTTTGTTCAGTATTTTAGATCAGAAAACAAACAAATGCAGTTTATAAAAGTACGAAACAAGAAATGACCCGTCGACATACCTGCCACCAAGCGGCGGAAAAAGCGGCGCATATTAGAAAGGGCTAGTGGGATGAGGCGCCGACGAACGACGAGCGTAGAAAGGTCTCGGAGCGTAGAAAGGCCATTTAGCGGTATGGCAGCGCGAAGTGGCTCCCGTTCTGTACTGATTTTTACCCCGTGTTTGCTGTCATTTGCGGCCAATGAAGTGTTATGCCGAAATAGTCTCGCAGCAAATGCAATGCGAGCCGCCCTGGCCGCCCCCTTCATACAGCCTATCCAACACACGCTTTAGTGGCGCCCTCTCGAGCCGTCGACACGGAGCGCGGCAGCCGTGAGCGCTCGATGAGCTCACTATCTCTCCTCTAGTTCACGGCCACTGAAGCCAGGACCTACGACGTCATGAAGGAGGTTATTTTTTGCTTGTTTTTGTAATTCTAATTTACCTATAACTTTCAAAATAAAGCGAATTTTGCGAAAAGAAAAGTTTCATTAAGTTACTACGTTCAGTGCGCTTAGGTTCGGTGCAAATTAAAAACCAGTAAAAAGTCATTGCAGGGCCCCTTTAAAGGCCCGTTCACACTCTTGCGACCGAGTTAGACCGAGAGAGACCAGACCGGTTTTTAAGCCTCTTGCGATCTCTTAGGACCAGCTCCGCTGCATCGCATCCGGTCCTAAGAAGTCGCAAGAGGCTTACAAACTGGTCTGGTCTTTCTCGGTCGTACTCGGTCGCAAGAGTGTGAACGGGCCTTTAGGCCCTGTAACACTGAGGCAACACGACGGCAACAGCAACACAACATGTTGCCCAACAGCCGGGCAACTTGTTGCTCGCTCCTCATGTTGTCCGACAACCCTGTGGCATCGCGGCAACAGCAGCACAACGTGGACGGCAACGAAAATGTTGCCTTGGTATGACAGCTTTCGGAAAGCAGCAGCAACTTGTATTGTACAAAGTGTGTTGCTCTGATCGCTGGCTGAGTGAATTTCGGGCCGGCAACACGAGAACACAGATAGCTTCGATGCAGAGCTAGTTCTCTATCAACATCTTTTTTTAAGACCTTACTGAAATAAAGGCTTGGTAAGCGTTATTAAACAATAATTAAAGCTGGCGTGCAGCTAAAATATTTGATGAATGTTTTTACTGCGTAATTACGGAAAGCGATTGTCGAAATGGTCACGACTGCGGTCGCGAACGTTCAGACTGATGTTGAAATTAGAACTGCCGAAATACCAGCTCACACTACTGCTAGTGAAATAAAATGGCCTGCCTACTCTACCGCTCATAAATTATAATAAAAATAATCCAGTAAAGCAAAGATTAAAAAATCAAAGCATTAAAACGACCTTTCTTATCATGATTGTTGATGCTTGGAACTTGGAAACAGTCGCTACCAGACACCTAAATTGATTAAAAAATCCACAGGACATTTTGGGGAATGAAGCATCACACAGCAGGCGATAGGAATATCGTTGAAAAATATTTATTTTACTGATTGTTATGAAGGCCGATCGTGTCGGTGTCGCAGTTTTTAAGCATTGTCAGTTAGCTCAACACCACGCTACAAAAGACGCTTCGGGTACTGCCGCTACTTACTCAATTTTACAGTAGAAATAGGAATTGAATGGAAGAAAGAATCGGACAGAAACACTTCGTACGGTGGCGTAAATCTTGAACATATACCAGCGATCTCACTTTCCTCGGTTAGGGCTACCTGTTTTGTCAGCGAATGAAGAACATTTTGATAAACTAAAAAAGGTAGGAACCACTCCCGGTGTCAAGTTTTCTAATCACAGTCAGAGGTTGATGTCGTCCCGTGGCTACTTCCGGCCCTTCGCGATCGCACTCACTTTGTAGAGTCACATTTCCAGCGATGTCGCGCCGCACACGAACGAGGGTAAACAATCAAGATGGCGGAGTGTTCCCCGTGTTGGCCCCGCCGTCAGCGCAGTGTGACAGGGTGGTCGGAAAACAAATCGGCCAACACGGTTGTCGCGCGGTAGCAACATGTCGCCCGACTGCTGTTGCGCGATGTGACAGGGTCGTTCGAAACACGTTTTCCTCGTGTTGCCGGATAGAGTTGTCAAACTGTTTCCTCTGTGTGACAGGCCCTTTAGCGGAAAGAGAAACGCGGTCTAAGAAAACTCCCTAATAGGGAGTTTTAGAAGACCGTGTTTCCCCCTCCGCTAACCCTCCGCTACGAAGAAACCGCCACTGCGCCTGCGTGCCGATGGCCTTGGCTGCAGAGTTCCGGGTAGCGGAGGGGGGAAACACGGTCTACTAAAACTCCCTCTTCGAGAGTTTTAGGGAACCGGAACAAAATACGATCGATAAACAAAAACGATCGATACCTTGGATCGGGCGAGTCGACCGATCGTGTTCCTCTAAACGGCTTTGGGGGAACCGTATTTGCAGACGAGAGCAGACGATCGGTACAGGTCGCGTCCCCTGGCAACGGAAACCTGCATCGGCCTCGTTGAGAATGTAGATATTTGCGTGTGTTTGTACAAATCGCAGAAACTGAAGTAAATAAAAATCGCATCCTAAAAATATAGAGAACCTAGAACAATGTATACCTACTTATAGTTCGTCTCGTTTGTTTTACTCGAATGAATGCGCTTCCGTAATACAAAACCTGGCGCTCGATGGCGTGTCGCCACTGGTACTTCGAAGTTCTAAAATGTTCGTCTGCTAAAGGAGCAGACGAGCTTTCCGACAACAATGGTGCTCGATCTTTTTGACGATGACTTGGAGTTGGCTCTATTTGGCGAAAACAATTTACAAAACGTTCTTTTGTACGACTGTCTGCGCACTAAGAGAAGGCACTTGTTGGCGGCAAGGCATGCGACGTTTAACTTGGCGTCGATGGACGAGGAGGACCTCGTACGGCAGTTCAGGTTCACAAAGGAGGATCTGCCCCATCTCCGATCGGCGCTGCGCATCCCGGAGACGTTGACAACCAATGGCTGAATCTGGGTGTCAGGGGCTCATTGCCACCGTATTTTTTTTTTTTTTTTTAGTTTACCCAATTTATATCCTCGGGGAATAAAATAGTTCCTCGGTCGTACATGGTAACTTGTTTTGTAAGTCATACGTTCTTCTCAGTGGGCAAGCTTTGGTGTTTTACATCAACCAAATATGATGTTTACTCCAACCACGTCCTGATATGCTGAAAAGTCGCCGACAGCAAACTCGATTTGACACACAAATAAGAACACGCTCGCGCACGCTTATCATCAACATTCGAAGTCGTCTGCCAGCGATCCTGTGTCTTTTCCACCAGGCCCACTGCAGGGTCAAGTATTAAGAGAATTATGGACAAATAAAACTAGAAATATTAAATCGCGAAGAAAATACAAAAATAACAGAAATATACTCACTTTCTCAGGTTGAGGCGGTCATTTTTCTTGTACAAAGTTACGAGGAGGTCAATAGGTTCGCTCCTCGCAACGAGAAGTTTTTTTTTTTCGACGCCGCTTTTAAGCATTTAAGGACGTCATCCCAAAGGGCTGGAGTAAAAAAAGGATTAGCGCTTAGCACCTCCCGAAGTAGGAAGGTATCATCTTCCGCTGAAAACCGCTTGCGAGGAGGAGGCGGAGGGACGGAGGTAGATACGGCGCCCATGTTGCTCTCTTACGGTAAAGATAGCAGACGATCACGGTCGTACGCCCGCGAACCGATCGTTAAACCGTGTACGGTACGACCACGAAAAAAAAAAAAAAAAGGAAAACCTGTAACTTTACTGCTGTGCACTTATTAAAACTATCACCCAATATTTAAAGGGCTCGTTTTATAGGATATATGTGATTAGCATTAGAACACAAATTTTTAATTCATGCAACATTTTTAAACTGAAAAGTATCCAGAGCCTTGATGCAGAAGGCTGTTGCTCACTCTGTTGACACTACAGATAACCCTCACTCATAAAGCAGCTGTAAAAACGGCTGATAAGTGCTCGAAATGCACATCCCAACGTTTGTATGAAAAAAAAAAAAAAACTTAAAAAAGCATAAAAAAACTTAAAACATGAAAAAAAAAAACTTAAAATATAAAAAAAAAAAAACTTTAAATATGAAAAAAAAAAGGCGTATGGGCCAACCGGATTTGAACTCTCCATTACCACTCCCCTACAAGCTGAAGAAATTGACGCTCCAATGCCCTGAGCAACTGAGCGAACTTGTTTTTTTTTTTTTTTATCTTTATAGAGCAACTGAGCAAACGATTTTTGCCTTTGCTAAACATTAATTTATATCTATTGAAGATGTCCTATTGCGTTTCGTTTTGTATTCTTTTTCTTATTTGCTGAATCCAACTTTATGCACTTGCTGTCACATATGGCGCTCCTGCCAGGCACTACCACGAGTTATTTTATTCATGTTTGAAGCCACGGCACGCTCTCTCCGCCAGCGAAATTGCCGTTTTGCTAACCAAGTGAGACTGTCCATGTCGGCCATTGGTCGTGCCGGTTGTGCCTTACGGTTCGACCACCGCCTTACGGTAAGATTGCAGAAGACAAGCGCATGCGCAGTTCGTACCGGAGGGCCCATCGTACCGTATCAGATGTGCAAAAACGGTTCCCTAAAACTCTCTATTGGCGAGTTTTAGTAGACCGTGTTTCCCCCTCCGCTGAGCCCCTCCGCCACCCGGAACTCTACAGCCAAGGCCATCGGCACGCAGGCGCAGTTTCTTCGTAGCAAAGGAATAGCGGAGAGGGAAACACGGTCTACTAAAACTTCCTATTATCGTCTGCTCGCCGCTCGGTGGGCTCGGTCGGCTAAGTTAAGCTTATGCGTCTGCTCGCCAATGGTCTGCTTTATCTGCCCGCTGTCACGGCTGGCATTCGATGCGATCGGCACACCCAAAGAAGTTTTGATGCGCACACGCATTCACAGCACGCCGGAAGGCAACGAACGCATGTTGGGAGAGGAGCTGGTACGGCATTACCGTGCTGGCATTCTCAGCGTTCGTTTGTGTGGCGCCTGATATGGTCACTTTCCAAAGTCGCACTCGCTCTAACAACACTCATGGTGCGGTGTCTCGTCCGCCACACGCCGACTTCCTGTTGGTCAGGCAAGTGTTGGGCTTCAAATCCTACGTGTTCGACACCGATTCACTGGACACCGCCGTCTAAATTCGAGGCAAAAACAAAAACATCATTGCCACGGCGATGCCATGACAACGCGGATGTTTGCCCGATATTTAAATGGCGGCACCTATTAACCGAATGTTCGTTGACCGGGAGACTGGGGGACGTTTTGTGACCCCGCCTACTTCTGTTAAACTTCGTTCCATATATGGAGAACACGGACGCAACCTCCTGCCCATTGGGCTCATTCACTTTATTAGCCTGTACCTGTGCACACAAGTGTAGCGTGATGCATAAGAGTGCAGGGTAATGTACTTCCAGTTGTGTTTTTAGATAGGCTGTTCCCGTACGAATACGGCGGACTGCACCGAGTGCAGGTGGTGCGAAGGTGCAGGTAAGTTGAATGTCCCTAATAACACTAACATTCTTGATAGCATACGTACTGTCGATACCGGTTATAACGAAGTCTGTTATAACAAAATAGCGGCTACAGCGAAGCGATCACGATTTCCCATTCCAGTTTGCACATTTCCACTGCATTTGTGTCTGTTTTTTGCGAAGGAAATGGAGTGGCTCTCGCGGATATAGCGAAAAAATTTCGCTATTTCGTGACAATTAAAGCTATTTTTTCTTTTCCGCTATTTTTTCGTGACAAGTAAAGAAAAAAAAGGAATAAATGCGGGAAGTTTATTAAGTCCCGGACTGTTGCACTTTGCTGCCGCGGCCAAAAAGCCACACAGAAGAGGCTGCAGAAGATGCTGGAAGGGCCGCCGGCGGCTGTCTCTGCAACGTCGTCTGCTCCCCGCTCCTTATCTGGTGAAGCGGCTTTACCGCATCGCACGCGAAGAAGTCGTCGTGGCATGCCGATAGGGGCGTTCGGAGCTCTAGCGACAACGTACCGGCGGATATGACGGAGAGAGAGAGAGCCGCGTGGCCAGTGTGGCGCACATGAAGGCTCCCTACTGTGGCGAGGAAACTGCGTTTGCAGAAGGTAGACGCTTTTGAGTTTTGACTCCTTGAATGCTGCAGCTCGTTTTGCGAACGTGGCCCACAAACCACGTGATCCCGATCGAACAGTTGCCTCATCTCTTAAATCTAGGCTCTCTATACCGACGACAGACAAGCTTGAGCGCGAACTCGGTGCCGTGCGCGCTTTGTCATAGCCTCCTCCATACTCACAAAGCCCATGGCACTTGGACGACAGAGCCGTAGAGTGCCCGGTCGCAGATGTAATGTTCAGTGTCTCTCTTCCTGACTATTTGGGAAACTTCCGAACACGGCATTCTAGCTTACCTCGCCTACCTCGTCGAGTTGGGGAGGGGTCACACCACCAGCGACCAAGTGCTGCCCGGGGGGTGTCGAACGTCCTGTTGCTTCTCGCCCCGATAACGGCTTGTAGGTGCGGTTCCAGACTCACTGGCAAACTGTAGTCCTGGCTCTATTCTAAAGGCTTCAACCACGACATTCCTGCTTGCCTCCCCCCTCCCACCCCGCCGAGAAACAAGTCGCACTGCCACCGCCTGAGCGCCGCCCGAGTTAGGTGTCGGATGTTCTACTCGGTCCCGTAACGGCTTGCAGGCGTGGGTCCAGACACTCTGGCAGACGGGACGGACCCATTGGCAGACCGGGGGTTTTGGGATGGTAATGACGTCGACTTCGTGGAATTGGGAATTGGGGGAGGATGAACTGTTGGAGGCGAGAGAGAGCCGTTGGCGGGGGTCGCGTCGAGGGAAGCCCGAGAAAAAGGCAGCTCGCCGGACGGGGGAAAAACCCCGACACGCGGGACGCCGAGAAAGTGCGGAGTTTGGAGAAGGACTCCCAGGACGCAAGGCCGCTAGAGAGGGGACCCCGCGAGAGGCGCAAGAGATCGAGTCGGAGACGGAAGAAGGACATCGCCAAGGAGCCAGGCCTGCTGCGAAACCCCTGCGAGCACCGCAAGCCGCCAAGAGGTGCACGGCAGGACATGTGAGCTCCATATCATCAACGCCTGATTAGTGTTTAATTAATTAAAAAAAATGCGTAAAATGTTAACCCTGCGATCAGTGTAGTGAATTCCTCCGCCCTGTGTGAACTCTGTTTCATACTTAGCGTGCAACGCTGTCAAAGCTAATGGCGCGAGCGTGGGGCTTGATCTCGCTGATCATTTGCACGCGTTCCCGCGCAAACAAATCCATAGATGAAGCCACGCGCTCGCGCCAGTAGCTTTTACAGCGGTGCACGCTAAGTATGAAACAGAGGACGGTAATGCAAGGCGCTGTCACACAGATTTGGAGCGCGAGAATCTGGTAGCACAGAGCATTTCTCGGGGAACCTGGACATAAGCATAACTTTTCAAGCGGCAAGGACCCGAAACATGGCTTTCAAACCCAACGAGAAAAGAAGCGGTAGCGCGAGGAACGCGAAGAGCACGAGCGGACGTTCCATTGCTCGAGAGAAGTGTGTTTCGGCGTCTCGCCGCAGCGGGTCGCCAGTCACGTGGCTCTCCTCTCATTCGTTGTCTGCCGCTGTACCTTTTCAATATCGGCGGCCGCTTCTCGTGGCGATCTGCAGGGCTTTGTCAGTATAGAGGAGGCTATGGCTTTGTTTGCTTCGTGATCCGTGTCGGCGTCTGGTCGGTGAGGTCGCTCTTGCCCGAAAGTCTACTTCGCTCAAGCACCGATTCGACGAATCATCGCCACTCAACGATGGAGAGTCCCGGCACCGCCGGCACATCGACGGGGAAGACGAAGGCAATCTCCTTGAATCAAAAGCGTGCCATCCTCGACAGAGTGCGCATAAACTTAAAGTATGCCGTCCACCGCCGGCGTTCTCCGCGGGGCCGCCGCAGCTGTCGACACGGTCCGTACGTAGCAGGATCTTTTTTCGATCGGAGCTTCTCGCAGTTGGCGAGAAGCGGCTCCGACCTAACAGAGGACTTGTGCAGGGAAGCCTTGACCGCTTTCTGCAGGCTCGATAATTACGTGCCGGTGACAACCGGTGTTATCTTTTTTTTTATGTTATTTGTATGAGTTCATATATAACGAAGAAGCGGATATAGCGAAGCGATTTCCGATTCTCGTTGACTTCGTTATAACCGGTCTCGACAGTACTTTATTGTGCGGAAGAGGACGGCGACGTGGCGGAATCAGATGCGTGCTTGGGCTCCTTCGCCAATGAGCAGAACGTGAAGAAAAAGTGTTCGAAATAAGAACCTAATACATATGGCTGGTTCTCTGCAGCGCCTAATCTTTTTGCAAGCCTCACACGAAAGTATTTTTTAAACTAAAAAAAATTACCTTACGTCTTTTTTTTTTTTTATTGCAACATAGGATTAAACTACCGATGGGCCTACAAGCTGATAAAAATAACAATGGCCGAAGGGACCACAAAAGGCAGTCTGCAAACAGGTTCGAACGCGAGTCACCGCGAGATCCGTGCTTCGAATGCCGCACGGCAATGAGTTCAAGCGGGATACTTGGCACGCTCGGCATTCGAATCACGGATATTGCGGTGACTCGTGTTTGCAGACTGTCTTTTGTATGATGTATGAACAGTGTGACCCCGGCTTTAGTGACCAAAATAAAATCTACCTACAAGGGCGTAACTTCAAAGCAATAACTGAGCTGAAGTCAAGCCCCCCTTTAGCAAAGGACGCCGCTTACCAAGGCAGCATAAACAACAAAACACGACGAGCAAAACAAAACAAAGCAGACAAACCTAGGGCACCGGGGTGATTATTTTTGGGCGCTAATTAATGTTCCAATTAGCGACGAGTCGCCGTCGGTTCTTCCATAAAGTTTTCTCTATATTTATTTTGCGCTTATGTTTCCAATATCGCGGATTTTAGGAAAGCGGTACCAGCGTCATCGTTAAACGATTCATTTGCCCGCGATAGAAGATTTTATTGAGAGCACAGTAATCATCGCGTGGGAACTTGAACTTAGGCGATCTTTCTATTAACTTCATTAACCTAACCGATAACGCGCAAACAACTTCTTTTTTTTTTTAGAATAGGGGTTTAGATTTTAGCCTCATTAATGTATTTTAATGCATTGGCAGTTGCGCTCTTCTGTTTTGTTCTCAGGCATAGTTCAGAAGGAGATACTTCGTTTTATTCATAGATTTCTAGATGGCCAGTTTGAAAAACAAAATTTACAGGAACCTTTATCTCGGAAGTTTTATAATGCATGAAACGTAGTATTTAAGGAGCGATCACTTAAATGTGTGTCCCCTTCACTCACCGAAACAGTCGTTTCGGGGAATGAAGAATTTATACGTTTACCCATTCCCCATTAAATTTAGTGGGCAAACTGACTCGGTGGATATCTCACCTGACAGTAATATCCCCACCAAATGTAGCGGGGAAATAGAATGGACCGATTTCACCAAGCGTTCGGCGCATGCGTGAAGTAGCCACAACTTTAATTCACAGGAGACAGGAAGAGGTGCTCGAGACGTCCATTGTTCTGCAAGCGCAGAGCTCCAGCGAGGTTGTGGCACGTGCACAAAGACTAAAGTTCTCTCGGTGCATTGCGGCAGCGTTGGCGTACCCAAACTACAGTGTACTAGAATACTTGGGTAGTGTTGGGACCGGAGCGGCTCGGCAACGGGAGCTCGTGAGGGCGCGTGTATTGACAGTTCGTGGCGGCGCTGTTGTTGAGTTATCCAGAAAACATCGCGCAGCCCGCCTTTTTTTTCACTTTGAGCGGTGCACGTGTCGGTACCACGATTTTATACACGCCGTTTCACCTTATGTTGTACCGCAGCGAAGGCAAGAAGCGCGAGCTCATAGCATTGGCAGCTGCCCTTGGTGCACGAGAGCTTGTGCCGCCGAGATGTGACCTAGAGCAAGGAGCTCGCGCTTGTAGCCTTTCCTGCGGTACGACACAAGGTGAAACAGAAATAGTTCCGTGTGTTTTTCACTTCGAGCGGTGCGCGTGTCGGGACCACGATTTCATAGTTCCGTGTGTTCGATCGTAATAGGCCCGTAGCTCTCAAGTTTTGAGCAGCGCTCCAGGCGAGCAAAATATAATATTTGGCTCGCGTTTCGAACATGGGTCAATACGCTTCCCCACTACAGTTTTTTCTCCTCCGTTCCATTCTAAGTGCCATCGTAGCAGAGGCTACACTGTAAAAAATGTGTGTAAAATTACAAGCATTTTTACAGACATTTTCTGTTGTCATACAGAAAATGTCTGTTAATGGTCTTTAACGGAAACCTGTTCAAGAAAAAAACAGACATTTTCTGTTTTTACCTTTTTGGATAACCAAGTGTTTCTCCACTTCACAAAAAGCGGGCCTGAGAACGTATTTGACACATTAATATTTTGTTTGTGTATTTAGAGAATAAAACTATATTTATGTGTAATTTTAGTGCAAGGATTAACGCGCGCCGTGTTTTCTTCGGTCTTAAGTTTGGTGCGGAGCTTATTTTTCAAGATGGATGCCGGATAACGATTCCTCGTGGACGTTGGTTTTCCCGGCTAGACTATTTCTGACGTACGGTGAGTGCTGTGCATTTTTACCGGTTTAGTATAATGACACTGCTTTGTTCCGATTGGCTTAAGTCTCCCTATGGGCCCGAGCACGAACTAGAACACGCAATCGAAATGGGTTTCCGCGGTACCTTTAGGCACGGTGACACCGGCGAGAAAACGCGGGCGCGAACGCCGCTCGCAGCGAGACGCTCCCAAATAGCGAACGCCACACGGCGCCTTACCTTAGTACGCACCCGAGGATCCTACCGTGGGGAGCGGTGAACCTCAGCGTTTTGCCTCAAGGTCGCTTGCTCTTTCATACTATTTCGAGCACTTACGAGATTTCCCGCGCTTTTTGGTTGGCCGGGCCAGACAGCAGCACGAAAGTTCGCCGCACGCCGCCGGCTGCCGCCCATGCGGGAAGCACTCATCCCAGTGCCCACTACCGCGACGTTCGCACCCGTTTTTGTTTAACCCCCGCCGTGTCCTCGCCGACCGCGCCTCTCGAAGTTTCGCGAGTACGATGAAAGCGCTGACCACAGAAGTGGGGCGTCCATCTTACCCTCCCCCATTGTCTCCTGTCGCCTTTTCCCAATATCCTTTCTGCTCTTCATGAGCAAGGGAGGCGACGTTGGTTTCCCGGTGAGGCACACACGTAGACACGGCGGAGAATTCAAGTTCACGTGGGCCAGTAGCAGGGACCGTCTAATAAATTTGTGACAGACGACGAAAGGCGCGCGTTGTCTCTTTGGTTGCAGCTGAGCTTATCGTCATGCAGGTTCGCACACTTCTTGTAGACGATCATCTCATTATAACAGCTGACTGCTGCCGTAATAGTCATCGTATTGTCCTTCATTCTGGGATGTTGCCGCGCTCAAAAGGCAAGACGTGGATATCTGGGTCCCTCTGAGTTTGTGGCGCGCTGCAGAGAGAAGAGTGGGGGCGCGAAAGCGTGGCATCGGACGTGAATAAATGTGCCGCTTCAGATTAATTCGTTCGTTTGGATCGCGACAAGCCGCGAAGAATGGCGCGGGGACCAATTTTTTGTTTAGAAGAAAATAATGCCGATCGAGATGTTTTGCGCCTTTACGGGCGGACCGCGCGCGTTTTCTCGCTGCCTTAAGAAAGTGCCTTATGAAAGTGTCGACTGGAAGCAACGCTAGGGGTATACAAACGAGCACAGATGATGCAGTGGCGGTAGGTGTCTTTCGCGTATCTTGCCAGGAAATTCGTCTAGAGTATTTCCTACGGCGATGCAGGTGGCGAAAGTATCTGTCCTTCACAAAAAAGGAGATAAAATAATTTCAGCAATTATCGACCGATTTCAATTCTTCCCTAATTTTCTAAAGGCCCCGAAAAAGTAATATAGTCCCGTTTCGTACAATTTGCGAATAAGCACGATTTACTCTCATCTTCGCCGATTGGTTTCAGAAAAAATTGTTCCCCGGAATTATCCCTCTTGTCCCAGAAAGAATATATATTACACAATTTTGAAGAAAAAAGAACGGTTGCTGGCGTATTCGTAGATTTTACTGAAGTCTTTGACTTCGTGGATTATAACGTTCTGCTTTGTAAACTTAATTACTATGGTATTCGAGGGTTGCCGTTATCACTCCTAAATTCATACTGGAGTCACCGCTTCCAATATATCAACATTAGTGGTCATTCCTCCGATAGAGAGCGTATTATTTCAGGGGTTCCACAAGAGAGTATTTTAGGGCCCCTTTTCTTTAACCTGTATATAAACGATATTGCGAATATAGACCCTGTTGCTAAATTTGTAATTTATGCAGACGACACCAGTATATTTTTTTCCTCTTGAAATAGCGATGAAATTGTGGATACTGTGAATTTTACATTGTCAATGTCAGCGGCTTGAGTAAAAGAAAATGGACTAAGTATTAACTCTGAAAAGACAAAGACTATTTTCTTTCGTCAAAAAATAAACAAATTTTTATGCCAAGGTCTTTTTTTCTGAAAATATCATGGGATAGCCATGTAAATTATTTGGTTTTCAAATTGACACCCGTTGTTGGTTTAACGTATCGCCACAGCCAAATTCTAGCAGGTCACGTGACAATAATTATTTACCATGCTCTGTTTTACTCACTCCTGAGTTATCAAGCATGAGGGCGTGCTTGCAAGAAATTGAAGCCGCAAACATGAGTAGGACTGAGTCTACAGCAGTCGAATATGAAGGTGCTCCTCTATTACTGCTGGCCATCTTCGAGGAAGACAAGGACCTCTTCTACAAAGTAATCGAGGTAAACATTGCAAGCAAGGTTTTGCAACCCTATTTTTTCTCAGCATTCCTAGCAGGTTACCATATAATTTAGTGAGTACACATGACTATATTGTGCACAGTATTGAAATTAACATTCTCTTGTACGAGTAAATGCCTTGTCTGCTACGTAAGGTTTTTTTACGCTTATTATATCCGTTTGCACTCAAGAAAAAAAATTCCTTAAAGCCTACGCACTATACAAATTCAACATTTGAAAAATATTTAGTCATTATTCGCGCCACAGCATGAACTGAAATTGAACAGGCGATCCTTTTTAGTATCGGACAAGGCCAATCGGCTCCTCGCATGCCTTTTATGCCACTCAAAACTTCTCCTGTAAAGAAAACCAAATTACAAACCAAAATACTTATGTATATGTGGAACTCTTCCTCCATCACAGGAAACTGCGTGTGACGATGACTAGGGGGACATGCCAGGCTCTCCTTTCATTTGTGCAAAAGGTATAGTTGCAAATGATACTAGCAGACAGGTAGGCATTGCTAAATTATGACACATTTCATTCAGGAGGGAGCTTTGTGACTACTAAGTCGTTCACGATATGCATCGACAGCCAGCCAGTGGTCCACACGTCCAGCCCCTGCCAGGCCTTCAAGCTGGTGTTCTTTGCTCACTTTGCCTTCAACATCGTTTACCGCAAGGAGGCAAGCCTGTGTTTGGAGTTCATGCAGAGGTAGGAACGAAAGTGTCTATTCATCATTTCGTAATTCACTGAGTCGCGATGAGGACTGACTCAGCACCTTTCGCGTGTTTGTGTCGTGTATAACTCCCAGTGGCAACCAACAAAGCGGCGTTCTAGCAGTTACAGGAGAGCCTTTATGAGGGCCGTAATTCTCCTAAGTTCAGGTAGAACCAAAAAGTGAAATAAAAAAGGCAAAAGTTTTTACTTTTGACGTTTTCGAATCATTGATTACCGATGGATTGAAATCGGCTGCTTCTTGGTGCGTGCTGTCTTCAGCAGGCAGCAGTTAGTAGAAGGGAAAGGCACTCTCCTTTCGAGAAGAGACATAGGCGATCCTGACTGTCACCGCATGACCCGTTGCAATTGCAGCACGCAACTCGGTAACCAGGTCCCAGGCCAGTCCTACTCAATAAAGATGTTCATATATGTTAGTATGTTAAGTGTCATTACAAAAAGCGACCACAAATATTTGTTTTGCGCTGTTTATGAGCTTTATATGCTATTGTGATTGTGTGCATGTCCTGAAAGTGGCTCAACCTTTTAGATGCCCAGTCGGGAAGACATACAACCCTATGCCTTTTTGTCTGGTGCTGTTTTGTGGCAGCCTTGCACACAACAGGGGAAGTCACCCATTGAAAACCGTGAGCGGACACCCGATAAATAGTCTCGTGCTGACGCGGAAACTCCCAAACGGCGGGCATACAACGCACACTGAAACGGCCGTAGTACTAGGGAGAACCACAAGTACCAGAATGCACCGCGGCAGCGGTGGTGTCGCGCAACTCCTGGTGAGATCGGTCTATTTGAGGGAGGCTTATTGGAGAGTAGGCGCCGTGTAACCAAACTTTTGGGTTGCTCGTCAAAAGAGCCCTAAGCGGTCGAAATTAATGCACAGTCCTCCACTGCGGCGTGCCAGATGCCCGTCATTGGTTTGGCACGTAAAAACCCAAAATTTGACTTTTTTTTTCTTGCTCCAGGGCCATCGCTGCAGTAAACCCAGGAAAAGGCACAAAGGTTCAACGAACGAAATCCAAACAACATTGCTTGACGCCCAAGGTTGCAGCACTGGTGACAGCGTTGCATGATTATGACTTCTAAACATTCAAAACATGAAGACACATGTACCATGCAGGCGTCCTACCGGCTTAATATTTGCTTTCTTGTTTTCTTTTAATAAAGTTTTTAATATTTCATCGTAATTTATCTGAATACAAACATTCTTCTGCAGCGAATATGTGATTAATGCAGGTATAATACGAAACAAGGATGGACAAAAAAAGAAGACGTAACACAGCCCAGCCTGAGAGAAGCGTTAAAAAAACGGCAAACCCAAAAACAACCCTGCTCCGTGTCTCTTCTCCCCTGTTACTTGGCCCTCGTTGTTTGGTGCATTGCGCCAAACAAGCAAAATGAAACTCTTACAACCATCTCTTCCCTGATACGTGGTTGCCATTTTAGCTTATTAAAGGGGCACTGACAACCCAAAGGTCGTATTTTTTTTTATTGTCTAAAACGATGCAAGTTGTAGTCACAGACACGCAAAAAAAACCGCATCGCGAAAAAAAATTTCCCCGCGCGCGCGTGCGCCTTTTTATTTTTGGCGTTTAAATTTCCCGCGCTCACCTCCTCGCTTCTTTTGATCGGTGACGTCAAAAATCAGGAATTTTAGAAGCTTTGTAGGTGACATTTCTATAACATTTAATAACGGCAATCGTAAAACATGCTTTTTAACGCAATTGCGAGCGCCCTACGGCCCCTCTCTCTGAAATACCAGAAATCAGAGTTCGGTGTGATGTTGCTTCCTAGATTTGTACCCTCCCTCGGAAAACTTGGCGGCGTCGTCGGCGAGCAACACGGCGAGTGGGGAAAGAAACCGTTTTTTTCCCGCGCCGGCGTGATATCACCTCCATCTCGCTTGGGGTTGCCGTGGCAACGGCGGAGGTCTAAAAAAAAGACGAGTCTCAGGAGACCGCAAAATTTGACTCGCTGTACTGGCGCGGATCGCGCGGGAACTTCAAATTCGGCATTTGGAAATTGTTTTTTTAATTCACAAATACTGAATTTTCAAGTTTCGAATTTTGAGGGTAATGTCCCGGCATCGTTTTCAATCGTCTCGGATAATAAAAAAAAATATGATTTTGACGTGTCAGTGCCCCTTTAAGCGGCGCGACAAAGTACAGTTATTACAATTATTCTTAAATTTGGCAGATTTGATATTTGACGGTGGAACAAGGCGTCAGCAAACGATGACCTTTCTGCTAATATATTACTACGCGACAGTTGTGTACATAGGCATCTAGCTAGTAGAGCGTGCATACTATCAAAGGTAATAAAATACATCTAATTACATTTGCTACAATGCATGCTTCAGTAGCTTTCAGGCCTAGTAACGCAGCTGTCGCGTTGCAATATATCAGCAGTGAGGTGGGCTTTCACAGTCATTGATTTCACGAAACTTGTAATTTTATAGGAATTATCACCCCTCGTATTTCTCTGTACCTGATTTGATGGAACTTCTTATTTTACATAAACTGTCTGTGCTGTTATTTTTCTGGGATTGGTTTAACAGAACTTGTAATTTTAGAGAAATATTCTGTGCTAAGATTTGATTATATATGATGATTGAAGCCTAAGACTGTGGTTTGAAAAACGGAAACTCGTGAAGGAGGAAGAAAAAGGGACAGACAACGACTCCGTTTTGAGACGTTGACTGTCCCTTTTTCTTCCCCCTTCGCGAGTTTCCGTTTTTCAAATCAGTCTCAGGTTTTAATCATCAAGTATAACTTACACCAGCTCGCCTGCACTTTAACCGTTTTTTCTAAGATTTGAGTTGTGTAAAAAAACAGAAATTGTCTGGCAGCTGGCCTGCCAGAAAATTTCTGTAAAGCTCTGTTCTCTGTTTTTACATTTTTCTGTTATTTAACATACGTTTTCTGTTTCTCACTAACAGATAATTTCTGTAAAATCACAAGTTTCGTGAAAAAGGTTTCTCAGACCTTGTAATTTTACAGAAATTATCTTAGTTAGAAACAGAAAAAGTATGTTAAATAACAGAAAAATTTAAAAACAGAGAACAGAGGTTTACAGAAATTTTCTGGCAGGCCAGCTGCCAGACAATTTCTGTTCTTTTACATAACTTTTTTTTACAGTGTACAAGAGCGAGCTCCGAGCTTTCAGTGTCCCTGCCAAGCACGCGCGCTCGTGCAGTGCGAGCATCGTTCAGGGGAACATGCTTTGGCAAGTAGCTTCGGCTTCGCTATCAAGTAAAGTGAAACATACGGGCTCACGGAAGCCATGAAAGAAAGCAATAAAATAGACCTTTCCAATGTTTACAAAATCACAGTCCAGCGTGCGATCTTCACAGCCCAGCACGTGCGTGTTCGTCGCTTCGGAAAGCGAGCAAAGCACGCGCCATACGCACGAACGCTCAAAATGGCACCGGCCACAAGCTCGTTTTTGGAAAGGTCTATAATAAAGCTGAAAGGAATGTTTAATGGGACGCTGAGGCCGCGAGCTGAATATTCTTTTTTTTATTTTAGTTTCTTTTTTTATACGTTTTGTTATCGCGCGTCTACAGATGCTGACAGACGCTTGTATTCGAACGCTGCACGTGCAAAATCGAACGTTACAGCGCCGCCTGGGTGGTGCTGCCAGCATAACATGGTCGCGTTTTGCGGACGCGATCGCGCCCCCTGCCCGAGAGCAACGGGTCTATATGCTTTGAATCTTGTGTTCTGATTTTGCGGATGGTGAACGCGTAAAGGCCGGTTCAGACACTTGCGTTTGAGTGCGTTTGACTGCGTTGCGGCGAGAACCGAAAGCGAGTCACCGGCACATCTGTGCTTCGTATGAAGCGTGGAATCCAATTCAAGGAATCTTCTTGGCACGCGATATAAGCAGCAGGAATGTCCTAGGGTGCCTTCATGTGCGCTTTGCATAGGGTGGTGGCATCTCGCCATTTTGTCCCACACATTTACTTTTATTTTTTGTTCAGAAGCGCGTGCAAGAGCGTGTCCCTGCACGTGTTTGTGGCGCAGACTGTGCTACGGCGACATTTTGTTTTCGTCGATTTCTTTGTATTTTTCCCATGAGCGCGTGCTGTCGGCATCGGGTACTACAAAGGATGGCATCACCCTAAACAGAAGGAAGGACATTGAGGCACCCTAGAATGTCCTGGTGTCTCGCATCCGCAACGCAGTCAAACGCAGTCAAACGCAACTGTGTGAACCGGGCTTTAGGGTAGTGCCGAAATGCCGTCGGCGAAACAGCGACAGAACTCTTGCTCTGCACCTGGTTGCAAAACGGGCCTCATCCGAGTGAAAGGAGTGAAAACGGCGTCCCTTTTCGGCATTCCAAAGGACAGAGCTGAAGAATCTGCAGCGATCGGACAAGCGTCTTGAAGAAACAAGCGCTGTCTGCGAGCTGCACTTCGAGCCCCGCTTCATCCTTCGAGACTACGTCCACATCATCGGCGGAAAGGAAGTGAGGATTGCTTGTGTACACTGTTATGTATGGAGGCCAACGCTACATCACAGCAAACTCACGTATTTAATAAAGCAGAACAGATAGAATAGACTCGAACCGCAGCGTGCTCCAGAGTCCCTGCTCGTGCTGCTCTATGGTCCGCGTGGCAGGCTCGTGTATCGTCGTCTTCCTGCTCACGCGGTAATACCCGCGATACTACATCCCTTTCCCCCGGAATCGTCACCACGCAGTCCGTAGGTGCCTTAATCCACCTGGTAGTCTTGAAGCTACCGTGGTGCTCGACGTACTCTCGACGGACGACCAGTTGGCACTTCAGCGCCAGCTGTTGGACGGGGAAGCGTTTCCGGTTCACATATCGGTGTTTCGGAGGACTCGGCATCCAAAAGCTCCTCCGAAGACTTATACTCGTAAGGGGCATTGTTGTTCCGAACTCCGCATGCGTGGTTGTCTCCAAGACGTCTTCACGGTCTCTTCCCCTTTCCTCCCGGAGACTTGTATAGCATTCGGACGCCGAGGACAATGTTGTGTCAATTCCAACGTGGACGCAGGTGATCGACATGTCGTCGGAATCTGCGACCATCTCCCAATAGCACTTCGTAGGACAGAGGTCCACAACTTTTAATCCCTTTTCCTGCCAACCACTTAGGATGGGGCGACAGCAGATTCCTTACCCAGACCATCGGATCTTTCTGAAAAGTGAGCGTTTCCTTCCTCTGCTCCATGAACATCACTCGTCTTCCAATCATGCGGTTTGTCGACGATGGATGAAGCAGATCTAAAGCTGTTCGTAGCTTACGTCCCATTATTATCTCGGCTGGGCTTTTCCCAGTAGTAGTGGAAGGTAGAACATGTTGTGTTATCAAAAATCTTGATATCCTTGTGGACTAGTCTCCTTCCTTCAGGCGTGACATTGACGTCTTGGTTTCCTGAACCATCGTTTCAGCTTGGCCGTTGGAAGCTGGATGATACGGTGAAACAAACGAAAGTCGAATGTCGTTACTGTCTGCGAACTCTCGAAACTCTGCCGAAGTGAAGGCAGCTCCGTTGCCGGAAACCAGCACATCCGGCACTCCATCTGTCGCAAACAGTTCTCTTAAACTTCGGATAACTTCCGCCGCTGAAGTCGTTTTCACTAAACGTACCAGGTCGCTCTTGACCTTCGTCATCTTCATGGCTTAACACAGCCCCTACTCCGTAAGGAGAGGCGTCACAAACCAGTACCAGTGGTTTGTTAAGGTCATAGTGGCACAGAACACTGTCAGACATGAGAAGTTCCTTTGCATCGTTGAAGGCCTTTGCTTCTTTGGATGACCAGCTCCATCTTACTCTCTCCCTTAGAAGTCGGTGGAGAGGCTCCTACACGTCTGAAGCTCTACGCAGGAATCGATTATAAAAGTTCAGGAGTCCTAAGAAGGCTTGAAGCTGCTTCTTGTCTTTAGGTGCACGTGCATCATGGATTGCTCTCACCTTGTCCTGTGTTGGGTGTACCCCGTCTTGGTCTATCTTCTAACCCAGGAACGTAACTTCTTGCACTCCAAAAGTGCATTTTGTTTTTTGGTTCAAGCGTAGTCCGTCCTCTTGGATTCTTTGTAGAACTGCACGGACTCGAAGGTCATGTTCTCTTGAGTCGGATCCCCCGATCAAGATATCGTCAAGAAACACTTGAACTCCCGGTAGTCCGACTAGCAACTGCTCCATGCGACGCTGAAAAATAGCTACAGCGGTAGCGACACCAAATTGTAACCTTGTTACCCTAAAAAGTCCTGTGTGAGTACCCAGTGAAAGTAGGTTAGACGTGTGTTCAAACAGAAAGCTGCTGATAGGCTTGCTCCAGGTCCAACTTAAAAAACCACCGGCAAGCTGCCAGTTTACCTAACAGCTGTTCAGCTGTTGGCAGTGGATAATCTTCTCATTCCAATACTGGATTGATGATGCATTTATAATCACCACATAGTCGTATCTTGCCGTTTGGCTTCACCACAGGTACGACTGACGTAGCCCATTCAGAATTCCTCACTGGAACCAGAATTCCTTGTTGTACTAGGTGTGTGATGGCGTCTTCCACTCTTGATTGAAGTGCCAACAGAACAGCTCGAGGCTTGTAGTACTTTGGTTTGGAGTCTGGCTTGAGCTCGATGTGAACTTCGGGTCCTTTGCTTTCGCCATAGTCCTGACTCGAAGACGTTTGGAAATTCCTTCTCCAGTCCTTGCATTCGGGGCTGGGACTCGGATAGCTGATGAATTCCTTGAATCTTGATTCCCAGTGCTCGAAACCAGTTCCTTCCCAACAGACGTTCGCCGCTTCCTTTCACTACCAGCAGTGGTAGCGTGTGCTCCTTTAATTTGAATTTCACAGGAACATTGACACTTCCGAGAACCGTCAGTTTTCGTTGAGAATATGTCCTAAGAGTGATTTCTGCTGTCATCAGTCTCTTCTTGGTTAGTCCAAGGCGACGCAATGTCCTCGGATCGATGACTGAACAAGCTGCTCCGGATTCTACTTCCATGCAGATGGGGATTCCATTTACTTGAACTTCGACTGTCTCTGCCGGCTCAATGAAGTTTAGGCGATACTTCACCTTGGAAGCTGTGTCTAACTCCAGCTTATGGCTTGATCCCGCTTTCGAAGCGCTGTTTTTGGGCTTGGTCATCTTCTGGCGGCAGGCACGTACAATGTGCCCGTTCTTGCCACAGAAATGGCAAACGGCGTGTGCGAAATGGCAGTTACTCACGTCGTGTGTACCACCGCAGCGCCAACATTTGCCAACTGAGCTTGCAGGTGTCTTAACCTTGCCAGGGTTCTTGCCTTGCGTCGATGAGCTGTTCGGCGCTTTATGCGAGATGTTTCTGTCGATGTAGCAAACTTCAGCCGCCTCCGGGCTATGAAGGTCACGCATCTCTTGCGTACGTTTCTTGGCATACTCTGCCGCGATCGCAAGGTCTTGAGCCTTTGCGAAGGTGAGGTCTGGTCCGGCGAGAAGACGGCGCTGTACAGCTTCTTCGCCGACCCCGCATACCAAACGATCTCGTATGACCACGTCCGACCTACGTAGCACATAGCGGAAGTCGCGTAACTAGATTAACTGCGGTATTACTCGACACACCCTACTTTCTGTTTCACTATGAGTGCGAGCTAGTGCGGGTGTAGGAGCTACAAGAACGTGCTCCGGGCTTTCAACGTCCCTGTCGAGCAGGCGCGCTTGCGCAGTGCAAGCCAACGTTCGTGCAAGCATCGTTCGGGGTGATGTGCTCGTGCTTTTAACATCTGTTTCTATTGCACGAGGGGGAACAAGCTTTGGGAAAGATTCTAAAGCGTAGAAAATGGCGGCGATGCTTGTTGCGCAACGATGGCTCGATCAACGCGTACACTTTCGGGTTTTCCGCGAGCACCCGCGGTTACCTTCGCAATGCACGACGACTGTTTCTGACGACAATGCCGCTCGTCGAAAAGCACCGTGTGATCGCAGTGTGAGCAGCTGCGCGACGAGAGACGGCGACGATGAGAGATGATGACCGTCGAGCAGCAGCTACTAATTGAATCGCACTGAGATTTTTCGCAGCGGGGAACTACAAGAGCGCGGTTGCCACCGATGATCACATAGCTAATGCCCAGTGGATGGTGATCAGAGCCGTGACGGCCGTCACGAGTGTCGCTGTCAGCCGGCTGGGAAGAGGCGGCTGAGTCGACAAAACCCTGGAACGAGGAAGCTGAGGCATGCGCGGAAGAAGGCTTTCGTCGCCACCACGACAAGCACACCGACGTCGTGGGGTGCGTTCACGGAACCTAGAATCTAACTGAACCCTCGTTACCATCATCATCGGTCTGAAGGAGACCGTCACCGTTCTGAAGGCCTCCTACACTTTGCCGCAAACACCACTTTGCCATTAACAACATGGTGGTAAGCAGGGTGTCGAACCAAAATTTTTATCGGTTCGGTTCCGGTTCGGGTTCACGGCTTTCGGTTCAGCTCCGGTTCAGTTCCGGGGAGCAAAAAATAACGGTTCGAACCGGTTCGAACCGGTTTGAACCGGTTCGAACCGCAAAATTGAGAATATATTTTCTGCGTTTTTTCGGCAATAGGCACAATTTCAACAGTGAAACGAATATTTATATAGCTTTTATCATTCGTAGAATTTACTTTTATTTTCAGGTTCAAAAATGAAGAGCATCATTTCATTTCAATGAAACAGTAAAAGAAAAGCTAGATTAACATATATAACTCAAGATATATTTTTTACGACAGTCGCATATATTTTTCCTGAATCTAGATGTTATCAGTTTTATAGGTCGCCTAATATACCGGTTAATGCTACAACTTTGCGTCGCCGTATTAAAAGTCAAATCTTGCTGTGCTCTTGAACGTAGCTTGAACTTCGGAATTAATTACAGTACATAAAATCATGAAATGGGCACATTCTCGCCATATATATTCTGAAATCGTGTTAACAATATACGTGTTACAATATATATGATCACGACGCAACCGAGCTTAAAGGAAGAATATTTTCAAAATGCCAGGAAAGTTTTAGGACAAACCCTTTCAGTCTACCCTTTATAGAAACACTGAGCAGCAATCACAACGCTTGCTTTCCAGACCAATATTATTTACACTCAGCACCGTGATGCAGGCGAATTCATGCAGAAAAGAGTGACCTTCGTACTCAGATCGGATTTGGCATAGAATAGTGCGTACCGAAGTGAACATTTTCGACATGGCTTGGCGTTTGATGTTTGTCCTTGTCAAAATGCCGGTCAATTCAATTTGCAAATAAACATCACCCTCGCTACTTTTTTATATGTTTTTTAAATAGAACAAAGCAGTTTTTTTATACTCTTGTCGACATTGCAGCTACTTAATTGGTCACTTCCTGACGGTCTGCGTGCGCAATCGTCATAGTTCCGCCACGCGCCACTGTGTACTTTGTTTTCGTCCAGCCCACCGACACAGAAAATTCTTGTTCATCACATAAAAAAGCAACAGACATCTATGTGTTTGAGAAGTTGAATATGCGTCAGGAACACAAATTGTATTTAAATCAGCTTCAAAATAAAACATTTGTTTAAGGTTCTCCGAAATATCTTAGACGTGCATATCGTGGATAAAAACGCCGGAAAAGATTAGCACATCATATTTCAGATAATTTGGGGGTGCATTTACTTACGATGTATACCTTTAGGTTGATTGGCCCTTTATTTATGTTCTCAAGGCAGCAATAAAATATTTTTTATTGTCATCAATAAATTTGACTCCGAAGTCCACATAACTGCTTGAGACCGACACGGGAGGATGATACTCGAGAATGCGCCATCAGTTGAGTCTGCGGAACGCGCCGTTTTGTTCGCTGTTCGGCAGTGTGAAACACCTGGTCGCGGGCTACGCCAAAAAGGACTCTGTGCTCACGTCTGAAGGCAAATACATGAAATCTGCAGAAAGAGAGATAATAACTTGTATTTTTCTAAATATTCCCATACAGGACGCCTTACTGAAAAAATAAATGCATAAAGATGCAGGTTTTAAGCGTAAACACCTTTGACGGAACTCCGTCTGGTAGAGTAAACAATTTGAGAAATACAGACCTTCACAAATCCTAAATATTTAGGAGCCCGACGTTGCAGTAGGTCGGGCTCAATAGGTCGGCAGCCACTTAACCATGGGCGTATGTCAACGGACTAGGGCACTTGAAGAAAAAAAAATCTGAGGACACCTAAGGACTTCTGAGTTGTGAAGGCGAAATCATGAACGTCGTTCTTCTGCTCCCTTAGTTCTGCGGCGTAGTGGCGTGGACGGCCCCGCTTCTTTGGCCGACGGCCGAGCACGCGCTCTTGTGAAGTGGCCTCGCCGCGCTGAGCTCGGCCGTGCAACCTTTTCGGAGCATGCCCGAGCGGGCTGTGCGGCCAGGCCCGCACCGCCGCACCACTTACCGGCGGCCGGGCCGCTGCGTGCGCTGCACCGCCATGGAGAGCGCTACTCTGGTGGCGTGTTTTGGAACTACGCCGCACGATATCCAATGGGAGCCTCGTTCGTTGATGACGCGCGCCAGCCACTGGGAGCCTATCCGTCAGATTTCTGCTACACACGACACTGGGACGGGGGAAGGCGCCGTTTGGCGCAACTTCAAAGCTGTTGACGTCGGTTCGATCCATGGTACAGGTAATGTTTTCGCATTGAAAATGAAGGAAGCAAACGACACACCGCAATGGAAAAGAAGCTGCAGCTCTCCACGATGAAAATACCGATGCAAATACCGAACCGAACCTCTGATGAAAATACCGAACCGGTTTTGAAACGTCGGACTCCTAAGTGTCAGGACTTGGTTGGTTATGATCCGTATTTCTCTAATAAAGATGCGTGCATTTATGTTCCTAATTACACATAAATATCGGGAAGAACAGACACTACGTTTCTAATTTAAATCACATCTGGACATCGGATTCCACGAGCTCGAAACTTCGCCGAATACATTCTCGGGAAGCAAAAGTTATATTCGGTTTTACGTGCACTTGTTTTGGGGCCTCATATTACAACTCTGTGCTTTATCAGTCATATGCGCTCTAACCTTTTATGAGGCTGCCGCATATCATCACGAGGCTGCTATATATACTGCACAACTTTACAGTTTGGACTTCTTCTTTTGCTATACTTCGTTTCAGCTTAAAGGGACATAGCAAAGGGACGAAGAAAACCGAATACTGCATCAAAAGGCGTGCCTATCGGTGTCATACACGAGCGTTCAGTGACTAAATTGGAGTCTAGAGCGTCACATAATGACAACATATAATTATAGAGGAAGGACTGGCTGAATAGGCGCAAGTGACCCCTTCTGAACCCTTCAAGAACGTGACTCTAACTCAAACTTTTGCTTGTTTGCTTGGAACACCCGTAAACTTGTGGGGCCTTAACATCTTCATAACTGGATGCTAATTTCCGACAATTAGGAAGATCGCACATGGTTGTTGCGTGCTCTTGTCGTTTAGGTTCTCTATTGGCTCAGACCAATAACGTCGTCAGCAAAAGATGTGCTCAAAATTCTGAACTTATTTCACCTATTATGTTCAAAATACGTCCGATTTTTTCTTTATTTTATGTTTAATATGTTGCAAGAGTCACCTCAGTATCAGTAGTTAGGGCTCATTCACACTGGAAGCGGATCCGCGTTCGCAAAGCGGTTGCGAACGCGGTTGTATAAGGATTCAGTACATTTGCACGCGCATTTGGTGACATCAAATGCTCGTGCAATTGTACTAGATCTTTATACAACCACGTTCGCAACCGCTTCGCGAACGCGGATCCGCTTCCAGTGTGAATGGGGGGTTAGAGCGATCGTTATGCCAATTAAAAACTGGCCAGAAGCGGCCAGAAGCGGTTTGAGGGCCCCTTCAAATCCTGAAGCAGCCGATAGTACAAGCGCGAGCATGTGGTCCTGAGCAGTGCCTGCAGTGCACGAGCGCGCGTGCTTGGCAAGAACGCTGAAAGCCCGGAGCTCGCTTTTTTATCTTCTGCTACGCTCACACTTAAAGTGAAACCAAGTATTGTGTTGAGAACATCACATTAACCGGAAGGCTAAACTGCTTAAAGGGGCGATGCAACGATATTCAATAAAAATGTTTTTCACTTTACACCAGCTTACTGGCACTAGTGGGACTCAAGGATACTCGCACGCAACGCAACTGGCCAAGAAACTCCTTTGTTGCGGTGTAATTTCAAGGAGAAAAGCGACCATTTTCATTCAATCTCTCCTTTGCAAAGCTTGATGACGTAACGTGAGGATCGCAGTACACCTCAATGACGATATTTTAATGCGGTTCATAGATTGGACCCGAGCATTGCGTGGGCACTCGATTTGAGCTCGTGATAATTACTAGCTCTAGAAACATTCGGGTAGTGGCCCGTCCAATCGTTGCAACAAGGACCATAGCCGAATCATAACAATGTCTGGAACTCAGCGCGTGTCCTGTGCTTTGCCAACCCCAGCTCGTGGTTATGTTCAACAGTGGCGGAAAATAATCGGCTCCAGATCACGTGGCCGCTCGTTCTGGCTGAGAGTTGAGAGGGTGAACGCTGCTCGTTTTTGATTTTTTTTTTCTGGGAATTCTTTTGCGTGGGGTGAAAAACGAACGCGTATTTCATAGGTCAATAACGTCAGGGATCCGTTCTTAACGGTATTTGAGCGAAGTACAAAAATTGTTGCGTCAACCGTTTAACATGGTTTGCACGTGACATCATCGCAATACATGCTATACTCTGTTTCATACTTAGCGTGCAACGCTGTCAAAGCTGCTGGCGCGAGCTCGTGGCTTCATCTATATGGTTTTGTCTGCGCGCGAACGCGTGCAAATGATCACCGAGATCAAGCCCCATGTTCGCGCCAGTAGCTTTGGCAGCGTTGCACGCTAAGTATGAAACAGAGTATAGTTATTTCTTTCTTGGCGCAGCGTAGTGAGGAACGGCGCGAGCGTCTGGCACCACAAAAACTCGCTTTCTAGCAGGAGTGATTTTGCAAACGAAGTAGTTTTGTGGGATCACGCTGTCTGGTCTGCGTCGAAGATGCGGAGCATAGAAACCTTTACAACACAATATGTTTTTAAAACTCCCCCCCCCCCCTCCCCCTTTCCATTTGCCGATGCTCCTCCATAGAATACTTTTTATTTCTGATGGTTAGGAGGTACCACTTTGACAATTATATTTGTGGCATGTGTTAACAGTAATCCTCAATTTATTTTATTTTGCACCCAGAGACTGTGAAGTTTAAACAAAACTGCGAGAATTTGAGTGGCTGCGTCTAAGGCCACGGGAATCTTTCTTTTCAGGTATCCCTGCCGTACACTCTTGTAGTTTCATTTATCGTCAGATCAATAAACCATACTTAGTCCTTTCAGTGCTTCTATTCTCGGGGAAAACTTTTATGAGACAGTTCAGCAACAACGAAAACATATTTGGCTGCCTCAATGATCCGTACATGGAAAATGCTTCATGCAACAATTTTTGTACTTTCAATAAATACCACTAAGACCTAATCCCTGATGTTGATAGCTTGCAAAAACACCCATTAGTTTTTCTCTCCGCCCAATGGCAGACGCAGAAAAACTAAAAGAAAGAAATAGCTTTCTAATCCTCAACTCGCTATTAGAAGAAGCGGTGATGTGATCCAAAGCTAATTGTATACCGACGGTGTTAGAGTTCAGCTATTCTCATCTTTGATTGAACACGAGCCTACACGAATGTTTGGCGATGCTGATTGTCAAGAACCCGAGCACCTGACTCGGGCTCATGACAATCGAGTACGTCACGATGTCCCGTGACTCGCGGTGAGAAGTCATGGTGACATGTGACGTCACGGTGTCAACAACGCTAAAGGCTGAGCTCCATGGAACGAATTATGTGACGAATAACTGGCGAACGCCGCGCGTCGGCACGCTCGCTTTGCGCGCAACGTAGCAGCCACTGTGTTGATTCCACGCGCAGAGCAAAAGCCGTCGGGCAAAATTCGTCGGTTATTCGCAGCATATTCGTCCCATGGAGTTCAGCCTTAATATATCTATAGTCCGTTGCAACTCAAGAAGGTAGGGCGAGGGAAAGGAAGTCCGGGGAGTAAGGAGCAGACTGAACGCTGGAGAAGAAAGGGGGAAACCTCCTTCTCTTTCCAACGTTCCACCTGCTTCCTCCTTCTCGGCCTTCCTTTCCCTCGCCTTGCCTTCTTGAGTTGCAACGGACTATCATAGTGACGTACTCAATTTATGTCGACTTGACGCGATGAGCCACGCGGCAACGTCACAAGACCTCGTGACGTGACATTATTTCACAGAATATCTTGACACTATGACCGTGACCACGTGACACATGTGGTCACGGTCATAATCACGGTGATCACGTGACACGTGATTATAAAAGCGCCACGAAAACCCTCAATTTTTTATACATTGCAATTTGGTATATGACAATTTGATCACTACATAGAAATACAGCTGCCAGTTTTTACTTCTCGAACACTCATTTTGTAGTAAAAAAAATTACTGTGAACCGTTTTGAACCGGTTACCGTTATATTTTTTTCCGGTTCAGTTCCGGTTCAGCTCCAAGAGGGCGGCGAAGATTTCGGTTCGGTTCAGTTCCGGTTCGGCTAAAAATAACGGTTCGGTTCCGGTTTTCGGTTCGGTTCGGTTCCGGTTCGACACTCTGGTGGTAAGTACGTTAAAGCTTCAGGGTTTCTGCCGCTTCGAAGTTAGTGCACGCTTATTGCCTATGTCTACAGTTGACCATTTGTTCCGGTTTGTAGCTACTGTCAATCACGCAATAAAAATCTGGATGGGTTGCTGATGGCATTTTATTGTATCAATTAGATATTTTACCTTTTCACGCCAAGCCTCTGGAATTGCATGTCAGTCATCGGACAGTCATAAGAAACACTGTTCGGTGCCCTGCCATTAACTACGAAAAGGTGTGTCCTAAAATGAATTGTTAGTTGTTTAGACAGCAGGACTTTAGTCTGCCGGAGTATGGCAACATTGTCACCCACTGTAGACGAGAAATTTAGCCAGTGCAATTTTGTGGACGGTTGTCACCTCCGTGACCAAGAAAACAATAAAGATACCATTGTCCTACATTCAACACGTGTGTTTAATGTAAAGGTTATGATACCAATTAAATAGATTGTCGTTTCAAAAGTGACAGTAACTCATTGAAATTAAAGAGTAGTGTTAACTGGATTTTTGAAATTTGCCTGTGATGCAGAGCAAATACGCACTGTTGACTTATCACCATCAAGCATAAACCACGAGCGAAAGCAGAGCAGATGTGTGAACGAAAAGCGAGCATATGCTAAAGAAAGAACTGCTACGTAACGTGAAGAATGTCAGCAACTATCTTGCCATTGTGGTACGAGCTCAGTGGCTAAGCACATGCTTATGGTAGCCTGCGAATGTAGGATGCTCCCCATATGGTATCAACCAGTGGCGAAGCCAAGGGGGGGGGGGGGGGGGGGGGGGCTTGTGGGGCTTGCCCCCTCCCCCTCCCCAAATCCGGCGGGCCCTAGAATATACACACAAATTTCGACAACATCCACCCCCCCCCCCCGCACCCCAAGTCATGAACATCTCAGTCACCTCAACTTCCCTCCCCCCTCACCCCCTCAAAAGTTTCTGGCTACGCCACTACGATCAACAGCACTCAATAGATAGTCAACATTATCAGGACAAGCGAAATTTCTTTTATTTTATGCATCATATAGGCATGCGTTTCTGTCTTTATATGCATGCAGGCAAAGCACACACTTCAGAAAACACTTGCGTGAAGGCTGCGTTCACAATGCAGTCCCCGACAAATTTTCAAGGCGTTAACAAATTCCACAAATTAAATTTTCAACGAAACGCGTTAGAGTTCCAAAACGCTGGCAAACTTACATTGCGTTTTACATAATTCACCTTTGTCGTCCGATGAATCAGCAGTCAGCGCTACACAAACCTCAATGAGCTTGTCGTTTGTTTTCTTGCCGTTGGGGCGATCACTGGCGGTCGTGCCGGCGGCACAATTCTTTCTCAGAAAGTTGGCTGCTGCCTCCGTGCTCGCAGAAGCGTTCGTCACTTTGTGACAAGGTTAGGTTTTGAATCTTGACGCATGACAACGCTGAATGAAGGTCTATTACCGTCTTCATAATCTCAGCAAGGCTGCCGTTACGAGCCACAACAACACCACCACTTTCAAGCTTCATAACACTGACACAAATAGAAGCCAAGTCTTGCATCTCTCCAAGTGCTATACCGGATACGTTGAACGCCAGCTCACAATGCTTTTCAATCCGGTCCTGCCACCA